>OX403589.1:19398728-20598728 GCA_948107665.1 Lomographa bimaculata | reverse complement strand
ACCAAATGTCCATTCCAAATTTACAAAATTGAATTGTTTTATCTAATTATATTGTCAGGGCAGATTAAGGAAAGGCTGCCTTCATCACGTCCAGAGATCAAGATCGTCTAAGCACGTATTCACCAGGGCCTTTGCTATATTTAGCATCATGGTTGACTTTAACTGCCGTCTCTAAAAATATATAATTCCAGCCTGAGCAGTTTCCTGCTGGCACATTGCTTATTAAAACCACAGCTAACGGGTATTTTCTTCTACATACAGTATACTTCAAGCTATAATAATGACACAACTAATGCATTTATTTGTCACTTTAAAAGCTTATTTGTTTTAGCGTCTCATTGCTACGCAAACTAATAGTCTACCTGTAACCATAATATTTTTAAGATAAACAACCATCCAATCTGCATTCGCATGATGTATAAGTAATAAGTATAATCACATAAATGGTATAATTTATTATGTAACTGTGTTTATTGATTTCTTACAAAAATCAATCAAATCGGTGTTGAATTGGGTGTCGTTATTTCCGTGGGCTCCCGAATGTACAAGTGGTGCTTCTACTTTGTTCACTTTGAGTGCGATGGTTTTTTACTCGGCACGTTACTCGTGCGTGGTGTTAGTTCCATGGGTTCTTGAGTCTTTCGGTTTTTGTACTGCTTTATTAATCTTTAAGCGAAGGGCCAGCCTTTCCAATAAAAATTACATAACCATAAGCAAGAGCATTAGAAATAAATTAATAAAATAATGGGTAAGTAGGATATTATTTTCGATTAACTAGATAGAGGATGAACTTAATTAATAAGCAATGATTAATTGCCCCCGCCACCGTGTTATTTATCTTAGTGATTTACATTGTGTAGTAAATGTGTTTCTGTTGGAATCTGCTGAAAATACAAGTAGTGGTACCACTTTGTCTGCTTTGTGTGCGATGGTCCTGTGCTCGCGCGTGGTACGAGTATTGGTTTTGTGGCTCGCGAGTGTACAAGTAGTGCTACTGCTTTTTTCACTCTATGTGGGAAGGTCCTGTAAGCGGCACGTGCTCGCGCGTTTCGTTTGTCCCGTGGCATCGCAGCGATTGGGTACCTTTGTCTCTGTAATGCGGAACAATTGTTCTTTCACGCCGTTTGTATACAAGGCCTCCACGTTGACTTGGTATGTGACAATTTTGAGTATAGGGAATTGTTTTGTTTTTCTCAAGTTACGTATAAATACAAATATTATTATTAGTGTTTCTATTGTGTGAACGAGTTAGCTAAAAACTTGAAAATTTTTAATAATAGTCCTTACCACAAGGTAGCCTGTTTACCTAGAAACTCTGTCCCTAGTTGAAGGATAGGAAATGACCGTTGAGAGGTAAAACTCCACAGATTTGGTTATAATACCCCCTATGTATATTGCTCAGATAATTAATTTAATTTCTAGCATTTAGTGTTTTTTCAATGTTTTAACTTGCATAATTGCTCTTGTCATACATATAGGTATAATACTATTTGTTAACGTGGTGTTGGAGCCCACGAGACAGGCTTGCCCTAATGTGGGGACTACTAGTAAGCCTTTATGTATTAGATATATCGTATACAACTCTATATAAAATAAATCTTCATACACAAGGCCGGTGAGATAAAACTCGGTCAACAAACGACGTAGGTGGACCTTGCTTACCACTCCTTTGATAAATAGAAGGACCACGTTAGCATTTATTTTCATAAAACATAGTTAAATAATAAAAAACAACAAAAAAGAAATTAATTAATGTTCTAAATCTTAGATATCTATTTTATTCTAGATATCTAAAGTGCAAATACTAAAATATTCGCAACAATATACCAGTCACTAAATTAAAATACCTAAATTAAAAATGAAGATGTTATAGAGCATTATATACTTATATGTAGATGTAAAAAATGTATACACTATTTTATAAATTTACGAACAAAGATGCTCAGACTTAGTATTTTCGTAAATATTTAAAATAAATTGACGATGAACTTTATGCTCAAAAAATAACTGTGAAAATATATTTAAGTTCATTTCAGCGATATTTCAGTACACTGAACAATTAGTTTTACGGACGGAATCCACTAGTGAAGGCTGTAATTAAAAGACGGCATAAATATAATGTATAAGGTTTGTTACAAACATGCTTACTGGAAATACATTGAATTTTTTTTATGCCGCAGAGATGGGGTATAATTTTACATACTGAACATTAATTATTAAATTCGGTCGGAATTTATTAGGTTACTTTATTAAAGAAATGTTATTTACAAGGGCAAAAAAAAATAAAGTTACAAAATAAATTAGATAACAAGATAAAAAATATGAGTTTGTGTCTTTTAGCCATCTTTTTATTTATATTTTTTTATTTGTTGTTGAAAGACCACAAAACTGGATACAATGCCTCCAAATAAAAAAAACTTGATTATATGAAGTGCATCATACATCCTTCTAGATGTTAGCCTAGCTTACATAACAAAGCTGGAACCCTAGCTTACATTTGTTTTAGCGGTACTTTACCAACAACACCGTAGGAGTAGCATTGGTGGCCCAGTGAAGAGTGTTTACATCGGTGGCAATCACATCGCACAAACTGATCTAAAATCGAACATGATATGACTGTGTCAACTTATTTAACTATATCTTGATCGACTTTTTTTTTTTTTTACGTGTGGAAATCAGACGTACTGATGGCAACCACCACGCATACTCCATACTGTATATAATCATATTTTAACATAATTTTTCGATATTTGGTTGTACTCCGCCACGTCAAAGTGTTCATATGTCGGATCTATACCTACAGTTTAACAAACGTTTCAGCCGTGATTGATTTATTTCTTGTTATTTTCACTGTTACTCCATTAAATTCTGCTTACAATTATATTAATAGTAAAAGATTGATAATAATTGTATTACCTAAATATGTAAATTTACACAAACGCTAGTTTTAATTTTACAGTTTTGTTTCTTAAGTAATATATCAGGTGGCATGTATATGCCGTTATATGCCATTACACAGAAATTTCCTAGTTTGGGTATAAATGTCTACAAGTCTGTAATATTGGAACGAATTGCTTAAAACATGTAAAATATACTTGTAAATGTTAGACTAAGTAAGTTGAATTAAATAAAAATCATTCATTTCTATTACCCTCATTCATAATCATTATTGTAATATTAATCTACCTACCATCACATGTTTGTGCGTAGGTGGATCTAAATCACATTGTTGATTATCTATATTATGTATCCAATCCTCAGCCATTGAGATCCTATACCCTATATAGAGATAGAGATCTTTAATTACCAAAATATCGGCTACTATAAAAAACAATCAAGACTATAGAGTCTCAAAGGCTGAAAAAAGATGGACTCAACCGTGGCGCCTTAAAACAAAAAAAAAGCTGCTTGAAAAATGATATTTAGGTGCTTGCTTGAAAAAATATATTTAGGTGCTAGCCTAGATCGATACTCTGGCCTTGAGTTCAGAAAAACAAGATTCATAGCCAACACTACAGCGTCCTGTAGCCACCCGTCGCGACCATCCCTCACGCTCGGACGCCTCCTCGTACCACCTACACCTACGCACAAAGGTGTGATCAATATAGAGTTTGGGTGGTGGTTGCCACCATTACGTCTAGGTCGATCAAAACGTACTAAAATAAATCGTTCAGACTGTTGTTTCAAAATTAAAAGATTTTTTTCATAAACTTACACAAATTTATGTTGACACAGTCATGAATAAATATTTGATTTTAGATTAGTGTATGAATGTGGATGTGATGTGATTGCCACAGACATGTGACTGAGATAGAAACTTCCGATGTGTAGGCACAATTAGCGCATTCTGCGCGTTATTCTATTACCAGATAATATGTCATAGTTATTTTTATAAGTAAAATAAATAATTTGATGAATTTTCAGTAATTTCGAAGTCAAAATGAACCTGAACGAAGAGTTCTAAAAACCTTGCACATAAAACTTAAACAAAATTAGTTCAGTTTGTGTTTTTCAGGTACGAGAAATAACATTTTCTCGTATCTTCAGATACGATAAAATGTTGTATCCAGTATTTTACCAGCACTCAGTACAAATAGAGCAACGCTTTGAATTTAGCATATGATGCGTTGTAATATAAATGTTATTTACAATATTTTAACTAATTACAACGAACACAGCAAAAGAAACAACCCACAAAGCGAAGAACGCTCATCAATAATAACACGCACGCACTGATTACCAAGCAATTGGCATCGCATTACAATCAAGTAAGTATAATGATGTAATTATCACTTTCAGCAACTCAGCAAGGCCTTCAGCAAGGTAGAAAAAAAAAAGTAAGATATAGGTCTTTTGTAAAATCTATATAATTCTATGCTAGGAAATACCATATAACAAACAAACAAACACATTCTTCACATTTAAGACTTCTAGGTCTTCTTAAACGCTTGCCATTTTGGCAAGCGTTTAAGAAGAACGTGACTCTTTGCATTTGCAAAGAGTCACGTTCTTTTAATATTAAATTAAATAGCATTATATATTATATATTATATATTAAATAGCACGCTCTAATAGTAGTGTACATGAACCCTCAGCTCATTGAGCGCTTCACGAGTCAGTGCAAGCAGTAAGAGGTAGCAGACAGCATTTAGCGCAGTCAGGAGCGCAGCACGCGACCGGAGTCGGTTATTGAACTGCATGATCACTAGATTTCTTATGCAATCTGCTGCTAATGAACGGCATAAGTAACATTGGTAAATGTAAATGTTCAATAAGTATTACGCTCTTAGTAAAGTAATACATACTTGTATTTTTCAAACGAAAAATCGTTTTCTGAGGAATATCCAGGTGTTTTCCATTTTTACAGACTTCCCAAAAAAGGAGGTACACAAGTCGACTGTATTTTTTTTATGTGCTACCTCATAACTTCTTTCCACGTGAACCGATTTCGATTTTTTTTTTTAGTTTTAAAAATGTTGCTTTCCAATTGGCCCCATTTAAATTTGATCAAGATCTGATCAATCTGTTCTTGAAATATCGTCAATAATGCGTATTCTGTGGACTACATTGACGATGTTCTCGTTTTTAACCGACTTCAAAAGTTACCTCATAACTTTTTTCGTTGTGAGCCGATTTTGATGATTAGAACGGGATACTTACTATTATATTCCGTTTGTTTTGAGATTTCGATATATCGGCACTGTTGCAATCACCATGATCACTATTTAGTTACTCCGTGATATTTACGGAATATTTATAGTGAGTGACCATGGTAGCTTAAAAATCAATAGCCTATATTTCCTAAAACTAAACTAAAATGATATACATCTTTGCAACAAAGACCCAAATTTCCTACAAGGCATGCAACTAGCCAACTCAAGTGCTCAAGCCCAGTACCAGAGAGTAGCGCTTCCATATAAAAAAAATGAATAAATTAGTAAAAATCAATATAAGTAAGTTATAATAAGTTAAATCAAATCAAAATCGTTTACTCACATAAGCCCCGAAGAGGGACTCATGAAAGTTAATGACTCTGCTGCAAAACTCGCAAAATTACAGCTATCTCGAGAAGAACTACAGTACTAGACATTCCCACCACTAGATTTATATATGATTACTATGATTATTTCCAATAGATTCCTCGACGCTAAGTTCCGGCCTCTGTAAATTACTATTTAATAGTTGTGCCCCGCGTCTTTGCCTGCAGTGATTTGTATGAAAAATTGCATACAAAGTGTGCTTTTCCAGGTTCTAAACTATCTACAAATATTATCTGACGTATTTACTTCTCTTGACATAAAATGAAGGCCTCCCCACTCGAAGCTCCGCGCTAAGTTTGAAAATTTGTTTTACGAGTACTGGCAACATTTACATTACACACACAATGTTCATGTTAATCTTCCCTTAGGGTTATTGCGTTTACGTCACACTTCCAATGTTAACATTAAATTGTTGTTTTTTCGTCACAATATGTTTGAATAATTTATTTGTGTGGTGTTGTTTTGACACATACCATGTAAGTATCTCTAAGTATAAGTTCTATACCAAAATCATCGATATTTAGTTAACTTTATTTTTGTCTGTCAAATATAGCGTCGTATATATTTATATTGAACCGATATAAAGTTAAATGTATAAAAGTATGTAGCTCCAAACATATCCCTGCTTTTTTTGTACATTTCAATTTAAATAGATAAAATGAATAAGAGGGGTATATAATTGATGATGATTAATGATATAAAATGTCTTTTAGTGTACATTAAATTTATCTTTATTTGTTAAAACAAACCCTTTTTCACAAGGTTGTCTCTACTTATTGAGTAATTCAGAAAAATTAGGCAGGATCAAGTAAGATTATTGTACACATTGAATACTTAAAGCTGGGCATCGGCGCTAAATTTCGCCAGCACTTATTAGAATTTATCAAGTTACATAATAGCTAAAGATTTCAAGTTGGAACAAGGTATTATCAGACCGCATTCCCGATGACACAGACTCTACCACTCTGCTCTACCGATGACGCAGAATTACAATGGAAGGAAATGCTGATGTGAGTTAGCGATATCTTACAATACTGACAGATCCGCGTGTCCAGTTGATACTAAGCCATAATGACACTATAATTGTACATATTACAAACTTTGTCTTATTCCTATGGCAAGCTTTACGAAAACAGTAACGTAAAGTAGTTCCTATAAAATCAACCTAAGAAACCTGACACAATCACAACTCCTAGGAGGCTGGCTCACTTGCAATAAGCTGACTCTAGGTAGAGTCGGAGTACGCTCGTGACGTAATAACTTCAAACAGGGTCTGACTTAAAGACAAATTTGGGGGCAAGAAGTAGAAGTAAGACCTGTATAGACCTGTATAGAAGCTCAGTTGATCCAATTCAGTTTGCTGACTTTTCAATCAATGTTATGCTAGAGTTTGATCACTATCTCACCTAAATGATCATGATGATGTAAATGATGACGTTGTAGATAATGATAAACTTCAAAATTCAAATCTTAAAATCTTCTCTTGGGTGGTGATATAGTAATGTATTTCGGAAGTAATTTAGGCAAGCCAGGTTCAAGACAATCACGATGTTACTATCATCGGCTTACTACGCGGCGCCATCATGGCTTCAAAACTGATATGACGCAATAACTTTTACAATGGAACGATTGGAGCTAGCGACAATAAGGCAACACGAGGCATTACTATAGTTTTCTATAAATAGATGATAAACACTACTCATCCTATCAGCATGTCATGTGGCAGAGGTCTGCGTTGGTGAAGTCGGGGTTGGGGTGGTACAATAACTTTCATTGGGCACGGACCGAATTTAAGTTACTAGCTCTTAAGAAGACTAAATAATCACTAGTTCTAATTACACCCCTGGCAGCGGGTGCAAGTGATCACTCTTGCCTCGAGCAAGAAAAGCATTTTTCCCGGCGATATTCACTCAAGGGATTTACTTGAAGCAAGTATTACATTTTAAAATAGGTTGCTGAACTAGAATCTCTCCAGATCAGGACAAGCAAGAGCTCTTTCTCTAGGCCCTGATTTTTTGAAAAATTATGCATAGTTTAATATTGACCTGCTCGTTAGTGAGGTGCGTGTCCGCCTTCTAAGCAGATATCGGGATCAATTCCCGGCGGGAACACAAGTTTTCTCCCCGAAGGAAAATTATGTGTTTCTGGTTCTGGTTGTGATTGTGTGTGCGATGTGAATGTTTCCGGCACCCACAGGTCATCGAACTTAGTGTAGGGCTGTGAGTGTGCAAGCGTTTATGTTATGTAAATTTTTTACGTCTTTTCTAGCTTTATTTTGTCGCACCATGAGACTTAAATCTAGAGTGAATAGAAGGTCTTCTAGTTTTGCATGCGTCATCTTCCACCGTATCATTACTTTTAAAAATAAGCCAATCTACTTCACCATCGAAAGAATGCAAATACTATATGCTCAGATGCCGCTGGAAGCTCAAAACACGTATGACTATTTTTAATATTGCCAAAGGAACATGATATACAAAGTGGCCGAGGGGCGCGTCCCGGGCGCTTTGTATATTGAGTCCCTAAATAATGCGCATACGCTTATTGTGGTATCCAAAAATTTACAAAATAATCAACATCATAAAAAAAAACAGTCAATGTCTAGTCGAGCTAAGACTTTATGTGAGACCACCAAACAATTATGCGACTCCAACTTGCAGTTGCCTGGTTTACTTACAATATTACCAGTGTTGGCACAATCAAATCATTTTGATTTAAATCGTGATTTTAATCACGATTTTAATCAAATGATTTCTTCAATAAAAATCAATGATTTAATCAAATTTAACTATTAACGATAGTAAAACGGATACACCAAACTGATCTCGTGATTCCTCTAAAGCACTTTCCTCTTCTTCATCTGTTAGTGAGGATTCTGAGATCTTAGATCTTCTCTTAGATTGGTGCTAATAAAAACGCCAAAAGTGACTGTACCTGGCAGTCTTAGCTTGCTTATATTTCTTTGAAATTTACTTATATTTAGGTCACTTTCTTAAAATTTCGCTTTTTTTATTAAAAATATTTTACCACAGACCCTTGTATTGCTTTTTACAATACATGAAATAATCGCAAGTAAAGCGAGCGTTTCGCAAAACTTTAATAAAACTATATGATAAAACGAAAACATAAAAAAAAACTTAATTGATTAGGCTTTATTTAAGTAATCATGCTTTATAAGATTATTTTTAATTCATGATTTTTTCCAACCTTGAATATTACACATTATCACTTCAATTTTGAAGTATACGCATTTATACGACCCCTAATAGGGTTACTAAAAATGTTTTCTATTTATATATATCCCTTTATATTCTGTAACAATTTTAGCCAAACTAACACAAGTCAAAAAGATAGAACCTTTTTAAGATTAAGAGAGACAGGCAGAAGCTAAGTAATAGGGTACCAGTGTAAATGGGAATTTTTGAGTACGCAATCCTAAGTCAAATCCAGCTCTATATATATATCATCGGCTGTAATTTTGCAAATCTGGCAGTAAAGTCATTAACTTTCACGAGTGCCTCTTTGGGGCCCATATCAATTAATGGTTTTTAATTTTTTATATAATAAATTTTAGCATCTCCTCGTATAAAAGTATTTTATCAATGGTGTAAGTGTAATATATGTTGTTACACGTAAAGTACATTTATAATATACTTGCTCACAAATAAGAATTAGTTGATAACACGCACACGCACGCAATCCCGTCACAAGTTTGATAAAAAGTTAAAAGTAAAGAATGTTAGGTAGCTAAAATAAATATGGGTGGCGCCACACGATCGTACCTCGTCCGGAGACAATCAAGTCGTTTTATGAGTCGCAAATTGTAACACCAAGTTTAATTTCGCATCCGATGACTGTAAACATGACTCGTAACTTGGGTTAAGCTTGGGACACACAGAGATAATTACACTTCTTTTATTTATAGTACAAATAAAAAACATGTATTTATCATTATTATTAGGTCATCTTAATAGCGCTTTGGTGTCATGGATGTTGTAAATGGTTGTATATTGTTATTGTGGAAGGTAACTACATAATGATAATACTTTACTTACTTATATTCTTTATTGTACACACATTGATAAACAATTTTACATGACGGAACAAGATGTACAAAGGCGAGCTTAACCCTTCACAGAGTATCCTTTAATAGGTATTGTAAAAAAATGTTACACACAGACATTCCGCCAGGTTTCAGAGAAGTCTGTTTAACCTTTAGCAACCAAGTCAACTTTACACGTGTACCGCTGCTGATTACGAAAAAAGCTCCGGTGATAAATGAGCATACGCAAGGAGGGTTCAGTTCATAGTGCTAATCATAAAAAAATATAACCCTACAAATAATCATAACAACGTGAGTTCACCAGTAAGTAAGGAATCCATTATTCACTCAATACTCCTCCTCCAGGTACACGTAGTGTCGAGCCCAGAAAAACAAAGGGATCATGCAAGCAAAAATAATAGCAATTCTATTTTTTAACCGACTTAAAATAAGGAGGAGGTTCGTAATTTGGATGTTTTTTTATTTGGTTTACCTCAGAAATTTTTGAACCGATTTTGATGATAAAGAATCATTAGAATCGCATTCCCATGTGGTCCCATTTAAATTTAATTAAGATCTGACTAGTAGTTTTTGAGCTATCCTCAATAATGTGTATTGAATTCATTTGATCTGATCAAGAGTTCTGAAGATTTATCACATCGAAGACAAACATTTGAGAAACCCCTATACATTTTTCAATGTACAGTTCATCAGGGTACTTCGCCAAATGTTTAGTTCCAGCACTACATCGTATGATGATGATATGTATGGATAATGGATGTACTACATCGTCATGTGTCACGAGCCTAGTCCGTCGCGCCAGAGTCCCGTTGTCCGGTGCCAGCGTTAATTGTGTCCGACGGGTCCGGCCGGGCGCTCCACTGAGCACCGGCCCCGGCCCCGACCACAGCCCATTACGCCGAGGGTGTTAGCCCGACAGCCTTTCAGTGGGGAATTCGGACCTAACTGGACTTTAATGAATTTCAACTTTTCAATTTGTCACTTGTAATTGGTGCACGGCAAAAAAACGATTTTTATAGCAGTCGAGAACGTCTGCAACGATGAATAATTCTTGGAAGTAACAGAGACTGAGAGAGTCGTGGATTGGGTTAAAAAAGTTCGAATTGATTACAAATAATGTCGTCTATTTGGCTCACACAGACTAGAAGGCATAATCAATGCTATGTTTGTTAATTTATATTTTTATAGTATTTAGGTACATTAGATCATTTAAAAAATTTACATCCTCTGTCCTTATATCCAATATTAATAACCTGCCACCTTTTTGGTAACTGTAATGACCCAAATAATAAAATTCCTATTGAAGCTTATTTATTTATTTTGTATAAATTTATTTGATTATATATTCTGCGATTATTATTGTTATGTATTGTTTATGAAGTTTAAACAATGTTAGTATTTCTATTATATTAATTTATTTCATTCATTTTATCGCACCACCATCCTTACATTATCTTTTCGTTTATATATCCATCCAAAGGTTATCTGGAAGATATCCTCTTAGCGATAAGACCGCCCATTATACCTATCTTTATAAGTTTATCTGAAAGCTATATTTATCTTTTGGTGTAAATAATGAGTTATTGTATTGTATTGTGAAGATAATGTACCTATCTAAAAATGGAAATGATCAAAACACTAGAGTTATTGTTAGAAACAGAATATTTTTATTTGCCATATATTTTTGTTTTTTTAATGAGGAATCGACATTTCAGCAGTTATTATATTTTCACCGTTACAAACGCCATAATCACGAGAACTGAAGTAGTTGCGCGGGTAGGTGTTGAAATAACCCGTCTCTACAAATAATTGTAATGTAACTGATCATGTCAATCTAAAATATTATGAGAACAAAGCATTTTATAAAAATGGTAAGTATCCGTTTAAATCATTGAACATGTTTCTACTTTTGCCTAAAATGTTTAGACTATGTAATAAAATCAGTATGTAATAAAATCACTTGAAAGCAATGTTTTTTTTTAATAAAAGTCTCTACTAATATTTTTAATAAGTGTTTATACAATTTAAACTTTAATTTAAACTAATAAGTTTTTATACAATTTAAACTTCAACTTTTTTATCTCTATGTTTCACTCTCATTATCCAGGAGTTATTTTTTTTAATTATAATAAAAATAAAATAAGCCTGTAAAGACTAATAGAAGAAGCCTGAGAAAGGATACCTAGAATCTACAGACATTTCATTCTTAGTAAATTGCTCCGCGCTGAAACTGAGCTAGTTACGAATGCACTTACTGTCGCCAGCAGCGGGAATCGAGAGTGGCTACAATCCTACATGGTACGAGTACATTATAGCTCCGCCACGAACACAAAGCCAAGGTGGCATGAAAGCGGGTTCGCTTATTGCACTGCAATATTGAATTCACACCGAGGCAGCTTCTCATTTTATATCAAGCTCAAGTCCGATCGTGTATGGAGTACTGCGGCCACCTGTGGGATGGATCCGCTTAGTACCAGCTAGAAGCTCTTGAGTCCATTGACCAGCCAGCTAAAAGACTCATTGGCTATAGTAAACTAGTTGAGTCGAAACTGCAAAGTCTTGGTCACCGACGTCAGGTAGCAAGCCTATCGGTATTCTATCACTTACATTTTGGAGAGTGTGCTCAGGAATTACATGGTATAATTTCTCCATGCCCCTTTTACCATCCAACAACAAGACAAACTGTCAAACGTCATCCATTTATGGTTGACATACCACTAGTTCGCTCGAAGCGATTCGCTTCTACGTTCATCATCTGTACAGCGAAGGAGTAGAACTCATTGCCTGCGTCTTTGTTCCCCGAACGGTATAATCTGGGAGTCTTCAAGTCTCGAGTGAATAGGTATCGTCTAAGCAAGCATGTCACATCTTCGTCCGCATCATCACTTTCCATCAGGTAGAAAGGGCATGTGCAAATTTACTCATGTAATTCCTGTGCACATCTCTCCAAAATTTAAACTATAGAATACCAATAAGTTTGCCACCTTACGTCGGTGACCGAGATTTTGCAACCTTTGGACCCATTACCTACTGTAGGTACATCAAAGATTTTTTTTTTTCCTTATGCTCTAGGTATTTTGCGTGTTTTTCCCTAAGTACTTACTCTTTTATCAAATATATTTGATCACATTATCCTTGCGGAATAATAGGCTGGTTGTTAACGATAAAAACCGCCATAGGTTTTATTTCTCGCTTATTTGATTGAGTTTTAGTAAATTTTGTACAATTATACATAAGATATTAAAAAAAATAAGTGCCACACAGGACTGTGTGTGTCTTCTCTTATTAGCTTTAATAATCAATCTCATTTAAAAAGTAAAGTTAAAATGGTTGAATTGTTGGTTACTCGATTTGGTTAGTTCTCTAAGTACAATAAAACTAATATAAGTAGTCATACAAAGCTAAGTTGATTCTATGTATCCTAGGCTTCAAACTCAGTATATAACTACAACAAAAATTACTTAATAAAAATCCATCTCGTTAATTCAATCTGAAAATGTGTGACATTGTTTTAAATAGATGACTTAACAAATAGCATCGAATGTTTAAATTAGGTTATAACATAGGTATTTACCGAAAACAGCTACCTTGCTCTGGGCGAGGAATCCCCGTTTTATGCTGACGCTACCTTACCTAGTTAGGCACGTGCAAATCTATTTGAAAAGTGATGATTCTGTACGTCATACTAATATTACGAAATAATTAGCCTATTACTAATTAAAAGCCTAAGAAGACTAGAATTATATACTATATATGTGCGCAGGAACGAATTAATTCTCCCATGCCCCTTATATTAGCATGCTACATCTTCAAGCTTCGGCCGCAT
Source organism: Lomographa bimaculata (assembly GCA_948107665.1). Lineage (NCBI taxonomy): Eukaryota > Metazoa > Arthropoda > Insecta > Lepidoptera > Geometridae > Lomographa > Lomographa bimaculata. The sequence continues at coordinate 20,585,299 of OX403589.1, read as the reverse complement.
CTTCTCTATTTTAATTTGACCAAAATCTTACCTGATGGAAAATGATGATGCGGCTGAAGATGTAGCATGTTTGCCTAGAAGATATCTATTCACTCTAGAGTTAAAGACTTCCAGATTATACCGTTCAGGAAACATAGACGCGGGCAATGAGTTCCACTCCTTGACATTAAGGATGACAAACGTAGAAGCGAAACGCTTCGAGCAGACCGGATGTGTGTCAACCATCAACCATATACGGATGTCGTTTGAGAGTTTGTCTTTGTTAGAATGTAAAACGGGCATGGGAGAATTAACTCTTGTAATTCCTGCGCACACTCTCCAAAATGTAAACGGTAGAATACCGATAGGCTTACGACCTTACTTCTGTGATCGAGTTAACATATAGACCTCGTTTCGCTAGGTCAAAAGTATTCTAATGTTATTCCCAGAAAAACGCTATGTCCTAGAATATTATAGCAACTATCAGTATTTGAGGCGTGAAATGAGGACAAACACACTTCACACGCAATATTAATAATATAAAGGTGGACAAGGTGTTCATCCTTCTTTTTGGATACAAGCTATGTCCGTCAACTTAATTACATTTCGGAGTGTGCCAAGGAATTACACGATCTAGTTCCCCCACCACTATTCTATCATCGAACAAGCAGACAAACTGCTAATCGGCACCGGTATATCCTACTTGCTATCCTACTAATATTATAAATGTGAAAGTTTGTGTGTGTGTGAATGTTTGTTGCCACGTATCTCCGTAATGAATGAACCGATTTTGATAAAATGTCGAATGTAGATAGTTTGGGTTCCGGAATAACACATAGGCTACTTTTTAACTTGCTTATACATTTATCGTGCAAACCGCTAAAGAATGGAACTCCGTGCCTGAGTCGGTATTTCCTGATAAGTACAATAAAAAAGAGAGGTAGTATGATGGGAACGCTACCCACTGGTAGTGGACTTGAGCACTTGAGTTACCTATAAGCTCGATTTCTTGTAGGTAACTTAGGTCTTTGCTATATATGGTCTTAGTTTAGTTTTAGAAAATATAGGCAATTGGCCCGTAGTAAGTACAATATGAGAGTCTTCTAGTCACGAGTGAATAGGTATCTTCTAAGCAAGCGTGCTCCATCGTCGACCACATCATCGATTATCATCAGGTGAGATAGTGGTAAAAAGTTTGCCTATACTGAATAAAAAAACTTCTCGAACCAATAAAATCAAAGTGCCTTAGAATAAACAAGAGCAACGATTCACATCTGCTAAAGTGGCAACAATCACACAAAAATAACTAAATAATTGAGTGGCCTTTGAGGCAGTCTGATTTACTAAAAGCTGCGCCCTAGTGGGGAACACGGGCTGAAGAAATCTCTTCAAACGAGTGATGGTAGAATTTCTTACGAACCCGTTTGGGACGGGCGGTGCCGCTATTTGCTAAACAACTAAATAGCAGGACTGCGCAAGTGGAAATCAAAAGGCATACATGTAGTATTAAATTGAACAAAATAGATTATTTAAATACTCGTCGTGATTGTGTGCAAATATTTGTACCACCAACGATACAAATCTTTCAACTAAATGTGGGGTTGTAAGTTTGAATGCGTTTAGCCAGGACATGCCATGGTGCCATGCCATGGATATCCGCGAACTATGAATGTACGTAGATAACAGACACAGACGTTTTACACTTAGCTTTAAGACATAAATCACGGGTGCGCCGGCAACATTCACATCACACAAACACAACTACAACCAGTACCATAAACACAAATTTTCCTTGGAAAATTCGTCTGGTGGGAACCAGGAATTGAGCTCGGCACCAACCGGGTTAAAGGAAGACATATAACCAACTACTTAACTCCAGCCGGCATTTTTCTATTAAGTATCAAATATTAAATTTTTCCATTTGTACCTCTTTTATTTTATTTTTATTAAAGACTAAGCAAACGTTTGACCACAATCACACCTGATGGAAAGTGACGATGTAGTCTAAGGTGGAGCACGCTTGCTTAGAAAATACCTATTCACTTTACTTTTGAACACACCCAAATTGTACCTTTCGGGAAACACAGACGACGGCAAAGCCTTTTTTTTTTTTTTTTTTTTGTGGGGGGGAAAATGCCTGGCATTTCCTTTCCTTCCCAGGGATGAAGGAAAGGGGTATGTGGGGCTTGAACCCACTAAAAACCCCCCCGTGAGCAGTCCCTCGCCGAGGTGGGGCAAGATAGGGTCGCGCTAGCAGTCACTATCTTGCCCCGGCGGTAGGCCCGGATGCAAACTTCTCCAGGCCACTGCGCCCATGGAGGGGTGACCTTGCTCACCAAGGCCACCCCTCAGACGTGTGGGGCCGTGCAAGTCAGTGGAGAGATGCCCTGACTCTCCACCAGTGACCCCACTACAGAGGAGGAGAGAGGAGGCGTGCGACGACGGCAAAGCCTCTTTTATGCTAGATTATCATTATTATTTGTCCACTATGGCCAGATGGAAAGTGACGCTGCGGCTTATCGTTTATTTATTTATTTAAAGATATAGTATCTAGATACTTCCAAAGAATAGATGCTATAAAACCTTTTAACAAGTTCAATAAAACCCTATTCGTAACAAAGGTTGACCCAGAAGGCTCTCCAGAGGTCGATATCCTCCAAAACTGGAGCACAACAATAACTCTCAAGTTTAGTGGCCCTTAGTGGATACCTACTGACTCACCAAGCCCAGGCGCTCAATAAATAAGCAGATTGAAATATAACAGTTAATATGCCAGTAGGGAATTTGCATGAGATTTAAACATATAAAATCGCACTAAATAATATTATAAATCCGAAAGTTTGTGTATAAGTGTGTTTAATGTGTAAGATAGTTTTCTGTTCACGCTGTAACAGCTGAACGGGTTAGGGTGGAATTTGGAAAGTACATAGCTTATCGCGGAGCTCGATTAGTTACATTTTTTTTTATTAATATAACAATACTATCACTATACTATACATGTTTATTAAAATACTATTTTTTTTAACAATGCTAGTTATAACGACTATATTAATGACAAGGATGCATGGAGGCAAACTGCACAAGCTCTTTCTAGCGACTACCATAATAACACCTAGGTTAATAAAATGATGTAGGTATTAGAGATAAAGAATGTTTAAAAAAAAAATGAACGAAAAAAAATGCGCCGCCGAGTTTCTTGCCAGATTCTTCTCGAAATGGCTGTAATTTTGCGAATCTGGCAATAGAATCATTAACTTTCATGAGTGCCTCTTTGGTGCCCATGTGAATAAACGATTTTGATTTGATTTTTGATTTTGAATAAAAGCTATAATAATGCACGGGAATTTCATAATAGTGAACGCACGCTATTCGCATAACTGATTCGTGACGTCAGTTCACACATTTTTGATGTCAATGATTGGTCAAGTTTCCTTGAGGGCAGCTGCTGGTCAACAATCCTTGACGGTCGGTGATTGGATCGTGGATGTCACAGAAAGAACGTCAATTGGCCGCGTTTAAAATTGCTAGTATTCGTCCTGCTCACATTTTCAAATATTAATTTTGATATAAAATATAGGTAATTATTTATTAATCTAATACCTTTAAACGAGCAATTCTTGTATATATGTTTATATAATCTGAATTTCGAAAACGGCTCCAACAATTTTCATGAAATTTAGTATGCAGGGGATTTCGTGGGCGATAAATCGATCTAGCTAAGTTTCATTTAAAAAAAAAGTCATTTACCAAAAAGAACCGAACAAAATGTCATCCTAGTGTAAATAAGTCAGTATTGTGATTTTTATGCTCGATAGGCAAGCATTTGACCACTATCTCACCTGATGGAAAGTGAAGATGCGGCTGAAGATGTAGCATGATTGTCTAGAAGATACCTATTCACTGACTTGAAGACACTAACTTCAAACCATATTTCATGGGTTGTCTTCATTTACAATTTATCTACAACATGGGAGTTTTCAAGTCGCGAGTGAATAAGTATCTTCTAGGAAAACTTGCAGCATTGACGACCACATCATTAGGTTCATTTTTCAAAGCGAAGTTTCCACTACGAAAGTGATTAAAACAAAAAATGGCAAATCGTATCCTCTTCAAACGCAGCATTGACATTGCGAGCTATCTCTGCTGCATCAGAACCACATCGAAACAAGTCTCTAACATTAAGTTGTAAACTGCACGCTGGCGTCGTTGTTACCGCATTCTAAGCAATGGTAATCGGGTTCGATTCCCGGTGGGGACACAAGTTTTCTTCCTACAAGGAATTTGTGTTTCTAGTTCAGGGAGTCATGTGAATGTGAGTTAAAGGCAAACGGCAGTTCAATTAAGATAACGGCAACGGGCAGTTCACTGAATGAGATAATTACATATAACTTTTTTTGAATTTAAAATGTCTAGTTTTTTTTTTTAGTTTTGATCACAAACCTTGAACGACGCCGATTTATTGTTGATTCAAAGTGATACACTACGTTAAAAGAACAACTACATTTCTAAAACCGCAATTTTTTACCAATGTTAAAAGACTCAGACGAAACTGTAGAGCAAAGAAGTAGGCAGCCCTAAAACGAAAATAATAATATTTATATATGTCTAATTTTTAAGTTATAAATATTATTATTTTCGTTGATACTAAATAAAAAATTACAATCAAACAAAACGTGAACGCTGAGGACAGGATTCGAACCTGCGCGGGTAGAACCCATTGGATTTCAAGTCCAACTCCTTAACCACTCGGACACCACAGCCATATCTCCTGACGACAAAATTTAGGATATATATCACCAGTACAATATATATCTACAATTACAACGCTTTATGACGTAGCACAAACTAAGTAAGTCTTTAACTGTTACAAACAACGGCAAAATTATGGCCATACTTCGATGCGTCCATAATATTTGGCAGATATTTTATCTGTGCAGAATGAAAACTAAATTAAGCGTTTGCGCACGTTATAGCAGATATTAAAAATTAACTTAATTGGAACTGAGCCTTTTCCACTAATAAAATCAAATTGTTAATATTATATGACACTATTGACATCAAGAATTTTGTATGTACAAAACCGTAGGTTTGTTTGACACTTGATGTTTGACATTCATTCGTTTAATTTCAGGTTAAGAACTAAGAAGATATTTATATTGGCCCGTGGAATAAGAAGTAGGTATTCTGTGAAAGGCAAAACACAACCTTTATTGTATTTCATACATATATATTTTTATTTAGCGTAAGCCTTGCCGTCTTATGATAAATCATTGCTAAATCTCAGCTAATCTTTACAACTTACCTACTTATATACCTAATGAACCAAGGCAAATGACGATAACTGTTAGTAAAATAGTGCCACTAGGAATGTTAGAAAATGATCTACCTTATCTTGTAACTACATATTTATAAAAACCGGCCAAGTGCGAGTCGACTCGCGCACGAAGGTTTCTGTACCATCTACAAAAACGACAGAAAAAATACGTTTGTTGTAAGGGAGCCCCCTTAAATATTTGTTTTATTTTAATTTAATTTTTTATTGTTAAGTTTAATATATTACTAAATATTGTGTGAATATTTCAAGCGTCTACCTGTTGCCGTTATCAATATCGAGCAAAAACAAGCAAAAAAATCACGTTTATTGTAAGGGAGCCCCCTTAAATAATAATTTATCCTGTTTTTTATTATTTCTTATTATAGCGGCAACAGAAATACATCATCTGTATAAATTTCAACTATCTAATTATCACGGCTCATGAGATACATGCCTGGTAACAGACGGACGGACAGCGGAGTCTTAGTAATAGGGTCCCGTTTTACCCTTTGCATATACGAACCTTAAAAATGATTTAACGTTTGCTCACAAAAACTAGAGAACAGCTCAACCGACTTGGCTAATTCTTATTTTGTAGTGTTCGTAATTATCTGGGCAAGGTTTGTATATGACTTTTTTTAATCCATCGGTAGTTGCACCCGCGCGAAGCCTGGGCGGATCGCTAGTAATAAATAAACTAACGTGCTTATAAAACAGCGAAGGACCCCGAGAGCGGTTATTCCATGAGTAATAAGTTGGCGGACTGCCCACAAATTGTGTCAAAATTAACTCCACGTTAAACTCACCCGCGCGGTTGCATGCCGCTTCGCTTAGTGTCTAAGCTTCTAACGTCGCGCGTCGCGTCGTCGCGTCACGTCGCGTCGTCGTTGCGCTTCCCATCGCGTCACACGGTAAGTAGGCAATCCGTGGATTCTTTCCACACGATTCAGCGGTAAACGCAACAGAAGCGGTAAAAATAAATTCGCGACAGTATCACGATGTTTTTTGTTACGGTGCCAACGGTACCGGTGCACGGTGGTGATGGTGCGGGTGCGTTGTTTCGAACACTAAGTGGCAGTAAAGTTAGTTAACAAGCACGTGAATTTCCTTATTCAAGTCCATGTTCTCCAAAAAATATAATTTGAGGGCGTTTAATTCACGAGTACGAAGAAGATCCTCTTCTTCGTGCTACCGCATCGTCACTTGAAATCGGGTTTCAAGTACATAGTGGTAAACATTGACATATCTTGAATATTAAAAGAAAACAACGGGTTGCACTCCGGTAATGCCGGCAGAAGTGAAAACTTGAACATTAACGTTGTAAACAGCAGGAGGCAGCATACAATTAAGTGGCAGGCATTTACCCCCCACAAAAAAATAAAAGGCATACATTTTCGCCGCGTGGTAGAACGAGAGGGGGATATTACTTCCTCTCCTACGCCGCGCCGCCGCGCCGCCGCGCGCCGGTCTACTCTACCTTCGTCTTACGAATTTTCGGTCAGTTCACGTGTCCTGACGTTGATGTTGGATGTGATAAATCGCCATTTAATACATCCCGAACTTCAGCTTCTGTAGTGAGTGAAGTCATGCCGTTTAATATAAGGATTCCAAATAAACGCAACACCTAACACTAACAAACTGTGGCTGTGAGTGTGAATGCATTTTAAAAAACAAACGCAACTGGATGTTAGGCCATGTGCAAATACACGCGGTTTCAGCGAGCGAAATGTACCGAAGTGCGTACATCAGCACCCGACTAACGACGTACGGGCATGGCATATCCATATGATTCTTGATTCTCGTCAGACCGTGAAATTTAATAACGTGTCGCGAGTGAATTTTATCACCACACGTTTCCTTGAAACCGCTTGGAAAACGAATACTAAGCCGACTGAAAACGCGCAATGTGTGTTGCGGAAAATAATATCATCCTAGGCATTGCCTAAAAATAACAAGTAAAATTCCAAAAAATGGCAGGCGTGTCACTCAGATGTTTTTGATACGAAGGAATACGTCATAAATCAAAATCAATTTAAAAACTAAACAATACAAATGAATAAATCGCTCGCTTGTGCGATGTGTGTGTAATAGCGAAGTGTGAACGGTGGAGTGGAGGGCGTCGGAGTATGGTAGATGATTGCGGTAGGACGCGGCCGGCGGTACGATGCCTTGCGAGAGTTGCGGGGTGCAGTTTAGCGTGTTTAAGCGGAAGCGCGTATGCTGCGAGTGCGAGCGGTTCTACTGCAGCAGCTGCCTACGGCGCGGCGGTGGTGCTATGTGCGCACCGTGCCGGGTGCTGTCCACCCGTCCGCTTTACCGGAACACCATCGCCCACCTCAAAGTACGGGACCTGCAGTGCTTCCTGCAGCGCCAGAATGTCTCCACGAGAGGCTGCGTTGGTTTGTGATCTTTTATTATCTACTGCAGCCAAACTACTATAAATCTCTAGGTAATGTAACTTAGTTTGCTCAATACAGATAAGGGCCATTAAGATAGGTTTAGTATTTGTAAGCATTCTATTGGTATGATATTTATGTAAATTAATTCCAGTTTTATAGGATTCCAACTGATATAATCGTACCAGCATGATGCTAGGAAATCCCCATGGGTTATGGTCTAGTTACACAGAAACATTTATTTTAACAAGATTGTGATGATATGTAGATTCAGGAACAATTATTTGGGTAACAGCACTATGAAAACAACCTTGAACAATAATTTTGGCAAATTACTTTGACATTCTACTGTGAGCCATAAACATCGGTTTTGACAACTAACATCAAACAAAACTTTCAATATAGGATAGGTACTTAAAAACAAATTATCAATATATGTATTTATCATATAATAATACATGTAATCAAGAAGTGAAAACATTGAAGGAGAAAAAGAAACAACTATCAAAATTATAAAAAAATTGACTTATTAAAAATAGGTTGGTAATTTGTTTGTGCATTAAATCAACTTACAGACACTAATGCAAGGGATTAAAAAGACACAACATTTGAGATAAGGCAGATCCATAAATTATACAAAGAAGATGAAAATGATCATTACATGCCAAGAATACCCTCACAATACCTGCATAAACTCCAAGGCCTGATTACAGATATAAATACAACACTTAATAAAAAAAGGACTAATTGAAGTGATGCTAGAGCAATATTGTGCCGATTATCATTTTTGGATGTCCTCTGTATTTGGGTCAAATGTTTGCCTAGCTTGAATTTAAAAAAATATGATAATTCTTGGCCGCCAATCAGTTGGTCTAGGTTTTAGAATGCTACCTCGAGCTCGAGCTTTGATTAAAAGTTATATTGTGATGAAATACATGGTTGTAGAGTGTTTTATTATGTAAGCCTTCCCTGTACTGAAATACTGATGTAGTTTGCCATGGTTCATGTATTTATAATATGTTCATATATTCAGCAAGTATTCCTTGAGAGTCAGTTGTGAGAGAGCAACTGTTTAACACCCTCGGCCACTGCGCCACATACCTTCAGGTGAAAAGATGGTTAAATGCTGGCCTATCTAAGACTGTAGTGTGTAAACACCTGACTTAGCTTATAAGACCACCAATGTAGCATATGTACCTAGTCACCTAAGCCACTCGTCATGTAGCCTCCACTTAATAAACACCTATCTGTCAATATCTCTTCATCAATGCCTACCAGCAACACCACCTAACCTTGGATACCAACCCCAATAATGTAGGATGATGTCCCGTGGGCTCATCCTATACCACAAGGTGACCGTGACATTAAAACCTGGGATGTTTTAATTAAATAGAAGAAAATTTAAAAATAGACCAGTGGAAATCTGGAAAATATTTGAAAATCATGTTGAGTGATAAAAATTAAGAATGTACATATTATAAAGTTTTTTTTTTTCTAAAGCAAAGTTTTTTTTCTGCTGAAGATGATAAAATGTGAAGAAACATGAAGGAAATATTATAAATGAAGATATGAACTATGTAAAGATAATATGAAGATTTTATTGTGAATTGAAGATATGAATTAAAAAAAAAATACACATTATATATAATATATTTTTGCAAGTATGAGAATTAGTACGATTATTTCATGTAAACAAATTCAGAAGCCATTCAAACAGCTCTAGATGAAGAGAAGCATCAACAGTTAAATGTTTATAACAATTACTGAAAACTAATTTTCTATAAAGAGTGTAACTATAATCACAATCTACGTAATAATTACAAAAACATAAACGTGTGATACTGTAACAAGAATTCTGTGTGACATGCCCATATCAGAGAAGTGTCCAGTATCTGTACCGAGCAGTGATCATACTTTGCGCGATCTGCAAAAACAGCAAGTAGATGAGCCTCAATGCACTTTGGAATATGATTTTAAAACTAAAGTCATGTTCAAATTATTATTACAAAAGTTTTTGTATTTACATTATTTTATTGTCACATTATTTGTGTATCACATTGGTTTGATCTTTGTTTACAGCATTAAATTCATTATTATTTAGTTTATACTATGTAATATTCTGTGGTTAAAACGTTCTTAGAAATGATAAGCAGAAACAATTCAGCAAGGAATAAAATAAGTGTATCTAGAGATAGAAGTATCATATAAATTAGTAAATAACAGTGTGTATTAAATTTTATTTTTTGATATACTAATTATATTTAGTGTTCAGGTATAGTCAGATACTAATTAATTTTGTTTATTGAATTCAGAAATGATATTTAAGTAATTTTTATAAAAAAAATATTTTAAAGTAGAAAATTTTTTCTATAATTGTGATGTATTGTGTAAACACCTGACAATCTTATAAGACCACCAACGTAGCATAAGTACCTAGACACACAAGCCACTCATCATGTAGTATCGACGTAATATATCCATCAATATATCTCTTCATCAATACCTACCAGCAACGCCACCTAATATTAGATACCAACCCCCAATATGGGATGACGTCATTGTATATCACAAGACAAACTAGAACTATAATTACTTAAGGGTGGTGAACACAGAATTTGTTTTATTGTTTATGTTGCTGGGTGTTCTCCAGAGGGTGCTTCAACAGCAAGTGTGGCTCAGCATTGCCTTGTCTCACATTTCCAAATGTCTCATCGCTTCTGGCAGTATCCAGAACTCAATCAATCTACATCATTCCTGATCAAGCAAACATCTATAGCAGATTAATTTTATTCCAATTATTTCTGTTTGAATGTATGGTAAAGTAATAATGATAAAGTTGTCAATATAAATACTTTTAAAAAGTCAGCCACAACCTAAGTCTAACATCTTTCTTAGCGGACAATCCTGTGAGAGGTAAAGAACAATAATTGTGTGTAATTTCCAGAAAAGGACGAGCTGGTGAATCTGTGCGTGTCGCACGTGAACAGCGCGACGTACCGGCGGCGCGGCGCGCGCAACGCTGGCGCCTTCAGCTCGCTCAAGGGGCTCACCAACAACATCAACGACTTCATCAATAACGCCTTCGACCTGCGCCCGCCGCCTGCCCACGCCGCCTCCTCCGCCCGCGCGCCCGCGCCCGCGCCCCCCCGAGCTCATACCAATGAACAAGCTCAGCCATGTATGTTCATACATCATCATACTAATGAAGCCAGTATAAGGAAAAATAACACATTTTTTTATGCATACACATGTTTGGAATGGACAGAAAAATATGTTATTTCCTTAGTTTAGATGTAGGATAACTGACAGATAATTGATAAGCTCAAAAGACACAACACAATTAATGGCAACAAGGCATATTTTTTTACTTCGAAGCCTAGAGCGGGATCTGGGCTAGGCTTCTACATTTATTCCACACTGCTTAATCTTTAAAGCGTGCGTTTTGCCTGTTATCTTCTATAGAGCCGAAATGTGGACACTGATAGTAGGAGTCCACAAGTTCAAGTTGCTCAGCGAGCTATGAAGAGAGCTATGCTCAGTATTTCTAAAGGATCAAGTCCGGAACAAGGTGATCCAATAGAGAACAAAAGTAACAAAGAATTAGTAAGCTTGAATGGCAGTGGGTTGACTTCGTTTCTAATCAAATTAAAATTCCAATTAAAAAAAAAAATTTGCGAATGAGGGCCGGCTGAGACTGGTTGAGAATACTGGGCTCAGTGTAGTTCATTGGGAAAGACCTATGTTCAGCAGTAGACTAATATAGGCTGATGATGATAATGATCTACCTTTAAAAAGAATAAATTGTTACCTGGATGAGAGTATCAGTACCAATATAGTTATGCGTTATTGTAAGTATTTAGTAGTATCATAATATGTATTATAAGCAAATTCCCTCTGTGATCAGGATACCCACCACATCCGCTGCACAGTTTTAGCTAAATTAGTTGTTATCCGAATGGTATGATCTGAGAGTCTTTAAGTCTAGACTGAACAGGAATTTGTAAGCAAGCCTTATAGCCTAAGCCTTCTAGGTTACATCTTCGACCGAGTCGTCACTTTCCAGCAGGTGAGGCAGTGTTCGGTAATGTGCTTGTCTACCTAGCATATCAAAGGCAATGATAAAGTTAGGTTTGTCGCACACATTACGTAATTTAGTTGGTGTCTTAACTGAACAGGAAAATAAGTATATATCTTTCAGCCTAATATGGTTCGCTAATTGACATTAGGCATTCCAACTATTATTATTATATTAATGAACAAGCTCTATTAGTATTGACATGGCTAATTTCACACCATTAATAATTATAATTAAGTACATGCCTACTCTTTATTCCATTGTTCTTTTAAACTAAGAGCAAATTTGTATCTGTTTTAAATATAAAAGGCAATTCTGGTTAAAAGGAAAATCCCGATTGACTCATTTTTGCCCAGCCGAAAACGTTATAGGAGGAAACGTGAAAATTGGTGGATATGTTGATTTTATTAGGTAGGCGCGATAAGAAGCGTTTTTTTTATTCATCCCCTATACCTAGAACCGGGTGGTAAAGTTTGTATAGACATTTTAAAAAATTTCGATCAGAATTTTTTGAAACTTTATATTAATACTTTCTATTAAAATTAATAAAACACGTATTTCACAGTTTTTGAAAAATACCTCCCCTAAGTGGAGAAAGAAGGTAGCAAAGTGTAAATTGAATTTCAAAAAACCTGTTTATATTTCCTTGCAATTTCGTACATCCATACTACCAGTTCCTCGAGTTAGCAAGAAAGGGATAGATCATCAACACGATCTTGTTGTAATTATCTGTACCAGGAAGTTCTATAAGTCAATATCGGAGCCTGTTCTATTTGAAATATCATTGCTGGGTTTTTTTGCTTGTGTGTTATTACAGGGCTATAATAATAAGTCTACAACAACACTTACTTAAGAATAACTAAAAGTGGTAAACTACGGCTGTACTGGAAGGGTTGGGGCTACGAGGTGAATGTGGTAAACTACAGCTGCTGCTGTACTGGTAGGGTGGGAGCTGCGAGGTGTAGCCAAGCGGGGAGCCCTACTGTCAAAAATCAGGGGAATTTGTACTTCAGTTGCAGGAAACCAAGGCCACCGCGCCGCGGCCGGCGCGCAGTCCTCGCCGCCTCCGCAGCGCCCGCCCCCGCGGGAATGGTTCTCTCCCACGCCAGGTATGGAACTTCATCTATTCAAAGCGTTAATATGGATAACTAGCCGTGACCCGCGGCTTCGCTCGCGTTAAAAAGCCTGTATGTGTTAATCCAATAGGTAAAAGCTATGTACATTCCAAATCTGTTCACCGTTGCATTAGAAATAAATGATCAATTTTGATTGTATTTATGCTTCACTATTTTAGTTCAAGTCTTCTCGGGACCATGGCTAATGCAACTTGGGCGAAACGTCGAGGTAAATAAAAATAGTTTTTTTAGCGCGATTAAGTCCCGAGATATTACCTAAACTATCGCGAAAGATTAAAACTTCACTATTTTGGCGATAAAGGTTTGCACATAAAAGATAGATATATCCCATAGCGGGCTTTTTTGTAGGAATATTTAAGATAAACATTGCATTACATACGTGTAACTCTAACAGTCTTTGCAGCACACGCCAGAAATGCTCGCAGATGGCAGATTTTTTTTTCTTACTTGTCACTTATCGTTATATTTTGGACAATTCACACAATCCTACTAATATTATAAATCCGAAAGTTTGTGTGTAAGTGTGTAAGTACGTTTGTTCCCTCTTCACGCTTTAACGGCTGAACGGATTTGGATGAAATTTGGGATGTACATAGATTATACCTAGGATTAACACATGGGCTACTTTTTAACTCGATAATAGCGGGCGAAGCCGCGGGGCACGGCTAGTATCTTTATAAATTATAGCCTATGTGTTATTCTGATGTATCAACTGTATTATTATAAAGTTTCATTAAAATCCATTCAGTAGTTTTTGCGTGAAAGAGTAACGAACATCCATACATAAAAACATTCGTGTTTATAATATTAGTAAGGATTATTATTTATTATATACCTCAAACTGAACTCTCGGTCGAATTACAATCCTTCCATCGGTTGCACTGCGCCGCGCACCGCGACGCCCTTCGAAGTGATTATTCGGTCGGTGAAAATGCCCCACTTCATCACTGGAGCGAGCACGGCGAAGGGAATGAGAGTTTCAAAATTTCAATCCGTTCACCCCGCGGCCCGCGGGGACTCACCGCTTTCCTATGCGGCCGGGGGAATCGTCGCTTCCAAACGTAGGGCGCTAAGTCCGGCGCGTTGTAACGTGGGTATGCGATTGTTGGTCGCAGGCGGCGAGCCGTACCTAGAGGTGCGCATGTACAGTCGCACGGAGTACTCGGTGTCGCGCTCGCCGAGCGGGTCCAGCGTGCGCGTCGACACCACCGACTGCTTCGAGGTGGAGGACCTGGACGACGCCGGCTGGGAATTCGTGCAGCGACCGCCCGCCGACCCGCTGCCCAACGGTACTGCCCTCACATACACCCCCTCACACTCACGTGTCATCATTGCTACCATGCCTATGCAAACGGGAATCGAGTGGGAGAGAGTTGCTCCCGCCCTAGTTTTGGAATGTGGGGTTAGAGACCGTTTTTGAGTGTATATTCAAACTTCGTAATGTCAGAACAGTAATTTCGACGTGAGCTAGTTTGAACTCGATGTGGTGTTTGAATACGGCCTTGAGTCTTTCGGCCTCGTATTGTCGTAGACCAATTTCCGGCTGTCTTTGGACGTTTGTACACCTTTTCACATATCTGTGTCTAGAACGGCATCGCTTTCCCCCCCTCGTAGCCATTCTGTTTTAAAGCCTCCTGGACGTGTATCAGCTCGGCATGTAGACGTTCAAGTTCACATAACTTCCAAGATGTTATCTAAATTATATGTTCGAACGGCGAAGGTTTAAAAATGACAACAGCTCTTTGCTGTCTGTTGTGCGTTCAATTAATTGGATTGTCCCAAGGTGGTCTCTTCGCCGTTGAACCTTGGCATGATTTCCAAGCATTTTTGCGCCTAGTTGGTCTTTTGTTTTAATATACATACCGAATTTCAGTGGTAACCGACCTGAATTGATAGTCAATTTATCGGAGCAGCTATCAACAAATACTTGAATCGATCGATCATTTCATAAAGTCCAATATCCAATATCCACTTTAGCATATTTTGAGTTAAACATCAAACTATCTCACATCAAAACTTTACTGTTTTATCATTAATTTTGGGAAGTTTGAGTATACAGTCAAAAACTATCGCATATCAGAGGACACTCGATACCTACAAGCTGGAGGCATCCATGCATAAACAAAACGTTTCTCAAAATGGTCCTACTAATTCAGGTTAACAGATCCGTAAAATGCAACGCAGCTCCGATAGTTGCACGACCGGCTGCACGCACGAAAAAGTGTCACGTTCCGCCTGAGCCCGAGCGTGCAAGCGAGAGCGCGGAACAAGCGATAGAGAGGCACGATCGGCCCAAGCGTCTTATGACGTTATCACGTAAAATTATCGTCCGTAAACCGACTTTACAGACAACCATATTTTTTTAGGAAATATAATTTTCAACCTTGAAAGAGCTTGTGTTTTTCTCCGACTTCACAAAAAAGAGGAGATACTCAAGTCGACTGTATTATTAATATTTTTTTATTTGTGTTACCTTATAAATTCTTTCCACGTGAAACGATTATGAATATATTTTTTTTGTTTGAAAGATTGCTTTCCAGTTGATCCCATTTAAATTAGATCAAGATCTGATCAGTAGTTCTTGAAATATCGTCAATAATGCGTGTTTAGTACATCTAATCTGATCAATGTTCCGAAGACAAAGCGGTGAATTCAGTTTTTTTAAGCTTTGCTTGCGTTAAATATGTTGTCTACCCTCGTAATGTTTACCTTTGGTACACGTTTTGTCTGGCATTCATTGAATTATTGAGTAATTTTTATTTAAAAATACTTTGTAATTACAAAGTGATTGGAGTTGATGGTGAATATCGATCTACTGAGCCTATATGCCGCGAAACATATACAAACAAGAAATGAAAGCTTTAGATTAAGTAAAAAACACTCCAAAACTTTATTCATGACCGGACACAAACATCGATGACTAGGGAATTAATTAAGTACTTGCGTCAATTTAAAGATGTATATTTCCTACAGTTTGAGAGTATTATCTATATGTATCTGTTTTAAAAGTGATACCTAAGTCAACCTCGTCAAAATTTTAAATCTATTGCTGCGCCTGTAGTAACTATAGCAACCTATACATACATATAGTTTCATAGACAAACGAAACTCCTAATAGTGGTATGGAATAAAGACTATTTCTTGGTATTGTGTCAGATTCGGACGTTCTCCTGAGCACGCCGGACTTCGTGCCCCCCGCCACCGGGCCGAGTCAACCTGACCACGCGACCACGCGACATTCTACCGGGCAGAATCAGCCGGACAACGCGCGACATTCTACCGCACCGACTCTACCCGACTTCGTGCGAAATTCTACCGCACCGAGTCAGTCCGACTTAGCGAGACATTCAACCGGGCCGAGTCAGCCCGACTTCATGCGACATTCGACCGGGCCGAGTCAGCCTGACTTCGGACGACATTCTACCGGGCCAAATCAGCCCGACTTCATGCGCCATTCTACCGGACCGAGTCAGCACGACTTCATTCGACGTTCCACGGGGCCGTATCCGCCAGATTTCTCGCGGTATTCCACCGGGCCGCATCAAGCCGACAACGCGGGGACCACCGGGCCGCGGCAAGCCAACCACGAGCGACACTCCACCGGGCCCGGCCCGCCGCCCGACCAAGCAGCACACGAGCCTCCCCATCACCCGGCTACAGCCAGAGCTCACTTGGCCCCGGGTAACTAGCTCCGCCCGACAACCTATTAACACCCGAACCCCACAGAACCTAAGAACGCCGAACACGGCGTACTCGCTACTCAAACGCTTGTACGAATACGACGTTAAAACATTATTTTCCCCTCTCAATGCGAGGATCGAGTGTTCTATATCAGGTTTTTATTAAAGCTAAAGAAGACAATTTTAAGATCTTAAACTACCGCGGTCCCTCCCGCTACAAACGCGTGCGTCAATAACGGGATGTATACATACCATGTATTTCAACGCGAAACTAACGAAATTGATAAATATCTCCACAATCGACGCAAACATAAATTATTAAAACTAATTTCTTCAAATAACGTTTGAACAAAAAAATAACTTGAATATTTTTGTTTCTTTTTTACCGACTTCCCCAAAAAAGGAGGAGGTACTCAAGTCGACTGTATTTTATTTTTTTATGTGTGTTACCACATAACTTCTCTCCACGTAAGCCGATGTCGAAATTTTTTATTTTATTTTAAAGGTGTTGTTTTCTAATTGGTCCCATTTAAATTTGATTAAGATCTGATCAGTAGTTCCTGAAATATCGTCAATAATGCCTATTTTGTGGACTACTTTGACGATGTTCTCGTTTACCCGACTTCAAAAGTTACCTCATAACTTTTTTCGTTGGGAGCCGCTTTTGATAATTATTTTTTTATTAAAATGCTGGTGCTATTCATGCGGTCCCATTGAAATTTGATCAAGATCTGATCTCTAGTTTTTGAGTTATAGTTAATAATGCGCGTTTAATACATTAAATCTGATCAAGGTTCCGAAGATAAAGCGGTGAATTCGGTTTTTTAAGCTTTGAATTATTATATGTATTATTCGATCGAAAAGCTCGCATTGGACGTGCAAGTATGTCGATCGAGCGAGCCCGCCACCCCCGAAGCCTAAGCGTTAGTTGTTTACCAGGAGTCCCCACGGGCGCACGCGCCAGCTCGGAGCTGGAGCTGCGCAGCGCGGGCCGCGCGGGACCCGACGCCGACCGCTCGGGGCCCGACGCCGACTCGCGCAGCCTGCACGACGAGCTGCCCGCGCGGGACCAGCGCCCCCCCGACGGTACGACCCTTCTGCGGCCCCTCCCGCCCCGTGGCCTCTGATGACCGGCTCTCGGTCTCAGTCGCCGAATCACATTTTTCGGCAGTGCTCCCTTCCTATCCGACTAAGAGTTCGATTTGACCGATTTCGGGGACAAAAATTTTTTATGGTAGTGGTTTTTTTGCTGCGAAAGTGGCCCCGTCAATTTTGTAATATTTTCTAAAACTTACGATCTCTCGGGTGTTAACCTGTTATTACTGATGGTGTTTTTAGGAGGTCGTGAACTCGCCCGAGCATAGATAGATCGGACGGAGATAACTCAATAATCGGTTTCGCTCCACAATTTGAGGGAAACTTCTATCGTTCGTTCCCTCGACTGCGACCGGACCGGGTTCCGGGGCCGGGCTCACGAATCGCATCCACCATATGTCGTTACGATCTCGAAATATATTTAATACTCGACCGAGCCCGAATGGCGCAGACCGCGGAGTCGAGTTTGATGACATAAAGAAAGTAAAGTCACTATGTTTATACCTCATTAGTAAGTTTAAACATTTCAAATGTATAGATGTAGTGCAAATAAATAAATAAAGTAGGAGCGTCCCTCCCCCGCAGCGAGTCCCCGCGGCGTGCGGCTGGAGGACGTGCGCAGCCCGGCGGCGCTGGAGGCGCTCAACGTGAAGCAGCTGAAGGAGCTGCTCGCCAGGAACCGCGTCGAGTTCCGCGGCTGCCTCGAGCGCGCCGACCTGCTGCAGCGCGCGCACATGCTGTGGCGGGACCACGCGCACTACAACAACGGTACCGCTTGTTACTCTACTCAAGTTTGTGTTCGGCGATGAGGTCCGCGCTGACGTCCCGCTTGGGGTGTACCGTGCGTTTTCCCCCGGCGCCCACCCGAGTCGTCCCAGCGCGTTTATTTAGCGGAGGATGGCTCCGGGTCGCCAACTGACCTGTTAAGAAGGTACGTCCGACCGTTCGTATTCGCCCTGTCAAAATCGAGCAGAAGGGAGGGTCCCGGTCCGGCGGTACTCCAAATCGCGTTCTAGTCGTGTGATACGTAAAACGAACGCTTTCACACTCGCATCCTCGCATCGAATCGGTAGTACTAGTAATGTGGTCGTCACGACGTTCACGTCGCGCGTCGTCCACGATCACACTCGGAACTGGGAACTGGGGATAAAGCCCAGGTTTCAATCGTAAAAGACTTCCCCGTTTGAGTGGCCGTTTTCCCCGGCAGAGATCGACAACCTTCCGATCGAGGAGTGCTGCAAGATCTGCATGGCGGCGCCGCTGGAGTGCGTGCTGCTGGAGTGCGGGCACATCGCGGCGTGCACGGCGTGCGCCAAGCAGCTCGCCGAGTGCCCCATCTGCCGCCAGTACGTCGTGCGCGCCGTGCGCTTCTTCCGCTCCTAGCCGCCGCGCCGCCGCCGCGCCGCGCTCGTGGCGTCTCCGTCCCCACATTCTAATTATAAATAAACGCGGCGAGGCGTTGTATCCGATTTATTGCAAATTCAAAATTCACTCTTCCCTAAGAAAAAGTGAGATTAAAAAATATGTGTTCTCTCCCTCGGCGAGCCATGTTGTGAATTTGGGTGTTAATTTTTGTGCGGCCGGAGCTTGTCGGTGCGACGAAAACTTCGCTGCCGTTTGACGGAACTATAAATGTCTGCGGGGAGTGTGCTTCTATGTGATGGATTGCGAATGCGAAATTCAATCGTTCGGGGGTAAGATTATTCCCTTGCTCGTAAATCTTTGGTCCAGATGAGTAAATCTCATGTGAGTTTTTTATGACGGGACTTTAGATATGTGTGATTCTTATGTGAATTGACATTTCAAAATTCATTGTTCTTTTATTGATACCGAATAAAAATATTGAATAACCCATCTATGCGGTCGGCTAAACGACGTAACCGGCATAAAAATTCAATAAATGCAACTGTTGTAATTTAGATGTTTAGTTGGTGCGACGAAGAATATATAGAAAATATTGCTCTTTTCAATTTTGTGTGATAAATAAATATTCTGGTCCAATAGAGATGAGTAGAGGACTAATTACATAAGTTCGAGCTTGCTTATACACAAGGTGACTATTGTTCGATTTGTCGATCTGTCCTGTTGTCTTGAACTAACTCGATCGACAAATCGAATGAGCGTGTTTATCTCTACACCTAGTAGACATTATTTTTGCCAAAAGTACAGAACTGATATTGTACATAGCATTATATTTTGTACTCTAACGATTTTAAAAAGTATCTTGTGTTACTGTTAGCGCCTTAAAATATCTTCAAAAGTTAAAATTTATATGGTATCATAATTTAGTCGAATAGTATAATGTAAAATATGTAGTGAACTGTAAATAATAATATACTCTTTGTATCGTCCATATATATTGGATTTTGTCGTGATTTATATATATAGTTGAATATTATATAAATAAACGATCCATGTATTCATCAAAAAACTCGCTGTCGTTTCTTTAAGAACGCAGCTATTTAGTGCAATGTTTTAAAATGTCGTAAGTTGTAGTTGCATATTATAAATAATTGGTGTTTAATTGATAACTGGCAAGACCGACAACTGTAGAGAGATAAATACATGGCTTCAATTTTTGTTTTCCACAAGACTGACGTTCTCATAGCATGTTTTGAATTTGCTGCGAGATATTATTAGAATATATAGTTTGATGAAACTAGCAAGTTTAGTGCTATAGCGTCTGAAATCAGGCTGTGGAATGTTGGAATTTATTTTTGTAGAAATAATATTAGGTATTTTGTAACACGGTACATCCGGGACTCCGCCCGCGTGATAATACACCTAAAGGTAGGTGTATTATAACTCGTCCGTTTAAATAATCTCTCGTCTTTTTAGATATTAAAGCAAGCAATCCTTGTCAGGTTTGTAATTTGTTACATAACACCTCCTATGCTCCTGTAACAAAGTTATGTTCAAGCGAGGTTTGTGATAAGTGATCTATATATCGCAACCAAATGAACAAATCAGCCAATCCGTTATGGCTAGACTGTGCACTACCGGCATTCAATCGAACGACTAAAAGACGCTTAGCCAAACTGTTAAAAGTAACGTTCTTCTTAATAAGATGCTGTCAAACGTAGCTGCGGTGAGCATTGTTTAGTAACAGGCCTATATTTTATAATATTACAATATTATGTTATTATTAACGATTAAATCCTTTATGGATTTTGTTTAGTCGATACCAAAAAACTAGTTTTCAAACCAAATTCACGTCAACCAATGTTAAGTAATTCAACGAGTGGCCAAGATCGACATCGTGGAGTAATGAATGCCGGCCTTAGATCAACACCCTAGATACCCAAATGGCTGTTTTAATCATTTGACTGCGATATGTATGTGGTAAACAAGAAAAAGGCTTCTGGTCTTTATATTTTTTAATTTCATTGTACATATTTTTGAAAACTTATTTACATCGAAACCAGTTTCGATGACAAAACATGATAGTACCGATTAATTATTGTTTATGGTACACTTTATTAAACTTTAATGTATGCATATTTGCGTCTGACGTTGGACTCGATAGACGTCCTGTTGGAAGTTTTAACTGAAAGCAAATCAGAAGAATAAGTAAGCCATGATGTAACAATTTAGCTATAATATCTATGATACCAAAACTCACGTTGATATTGAATTAATCCAGCCTAATTAATAAAAAAAACTTGTCACTGTCATAAATAGTTATGTTTTCTGTTTGTATATAAAATCGGTGTCTACGGCGAAGTCATAGAACAAAAATAGTTGTAATTATTTGTAATAGACGCCACGCAGTATGTGTTGTATTATTTTGCCAGATATGTATATCATGAATGTAATAAACACAGCAAAACCGAAAATGTTGTATTTTTTACAACAATATACTAATTATAGCTAAATATTATCATCAATATTACAATAGTTAATGCTACGATAAAAATCCACAATCTTCAACTTACTTCGTAAGTTAGCCTGTTTCTCCGACATTATCCATTTTAATCCCGACGGAAAAGAGGGGTGTTATAAGTTTAACGAGTGTATCTGTTTGTGGCATCGTAGCTCTTAAACGGCTGAACCGATTATGATTTGTTTATGTTAGAAAATAAACTTGGAGTTTTTTTTTGTTTGGTTGAACTCGGTGCAGCTGCTCTCTAGATAAGGCGATGTTGATTGTGCCACTTGTACATTCAAGCGTCCTATTTAGCTATAATTTAGAATATCTAAGTAAGAACGTAAGTACACTGCAAATATAAATTACCGTGGAGCTGGTCTGATGAAGTCTGATGGCGGCCATAGAAACTCCTTGAGGACTAAAGATAGATTGATGTATGATAGAGATGTGCTCATTGCTCATTTTAATAGATAAAAGCCTTACTGGAATATATTTTTTCATAAAAACTTAGTTATCATATAAAGCTTGTGTAGTTGAAAGAAATCAGAGAAAAGTGTATAAATTAAAACTTTAGTAAAACAACGCCAATTTAATTATACAATTTTATTAAACAAAAATAGATATTTGTTCATTTAGGTATTTACAATAATTGAAATATACCCTTTCTTACATAAAACAAAGACAATTAAATGCATAATATCGAAGTACATTATAGTATCTACGGCGATTTATTTAGCCCATTGTAACGAGTTGGTAGATAATAAAAAAAAAACAGTATGCTTCCACGTTTGTTTGAACTATCCGTTGGCTTAGTCGGGTGCGTTTTCGCCTTCTAAGCAGCAGGTATCGGGTTCGATTCCCGGTGTAAATACAAGTTTTCTCCTCAAAGGAAATTTTTAATTTTGGTTCTGGATGTGATGTGAATGTTTCCTAAACCCACGACTTAGTGTGGGCCTGTGAGTGTGAAAGCGTTTGTAATGTTTAAGACAAGAATCACAATAATATCATGATTATGTCACAAGTACATTTTCAAAGCTACATGTTATTATAATTTATAATCATTTACCAGTTACATTGTCCGTCATCTAAATTTTTCTTTCTCTTCACCTTTGGTAAAGGATTTTAGTTCTAGCCGTCTTGAGGCATTGCATTCCCTAATTAACAAAAGAACTAAAATTTGACTTGCAACAGGCACAAACAAAACAATATAACCAGTATAAGAACCTGTAAATTTCTTTAGCTAGTAGGTTAAATTGAGCTACTTTAATATTTATAAAAAGTCGTTTTATTTTACTGTTAGCGACAATAAATGTTTACTTCTGAGACTACACAATCCGTCTCCCGTCGCTTTCCCCCACTTACATCATATGAGACACAAATTTCACAAATGCGCAGTAACTTGCACTAACTTCAGATGGGCAAAGATCCACCGAAGACCGCTGTTAAATATGTACCGTCGACAATCAGGCGGTTAAGTACAAATTTTGATCGTTTCCAAAAATTATAATTCGTCCAGTTTCCTTCTATACATTCACTCACAGCAATATATAGAAGATAATGAAACGAAAACAAATTTTTGCATAAGATCACGACTCTCACAAGGCAGTTATTTATAGCTAAAGTCAATTCGCTAACCTATATGTATATTATAATAAAAAATGTTTGTAAAGAATCCCCTAGTTACTTTTGAAATCGACAAAACAATTCAGTATCGAGATAGTCTTTTAAGCGACACCGCTATATGGTACATATTCCACAAAAGCAGACGAAGCGTTTTGCCTCCACATTCATTATGCGGACTGCAAAGGAGTGGAAGTCCTTGCCTGAGTCTGTGTTTCCTGATAAATACAATATGGGAGTCTTTAAGTCACGAGTGAATAGGCATCTTCTACGCAAACGTGCTCCATCGTCGACCGCATCGTCACTTACCATAAGGTGAGATGGCGGTCAAACGTTTGCCTATCTAGAATAAAAATAAAAAAGTAACTAGGTGTACGACAGGACTGTGCCGGGTGTGCCGCAGATCAACACTAGTACTAGTGGCGGCTAGTCGCCTTAGGTATGTATATTGTTGATGTAGCGCTAGTCGCGGCCGACGTCGTGCGTGTGCTCGGGCTGGTCGACGCGAACGAGCGCATGCGCGAGCACGAAGTACCCCTCGTACTCGACGCGCTCGGGCGACGTGTCGTAGTGGTAGTGCCCGCCGTCCCCGTGCGCGCTGAACCCGTGGAAGTGCTGCACGCGCAGGTCCAGCCCCTGCGCACAAACCACGCCTACTGGCCACTGTTGCACCCTCTACTCCTACTTGGTCTACTTAATAAGAAGACCAAGTAGGAGTGATAATACTAGGTATGAGGGTGTCTTCGAGTCGCTAGAGAATAGGTATCTTCGAGGCAAACTTGTTCCATCGTCGAGCACATCGTCGCTTACCATCAGGTGCGAGAGTGGTCGAATGTTTGCCTTAACCGTTGAACTTGAATTAAAAAAATACTTTGACATTCTACGGCAGAAATATTATTACATACATACATTACAATAATACCTACTGCTATGAGACGTTGTGGTAGAGACTCCTAGAGTACGATTCATGATCATACACGAAAGCATTATATCGTTTCCCTTTCCGTATATTGGCTGTGTGGAATGGAACAAAACGGGTTTAAATTTTACCAAAGTAACTGCGCTAGTGAGACTAATTCCAGCTGAAAAAGCGAGTTGCCAGTGTAAATACCGGGACCAGGCAAGAAATATAATTCTTGTCCAACGCGGAAAAAATGTATTGTTTAAAGTTCCGGGTGGCACTGCAAAAAAATATAAACGCGCGTGTCGCTGACCAAGCGCGCTTGTTGCTCATCTCGTTTCGTTATAGCATAACAAAAAAGAGTTGGAACAGAACTGGCTATGATGTAATTGATTTCTCAGCTCGCGGTTCCAAATACGCAACGGTCATAAACTTTATATTGTTATAAAGACTACGTTTTATCACGATTACGAAGCAACCACTAGACGCAGCTAAATACGTAATAAGACTAGGACTCAAAATTGAATGGTATCGTATGACATCGAAATCGACAAGAGTAAAGCGAGGCCAATACATAACAGTGAGATGGAAGCTCACCAAGTCCCCGGTGACGAGGGTCCCGAGGTGCACGAGCGGCGCGTTCATCTCGAAGAAGTGCAGCCACGAGTCCACTTCCTCGTCCGAGCACAGCGCGACGCCAGAGAAGTCTGGCATCACGTGGAACCGCGCCTTGCCCTGCCGCAGCAGGAACGTGCCGCCCAGCCCTGAAGAGAGAACCACGATTACAAACAACGATTTGCAAGATCCGGTTAAGCTTACTCCAGCCCGCCTCGGCTGGGTCGCCTCTCTTTAAAGACTGGTTAAGTCCGAAGACCTGCATGCACAAAGCCTCGCATGCCTTCGCCAGCTTCAGTCTAATTCAGCAATGAGCAATTTATTAGTCGAGCGTTTTTATTTTAAAGGGTAGTCTCTCTGGCAGTCTAAAATTGTAGCAATACTAAGATGGCCAAGTATAATTCCATTAAACAAAAGTGTCTGCTGTTACTGGTTGCGACATTATTTTGTGTGTGCATAGTGGCACATGCCACATTATATACATGCAGTTTACTTACCTACGACTTGGTCGCGATAATGATTCTTCAGTGTTTCTCTAATGGCGGTGATGAAGTTGGATTTACCCGTCCTCTTCTTTACTACTACCTTTATCACCTGAAATAGAACAAAATATATTCATCATAAATAAATCTTCAACTTCTGGCAGAAAGGTACAGAATAGCTATGGCAGGTAAACATAGGTACCTACTACTTTTGTGCTTTTGCATAAAATTGCACGAACTTCTACGCATCATCTTCCTCTTCCGGTTTCTCGTTTTTTAAGAGGAATGTATGAGGAAGAAACAGAACATTAAGACCTATCATCCGCTCTCGCATCGAGCCGAAAGAAATGCCGTCTCCCGTCGTTCGCTGGCTTCATTATTTATTTATTTATTTATTTATTTATTAAAGAAAACATGCCGAGGGTGGGCATTACAGATTTCCAATAATTATAATAGTTAAAGCAGAGAGATATATGATTTAGAATTCCATTTTAGTCTTAATTGCGATGCTAGCGTAATGTTACTGGTTTAAACTTGTCTAACGTATACAAAGCGCGTACTGCGACATTTTGAAGCAGACGATGAAATAGTTATATGTAAAATATATAGTATTCAAAAAAAGGGCGCGGGACTCGTGGACTAAGACAGTCATCTCAAGTAGCGCCATGAAGATGAAAATGAGGATTACGGAAAATTAAAACAAAAAGATTAACTATTTTTAAAAAACGCAGACTTGGCTCCTTATCCGCTTCCTCCTCATTGTTTCCCCTTCCTCATTCGCATCCACAATAACATTTCTAAAACTTCCTCATCCGCATCCTCTTCCTCATAATCACTTCCTGATCAACCTTAGTAAATAGCTAGTTGATGAATATCAATAAGTCAGTAGGGTGTCGCGAACAGCAGAACAGAAGCAGGGACACGAGCAGTGCACGTACCTCCCCCGGGCGGCCGTCGCTGAGCAGGTAGTTGCCGAGCAGCGCCGAGCGCGTCTCGTTCCGCGGCAACACTTCCTGCAGGTACCCGCTGGCGCCCTTGGCGGCGCCGCGGGGCTCCACGCTCACGATGCGCGACCCCTGCTCCACCGACCCGTTGCGGACCGACAGGTTCACTATACCCTGCCCACATACGACCACGATCACCACCTGCTCGGCTTATTCCCTCTACACTTGGACAATTATCAAATTATGCTGTTCGGGCAATGACGACGCGATGGTCCATTCTTTCGCTTACTTGCTTTCGTTAAACGATCGCAGCAAATATATGACCGCATCGACATTCAAAACAACCACGAGCAAACGAAAATACCGATCGAGGAGAATCGTTTCATGGGATGAAAGTTATACCTATGTTTAAATGTTGTATTACTTTTAAAACAAAGTAACATTTGAATTAAGATTTCGCGAGTACACTGAGAAAAATGTCTCATTGCTGTTACTAACATTCTAGTGCTATATGTGACAACTATAATTATTTAGTAACAATCATAAAATTATGTGATAATAATTAGCTTATTTTGTAAAAAGGACGTAGGTAGTAACTGTAATTTTGACTAACTACAAAATATGTTTCTAAGAACTTTAGTAGTCTAGTTGTCCCATATTTTTTTCTCCGTGTAGTATATTAAGTATATTGAGATCGAGTATCTTCGCTGCACTTTTATCTGACCACAGCCAGTCACCTCGCAGTTGACCCCGAGATAGGGCCAGGGCCCTGCGCCGGCGCCGCCGAGGAAGGCAGGGTCTCGGCCCAGGTGCCGCACCAGGGCACTCAGGTCGTAGATCTTGTCGCGCTGCACCAGCGGCAACAGGTACGGAGGACCGCCGATCTCCACCAGCCGCACGTCACCCGTCAGCCCTACAATGTTGAAAAATAAGCTCTTCTAAAAATAATATCGTACTATTAATCTATAACTAGTTATTTTTGTTCTAAGCTTTATCTATCGGGTTCTGTCGACGACATCGGACGTAAAGGAATAGAAAAAGAAAATTATGTATTTATCTAAAACATATTATTACATGGTAAAGCGAAACGGTTCAATAAAAATACTACATTATATTTATTTTTAGTTATATAGCAATGTTTGTAATAAGGTCTATTATTTTGCACATTGCGAGCTTGTTATAGTAGGTACCAAGCAGGTGCAGCCTGGCATTACAACTTGCAGCGATTGCATGCAAAAATATTAAGAATCAGCCTCCTACTTCGGATGCTTTTTCAGTAGGTCTGTCGGCCTGTCGCAAATCAGTGCATAACTCCAAAACAGACTGACTCATGTAAGTTAGTTAATAATATATTATGTATTTGACTAGACAAATAGTTCTTAGATTTTATAGGTATTTTTTTTATGGTAGATAGGCAAGCATTTGACCACTATCTCACCTAATGGAAAGTGAAGATACGGCCGAAGATGTGACATGCTTGCCTAGAAGGTACCTATTCACTCTAGACTTGAAGACACCCAGATTGTACTGTTCGGGAAACTAAGACGCAGGCAATGAGTTCCAATCCTTCGCTGAACGGATGATAAACGTAGAATTTATTGTATTACATTCACTCTACAATTTCATTTTATAAAATTTTACTTATACTTTTCACTCAAAAAATTAATTTTATTAAATTTTAGAGTAAATGTTTGAAATTCTAAGGGAAAAGGAAACATGCAATTAAAGCCCATAGCTTTCCAAACACCACTGAT
Organism: Lomographa bimaculata; assembly: GCA_948107665.1. NCBI lineage: Eukaryota > Metazoa > Arthropoda > Insecta > Lepidoptera > Geometridae > Lomographa > Lomographa bimaculata. The sequence continues at coordinate 20,557,440 of OX403589.1, read as the reverse complement.
AAGTAACAAATCAAACTGGAGTACTAGGTAGTTATTTTAGTAGCAATCAAACAAGTTCAAGAGCGAACAAGATAACACCAGTGATAAGTAAATGAGAACTTGCCACTCCAGTTATCAACTTCAAGCATTGTTTACTAGCACTGATTTTATTTATGGTTCACATAAGATATCGCCATCATATAATTATATGTGTAATATCATGATGTTATTTCATTTACTCAGTTTCAATGTATTTATTTTATTAATAATAAAGTACACAAAACAGATAACGATCGGCAAGATTTTACATGCTACCTGTATGTCTGAGAAGTGTCCCGTTTATAATTATGAGAGCAGTAGAAATTGGTAACAATAAAGTATAGTAACCTTAAGATGAACGAAGAGCACGGTCCTACCTAACTTATCAAAACGATTGAGTAGGTGCAGCTGGTTATTTGCATTACCTGGCGAGGTGAGATTGTAGGGCGGCTGAGTGAGGTCGGGGCACTCCACCGCAGACACGCTCACTGACTCAAAGGAGTCCGCCAGGCCGCGGGACAACACTACAAAACACAAAGTTTTAGTTAAATTACCAAACTATCTACTTCATATTTAATAAAGGAACAAATATACACATAAACAAACGCATTCACACTCACAGCCCCACACTAAGTTCAAAGACTTGTATCGTGGGTGCCGGAAACATTCACATAACACACATTACACCCAGAACCAGAAGTACAAATTTCCCTTGGAAAGGAATTTGTGCTCCTGCCGGGAATCGAACCCTGGACCCACGGCGCAAAGAGCGGAGACCTGTCCACTGCGCCAAATGGGTCGTCACATAGGTAACTCATTACCCTCCTTTGTGTCTCACAGTTAGGTAAAAATACCGCATCTTGTTACTTTGGCGACAATGCCTTTTACCATCTCGTCAAAAATAATTCTAAAAAAAATAACGATTTTTCGCAGAACCAGGTCAAGATTGTGACAACTACATTTCATTATTACATTCTATGATTACAATGGCGTGCAATTAAAATAATAATGAAGAAAGATAATCTTACAAAAGGTGTATAATATAGTATAAAATAAATATAAATAATAAGAATAATAGATAATTTAAATAACATAACATAAACGCTTTCACACTCACAGCCCCACACTATCTTCGATGACTTGTGTCGTGGGTGCCGAAAACATGCACATCACACACACAATCACAAATTATTTGAATATTAATTTAAATTACAAGTATTATGTACAATAATTAATTATACTTACAAATAAATAAGTAAACATTAGTAGGTACTTAGATACCTAACTGCCTACCTAATTATATGCCATAAGAAATATTATTGTATCTACTTCAGTTACATATATTCATGGTGATTAATTAATTCAATTAATTTATGACCACAATAGCTACCTACCATATATAATAAATCAAAATAATGTATAAATAAATCGAACAGAACTGACATACATATAATATACTAGTCGTGCCCCGCGGCTTCGCCCGCTATTATCAAGTTAAAAAGTAGCCTATGTATAATCCTAGGTATAATCTATGTACATTCCAAATTTCATCTAAATCCGTTCAGCCGTTAAAGCGTGAAGAGGGAACAAACATACTTACACACTTACACACAAACTTTCGGATTTATAATATTAGTAGGATTTATAACCCAAAAAAAAGATTATTCAAAAAATTTAACATGATATTCTAACTTACCATCTATAACTTCCTCCAGCGGAGGTACGTATAAAGGCTTCTCCGTAATCGGAACTTTGGAATAGTCCACCGAAGCCATTCTGAAATAGGTTAGATCAATATTAATACTGGGCATCGTTTTTATTTTTAATTATACAAATTATACAAATATCTGATAAAAATATTTGAGTCAATCATATTATTACGTGGTATGGCAACAATACGTAATATGTGGTAGGTCATAAATATTACTGCAAATGGAGCCACAATTGTTTTTAGATACAAACCTTTCGTCGTGCTATTTGTTTATCAAATCACAATTTATTATCCACTTTCCTCGAAGTGACACTGGCTCTCGACTCGACCGGCGCGGCGCTGCGCGGCGACTGGTTCCAGTTGTACGACTTGTCCACAGATCACAATTGAGTTGGCGCAAACACTTTTACTCACCTCCCGGAGCCCAAGGCCGCCGCACGCGCCGTCACAAGCGCGGTTAGACACGCGCATAATTTCACAATTATCATTTTTAAACCCAGTAATAATAAGTACGTACGTCGCTTCTTTGTACCGAGCTGTAACTGGACGTCCCTGAAGAGCTTTTTCTGAGATTGTGTAGTTTGGTAGTAACGCGGATTGGTCGAGAGTGATATCGATCGATATTTGTACAAGTAGGGGCTGACTAAATGATTAATCACACTTCGACCGGCCTGCTTTTTTATTGGCTGCATTTTAAATTACGCGGCTGTCGTCAGTTATTATTGTTACCTACGAGAAACTTTTGGTATATGTAACTTAATTGATCGGAACAATACTTTCCTATTATTACCTACTTCAAATGTGTTTCAAATGCCGACATCAAGCCCAGCTGCATGTTGAGCATGGTTTTGTGCAAAATATTTTCTATTCACGCTATATACCTACTTGAGATTCAGCTCTCAAAACAAATAAAAGGTAAATATTGGTCAGACGCTAGCCTATCAGATATGGTATAATTAACGATTATTATTCATAATCATAATCATTTATTTGCTTCTTATTGATTAAAAAAATAATAAAGTATGCGCATGCATAGTATAAATCACCATAATATAATACAAAGGGTAATACAGGTGTATACAAAGGTAAATTAGGCATTGGACCAAACAATTATTTATTTCCATATTTTAAGTTATGACCATAAGATTCTGATGTACACTCACTAAATTAAATTTAAACTATTCCTGTCTTTTACAAAATAGGAACACAAGACAGAGATAGCATACTGCTGTGCTGTCAAGTTAGTCAGAACTTAGATGTCTATGCAAGCTTAGTCGAGTATGTGTTGTATTGGTGTTAACTAAAAACAAGCGCCATTCTGCTTCTGCTGTTCATATTTTAATTGATAAACTAGCGTGATAGCCCTAAAATGCATGCTATCTCTGCCTTGTGTTTTATTTTGTAAGAGACAGGGATAGTTTAAATTTAATTTAGTGAGTGTACATCAGAATCGAGGCCAATATCATATACTAAACTACATTATTAGCGGATCGCAATGTGCGAATTGTACTTGCACATTGCGATCCCACGGATAGCTAGTAGGTTAATAGTAGTCAAATTCACATTCGAGTTAATAATATATTTTATTGTTGCAACCATAATGAAAGAAGTGAATACATAATAACCACACAAAAGCAAACCTTCTGCGTAAAAAATTAAAGTGTCTATGACAATCATACAATTATTGTACGAATTACGAAAACAATGAAATATAAATAAAAAACACATACAATATTTTTTCACTTAAAAGAAATCTACTTTGGCCATGGAACTAAACTAGATAAGTTACTCACTTATTAAATAAACGTATAAACTCAGGTGCATTTCTTTCTTATACATAAGATAAACAAAGTATAAATACTTAAATACTCAGTACACGCAAAACAGCATTTAAAAATAGATACCATTCATGTTTTGTGTAACTGAGTTTGCTTTGAAACTACAGTGCCTAGGATACTTTAAAAGATAAGTAATACTTATGAATAATGTATCACTTGTACAAACCGAATTTTGAAATATATTGTAGTACGGCAGTAAAGATGAAATCTTCGGAATATTTCACATCATTATTGGGGAGAACCAATCCAGTTTGAATGAAAATAAATTCAATTCGTTCGAGCAAAGCAACCATTGAGCAGCTGGATGTGATCATATCGATTACAACCCTTACTGGAATGATTAATGCTAATATTCACGCGAATGCAAAAATAAATATCGTTCATCCAGTCCACAACATCACAACATATTTTGTTCAAACAGCACACTTACGTTTTGTCATCGCGTTATATCACAGCCTAATAATTCTAAGGTCACACAATTATCAACCACTTCTGATAATAAAACTATATATTTTATTATTCATTTAAATATGTACATAACTATATAATATACATACATAAATATAGAACAATATTGTGATAATAATCACTGAAGTACTTATTATGCAGTTACTTCACAAATAACACAGTAACTAGGCCCAAACAGACTTCTCACTTTCGCTAATGTTGATGATAGTTTTGTCTTCAAAGATCATTATTTACCTACTAGATAAGTACTACGATTTTATGAGACCTTGGCCAGAAAAATACGAGATATGGGGCGGAAAATCTTGGTTACAGAAATGAAACATTTTCAATCATATTTCATTTTCATAGACGTCTGTCTATATTTTGGGACTATAAAAAACAGTACCTACCTAATGAGGAAGGTCATCTACTAGACCATCTATTATTAGTCTGTGCCTGCAATGAGATGGTCAAAACCGCAAGACCGTTAGCTTTCAAACACCGCCAAGGCAGAAAAAATATTTACTTACATAAATGTGATGACAAATATTATAATAACAGCTTAGTTCAAACGAGTGATATCGGCTACTTTTTATCTTGATTCATTTATCTCATCATTATGAACGAGCCAAACCGCAGGACTCAACAATTTTTTTTAATAAAAAGTCGGGTGATATCTGAAGTGAGCAGTCAGTTTTCACCTTCACCTTGCCTATATGGATATAATGTATTAATATATTTGTGATTATCAGTATTTCAATATACAAAAGGTTATTTATGTTTGTTACGATAACATTACTTGATAATGTTATTCAGTTATCAAAACATTTTTTTTTATTAGTGGTCTAAATATTAAGACAATGGTTACAAAATAACAGGAACCAGTACAACAGATTCCCCCAATTGATTCTCATTTCAGTACATCCAACCTTGTACATACAACTGGCGATGTAATGTAATATAAATTCATCGAATTGAACTCGTGTTTTGTTCCACCATCTATAATCTCCGCCGGGAGCTAAGTACATGCTATAACTAAGTAATGGAAGGCATACTTAGTTATAGCAAAACAATTGCCATATCAATATCGCAGCTCGGACTAGGTCGGCACTACGTAATATAAGCTAAGTTAGGTACAGATATCACAAAAGTGTACATTAGTACTACAATAAGTCATAGTAGGAAAATTGTAAATATGTCTTACAATACATATACATTCGAAACATGAGGTGCAGTAGGAGTATAATATATAGACTAGATTTGTTTATTAGGACCTATTCTTTGCTTACCAGATATAGTTCTAAAACAAATCATTTTCATCAATTTATAAGTCATAAACTATAATTTAGTCGTCGAGCCAAGTTGTTGTTACGCCTATTTTGTCCCGGATACGTCTTATCTATATATATAAAAATGGATCTCTATTTCCTTTCGTCATCGCATCACGCGTGAGCGGATAGAATAATTTGGCTAATTCTGTTTTTGTTGTGTTAATTGCTCTCAGAAGAAGGTTCTTATGAAAGAAAATTTTTATCTTTCATCTCATTTACAATTTTATCTCGGAATTCCCGCGGGTCCGGGACTTACGCGGGTAAAACCGCGGAGCGCAGCTAGTGTATAATAAAAATCTCGTGTCGCGGTGTTTGTGTCGAACTCCTCAGAAACGGTTCGACCGATTTTAATTAATTTTTATTTTGTATATTTCGTAGGTATGACAATAAGGTACTTTGGTAGGTATGGTCGTGAAGTATTTTTCCTCCTCCTACCCCCATTTATCGTAGTTTTAGTATCAAAAAAGATTTTAGTATGGTATTAAAGCACCAGGCGACCACAAACTTGAAACAGGTAACACTTTTTCTGAACGTGGCATTGCAACGCATGTCGGGTACAGCTACACATACATAAATAATAGCTCGATATCTGAAATAGTTTCTTTTGTCAAATTTTAGTTACAAAATTAACAGCAAATGCAAGGCTTTGGTTCGGAGCGAGACGAACAGAGTACGAGAAGGACAGCGATATTCTGTGACGATACATATTAGTGACTTGTTTTGGAACTGATTTCGGGTAACAAGTTTACTTAAGCATTTTCCCATGTACTTGTAAAACGTTGGAATTGACGAAGACTTATAAAAAGTAGTTAAACATATTTCCGTGAATCAATTTTTAATTATAAGAATATTCGTTCGCGTTATTGTGAGCGTGCTTATATGTGCAGCGGCACTCGGAACTTTGGATGAGAAAGTGCTATAATTTGGTTCGACTACTTAATGTTGGCTCAGAACTAAATATAGCCTAGTAGAGCTGATCTGGCTGATCGTAGTTTTGTTTGTAAAAATACTAGCCGTGTAAGACGAGCTAGACGAACCGCAGCCATTTTTTAAATAAATTATCAGGATAAGTCATTATGCTCCTATCGGCTACAGCCTTCGTAGCTTCCAAGATAATTTTAGAGAGAGTGTATAAAGTAATGCAGTTATTATAAATTAAGTTACTTTGAACCAAGTTCAGTAAGGAATCTTACAAACTACTTATATTAATACATCTTCAATTCATAAATATACCCAACACTAGATACGACACTGTTCGTTTTAAATAAACGAGCGATTTCAAAACCTTAGCCTATATACCAGTCTCAATAGTAATTTATTAACAAACTAAATTTCACCGGTACCACAAATATTTATCAATAGAAAATACGCCCAATTTGAACGCTTCAAAAGGTGTACTCGAATCTAATACGGGCAGTTTTTACAGATTCAGTTGACGAGGACGAAATCGCCGATTTAAATTATCGGGGAACTTACGTTCTAGAGTTTTTTTATACGTAATATTACAACGGTACTCATTAAATTATATGCAAAGAAAAAAATATTAAGATACAAATTAGGCCGATCTAGCATTACGCGATGCGATCAACGAAGCGTCGCCGAATATCGTCCGGCGAACATTCGTCATATTATATTAATTTCAGCGGTGGTGTCGACCGTCTCCCGGGCGGCGGGTCCGTCGGTCGTCGTGCAGTCGGCTTGCGACCGGCGGCTAGTCGTCGTCGTCGTCCTTGTGCGGCAGCAGCGTGTGCGCGTGCTCGTGGTGCAGCTGGCGCGCGTAGGCGGCGTGCCTCGCGACCCAGGCGGCCAGGTCGGGCGAGTCGCACTGCACGCGCGGCCGCCGCACGCCCTCGGCGCCGGCGCCGCGCACGCCCAGCTCCACCAGCCACGCGCCGCCCGCCTGCACGGCCGCGCACGACACCAGGTTGCCGAGGTGCGTCTCCATCACCACGTGCGGCGCCGCGTGCTTGCACGTGAAGATGCGCAGGTACGAGTCCGACAGCAGCGCGCGGATGTCGTGCGGCGTGTCGCGCACCACGCGGTACGCCAGGAACCGCTCGCCGTAGTCGTTGTCGTTGAGCGCGTACAGCAGCTGCGCGCCCTGCGCCTGCGCGGCGCAGTAGCGCGGCAGCAGGCCTCCGGCGCCGGCGGCCACGCGCGGGCCGCGCAGGCGCGCCGGCGCCGCGCGGTCGCCGCGCCGCGCCGACTCGCGCACGGCCGCCGCCGTCTCCGCGGCCAGGTCCAGCACGCCGATGACCGGCTTGGTGACGGTGCCCACGAGCCCCTTGCCCACGCCGGCCAGGAAGCCGGCGACGCCCTCGCGCGCGGCGCCCTCGTAGCTGTGCTTGACGAGCGACGTGACGCCGCCGAGCAGCCCGAGCGACAGGTGGCGCAGGCCGGCGGCGAGGTGCGAGCCGCCCTCGCTGCGGATGCGGCGCCGCGTCTCCTCGTGCGCCTCGTCGGCCACGACGCGCTCGAGCCCGTCCCCGAGCGACTCGGACACCTTGGCGGCCGAGTTGGACAGCCCGTGCGTCACGGACGCCAGCAGCGCGCCGACGTTGCCCTCCAGCAGCAGGCCGGACACGCCCTCGGACACGTCCGCCACGAACCCGAGCGGGTTGCCGAGGAAGTCCACGGAGCCGAGGATCTTGGCGGCCTGCCACTTGAGCTCGTCCTTGAAGTGCGCGAGCACCTGGCGCGCCAGGTACGACGCCGTGTCGAACACGTGCGCGCGCGAGTACGGCTCCAGCTCCACGCACGCGTCCTCGAACTTGATCAGCGTCAGCCCCAGCCGCCGCTTCAGCGCCGCCAGCGAGCCCTCCAGCTTGCTGGCCGTCGTCATCGACAGCCGGATCTGCGCCCCGAGACGTCATTATTCATTACGATAGATCGGACGTACTCTAAGCTGTGACCGACGTCTATGCTTCGTCGACGTCATATTTTTCTAAAGATAATAGCGAGCGAGGATTCTGTTGAAGATTAGCATATTACGCACGCTTTTACGTGCGGCGCCTACTACCAGCCGAATCATACTCGATGAAGTCAATTATTCTAATGTTGAAGTACAAACGAGGTTTCATCGGTTAGGGCAGTGAAAATAGTATTGATGTCTCTGATGCAAACAAAATTTGTTCGAGCGTTCTAACGGAGCTATAGCACGATACATCCATGATAAAAATCTAACCTGAGTCTTCGCGCGCTGCAAGCATAAACAAAATAAATATTCATACGACAAAATATGACTAACGCAATGCAATTTCCTAAAATGAATTTTAACGCCCCTTCTTCTTCAATAAACTGGACGATACACGCGTATAGTTGAGCAAAACCCCTCATTCAAACCGATCAAGGCACGTTTGATAAATTGTTAAATATTATAATAAAGTTCAACGGAACACCCTAAGATAAAGCGGTAACACTCAATTCCCGATAGTCCCACCACGAACTTTCACGATAGCCTCGTCTCACGTCATAACTCAGAAAGCGGAGCGGCCCGGCACTATTGGCGATTCGGTAAGCAACACGTTTCAGTTTCGTACGATAACATTTGTGAGAGAGAGACGATATGTAATGTCCCCCGTGTAGGGAGGGGGGGGGAGGGGTATTACCTGGCTGGGCATGAGCTTGATGAGCGCGAAGTAGTATCTGGTGGCGTGCAGCGCGGTGAGCTCGTCCAGCATGCGGCGCGTCTCGAATTCCGCCTCGTCCGGCTGCTCGCGGGCCTCCTCCTCCTCCGCGCCCGCCCACGCCCACAGCATCAGGATCAGCCTGCGCACCCCACGCGACCTACCTTTCATTCTCCGCCAATGGAACGATGGCGGATCTCGCCCTCGACCGATCGGCTCCCATCGTTCTATTGCCAGATTATTGAAGGCAGTTTTCGGCCACTCAATTGCGTATGAATATGACATTATTATTATTATTATTACCGACTTCACAAAAAAGGAGGAGGTACTCAAGTCGACTGTTTTTTTTTTGTTTTATTTACCCCTGTGAGGTATCGTTGAAATGGCTCGGCGAGTGGAGGACAAAACCAGTTTAAAATTCTATTTTTTTTTCAATCTGTGATAATCGAACGTTCGACCGCTAACTCACTCGATGTTAAGTAACGGTGCGGTCGACGATGGAGCACGCTTATGTAATTAGGTCGCACGGGAAGCGGGCGAGTCCGACGTGGCCGGCGGCCCCGGCAGGCGTCGCCGACCACCGCCGGGAATGCGAGGCGCATGGGCGCGGCCGACACCGACCTTTCCTCGAGGCGCACGGCGAGGGGGCTGGCGGCGACGCACAGGTGCTTGAAGAAGTACGCGTTGTAGCGCTGCGCCGCGCCGCGCTGCACCTCCAGCGCCGCGTGCAGCGCCGCGCCCCCCGCGCCGCCCGCGCCGCCCGCGCCGCCCGCGCAGCACAGCAGCACCGGCGCCGCCGTGCCCAGCAGCTGCACACACAACGCACGTGACGCGGGACAAGCCGAGCATTGGGGATCCGCATCCTATTCCTCTTCCTCGTAAATAAAATTCCTCATCCGCTTCCTTTTGCTCGTTTTTTAAGAGGAATCTATGAGGAAGTTTCGTCACATTGAGACATAAAATCGGTCCTCGCGTCGAACCGAAAAAACTACCCTCTCCCGTCCTTCGCTATCTCCATTATAATAATTAAAGTAGAAAGAGATAGAAAGTACTTACACGAAACGCGTCCTGCGTAGCTCATCCGTTTGTGCGATCGCTTCGTCTTCCTCCGCACGGAAGTTTAAGTTAATTTTAAAATTGTGCTACTTTACGAATTACGATTGAAGAGATGAAGCCGCAACGGAGGACCTCGTGGACATTTTGAAGCGGACGATGAAATAGTTAGATGTAAAATATGTACCACCCGGACGTATTAAAAAAAAGGGCGTTCTTCTGGGCTAGAAAAGCCATCTAAAGTCGCGCCATGAAGATGAATATGCAGTTTGCATAGTATGAAAATAAAGGGTCAACTTTAAAAAAAAATTTACTCAAGATTTGGCTCCTCCTCATCCGCTTCCTTCTCATTTTCCTCATCAGAATCGTCGCGTACCTGGTTGTCCCACTGCATGCCGGCCACCTGCAGGTCGGCCAGCAGAGCCCGCGGCGCGCGCGCCACCGCCAGCGCCAGCTCCGAGAACACGGCGTGCACCAGCTCCGCGCGCGCCACCACCGACACCGACAGCCCCGCCAGCCGCACGCTCAGCGCCCACTCGCGCGCCGCGCCCCCGCCGCCCCCGCCGCCCCCGCCCTCCGCCGGCCTCTGCTCCTCCACCCCCTCCACCCACCCGCCGTCCTGGGAACGCACGGATGAAACTACATTCCCCGATCCGATCCCGAGATCCGTCCATACCCCATGTCGAGGAGGCGAGGCAGATTCGGTCCGAGGGGGTCGCGGGGTAGTTACCGGGTCCCGCGCATCGCGGATGGTGATCTGGCGCGTGGGCCCGTCGTGCGCCAGCGCCACCGTGAGGCGGCCGGAGCCGGGCCGCAGCGTGTGCCACGACACCGCCTGCTCGGGCGGCACCGCGCCGCCCGCGCCGCCCGCGCCGCCCGCCGGCAGCCCCAGCACCACGCGCGCGCCTGCACAGGACACACTCCGACCGTTAACGACATGAGGCGTCCTAGGCGGGCGGGTGTAGTGTAGTAGTGCGGCGAGCGGACCTTGCTGCAGCCCCTGCAGCGCCATGCCGGCGGGCTGCACGCACAGGTTGGCGTGCGCGCAGCACATGCGGCCGCCGAGCAGCCGCCACGCCTGCGTGGAGCCGCGCCGCGGGTCGGCGCGCCGCAGCACCAGCGCCGACGCGCGCCCCGGCCGCGGCGCCGCGTCCTCGATGTCCAGCACCTGCGGCACCGATCCGATTACATCCCCACGCCCGTCGACGGCTTTCGAAGGTAGAGAATATCCCTTCATAAAATACGCCAACTTATTTGTAGTTATCCCTTTTTTTTAAAGTTAGTATATAGTAGTATATAGCAAACGTAGGTATAGGTCTAGTATGCTTACCAGCTTCGATCACATCGTCACTTACTATCAGGTGAGATAGTGGTCAAACACTAGCCTGTCACAAAAAAAAATTTAAAAAAAAAAATTTGACCGTAATCTCACCTGATGGTAAGTGACGATACAGTCGACGATGAAGCACGTTTGCCCAGATGCCTATTCACTCGTGACTTAAAGACTCCCATATTGCATTTATAAGGGAACACAGACTCAGGTGAGGAATTCCATTCTTTTGCAGTTCGCATAATGAATGTGGAGACAAAACGCTTCGTCCGCATTTGTGGAATATCTACCATATAGCGGTGTCGCTTAAGAGTCCGTCTCGATGCCCGATAATAGAATAGATCGAGCCGGCCCGTCCTCCGTTCCGACTCAAATTGGAAAGTTCCGGCCCCGGGAATCGATAACCGCGAAGTGAAAAGGAACGCGGGAGAAGATGGGTTGTACCGCATCGGATTCCACTTTCAAAATTCCTTCCGTGCTTCGACCCGCTCGGATCTAGTCGTCTCCCTCGAGTGTGATTCGATTCGATCGGCCCAAGTGTCGTTACCCAGGGCTACGGGCACGTTACCATGGAGTGGTGCGAGGGCGCCTCGTCGGCCAGCATGTCGGTGGGCTGCGGCACGGAGCTGCCCTCGTGCACGAGCTGCTCGCCGGGCCCGCGCCGCCACAGCTGGCACCTGCGACCGACGACGCTGTCTCATTATAACATCCCGATAAACTGCCTAAACTATACGGGTGTCATACTAAATTTCGACAGTTCATTACTTCGATAAGTTGCTTAATTCGAAAAAATATATTTCGACTAGTTATTGCTTAGACAAATTATATATTCGACAAGGAAGAGTCCGACAGAACTAACTTCGACAACGCACACTTTAGAAAGACCAACTTCGACAAACTCTGCTTCAACATGCACTCGTTCGGGAGAAAATTATTTCGACAGAAACATACCTTCGACATAATTGAGCTCTGAAATCCAATGAAACTAATTGAAATGCTTATTATAACTAGTCGAAAGTATGTTTCTGTCGAAATAATTATCTGCCGAACAAGTGCATGTCGAAGCGGGGCTTGTCGAAGTAGTGGTTTCTAAAGTGTGCGTTGTCGAAGTTAGTTCTGTCGGACTCTTCCTTGTCGAATATATGATTTGTCTAAGAATGACTTGTCGAAATATATTTTTTCGAAGTAACCAACTTGTCGAAATTTAGTATGACACCCAAACTATACGCGAACTATCCTCGTTTCTATGTTGTTTCCTTCAGTGTCGGAATCGCGGTGACGTCGGGACGAGGACGCCCCGGACCCCGCTCGGGTGTCAGTAAGGGTAGTTAAGTAAGAGACGTGGCTAAGTGTTCTAGTTGGAACCGGGAGCGTGGGGGAACATCGTCGGCTGTCACAGTAACCTGTCTCCGTATCGCTTCCTGGCGAGCACGACGCGCGTGGAGCCGAGCGGCACCTCCAGCACCAGCACGTTGTCGTCCCCGCCCGCGGCCGCGCCGCCGCCCGCCGCCGATGTCTCCCTGCCGGATGTTATCGATCGCGGTTACAACGCGAACACCACGGAATACACATACATTGGCCAAAAAATATAGTTACAAACGAACATATATATTTAACCAGTGGCTTGAACACGTTTTTAGGAAATACGCGGCAAATTGAACATGAACTCGACAATCTAAGGCGGATCTCTCAGAGCGCGCGCCCGTCGGCAGAAATTCGAGTGTTAGGACCACTTAGAATGGTTTGTTTGCTAAACAAATGACCATTATGGGCTCGTAAAAGATTACCGCTTCATCTCAAGTGTTTATTTTAAGTGTGTTACAAAGTAATTGATTGAATTATACACGTTAGAAGTTTGTCACAGGGAAAAATGAGGAGTTCTTCAGATATCTTTATTTTTTGTCGTAAATAGCGATCGATAACATATATTTTTTTTGTTGTTAAAATGATGTATTTTAACTATGCTTTTGATTGCATATTAATTTATGTCATTGTGCAAATGATTAATTACCTTAAAAAATTAAGGAACGATTGAGTAAATTTCCCGCGCGGCGCATTAATTTATCAAAACGCGCGCTGTAAATATGCGTTCATTGTAATTGATTTATAACATGCAGGTGATAAACAAAAGTATTGCTATAATAAGCCGTTCCTTACCTTCACAATTTCATAAAAAAATAAACACCTTTCTCAGAAAAACTTGTTGTAATATCGGAAACTCTGATCGGAAAGAAGAAAAAAAACGCCTCGTTACCATAATCACTTTTGAGTGACAATTGTTATTTGCCTTTTGACTTTCTCAGTAAAAAAACAGAAAATGAACATAGAGAAAAGATCCTCTTGTTGTCAGAAAAGTGCGCCAAATAATAACACTGTCATAATATTTACACAAAACAAATGGCTGAATTAGCGCGCGAAAGCATCGTCGCCCCGCGTCGGGCGAGTCCATTATTTATATAAAAGGCAAAACCATCATTCTACATAAGCCACAAATAACGAAATTGTTTAAATTACATAAATGCTAAAACAATGTTTTTTTCCAATGTATAAAATACATATCATAACATAGAAATTGGCGATTACCCCTTGAACTCGAGCCAGCAGTGCACCGAGAGCCTGGGCGAGTCCATTTTGGCGGCAGCAAAGGATTCTGCCGCGCCGGCATAATACGGTGATTACGCGTAAACGCAAATAATTAAGTATAGCAATATGCACATAAATCTAATGATTAATACCTACCACGTCGTATTTCAGTAGCAGTTAGAGCAAATATAAAAAAATACGATAGTTATTACTTGACAAAAAGTCATAACTCACGCAATTTTCGTCAATGTTGTTACTCGAAGAAGATATTTATTACTTTACATGCGTTTTTCATAAAAACCCATTACGTAAATAGATACAGCTTAAAACAAGGAATAAATATTAGTATAACACTCAATAAAATAACTTCTTACGGCAATTTTGTATTTTTTTTTAAAACACTTAACTTTCCTTGCACTCAAACGACTTTCTCATTTTCATTGTTTGAAAATGTCTAATAGTTTCATTTTACTTTGACATTTTAGCGATGGAAAATATTGCTACATTATTAATCTTAATTTCCCCATAACTTAAAGGACTGCACACACGGCCAAACTTAAATTATGACGAAAAATCAGAGATACGGACCGACCACACCGTTTTGGTTCCAATTGGAACCGTGTTCAGTTGGGCTTGGCAGAAATCGGTGCCTCTCGGCACCGCGTTCAGTTGAGTCGTTAATAAGTAGCCGTGCCCCGCGGCTACGCCCGCGTTAATTAAGTAAAAAAAGTAACCTACGAAAAACGTTGTCAAGTTATTAATCGTCAAAAAAGATATAAATTCACGAACCTTTTATATCAACCGACTGCCCAAAAGGACTTATACAAAAGAAATGTTTATAATATGTGCATATAAATTTTTAACGGTGTAAATAATGAAATAAAAATATTGGAAGGTAACAAATTTAAAAAATCTTTAACTAGCTGGCTTCTTATCCATTGTTTCTATAGTGTTATGGAGTTTAATAATTTTTAGTAAATTAGTGTAGATATTATAGTAGACATAGATAATAACATTTGCACGTCTGCTTGCAGACTGAATATAATATTGTGTCACTTTTTACATTAAAATCTTAATATTACGTTACACCAGAACCTAAATTATCAATATGAAAATTAAAACTATCGTGAGTATTACACATAATTAATGTCACGCGCCGAGGCTCGAGCCGCTCGCCTCTGCGTATCGCGCGTCTGCCTCATCCTGATGAAGGACAACAAATTTGTCCGAAACTAGTCGACTACAAAGTAAGTCGAAATTTAGACGTGTTTGAAGCCGTACACAACATTAACTAAATTATCAACATTTTAAATTTCATCAATATCGGTTTATTCGTTAGGGAGATACGCGGTAACAAACATTCACGCACACCCACAAACTTTCACATTTATTATATTAGGAGGATAGGATGCGATCGGGAACGGCCAATCTTAAACGCGTTTAAAATGTCATAGAAAGAAAGAAAATTAATTTATTATACACAACAACGAGTTAACACTTTCTATAAAACACATTGTAAATACATATATACAAAAATAATTGTTGCGCATAAAAGGAGCAAGTTCAGCATTATGCTGCAAGTGCGAGCCTTGCAGCGCTGGTTTTCAACTTGCTCCTTTCTACACTGAATTAACAAAACCATAACAGGTAGGTAGCATGAATATTTGTAACTAGTACAGTTGTCTGGGATTCAAAAACAAAAACATATATATATATATATGTCTCTCAGTATATATAAGTATAAAGTTTTACATTGGTAGGTAAGAGTGTCACAGGAAGAGTGTTAAAATTGTAACACTCTTCCTGTGACATCCACGATCTGCCTCGCGAGAGTTAAGCGGGGCGGGAGGCGGAGTGTCACCTGTGGTGCGTGGCCGTGAAGGCGACGTAGATGAAGTTCTGGTAGAGCAGCGTGACGCTGGAGCCGAGCGCTGAGAGCGGCAACGTGGCGCGCGGGCCGCCCGGCGCGCGCAGCGCCAGCGCCGCCGCGCCCTCGGGCTCCGCCAGCGCCCACCGCACCCACCCGTGCGCACCCACCGCGCACTCCTCGCCGCACCCCACCTGCGCACCCGCACTCTACACTCTACACTCTACACTGGCTCGGGCGACCACTGCCACCTCGGCCGCGCCGCTACTTTACGGCTCGCGGGTTGACATATTTATTTCTCCCCGAGAATACGATTCGCTCGTCGGAGAAGTACGAGGTACTTTATCGCCGGGGAGGCTACGACGATACCCTTGCATGATTCAACGACGGAAACGAAACGAGTTTAGTATTTCCCGACTCTATTCCGAGACTAATTATATATATAGCAACATTTGGGCATTCTATCGTTGAAAATCTAAAAGCTTCAACGGGGTCCTTTCGTCGTAAACGTCCGATCCCCCAAACGGGCGAGAGCGAAGTAAATCTGACGAAAAAGATTAATTAATAATAAGTTCCTTTGTAAAAACTTTTTTAAAGACAAGCTTTTAAAAGTCCGCCATATTGGATTTAAAGTGACGTCACTTTCTTTTTCGAGTTACTCTCGGCGAGCCCTCTCATTTGATACCCATATTGTAAAAGTGCATTAAAAATTACTCGTCCGTCGTAAAATTAATTCGTCGTACATTTCGTGTGTTCCGCCATGTTGGACTTAGAATAACGTCACACAGCTAACCGTGCATTGTCATCCAAACTAAAAGTGAATACGAAATTTCAACTCAGTCGCTTGAAGATATCTGCTTCAAAATTGAGTTGCAAGATTCCACCGAACAAACATAAATACATACAGTGCAAGCTAAATAAAAGCTTGTAATAAAAAAATATGTAACGATCGCGATAAAAATATGAGCGGGTGCATAGAGTATTCGATAGATAGGTCCGCACCGTACCTGGTGGAACATGATGGAGACGGGCGAGTAGTTGTGTATGGCGAGCGGCGGCGGCGCGCACTCGGCGTCCGTGAACACCACGAACAGTGCCGCGCCCTGCGACGCCACCTCCACGCGCACCAGCTGGTACCCGCCCGCCGGCTCCCTGCCGGGCCACACAACGTTACATACGACACTACCAGTAACAATAATTATACAACCATTAAGTATTTAGAATTGAGTAACAAATCGTGTTATCTAAGATACGGTTATCAAAATAATTACATCCTAATTTCCGGGTAAAATTTGTAGACGAAGGATTAAGCTCGTCGGAATATATTATTATTCTATGCCGTTACTACGTGCGAACGTTTCAATTTATTATTGTAACAGGCGGTAGTTTTCTAAATTTGTCCATATTTGTTTTTTCGCGACATTTTCATTGTTAAAGGCTGAATCCCAACGGAACCATTAGGTCGTAGAGTCCCTCGTGTTCAGGTAGCATAAAGCGTGCAGTAAGTGTGCACGCGCCGTACCTGCAGGCGACGGTGAGCGAGCGCGTGGCGTCGACTCGGAAGCCGCCGGACCAGGCCGTGCGCGCGCGGGGCTCCGCGCCCGCCTCCAGCAGCCGCACGCACAGCAGGTGCTCGCGGTCCCAGCGCGCCCACTGCCACGGCAGGTAGCAGCCCGCCACCGCCGACACGTGCGTCGCCATCGCGCCCGGGTCCTTCTGCGACGCAAACGTACATCTTTGCCGACAAACATTTTGGCCTATCTTGAATAAAACGAGTATTCATTTTAAAAGTTTTTTAAAATCGAACTTTTACCGGTCGGTTGTAAATAAAAAAAAGGACTAAAAAGTTATCTCCCCGGACCGCTCATCGAGAAGAACCGAACGAGCCCGGCTCGACGGGTTTATCTTTTAGTTCAGAAGTTCATCTTCCGTCTCCATCATCGGGCCGGCTCCGCGGTCCCGTATCGTCGTATCGTCACCGCGGATACACGAGTGCACCGAATTCGAGTTCAATCGAGCATCAATAGATATAGACTACGGGACGGGGACGACTAAACAAAAATCTGTAAAAAGAACTAAAAAAACACAGAGGATATACCTCCGGTCGGGCATCCCCTCGAATGCACCACATCAAAGCTTCATCTAATTTTGGCAGCGACTCGTAAATAAAAACGTAGTCGCATGTTAAAATACAAGTGGGTACCGACCAGCGTGGTGGCGGTGCACTTCTGCGCGAACTGCAGGTGGTGGCGCGTGTTGTTGTGCAGCTGGTAGCGCGGCGTGAAGGTGACGATGTTGGTGCGGCGGTAGCGCGCGCGGCCGCAGCGCACGGACACGCCCACCGCGTGCACGCGCTCCGCGCCCGCGCCCTCGCCCTCGCCGCGGGCCTCCAGCTTCTTCACGCCCACGCCCGGGCCCAGCCCGAACGGCGAGCACCACTGCAACGCACCGGAACCCACCGTCACACAATACTGTTGCCACCCGATCATCACATACTTCTTCACGCCCACGCCCGGGCCCAGCCCGAACGGCGAGCACCACTGCAACGCACCGGAACCCACCGTCACACAATACTGTTGCCACCCGATCATCACATACTTCTTCACGCCCACGCCCGGGCCCAGCCCGAACGGCGAGCACCACTGCAACGCACCGGAACCCACCGTCACACAATACTGTTGCCACCCGATCATCACATACTTCTTCACGCCCACGCCCGGGCCCAGCCCGAACGGCGAGCACCACTGCAACGCACCGGAACCCACCGTCACACAATACTGTTGCCACCCGATCATCACATACTTCTTCACGCCCACGCCCGGGCCCAGCCCGAACGGCGAGCACCACTGCAACGCACCGGAACCCACCGTCACACAATACTGTTGCCACCCGATCATCACATACTTCTTCACGCCCACGCCCGGGCCCAGCCCGAACGGCGAGCACCACTGCAACGCACCGGAACCCACCGTCACACAATACTGTTGCCACCCGATCATCACATACTTCTTCACGCCCACGCCCGGGCCCAGCCCGAACGGCGAGCACCACTGCAACGCACCGGAACCCACCGTCACACAATACTGTTGCCACCCGATCATCACATACTTCTTCACGCCCACGCCCGGGCCCAGCCCGAACGGCGAGCACCACTGCAACGCACCGGAACCCACCGTCACACAATACTGTTGCCACCCGATCATCACATACTTCTTCACGCCCACGCCCGGGCCCAGCCCGAACGGCGAGCACCACTGCAACGCACCGGAACCCACCGTCACACAATACTGTTGCCACCCGATCATCACATACTTCTTCACGCCCACGCCCGGGCCCAGCCCGAACGGCGAGCACCACTGCAACGCACCGGAACCCACCGTCACACAATACTGTTGCCACCCGATCATCACATACTTATTCACGCCCACGCCCGGGCCCAGCCCGAACGGCGAGCACCACTGCAACGCACCGGAACCCACCGTCACACAATACTGTTGCCACCCGATCATCACATACTTCTTCACGCCCACGCCCGGGCCCAGCCCGAACGGCGAGCACCACTGCAACGCACCGGAACCCACCGTCACACAATACTGTTGCCACCCGATCATCACATACTTATTCACGCCCACGCCCGGGCCCAGCCCGAACGGCGAGCACCACTGCAACGCACCGGAACCCACCGTCACACAATACTGTTGCCACCCGATCATCACATACTTCTTCACGCCCACGCCCGGGCCCAGCCCGAACGGCGAGCACCACTGCAACGCACCGGAACCCACCGTCACACAATACTGTTGCCACCCAATCATCACAAACTTTTTTTGTATTGTGACCTGATTAAGTTACATAATAATATTATTATTTCGTAACAGTATAGCGGACCTTTTTTTTTTTCGCTTTTTTAATATTTACCCATATTTATTATTATTGTTTACTAAACGGCTGCTAGTTTCGAGCATGTCTGACGCCCGGAAGCAACCCGAGCGTCGTGTTCGGCCCTCTCCCGAGTCATAGGCGTCTTACATGCCTGAAACTAGTCGGAAAATCCAACAAAAATCGCGCGAGTACTGGCCGATTAGCAAACAATAATAACTATTTTCATCTGACAGTGTCATTCCTTGAAATTGTGAATATTGTAACGACATTAAACATTTTCCGACCCAGTTTTACGCTCCTGCAGGTGTCGTCGTTTCCCAATATTGTGTCTGTCCAACTTTGTTTTTGATCCCCGACAATTTTTTGATTAAATCGCGTTTACTCGAACGATCGGGTGTAGGGAGTGTGTGGAGTGTGGAGTCACCTCCGGCGTGCCGGGCAGGCCGTGCCCGAGGCGCGCGGAGAGCGTGGGCCCGCCGTCGGCCTCCGCGAACGAGAAGAGCAGCGGCTGCACCATACGTGCCACCTCGTGCTCCGCGAACTGCCCCGCCGCCTCGCCGGCGCCGCCCTCGGCGCGGAACACCAGCGGCAGCCCCGTGCGGTTCACCAGCCAGTACGGCGCCGAGATCGACACCTGAAAACGATTCATTATATTACATTCATTCATTCATTAAACGTAAAATGCATTCGAACACCGAGCGAGATGGATATATTTTTTTAAAGTATCGGAAATGCCCGATTATCGTAAGAAGCGCGCTTTCTATCAATTATAGATTTATCGAAAGCATTTTGGCAAATTAAAATAAATGAGAAGAATCGCGAAAGGAACGCCATTTACGTTTCCGGCAGATGTACTTCGTATCAGGCGAACCGTATTCGGACTTATGTCGTAATTGCATGGAAATGAAATTTATATTAAAAATATTAACTTCAGCACATTGATAATACAGTAATTCCAATGGGCCCCACACTGCCTGTAACTTGGGTGCCCTGTAATGGTGCGTTAACAAATATATGTTTTCGCCAGTCTGTTCGTGAGTCCAATAATATAATGGATTACACAAGTGAAAATGGAGACTTAATGATTACGTTTTAAGTAATAAAACATCAATTTGTGGTTGAATTATTCCAATTATGATATAAATGAATTTTCCCAATGTTTATAAAATGATGACCTTAATGCCATCAGTCTTCTTCATGGTGACCCTCGCGTTGAGGTAGAGGCGGCGGCCCTTGGTGTCGCGCAGCTTGAGGCGCGCACTGAAGGAGCCGCCCGCCCCGCCGCCGCCCGCCCCGCCCACGCTCAGCGGCGTCGACCACCCGAACCCCTCCAGCTTCACGCTCAACTCGACACCTTCCTCCACGTTAACCTGCCAAGACAAAACATATATTAATCATCCAAGGCCGACCACCATCGCAGGTCGAATTAGGTAGGTACATCGAATAGCTCAGTAGCCGGGGCATCAGAATATCGCTAAGGTATCCCCTGCCTATCGTAAGAGTCGACTAAAAGGGGTCGTTTGGGTACGTGGGGTGTTGGAGTCGGGGCTCAACCCCCACTCAAACGTGCCCGCGGAGGACAGCAGTCCCCTACTGTTGTAGCGCCGCGGGGATGACGAAGACGGCCCGAGCCTTCTCGCGGTCGGGACGGAACGGAGGCACAAATGTCAGTTTTTGCGGGCAGAGATAATAAGCGAGGCGGATGGAAGGGTTCCAGGGGCGTTCAGCGGGACCCTTCAATATCCACCGAGGCCGCCACCGGGGGTTTTAGGGAGAAAAAATCTCACATTATGATCGCGCCTCAATAGGAGTCGGGTATCTTAAAGAATTTCCCAACCGGAACTAAAAAAAAGGTAGGTACGTCGGAAGGCGGCGACGGCGCTACAGTCGGCAGCATGGGCGGAGGGAGTGCGCGATCAAAGTAAC
This sequence comes from Lomographa bimaculata, assembly GCA_948107665.1. Lineage (NCBI taxonomy): Eukaryota > Metazoa > Arthropoda > Insecta > Lepidoptera > Geometridae > Lomographa > Lomographa bimaculata. The sequence continues at coordinate 20,535,828 of OX403589.1, read as the reverse complement.
TGCAAAGGGTAGACCTGGTGGAAGGGCACGGTGTCTCCGGGCGGCGCGGCGCGCGCGGCGGGCGGGCGCGCGGCGCGCGGCGGCGCGGCGCGGTGCTGCAGCTCCAGCGGCAGCAGGTTCTCCAGCCGCAGCGCCGCCACCAGCGTCAGCGTGTGCCCCGCCGCGCCCGCGCCCGCGCCCGCCGTCGGGAACCGCTCGCGGACTATCACGCAGCAGAACCTGCCCGCGTCCCCACCACATGTTATCATGCGCAATCATTTTTGCATCGAAAAAAACATATATTATGCTGAATAAACTTGAGCGTAAGGTTTACTTTCGGCTTGGGACGATATGACCACATCTCACAGTTTCGTTCTAAACTCGAGTGGCTCCCGATTCGTCTCCGCCGGAATATCCATATTTTATCCCTTTTATATATACATTTTTTTGACGATTGATCATAAACACTACTCTGCCCTCATAAGGAAAAAGACGTAACTGACATTTTTGTCTAAATTATGTTGTATTAGATCAGAAATATCTTTTCTATTTAGAAAATTTTATTACTTGTAGTATATGCGTCTAAATTAAAATGATTAATAAAAAGGATTTAGTAGGTTGGGTTTGAAAATTAAAAAAAAAATAGTGAATGCGTTCTTTTTTCTGATTCGGATTATTATAACTAAATTTTGACAAATACGTCTTTTTTCCTAATGACGGCAGTATTTTATAACACACAATCAGTAAAGGCATATGTTACAAACCAATAACATTCAAATTCATGCTATGTTTACCGGCATGAATTTGAAATTAATTGAACATTTGCAACAAAGGTCAAGTAAAATAATTATCTATGTTGTGTTAACAAAATATAAAAGAAAAACTATTATTTATGTATAATATTAACATGTAAATGAAATGGAAAATCATTCTAAATTTTGAAAGAAAATAGAAATCCTATTATTCACCAAGTACTACTTGAGACCCTTAATAACTTTTTCTTTAAATAATTCTATAAAATTTCCAAAAACTTCTATGCCGTGCTCCAACCACAGTCCGGTATAAAGTCTTTGTATCCGTAATAGTTGACAATGTATGTTCAATTCAGTTCTAAATTGTTTTATATCAAAACGTTTATACGTTTAAATACGGTAGCTGGAACGCGGGATAGAGAAATTACTTAGTGCTAAAATACTACGAATATTTATAAGACTATTCAAAATGTTAAAAGTAACATGAGATCTGCTACGCGACGTCTATTAACCATGCTCAGGGTCTACTGTCAGTTAGAAGTTTTCTAGTTTTTTACTATAATGAATAACCTAATCTCTTTTACCCAAAGATGAAGCGTAAAATTCTATGTTAACTCTTATGATTCTTTGGGCGTGGCGACGTAGTGCGCACAATACATTTAATTACAGCTTACCTAGTTATTTTAAAGAACGATTCATGTATCTTCATCGCTGCAATACACTAAACCTTCGATCATCAGAAAGTCTCAAGGAAAATTATGATGCATTTTTATACCGATGGGTTATTCACAACACCAAACTACATTGCTTTTTATCTACTTCACAAAAAAGGAGGAGGTACTCAAGTCGGCTGTATTTTTTTTTTGTGTTACATCATAACTTCGTTCCATGTGAACCGTGGACACGTGATAATTTTCTTTTGTTTGATAGATGTTGCTTTCCAATTGGTCCCATTTAAATTTGATCAAGATCTGACTAGTAGTTTTTGATTATCCTCAATAATGCGTATTCTGCGGACTACATTGACGAAGTTCTCGTCTTTAACCGACTCAAAAGTTACCTCATAACTCCTTTCTTTGTGCGCCGATTTTGATGATTATTTTTTTACTAGTAAGCTGGTGCTTTCCATGTGGTCCCTTTTAAATTTGGTCAAGATCTGATCACTAGTTTTTGGGTTATTGTCAATAATGCGCGTTTAATACGTTAAATCTGATCAAGGTTCCGAAGATAAAGCGGTGAAGTCAGTTTTTTTAAGCTTCGCTCGCGTTTAATTATTTATATATATTTTTTTCTTTTTCCATCCAAAGGTTGACTGAAAGAGTTCGCTTTCAAAGAGTCTTCCCACTGCACTTAACCAGATATAATACCCTCACCCGGATATAAATAATACGATGCCCTCGCCCTCCCTCGTCGACGGCGAAGGCAGCTCGCGTCCCGGCCGGGACGAATAGGTCGCGAGATGTCGCGGGGCATACCTGTACATGTGGTGCGGCGGCGCGCGGCACTCGCAGTGCACGCGCGTGTCGCCGGCGCGCCAGTCCACGGCGGCGGGCGCGGGCGCGGCGCCGGCACCCAGCAGCGGCCGCACCCACAGCGCGCCCGGGTGCGCAGCCAGCGGCGCCGCCCACGCGCCGCCCGCCGCCACCGTGGCGCCGCGCACGCCGCCGCCCGTCCACTGCGCTGCAAACGAACGACCACTTCCACGATTCGGTCTAACGGGATCTAGCACGTTTACTCGAAATCGAAACGACAAACTCTACGGTAACGTCTACGTCAACTACGTCGCAAACTAGGAGATCCCCGACCGACCTACCGAAATACAAAGCGATGGATCGAAACGACAACGACCTACTTTTAACGCTAACTAAACTAAAGTTCGATCGAGCGTAATGCGGCGGGATACCCGAACGAAGCGGCAGATGGAGGAATGCGGGCTAGGGGTCGGCCAGGAGGAGGTACGAGGAGGTATAGGAGGGCGCGGTACCGCAGTTGAGGAACATGGGGTGCGGGCGGAGAGGCGGCGCGTGCGGCGCGTGCAGCGCGGCCCGCAGCGCGCGCGCCCGCTGCAGCGCCGCGCACGCCGACCGCGCCTGCCGCGCCGCGCAGCCGCGCCACGCCGCGCGCTCTGCCGCAACCACTGCACGACTATTAGTACCCGCCCCCGCCCCCGCCCCGCGCCGCGCACGCCGACCGCGCCTGCCGCGCCGCGCAGCCGCGCCACGCCGCGCGCTCTGCCGCAACCACTGCACGACTATTAGTACCCGCCCCCGCCCCCGCCCCGCGCCGCGCACGCCGACCGCGCCTGCCGCGCCGCGCAGCCGCGCCACGCCGCGCGCTCTGCCGCAACCACTGCACGACTATTAGTACCCGCCCCCGCCCCCGCCCCGCGCCGCGCACGCCGACCGCGCCTGCCGCGCCGCGCAGCCGCGCCACGCCGCGCGCTCTGCCGCAACCACTGCACGACTATTAGTACCCGCCCCCGCCCCCGCCCCGCGCCGCGCACGCCTACCGCGCCTGCCGCGCCGCGCAGCCGCGCCACGCCGCGCACTCTGCCGCAACCACTGCACGACTATTAGTACCCGCCCCCGCCCCCGCCCCGCGCCGCGCACGCCTACCGCGCCTGCCGCGCCGCGCAGCCGCGCCACGCCGCGCACTCTGCCGCAACCACTGCACGACTATTAGTACCCGCCCCCGCCCCCACCCGCCTACCGGCCAGCTGCCCGATTATCGCCTGAATGCCCATCTCCCCCTACACCGGAATATTTCAATAAAATCTAGTAACGTTATTTTTGGCGGCCTCCCCTTTTTCTTTCGACGATCGGGACCCGGTCGCCCTCGGTTCCCGGTTGACCCGTTTCTTGGTCGTCCTGCGGGGGCCTCGAATCGATCGATGGCGGGAAATATGGTTCAAAATTCCGGTTTCGATTTATCGAAATGCGGTAATGTATCGCGACCGAGATCGGACGAGGGGGAGCTAGTATGTTAAGGATGTTTAGGAAACGAGTGAAAGTGGGGATTGTGGAACCTATTTTGGGGAATTTGTAACGTTGGCCCTTCATTTAACATTGGATCACGAAATTCATGAAATCCCTAGCGAAGCGGGCGCACGGTGGGCCCCGCGGCGACCCTAGAACGCTCACCGTGTGAGGGCGCGTGGTCGACCCTCACTTCGACCGGGTGCGGCAGCTTGTTGACGAGCTGCAGCGCTGAGCGCACCGTCACTAACTTGCGCGCGGATCCCTCGAGCGATACTTCAAACACGATGCGTGCCACGGCACCAGTTTTCTGTAAAAAATATGAACGGTAAATCATTTCTCTATCATTTCATAGTTAGTCTTTACTGTAAAAGTTTGAACATCCAATCGGAGACTAATAAATTCAATTAGAAAAATAATTAAACGCAAGCAAAGCTTAAAAAAACCAACTTCAGCGTTTTATCTTTGGAACCTTGATTAGATTTAATCGTATTAAACACGCATTATTGACGATAACTCAAAAACTAGATATCAGATCTTAATCAAATTTCAATGGCATCACATGAAAAGCACCAGCTTTCAAATAAAAAAATAATCATTTAAATCGGCTCACAACGAAAGAAGTCATGAGGTAACTTTTGAAGTCGGTTAAATGAGAACATCGTCAAAGTAGTCCACAAAATAGGCATTATTGACGATATTTCAAGAACTACTGATCAGATCTTGATCAAATTTAAATGGGACCAATTAGAAAGCAAAATCTTCCAAACTAAAAAAAATTTTTCGAAATCGGCTCACGTGGATAGAAGTCATGAGGTAAAACACATAAAAAAAAATACAGTCGACTCGAGTACCTCCTCCTCTTTTGGGAAGTCGGTAACAAAAACAGCAAAGTCGAAGATTTTTTACATAAAAACGGTCAGTATAGTTTTTTTATCAAGACCGGTGCGAGCATTCGATTAGCGCTCCGAGCGAAAGCTACGATGCAGCCAAAGCAGACGCAGCACGCTCGCCCAGAAGATAGGGAGATACAATGCTCTAGATCGAAACGGTGCAACGAGTCGAGTTCCTTCGCTGCCCGGCCGATAAAAGCGGCTCGGCTCGCGCTCACCGCGTGCGTGAGGTGGCGGAAGAAGACGCCGACGCGGTCGACGCAGACGGGGTCGGGCGGGCCCCAGCCGTCCAGGCGCAGCGCCAGCTGGTGCAGCTGGTGCGCGTGCGGCCGCCGCCGGCCCGCGCCGCGCGCGCCGCGCCGCGCGCCGAACGAGAACGGCTCCGTGTCGCCCGCGCGCACGCCCTGCCACGAGTCGTCCGGCGCCAAACGCGCCGCCTGCTCGCGCAGCCTGCCACACACACACACACACATTGTAATACTACACCGCCGGCCGGAACTAAACTAATAGATCCGGCGAATCGAGATCTCCAAGTTCACTTCATTCCGTCCGTCCGTCCGTCCGTCTTCGGAGGAATCTAGCGTCTGAACCGTACGAGCGAGTAACTTCGAAATCCCAATGCCAGAAATGGGAATTAAAACGATATAAATGAAGTTATTAAGGGGGCCCCCGTCCACGTTAATGGGGAGCAAAATATTTTCGGCGGGTGCCGGGGGGGTACTCACACGTCGGAGGTGGTGATGATCGTGGTGAACCACAGCCGGTGGCCGGTGTGGTTGCGCAGCGCGTACGGCACGAACGGCGAGCGGCGCCGGTGCCCCGCCGGGCTGCCCTTGGGGGAGTGCTCCGCGCCCGACGACTGGACGTACGATACATTATATTATTATGCCTTCTAATAAATATTCAGAGGACACCTTGGATGCGTTAAATTTAATAATATATTAACTCTCATGTTTTATCGAATACGTAGGAACACTCCCTACATTTTATTCCGCTGTGGAGTTAAACTTTTCATAGTCGCCAATAGAGAGGTGGACGTGGATGCAAGTACGATACCTACATAGTGTTCGTGAATGGCGTACCTGCGGCGCGTAGTAGTCGGCGGCCCAGTTGGCCCGCACCAGCTGCCACAGCGACAGCAGCGATGACGTCACGTTGGTGTTGAGCATCTCCGATGACGTCACGCTCACCTGCACGCGCGCGAGCGACAGCACGCTCGACAGCGTGTACTCCCACGACGTCTCGAACCTGACACGTGTATTATACATGCCTATAAATAAACCACAAGGAAATAACGATGCGTCAAACTCCCTAGCCCCGGTGGAACTCCTCCACACAATGAACTTCGAAGCCAAATCGATTCTTAACTGAAATAAAGTTTGAGCATAAATTTAAGAAAATTTGTAAAATGTATGTTAATATTACGTAATAAAATTGTGCGTAGACTGTATTGGACCAGAATTACAAATTATGAAATATGTTATTTTACTACCCAAGTTTTAATGTGTTGCATGAAACGTGTTAAACAAATAAATAAATAAAAGTCGAAGGAAATAAAAAAAAATGTATAAGCGAGTCGAACCTGGACAAGAATATACAGGACCGACGTGAGTGGCAATATAAGAGGGCTTTGTCTTTTTCCAGCAAAGGGATTAGAACGACGTTCTTTCACGATTAGAGCGTTTACGTATATTATGTTTATTTTATTTTTGTAGACAGTAGTATGCCTCGGTTAGAAAAAAATAAGGATCTTCCAAACAATCACGGTAATATTGAATACAATGGATATAACCACAGCGACTTCGCTCCGTGTAGAGCGGCAGGTCACGTGCCGTACCTCCAGGGCTCCACGACGGGCTCCCAGCCCGACAGCGTGCGGTTGTAGTAGTCGGCACTGAGCACGGCGGCCAGCTTGCCGCCGCCCGCGCCGCCCGCCGCGCCCGCGCCCGCGCCCGCGCACGCGCCCGCCGGAGTTTGCACCAACACCGGGTCTTCGAAAGCCTCCTCTACCTTGCGTAAGTCCTGCGGGACGAAAACAACAATGAAATGAAATGCATTTGAAATGCATTAGTTCACACACTTGGTCATAATAGTGACATGCAAATATTGATTTGAGGGCTAGGTAGTTAGATATCTTTATAGCGTCATAATATTAATTTAGGCATGGTATCAAAAAATATATCATTTTTTTATTGAGACCCGAGCGATTCCGGATATAACCGAGTTACTTCAAACATAAATAAAAGGAAAGGTCTCGTCAGCAAATATATAAGAGCAAAATATACTACATAATTAATTGGTATTTTAAAATAAGTAACCACTATCGACTGTTCCAGAGGATAGCATTAACAATAAGTTCCAAGAAAGTAATGCCAACCGACCTGTTCCACCTGCAGCTCGCTAAGCGCCACCTCCAGCAGCGGCACGTCCGAGTCCAGGCAGTCGTCGATCACGCACAGAGTGATGCACTCCGCAGATACCTGACGAAACAACCGCCGGTAATAACAGACGACTTCCGATCAATCACATCACTATTATAAGAAAATAAGAAATGGCTTGGTAATTATATATTTGTGTACCGAGCCTCGCCCGCATTAAATAAGTTAAAAGTCAATTTTCTCTTTAACTGTTTTCCTGAAAATTACAAAAACAAAAAAAAACAGTCAAATCCTTCGTAATTTATTTTTATAGTTGTTGTGCCGGAAGTACCAAAGCATCGTATTACACTTAGACTACACTTAGACTTCCCGATCGACTTCGGCAGCCCGGTCGACAAGGATGAATGGAAACCGCTGGAATGCGCAGAAAATGGTCGTCTGTGATTACTCAGTCACAAGTACTCACAAGTAAGGGTCGCGTTTAACGTCCATATTTTCTTTTATAGCAACCAAGAGTCTAGCCAAATTAACACGCACCGGCATCGATCGTCGCCGGCCCGACCGAGTCGTAGCAGTTTTAAAGTTTGTAACACCGATGGATCTCGGACATACATAGTCAAGTCACGAGAAATACAACGAAACATAGATGGCGTGTTTGAAATATAAACGAGGGTACCTGGACAGCCTTGAGCGGCCACACGGGCGAGGGCGGCGCGCGGAGCGGCGGCGGCGGCGGCGGCGGCGCGCGCATCCAGCGCGGCGCCACCACCCAGCGGCCCGCGCCGCCCGCGCCGCCCGCGGCCTCCGCGCCGGCGCGCATGTGCACGCTGTTCGCGGGCGCATCGGTCTCGCACTCCGCCGACACCGTATTACCTGGCCACATAGTATTTATCGGATGTACTCCCGCTGGTTCGCCGTGCCTATTTCGGCTCCGCGATCCTTGTGGGTAAAAAGTTGCAAAGTACCTGAAAGCGCGGCTCGGGCCTGCACCGGCAGGGACTGCAACATGGACGCGAACATGCGCATGTCGTGGTACGACAGCCGCAGGTCCAGCGTGCTCGTCGACACCTGCAACGTCCCGGTCGGTTATATAAACTGAACGATCGACGAGCTTCATAATCCACGTGGTGTATTTATTAATGTTGATAGATGTAATGTTCGTCCTTCCGACTATTCAGTAGAATTCCATCGCACAACAGTCCCATTTCTTCCGCTAGTCATCTTGCCGGTCAGTCGAAACAGGGGTTGCCTGTTTCGATTGCAGAGCGTGCGAACTTTAGATAGGCATAGTCAGGTATATTAAACATATAAACATATGAAGTTGTAAATGTAGGTATATCCCATCGAGATGGTATACATAAACAGCGGAAGAGAGCGCCACGTACGTGCAGCACGCGGGCGGCGTCCAGCACGACGTGCAGCGCGGCGGGCTCCACGATGGAGAGCGCCGTCTCCTCCTCCAGCCCCAGCACGCACGAGAACACTTCCAGCTCGTTCAGTGAGCACGACACCGGCTTCTCGGGGTCCGCCAGCCGGTACGTCACCACCGTCGTGCTCTGCAACGCGACACGTCACGTGACACAATCAGATTAATTCTAATTCTAATTCAAGATGGTTTATTCACACGGGCCCCAAAGAGGCACTCGTGAAAGTTAATGACTCTTCTGCCAGGTTTGCAAAATTGCAGCCATCTCGAGAAGATCTAGGCAAAAAACACGGCGGCGCATTTTTTCATTCATTATTTTTAAAACACTATTAAACATTAATACAGGAATTATATTAATCTAGGTATATTTATATTATGTAGTCGCCAGGGAATCCTTGTGCAGTTTGCCTCCATCGCTCTGCTCGTACTTATATGCTTACGTTTTTCAACATTTTAGCTTGATAGAGGGAAGCGGTTTTCAATCCGACAGCCATCCCGTTAAACTCGTATTAGATTCATGAGTATAAAATAATTTGTATTGTATCTAGAATAATGTAGATGAACATAAGACTGGCCAATAACTGCAGCAAAACGAATAGTAATGTTGTACATTTTATTTGATTATGTGGCTGTAAATGTTTGACATATGATACAGATATACTGAAACGATATTATGATGAAATTTGGGAGTCAGTGGGACTCTGTGGGACCGATAATTATTATATTCATGAACGCGGTCGGAGCTATTTAATTAAATTAAGCTAAAAGAAAAAAAGGGATAGAATATCTTAATCTTGTGCAATTTTTATAATAAGTTTGAAGAAGTATAGTTTAACAGTATTCAATATATAACAGCGTACCCTCAATATGACAGCATTAGTGTCCCACACGGAGGCGTCCTCGACGAGCACGAGTTGCGAGTCGGTGATGTTGAGCTTGAGCTCCATGTGCGCCGGCGCCTCGCCGTCCGGGGCCGCGCCGGCGTGCGGCGGCGCCGGCGACGGCTCCTCGCTGAAACACCTCGGTTACATACGCGCTACCCGCATACGAAACATCTGCAGCCTGCGCATTTTACTACAGATCAACCGGCGACTGCCGAACATTGTAAGAAAACGTTAAATTGTACTTTTTACCTATTTTTTATAGCAGGGTCGATTCGAAACTTAGCAAACTGATGCAGTTCCGGTGGTAATTCCACGGTCCTCCGAACCGATTTGATGGTAAAGCCGGAGGGGTTCCTTTATTACATTCTTTGGACTTAAGATATCGCTCACCAAGGGGCAAAACTCGGCGAGCGATATCTCAGTCAGTCATAACCGAGTTTGATTTAATTAAGGAAATAAATGATCGTCAGATACTAATTTAAGATTTAGGCGAAGTATTAGTCGCGGTGCTGGGGGGGGGGGAATCGGTATGAATGTATGGACGTACAGCGGCGGCTGGTCGGGGTCGGCGGCGGCGTGCGGCGGCTGCGTGATGAACTGGTTGGCGCGCTCCCACCAGTCCAGCACCGCCATGAGCCGCATGTTGTTCACCAGGATCGTGTACGCCGACCAGTCCAGGCGGGTCCTGCACATTACACAAGGCACCACGTGCGAGCCGAGCACGCACCCGCTGCACGTGACCGGCTCTCGATCAACATAACGGGAACAATTAGGCGAACTACTTGAGAACTAGAGAATACTGGAGATAACGAGGTCAGTGCCATCGGCGAATCTCCTACGACGATCACCCGTTATTCAAATTCGGTTAAACTGTGCACGGCAGCATGGTTTCGCCGAATAAGTGTAAAAATAATTAATATATTCACAGGTGGATAACGTAAGAATTACAGGCGTCCTTGGCTTTACTTATGGATTTTAGTTAAGAATGCAAGTGGGATAAGGCAATATATTTTTAACAAAATGAAAAGTACTATGTAAAATAACGCTCAATTGCACCGTGCATAACGGGGACGCGTAGAGTGTAGGGTAGGGTAGTGTAGTGTAGTGTAGTTACCGTGCGTGCACCTCCGCCTGCACGGCGTGGCGGTGGTCGGGCATGGGCTGCACGATGTTGGTGAACACGTTCCCGCGCCGGTTGGCCGGCTCGTGCGCGTACCGCGTGTCGCTCACCAGGATCTCCTGCCACACACAGACACACACAAAACTTATAGTTCTACAACGGTACACTAGGCTTGCAAGGAGAATACTAACCCGCTCCTAGCACGCCGCCGTGGGTACAGTGGCTTTCATGGTGGTAGAGTATTTTCTCATACTCGCCTGACTGACTCTACCCTGTACCGAAATACATTCCTAGTTCACCACCCTCAATTAGAAAAGATGACCCGGCAGTTATACGTCGGAGCCGGTCATTCTAGGTCTAGTGTGTTTACCATTATCGACCGGATCAACATTTACCGTCGGGTGAGATAGGGGTCAAACGTTAGTCTGGATAAAATCTCAGAGATAAAAATACAGTTTATTTCGATTCTCGTAGAACTAAACGTTACTTAAATGAGGAACATGGAACAACAATTACGACGAAGTCCTCGGCGAGGTTAAGATTTGGACCCAAAAGGCCGCTTTCCGCCGAGTCGTATGATATGATGTCGTTCGTAACTGGAACGACATCACGTCATACGACCCGGCGTTTACTACACATATATTTGTTTATTGCATTTGTTTATATGTATACGACAATTCATTTATTTACAGTAACTTATAAACACACAGGAACCATTCGTAAGTTATTGTAACGCCCGCAAATAATAGACTCAAATTTAAATCGATAATTGGCTCGTCTCTACGACCCTTCGCCCTCGCCATGTACACGGAAATCTCGAGCGACACACGGCACCCACCTGCGAGACGAGGTCGATGTCGCGGCCCAGGTCGGAGTAGGTGTCGAGCACGAGGCGCGACTTGATGAAGTTGATGCAGGCCAGCGAGCTGACGCCCAGCTCCGGCTCCAGCCGCACGCTCACGTCCTGCAGCTCCAGCTTCAGCGAGCTCGTCGTCCACACCTGCGCCTGCGCATGCGCCTGCGCCTGCCCCGGGACAAAATAGGTCTAAACACAGTGACTTTGGTGGCCTACCAAATTGTTAATTTCCAACATAGTTTTTTTTTAAACCGGTTACGTACTCTACTTTTCAAGCCCTTTTTAACGATACCCCACAAGGGTAGTTCAAATATTAAAAATATTTTGCTCCTCACTTACATGTATTTATATAATTTTAAATGTCGTTTCTATCTTTGGGCCGTAGTTTTACATATTCTATGAGAATTTGAAGTCATTCGCTTAAATGGTTTAGACGCTAAATGCCTCTGACGCACAGACGGACGGACAGAGTGACAAAGGCTGAACGGTTACTAATGTTGGACGGCCAGATAGAGATAAATGGTAAACATTTTGTTCGATTTTACTTTTATTCTTATATAATTCAGTCAGCCGTGTGCCTCGGCGTGAGCAATACGCGTGCGCGTACGATTATTACTACTATCAAGCGGCGATATTGTAGGTTAAGATGAACTGTGCTACGTGAGGAAATAAGTTTAATGATGGTGTGCAATGTGGATTATGCAAGAAACACTATGACTTCATTTGCGCCGGGATAACTGAGAGTGGCTATCGTCGCCTGGGTGCCGAGAGACGCGCAGCGTGGAAATGTGCGTCTTGCCGCCTTCTATCTGAAGCAGCGGCGGTGTCGGTGTCAGCGCCAGCGACGGGTCAATCGCAAGAAATTACACTTGATGCTATTATGGCGAAACTGAACATGATGTCAGCTAAACTTGAAGCCTTGCCGAGTCTGATCAGTGATGTTAAGGACATAAAAAATGACCTGTCAAAGCTACAGGCATCACAAAAAGGGACGAATAAAAAAATGCAAGAATTTGATAGCCGAATCACATCGCTTGAGTCCGGCTCGTGTGACTTAGGCACAATAAAATCACAAGTGTTGACTCACCAGCGCAATGAGACTATGAGAGATTAGTGGTCTCGACTTAACAACGTGGAGATTAAGGGGGTGCCTGCCAAAAAAGCCGAGGATTTATACGAAACAGTCAACAAAATAGCCGCAGCTGTAAGCTATAAGGTGACTAAGTCGCAGATTAACTATGTGAGCCGTATCCCTTCCCACAACAACAGGGAAAAATCGATAATAGTTAGTTTTCTAAACAGATATATAAAAGAGGATTTTGTAGCCTCAGCGCGAGCATTGAAATCTTTGACTTCAGCTGATTTAGGGATTTCAGGAGAACAAAATCAACGTGCTCGTGTATATGTGAACGATCACCTTTCTCCCGAGTATAAGAAACTACTCACAAAAACTAAAGAAGTCGCTAAGGAAAAAGCCTACTCATTCGTATGGATCAAGTTTTCGAAGATTCACGTGCGAAAGAACGATACATCTCACGTTGTTATCATCAATTCAGAATCAGATTTAAGCAAGTTAACCTAATCAGCTGTTTATCCCACTTTGCATTTTTGTACTTGACGATTGTGCTGTTCATTTGTTTACTTAATGTTAGTCTGCCGCCTACGGCTACCTACCTACATTTATATATGTGTTTTCCCACAGATTTAATGATATTACTGATATATTTATATTTGGTTATTTTTCCAAAACAGTGATATTGTTAATTATAATTATAAATTTGATTTTCGCTTCTGCACTCAGTATCAATAAATTGCTTTATTTAGATGCGCACTGCGCCCTCATTGTTCTTATATATATACCACCTAACGTGGTGTACAATTTGCTACCAAGTCATGCTGTCTCGCTTAGACATATAAAACTGCCAATTGAGCCGTTCCGCTCTTGCATTATACCTGCTATGATTTTCTTCTATCAGATACTAAATACACATTTTTCTCACGCATTTTTACGAGGTCGCCTCCCTTCTCCTGTTGTACTAACAATAACTATGAAACTTTTATTCAATCGTTATTTATCGAATGGTCAACGAGATCTAATTATCATCAACAAGAATATGCTAACTATGTTTCATTTATTTACCTGTGTTTTGATATACGGGATTACACTCAAATTTATTTTGTTATTGCATTTCAACCATTATGGACTATGACCAGCTATACTGTTACTATCAAAATGTTCGAGGTTTACGCACAAAAACGTCAACATTTAGGCGCAACCTGTCGCTAAACAATTATAGTTTAATTGCACTATGTGAGACTTGGCTTCTACCCGGTTTAGAATCTTCTGAACTTTTTGACAGCAGGTACCAGGTGTTTCGACGTGACCGCTGCTATGACCTAACAATGCAATCAATGGGTGGCGGCGTACTTCTAGCTATATCTAAAGATTTTAATGCCTTACCTCGGCCCGAGTGGAATTCTACAGCTGAAGATCTATGGGTAACAGTTTCTCTAGGTACCTATAACCTTCACATTTGTGTTATATATTTATGTAATCAGAATTTAGGCCTAAACTTTACACAACAATTATCGAACTTTTTAGATAAATTAAGGGATATTATCACAAATAATCCATCCGACCACTATATGATTTTTGGGGATTTTAATATGGGAACTATATCTTGGAACTTTATAGACGAGGCTAATAGAGGTTATCTGGAACCACTTAATGTTGTAGGATACAATGAATGTAGTTTTATTGATGAGTTAACGCTAGTGGACCTACAGCAATATAATCACGTATCTAATCAGTTCGGTAGGCTATTAGATCTTGTTCTCTGCAATACTGATGTCGCAGTCAGTAATATTTTGGACCCCCTGGTCCCGCTCGATCCCCATCACAATGCTTTAGGAGTTTTAGTCCATATTAAGCGCCAGCGTGCCCTCAAGCCAGCTCCTCGTTTAAGATATCGTTACAATCGCACCGATTTTGAAGGTTTTAATAAGGACTTGTCCGCGATAGATTGGCAAATGGATTTAAATGATAAGCCACTTGATGAAGCTGTATCCTATTTCTACTACATATTAGAGTCACTGCGTGATAAGTATGTACCTACATCACTTATACGTGTAAAATCATATCCGCCGTGGTATTCACCCGCACTTGTAAAAGTTCTAAAAGAAAAGTTCAAATTTCTAAGTAAATATAAACTATTATAAACGCTATGGTATGGTTGCGGAAAAACAATCAATTGATTATTTGACTAGACGTGCTAAATTATTAGAAGCAGACTGTTATAAATTATATATAGCAAAGGTTGAAACCTCTATATCTAATAACCCTAAATATTTTTGGTCATACTTTAAATCTTTATCAAAATCAAGTTCTATACCTAGTTTAATGACATATAACAATAAAAAGTCAAGCGCAGGTAATGAGATTTGTAACCTTTTTGCCGATTATTTTCACTCAACATTTTTAACGCAGGACTCATGTCCTCCTAGTATTGAAACAAATAGTCTCAACACAATGCTTACAGAAGGAAACATATCTACAATTCACTTATCAAAATTTCAAATCAAAACTAAACTTATTAAACTAGATATATCAAAATCCGCCGGTCCAGATGCTATTTCACCAACTTTACTAACTAGATGTGCCGATACCCTGTCCACCCCTCTTTTTATTCTCTTTAGCAGGTCTATTGATGAAGGATATGTGCCACTTGTCTGGAAAAAGCTTTTATATCACCAATTCATAAGAAAGGCCCAAAAAATGAAGTCACAAATTATCGACCCATTTCAAAACTTTGTGTTATTGCTAAAATCTTTGAAAGAATTGTATATGAACAGTTGTACTCGGCACTTAGCAGTACACTTCCGACATCGCAACATGGTTTCCTCAAAGGTAGATCTACTGTCACTAACCTTATACTGTTGAATGAGTATGTTACTGAGTCCTTGGATGAGAGAACTAGTCTTGACGTCATTTACACAGATTACAGTAAATGTTTTGATAGGATTGACCATTGTTTACTTGTCGACAAACTTCTAAGGGCAGGTATAAGAGGTGACTTGCTGAGATGGTTCACATCTTATATCAACAATAGAACTCAAGCGGTAGTGTTGAGTAACTACACTTCAAAATGGATGAGAGTCCCCAGTGGGGTACCTCAGGGGTCCTTATTGGGACCGCTCCTGTTCTTAATTTTTGTTTCGGACATAGACGGCTGTTTTAGAAATTCCACTCTTCTTAGCTTTGCCGATGATATGAAAATTATTAAACCAATAAGTTCTCAAGCTGATTCATTGTTATTGCAAGAAGATCTTAACAGTCTTGACATTTACTGTAAAGAAAATTAACTCGATCTCAATGCTCAGAAGTGTTCAGTCATGACATTTTCACGCAAAAATAACCCATTACTACATAATTATTTATTACAAAACCATATTTTAAATCGTGTTAGTAACATGAGAGACTTAGGAGTAACTAATGATTCAAAACTTATTTTTGATCAACATATTGCTTCCATTTCAGCTAAAGCTTCAAAATCTCTTGGCTTTATAATGCGTTCTAGCAAAAACTTTACTAATATAAAAACATTAAAAATTCTTTACAGCACCTATGTCCGTTGTCATTTGGAATATGCGTCGCAGGTTTGGAACCCTCGGTATAATATTTACATTGATCGATTAGAACGTATTCAACAGAAATTTATTCGATTTATTAACTATAAAACTTCTAACAAAGACAAAGACTACTTAAAGTCGTGTGCAAAGCATCACTTTCTACCACTTCATTATGGACGCAAAATCTCTGATGTAGTTTTCCTTAAAAAGATATTAGTTTCTGTCATAGACTGCCCAGATCTACTTAATAAAATCAGCTTTTACATACCCAATAGAATATACAGGAACAACCCTCTTTTCTCACTTCCACATGCTTCTACGAATTACCGGCAGAATAGCTTTGTCTACCGCGCATGCAAAACGTTTAGTGATTTATCGAAGGAAAAAGTCGACCTTGACCTTTTCCACACTAGTATACCAACAATGAGGCGTGTAATTGGCGATACTTTTTTTGATCAATATATTTAGTGCTTTGGATTATACTTATACTGTATTGATAGTGAGTGCGGTTCATCTTAATTTTTGTTTGTTCCTAGTGATTATTCATCACTGGTTATTGTAAAAACAAAAAAAAGCTACGTTAATTAATTAATATTTAAATAAAGGGAAAACACTCATATAATTGTTATATCCTACATGTTTTTTAAGTTATTTAATATCTATGAGTGGAGACTTTTAATTAACTCTTTGTTATATACTAAAATTGCCATATTGTATTACAATAGTTGTTAGTCTTCCTACAAAATAAATAAATAAATAAATAATTGTTACGGGCGCGGTGCGACCGTCGCGGACGACTTTTAAAAGGTGGGCAAGGCGGCGCGGGGACAGACCTGATGGTGGTCCCGCGGGAGCAGCGGCGGCTCGTCCAGCGGCGCCGCCAGGTTGTGCGCCAGCACGCCGCGCACCAGCCGGTACTGCGCCGGGTCCAGCGCCGCCTCCAGCGTCGACAGCGCGCACAGCACGCTCATGTCCGGGACTGCACACAACGGGAACGCTCACTACCTTACGCGCGCTCGGCCCCACATTTCAATCTACGACTACATTAAGAACATTTGAAAAATGTAAAGCCCCGGACGCGCGGCGCCGGCGACGCTTACCGTTGTGCGTGGGCGAGAGGTTGTAGTCGATGTGCAGCGTGAGGTGCGCGGGCGCCGTGAGCAGCGGCGGGCCCAGCCGCAGCGTCGAGCCGCCGCGCGCGCACCGCAGCGTCAGCGACTGCAGCGTCACCGTGCGCACGTCCAGCACCTCGCGAACCGCTGCAACACAACCCGTCCCCGGTCAGAGGATGGGCGCGGGGGGGACGCGCGCCAACCGTACTCCGGTAACGTTCTAACCGGCTTCCTCTTTCGATTCGAAGGCCGGCGGAGAGGAAGCATAAGACGAGGGGACTCACGGCAGTCGGGGTCCGCCATCGAGCTGACGGTGTCGGGGTCGCCGGCGCGGCGGAAGCAGTTGGTGAGGTCGAGGCGCTGTAGCTGCGCGGCCAGCGCGGCACGCGCGCGGCCCGACACGGGCAGCACGATGCACGGCGCCTCGCAGCGCACGCGCAGCCGCAGCCGCGCGCGCCGCCCGCCGCGCCCGCCGCCGCCGCCGCCCGCCGACACCTGCCGACCACGGTCACTGTCACTCGATTTACAAAACTTCATTATTATATACCTATCTGAAACCTAAATACATTTCATAGAATTAATATGGAAGAGCGGGGTTTTCTGACACAGGTATTTTTGTACTCGCTAGAACCGACCTACCTTAAATCTTAATTACTGAAATAATACATTTATTGATAATCATTCTGTGCTAATTATATTATTCATGATATTTGAAACATATCAATAGTGGTGGCTCTGGGAGATGAAGACCTCGCGTATTTTTCCAAATGGTTAAAATATGTTTTTTTTTACGTTTTAAACCCCCGTATCCCCGCCATTTTGAAAATTTTCAAGAACTGAATCGACGAAATAATTCTATATAGTTATCGAACTTGCTCTAAAATTTCACGAGAATCTGTTGAGATATACGTGTGTAGGAGAAGAACCGGAAATCCGAACATCTGAACATACGAAAGCGATTTTGCCCAAGCTAAAACGGAGACGCTTCACGTCAAAAAGTCCTAATACAGTAGCCCCACAATGCATGCTCGTCTTCTAGCTGTTTCTCGTTGGGAATCGGGTGTTTGGTTGCAGGCTCTGCCTTCAAATCATTTAGGGACACTGCTTGATAATAACACATTCCGTGTAGCGATGTCACTGCGCGTCGGTGCTGCTTGCGTTATTCCCCACCTATGCTCATATGGAGAAAAAGTAGATCGCTTAGGTCTCCATGGGCTTTCGTATGTCAGAAGTGCTGGACGTATAGCTCGCCACAGTGCTTTGAATGACGTCATCCGTCGGGCATTTGGGAGTGCGAATATCGCAGCAATTTTAGAGCCTAGTGGCCTTATGCGCAACAACGGTAAACGACCCGATGGAATGACACTTATTCCTTGGAAGATGGGTCGGCCCTTAGTGTGGGACGCTACTTGTGTCGACACTTTGGCGCCGTATCATTTTGTATTAGGTAGGCTCACACTTTTTGTATTAGGTAAGTAGATTAGTTATGTTATTAATTATACAATTTAATTGTTGTTATGTATATATAAGTAAAGATATATGGATAATTTTATTATTATTATTATAAATCTAATATAGTAATATTTTTAAATAATTATCTAATTTTATTCACATTCATTGAAACTTTATACTTGACATCGTATTAATTTGGTAGGTCTCTCTCCTGACGTAAATTAAAAATATTTTTGTTTTATACCGATTTTTGTGTATATATATTGAACGCCCTAGGTGGGCATGTGGAACTCATATTACAAAAGTGCACTAACACCTTCATAGTATCATAATTTCACTAAGAACATTTTTACTACATAAAGGAGGAGAGGTGCTGCTGAAGTAGATGTAAAGAATGCATTTAATTCAGTGGAAAATGTCACCCTGTTGAAAGAGGCCAATGATAAAATTCCCGATTTATATCGGTTTCTCTAGCAGTGTTATGGCAAAATTCAAAGTTAGCTTATCGTAGTGACCTCATGTCATCTAAAGTTGGCTGTCAACAGGGAGATCCTCTTGGGCCGGCTATTTTCAGTCTCGCGATTCATCCGATCATTAAACGTTTAGAGTCAAAATTTATTGTGTTACAACTTTGCTTTTAACATCACCTCCTAAAGTTCCGTCATCTAAATACATTTAGATGACGGAACTTTAGGAGGTGATGTTAAAAGCAAAACTATTTTTTAAGACTTGACGAACTTAATATTATTATCTGAGTTCAAAAATATTGGTCTAGAACTCAAATTTTCCAAATGTGAATTGTACATATCTGATTCATGTACATTACGGGATATTGTTGATTTATTTAATACGGTTGTCCCAAACATTAAAATCATTGACAACAGTTCACTCCCAACTAGCACATTGGTGTACTTGATGAATCTACAACAGATTTGTTGAGGAGAAAATACAAAATTTTCTTACAGTTTCAGATAGACTTGCAATAATTAATTCTCATATGGTCTACATTGTTATTAAATATTGTTTATTTGTGCCTAAATTTACGTATAATTTGCGATGTTGTCAACTCTGGAATAACCAGATCTTTTAAAGTTGGACAATATCGTAAAGCAAACGCCAACCTCAATTTTTAACATTTCTTTGGATGATCGCACATGGCGTCAGGCCTTACCAATCCGGTATGGTGATCTTAGTATCCGCAAAATTTCAAGTGTCTCTTTGCCAGACTTTGCCAAACCATTTAGGAACATTGTTGCACAATAATACATTCCGTGTAGCCATTTCACTGCGCAACGGTGTTTCTTATGTTGTTTCGCACCGATGTATATGTGGTGAGAGAGTAGACTGCCTCGGTCATCAATGGGCTTTCGTGTATAAGAAGTGCTGGTCGTATAGCTCGCCACAGTTCTTTGTATGATATTATCCGCCGGGCCTTAGGAAGTGCAAAGTGGAAGCGTCTTGCGTCGGTACTTTAGACTCGTCTCATTTTTCAAAAACATCACAGGAGCTAAGCGGTGCTGCTTCCACAGCAGAAACCTTTAAACAGCGCAAATATTAAAATCTTGATATATACGGCACAAAGCCGTTTGGAGTGGAAACACTGGGCCCATGCTCAAAATGTACAAGGATTTGGCTGGACGATTGAAAGAGTTGACTCGTGAACATAATTTTGGTCTGCATTTTGCATAGCGCATAAGTACTGCTACAGCGGAGCAACGCAGACAGCATTTTGGGAACATTGCCGACCCGTTACGATTTATTTTGTTTATTAATCTCTCTTAGTTTTAATGATTACAATTATTGTTATTATAAGATTTAATTGAAATTTAAGAATTATTGTAAGTGAGCATAATTTTTAATCTTTAACCGGTCGATTTAAATATTTTCTAGAAAGTTGAGGGTCGAGGAGCTAGATTCCTCTAGCTCCTCGACCAGGATACGTCCTGGAAGGTTCCATAGCGCGGCGTACCTTGAGCCGCGCCTGCGCGATGACGCGGCGCAGCAGGCTGAAGTCGCTCGCGAAGGCCTGCAGCTCGTGCACGAAGCGGCGCGTGTGCACGTAGCTCACGGGGCCCATCTCCAGCTTCAGGCTCGTATCGTGCCCCGCCGCCTGCGCCTCCGCCGCGCTCAGCCTGCCCGCGCAACACTAGCGTTAACTTCATCGAATAAAAATAATAGGTCAGCTGGAAGAGATAGGTCGACTGGAACAGATCGATTTTAGCGATAAGACCGCCCATTGTTCCTATAAAGTTATCGTATTGTAAATACACTACTTCAAGTTCAGGTGGTAGAGTAGTGTCACCTGTGGTAGTGGAAGGTGAGCGCGGTGTGGTGCGCGGTGCGCAGCGTGTCGCGCCACAGCGGCGCGTGCGGCGTGAGGTCGGTGAGCACGAGCGCGCCGAGGCGGCCGGCCAGCGCGCGCGCGCCGTCGGCTGCGTGCGCGCGCGCCGACACGGACACGCGCGACACGAGCGCGCGGCACGTCTCCCCGCGCGCGCCCACCACCAGCACCGCCAGCGACCGGATGGACATCTCCGTCACGGTCACGCCCGCGCCCGCGCCGCCGCCCGCGCCCTCCTCCGGGGCGCCCTCGTCCGCGCTCCCGTCCGTGTTCTCTGCAACACGCCGTCCCGTCACACCGTGCCGTGGCCGTTCCTAGGCTTGCTTCCGTTGAAATAAGAAAGGGCGAAGTGGTCCGGGCGTTTCGACAATTTTGCAATGTGCTATCGTTCCCGGCCGGTCCTCACATTTATCGGTCCCGCCAAATGTAATAGTTCATTATGATGATTAACCGGCGCTACGAGTTATTTGCCGGTTAATTGCATTCTTGTCCGACGATGATGCGTGATCGAGAGTCGGTTCGCTTTATCGGAATGACCGGCTCCCTATTTAGAAATTAGACTCACTTTTTAAACGCCCGTATCATCATGGATTTATACATTTCTCCAAAATCGTTAGAAAATATAGTATATTCTTCGGAGCTCTTGTTAAAAATATCTACTCGTGTGCCGCGTCCGCGTCGACTTAAGACTAGGAATAGACGAAATATTTTCATCTCGGCAAATCGAAACAAACTGAGATCTTCAAGCACCACCAAATCGTGTAATTAACAACTACAACACCCGGCTCAAAATTAACCACACCCTCGATATCCTTGGCTTCGATCTGTCACGATTTAAGATTGAGGCCCACAAAACCTCCCACTCTCAGCTCTCACAGGCTCGATAACCTCTCATACGGTTTAGCTATATTATTCATTTTTAGTTAATGTAAGTAAATTAATCTTAATGTACATCTAACACTCGCTTGTTATTATTCGCACGCTGTGTTTGTAGTTGGATTATTACATTTATGTTTCAAAGCTCTCATGTTCACCTGTAAGTACCATCACATTGTCGTAGCAATCTGTTGGCGATCCATTAAATAAATAAATAAAAAGGAGCACATAGCCCTGTAGTATCGGTCTCACCGGGCTCGTGGGTCGGCAGGCCGCCCGGCGGGGGCGCCTCGTCGCCCGCCACGCCGAAGAAGTCCAGCACGGCCACCCACGAGTCCACGCTCACCACCAGGTTCAGACAGTTGAACTCCACCTTCGTCAGCTTCGACACCTGCCGAAATACAAACATCTACATTCCACGTGCTGGCAATACAACAACAAGCGTATCGGATTCTCAGTATCGTAGGCGCTCAGACCTTACGTCCAATCCGTTTCTAATCCATACCTTGTTGTACTTGTCGTGGAAGCGCGGATGGCGCGGGTCGCGTGTGTGCACCCACACCCACACGAGGTTGTCGTCGCCCGCGAGCCCCTCCCGCTCCTCCTCCCCCGCCTCCACGTCCGCCCCCGCGCCCGCGCCCGCGTCCTCCGGCGCGCCGCACTCGGGCGAGCACGGCGGAGTCGGACCGCACTTGCTATCTTGCCGCTTGTTGCGCCGCCCTTTCCTCTGTAGTAAAAATAAAATAAGGTAGTTAAAAAAATACTGAAATAATTGACTGACCGATTTGATAATATAGCATGTTATGTTAACTGAACCATAAGCGGCGCGGCGTCCAACGATTTACAACAAGTTGCAAAACTACAATTAATATTTACGATTATCTAGTCGCGGTTAATCGCCTTCAGAATTGGTAAGCAACCCGTTGTGGGGGTCACCAGCATGGCTCGAAAAAGATCCTTCGTCATGGCCTGGGCGATACTTAAAAATGGACGATGCAGATTTACTGGACTTGAATCCACGACTACAAGTTCCAACTCTAGCATGAGCCGCTTTTTAACACAACACTTAACCTAACCTTGTCGGTAATCATCATCGTCGATGCCCAAAAATATGGTACAATAAAAGCTTCAGCGCCACAAAGAAGTGTACTCACGTCGGCCACATCGAGGTGGCTGGGCAGCGAGCCCGACCTGCCCCTCGTGTACTGCAGCGAACTGAAGTCCCCGAGGTCTTCATCGGCGAAGTCCGTGAGGAAGTTGGGGCAGGACTTGGAGACGAACACGGCCTTGGGCGGCATCTGCGGCGTGTGCGACACCATCATCATGCGGTGCTTGGAGTCCGGCTCCTTCGTCAGGTCCTCCATCGTGATCGAGTGCAGCGACACCTGGCGGTGGACATGGAAGTTATAATAAAGCAGTCAACACTCAGGATATAGCATACAATAATTCACTTGCACTACATTCCTAATACAGTCTATACCTAATGTCGTTGACGACTTTCTTTTATTTTGACTAGCTCAGTCGGTAGATGTAGCTTAAAAGTAATTATGTGTCTTACTGACTGCGGCAAAGAATTGTTATAGAAGATAATGTTTAATAGTGTTATGCATTCGAACGGGTCGAGACGGTTGATAGAAAAGTGTAATTTGTTCCGGTACCTGTAGCGTAGTCTCAAATTCGTTGGTTTTCTTGTAGTTGAGGGCAAACTCCCTGAAAGATAGCTCCACCAAACTGCGCTCGCCTTCACCTAGGTCTGCGCGCAGCTCAACACTAAACATTGGCAGCTCAAAGTTCACTGAAACATTTAGTACAAAGGCAATTAAATTAGTAGGTACTATTTCAGTTATCGAGGCCAATTAGGAGAAGGCAGAGGTTGAGATTTGAGGTTTGACAGAAACACTTGATATTTAATATTTCCTAATGGCGTTGTCAAAATCCAAGAGGTATCGTCGGTTTCCACAGGATTTAAATAAGACAAGACCGTACATGTAATGCATATGAATTCCGCATGGATTCATGGAGTCGTATTCTTGTTTCAAGCAGTCGCCGACGATCGAACCGGTCCAGAACTCGGGAGGAAGAGCTGCCGGCCAAACGGTGCCGGCCCCATTTCGTGCATAGTCCTGGGATCCGTCCCAGAGTTGAGCAGGGACAGTTTGCATCGCCAGGGGCAGATCGGCCAAAGCATTTCCGCCGCCGGGCTCCGTCTGCTATTTCGTATACTCGTTAAACGTACTCGTCTACTGCGCTACCCGGAACGTAACATCGTCACTTACAAAACGACAATTTTTAATAAACTTCAATAGGGGCAGGTAATTGCACGGCGTTTATAGACCGAGATATCTGCAACTAGTCTAAATAGGTAGATAGTAGGTGATTAGTGTGTACCAGTGAGCGGCAGCGGCGGGGGCGCGGCGGGCGGCGCGGGCGCGGGCGGCGGCACGCTGAGCACGGCGGCGCGCACGGCCGGGTCCAGCCGCAGCGTCGGCACCGCCACCTCCACCGCCGGGGCCTGCAACCCACCACGACCGCACTACGCGTATACGACGAATGCGAAGACCACTCACCAAATTATATGGGTGGATGGTTTCGAGTACATCTATTTAGTAAGTTACTAGTTTTTTGTAGAACGAGGGAGCGAAGGTAGTTTTTCGTGCGAATGCTTTTGAATTCAGGGAACGCTAAGGAACTAAGAATTTAATCACGTGAAAAGCGAGCGCTTACGAGTGCCGGTTAATTTAAATTGTTGGACCGCTGCCTCACAGAAAAAAAAAACTTATTAATGGAACCACCTAGGCACGTACTCTTACACAAAACAAGAATCATCCGAACCGCCCGTTGGCTTAGTTGGGCGGGCGTTCGCCGTCTAAGCAGGGAACACAAGTTTCTCCCCAAGGCAATTTTGTGTTTTTGGTTCTGGTTGTGATTGTGTGTGTGTGATGTGTTACCGGCACCAACGACACGAGTCATCGAACTTAGTGCGGGGCCGTCAGTGTGACAGCGTTATGCGACTCGATTATTTTAGAAGCATATCTATTTTTTATTTATTTTCAAACAGATATAACGTTACGTAACGTCCGGCGAAAATATGAGGAAATAAAAAATCGTATGCTCCTCGGAACCGATTCTGAACATCGAAAATGTACAGGGAGAACTAGGTTCACATTCGCAATATTGAGTGGGACCGAGAAGCTTCATTCAACTTTGATGATTCAGATTCAGATTTTTTATTCACCTTAATAATAACAGTGATCGTTATTCTAGGCATGTCACATTACAATTTAATAATTCGTTAATAACAATTGATACTATGATAAAGAATGTGTCAGACATCAGGTAATAAAATAAAAATATATAATTATAAGCATTAGGTATGTCAAGAATAAAATGATTAATAAAATAAAATAGTAATATGATTAACAGTCAAAATATATTTGAGGTAATTTAGTCAATATCAAGAGAATTATTGCTTAACTGCATGTCCATAAATTCATTAAGGCTGTAGAAAGAATTGTTTTCAAAAAATAATTTAATTTTTCTTTTAAATTGTGGCAGTGGTAAGTTTGAAATGTCAGAAGGCAATTTATTAAAAAAAAATATCTTGATGAAGATACCCTGCTTCTGTACTTTGGCTAATCTTACTTTAGGAACGTAGAGCTTTTTATTATTGCGAAGATTCAAATTACTTATGTGTGTCCATTTTTTTCGGCAAATTGTCCAAGTTATAATAAATTTCTAAAAGACATTTGTATATGTATAAAGATATAACTGTCATAATTTTGGTTTGAGTAAAATATTTTTTAACACTCGTTCTTTTATGTACCCCGTTTATTATTCTTAATGATCTCTTTTGACACCTTAATACTCTTATTATGTCAGCTCCATTACCCCAAGTAGTAATAGCATAGCTTAAGATTGAATTAACATACGCATAATATATAGATACAATCTTTTTTCTATCTAGTATTGTTTGGATGCGTAATGTGTAAGTAGCTTATAAATAGAAAAAGCAAAGGTTACCGTGTGTTGCTGCGGGTGCGGGTGCGGGTGCGTGTGCGGGTGCGCGCGCGGGTGCGGCGCGGCGGCGGCGGCCCAGCGCAGCGTGTCCAGCAGCTGCTCGTACTGGTCGCGGCGCGCGCACACCTGCAGCGCGCCCACCACGCCGCCGGACACCACGCACTGACACACGCCACACACGTTACTATGTCGTATATACAACTGAAACCTCTCGGGACATACACGGCCCGTCGGCTCCGTCCCAACGGGCTGTGTATTGTCCCTTATTGTATTTATTGTCCAGTATTGTCTTTCGTGCTACAGTACGATCAAATACATATTCCGGGAACCGTTTCCTCCGTTTTATAAATCCTAAGAAAAACTTCTAAATTTACACAATTTGTGGGTACACCTTCGATCGTATCCGCGTGCGTGTCGAGTCGCCGCTCCTGTACATTTAAACGCGACCTTCCTTCGACGATCGATTTTCTGCGGGCGAATGAGACGTGCTCTCGCACGCGTCGCCCCGAAACTGACACGAGTAAATAGTATTGGGAGGCGTGCGGCGTCGTGTCCGCCGGCGGTATACCTGTGCGGGCGCGTCGGCGAGGCTGACGGCCAGCCGCAGCGCGGTGTTGTGCAGCACGGGCCGGCCGCGCGCCACGTCGTACACCTGCGGCATCGTCTCCGCCGACAGCGGCACCAGCGCCAGCTGCTCCGCCACGTCCAGCTGCGGACGTCATATGCCACTTACAGTTACATAACGGCGGACGTTTGTTCGTGTCTCCTGGGGTGAAATGTTTGCCTATTCTTGGTCGTTTGCTGCTTGGCTGTAATTTTGCGAATCTGGCAGGAGTCACTAACTTTAATGAGTGCCTCTATGGGGCCAATAATTCATGTGCATTTATTGTTAACATACCTCCAGTTCGCTTGAAGCGTTTCACTTCTACAGCGATATCTACAGTACTACAGTTTATCATCCGTACAGCGAAGGAGTGGAACTCATTGGCTGCGTCTTTGTTCCCTGAGAGGTACAATCTGGGTGTCCCCAAGTCTAGAGTGAAGAGGTACCTTCAAGTCTAGAGTGAACAGGTTAAATGGTTGCCCATCTAGCATAAAAAATGTGGCAACCTAAGCTTTCCGGTCGCCAATTTTTAGGCTTCACGGCATGGATGTAGACAAAGTTAGTTGTTCGATTCGTCCTACAGAACCGCACTTGCAGCGTGCACACAGTCACGCGCACGTACCGAGGCGAGCGAGATGTCGCGCACGCGCACTTTGTATGTGGTGCGTCGCGGCGGGCCGGGCCGGTTTGCCAGCGACATGCGGCCCAGGTGCGCCACCAGCACCTGCGTGCTGTGCGCGCTGCGCGGGACCACCACCACCGGGGACTCCAGCTCGATGCTCACGCTGCAACACCACCACACCACCGCACATCAACAATCTGCACTTTTTACATTAACCTTTCCACATCTAATATTAAAATAATCTTTGTCCTAACGTATTCACTGACTGACTGACTGCTGGTCGTAGACACTTGAAATATGGAAGGTACATTTGTCTGTACGTAAAGGTGAACTGAGAATGGATTTTTGGAAATTCAACCCAGAAGAGGCTTAAATGGGATGCAAACGTTCGTATGAAAGTTCTTTGTTTTTGAACTTGACGCGATGAAAATTGGTATTTGAGTAGTTCATTTAATACAAAAAAATAGTAATAAATATTTTTTGTCAGTGGTGCAATGGGGAACAAAAGTTCATATGGAAATGAAAGTTCATATGAAAACATCATATGGAATGTAACGACTTAATTTCCAATGTACATACTTTATAGTCGGGATTATCACATACCCTACATTTTAACTTAATGAACGCGGGCGAAGGCAAGGGCCACGTCTAGTTTCATATATTATATAAATGACGATATTGATTATATTATATACTCTACTTTTTCTGTGTGCAACACTAATAACTTCACCGTCGGTAGCCTCTAGCGCCTACTCCGCAGCAAACTGATATGTTTTTGATTGGCGCAGGCGGTAGGATCATCACCGGCCTGAACGCCTAGACTGCAGAATTAATATTGATTCTACGGTCTAGGCGATTACTACACATCGTCATGATGAATCGAACGGACACTCTCTCTTTCTAGATTCATGCCTCGCTCCCGCACCGATAAATGGTCGGACTGAACCATCGATCGACGCGAGAGGAGGACGCAGCCCGACAATAACAGGCGAATAGTATTCTATAAAGTGCATCGTAAACATTCGGTTACCTGAGCAGGATGTTCTGCGCGCGCAGGTCGGCGGGCTCGTCCAGCGAGGCGCCGAGGCTGGCGGTGCGCCGCCGCGGGGACACGCCCTCGCTCGATGCAGACATCTTGGGGTTCATGTACAGGGACTCCCTGCACACGAGCGAGCGCCGTCACTTACCGTACGGATCATGGGTCGACGACGATACAATTCTTTATTGCAAAAATATGGTATACGAAGATCTCAAAAGTATTATAGGGACCAAAATATTTGACATGCGTCATATGAAAAAATCTCAAATGAATTAACTAGCGCATAATAATATACCGTTTATAGATTCATTTTATGCTTACACCTATTCCTTTCCGTGAATAAAGTTTACTTAGAATCTTGTGCCGGTCTAATATGCTAATGAAATATGGAAGTACCCGGGTCATACCATACATTGTCTATCGTCGTTATCGATATCTCAAAAAATATAACAATAACATGAATTTAAAACTCATAAATGTAATTGCCGATAAGGTTGGCCGCCGTAAACACAACTCGGCCAAGACGGGGTACATAGACCATTCCCGCAATAAGTGCATCCGTGGAGCGCAGGACCAGACAACCTATTACATTTTGCTTCGGGACCAAACTCACGCACAGCTGACAAACTGCTTCCCTGGAGGCATTTGTTAAATAATAAATACCACCAGGGAAGCAGTAACTCTTCCGACACGTTAAACTAACATTAAATTTTATGCAGTTTAGGATTAGGATGTTTGACTCGATCAGAAGTAGAAAAAATCAATCACAATAGAATCGATAGTTAGAATAGTAAGATATGAAAGGTAGAGAGTAATAGTACATAGGCGGCGGGTACCTGGGGTGCACGAGCGTGCTGGCCATGTCTGCGGCGGCGGCGCGGATGGAGCGCGCCAGGTTGGCCAGGTACTGCTTGAACTCGGCCAGGCACGAGTGCAGCTCCAGCAGCAGCGCCGGCGAGTGCGTGTACCACACGCGCGCCACCTGCGCCTGCACGCACAGCTCCACCACTGCGCGCGCCACGCTCTCTTACTATATACTGCCCTCTACCGTACTGCTCGTGGGCGGCACCTTTTATTACCATCCTTATGTACACCATATGTAATACCATAGGAATCCGAACGCCTTTGGAACTGGACTCTCGACTCTCTTCGACTCGAATATGTAGCATGCTTGCTTAGAAAATACCTGTTCCGAGAGATGGGTCGCGATGCAACTCTTTGAATTGCCACACAAGAATTTACGACAGTTTTTTAAAGCTCTTCAAAAATGAAAATTCCTGCCGTTCCAAAGTCAGTGAGGTGAGTCAGAAAAAGGCGATTTATTTTTGCATTTCAGGAAAATCGACACCTTAAAAAGTGATACAGTAGAAGGCAGTAAATAGTTAGAATAGAGTTGTTTTCACCGGTATAATATGAACATAAATTATTTTATATTAAATTAATTTATTACACATATATATTTTTTTATATTAATCAAATTGTCCGCGCGTTAGTTAAATATTTTTGTATTCATTTTGTAATTATATTATCATTATGTAAACCAATAGTTACTAGTCGTTCGCGCCGAACTGAGATCTCGCGCCTACATTTTGCCTAATAAAGAAAAAAAATTGAGGTTTAATGCTTGCAACTTTTTTCTTTGCAATAATTGTTCGATTTCAAGAACAGGATATAATGGATATTGTATCAGATTTAAATTGGCAGCCAACGGAACGACGGACGGAATAAGTGCTGACCGCCCCGAGTTTACTTAAAGATCTCGCTTCGCTCGATCAATGAATTGAGTCAATATACAAGACATCAAAAGAACCGATTGCTTAAAATGAGAACATTTATTTTTATGCATTTGTATCTTTAGACCGACGATTATTTGAAAACTTTATAACAGTTTTATTACAATATTGAACGTTTAAGAAAGAATGGTCGCTAATCAACTTTACATCGTTACAGCAGGCCTAGCATGGCGGGTGGAAACTTTTCTCTGGGGAGTAGATAAAAATCTTTTCCCCTCTGTCATATTTTTCCTCGGAGCGAACATGGATGCACAGGTGGATATATTATCCACGGTGGATAAGGAGAGAAACGCCATGTCCCTTAGCTACGTCAAAATTAACACCACTTCCTACGAAGGAGGACAATTTCTCTCTACCAAATGTCAAACAGAGCAGTTTTATCCACTTTTCGTTGCGCCCATGTTATGAAGGGAGAAATATATATGTCTACGCCAAATGTCAAATAGGGATATACTTTCCCTTTCCACAGCTGCCGTGCTGCATATGATGGAGAGGACAATCTTGTCCCTTGTTAGTGGATAAAAACATGGGATACAATTTATATCCCTACGTCATGCTAGGCCTGCAGGTCACCCGGAAAATGGTAAAAGAAACCCGATTCAGGCGGACCGGTCGGCGCCATATTGAATTTTGACAACTGTCATATCTTCAGTGACACTCGCTAGATTAAGACAAATCAATCGACATAAGAATCATCAACATCGACCCACGAGTTCGGACCGTAGGGCGCAACAAAGGAACAAACAAACATACGTACACGGGCCGTCATCGTCCTCCTTCGGGGAGCAAGGTTAAAATGTGTATCCCGAGGCCAGACATAGCACAGGCTCGACCGCACTAAGGAGACGCAGTCGCAGAGGCGCGAAGTATACTGACCGGGCGAGTCGTCCTCGGCGGGCGCGGGCGTGCGCAGCGAGCGCTCGAGCGCGAACCGCAGCGCGCGGTCGTGCGGCGCGGGCTCGGGTGCGGGCGCGGGCGCGGGCGCAGCGCGGCCGGCGCACACCACGCGCGCGTGCGGCCCGCGCTCGCACAGCGACACCACGTGCACGCCGCCCAGCGACCCGCCGCCCGACACGCGCCCGCCGGCTGCACGCACGCACGCACGGTTACACCATGTCATATATACATACACGAGTCCTAGCATTATACATGCTTTACTTAAATATACTTTTTTGTATAGTACTATATACAATTTAAATATTGTGTAAAAGAACACTTCTATTTACCGATCACACCCGCTACCATATATCGAAATATCCTCGATACATCCAGGTTCACTAGAAGAAAATGCTTTGTTGCGTTCGGTTCGCCTCTGTACCTACTGTATATTGTTTGTGCAATAACGAATTATCTATCTATCTATTTCAGTTGGAGATGTCCGGATTCGGACGAGCTGTGTACTTTCCCGAGTCGATGTAGGACATCGTATGTAGCGATAGTAGTATTGGTTTCATCTCTTTACATTTACGAGTTATCGCTATTCGTAAGGATTGATAATGCAATGTTTGGACAGCTACGATCTACAAGGCATAAAAGCAAAACACCTACGCTGAAAATGAAGACATTATACTCAAAAAGTGTGTTTGGAATGGTGCCTAGGATATATACAAATTACGTCAATCTATAATTTCTTCGTCAATTAATTTAATTATTTTTGACATACTGACCTTATAATATTGCGGACTTATTGATGAAATTTGCGGAAACTGCATGATTCAATACATTTATCTACATTATATTATATAAATTTAACTACTTCTTGAAATATTCACCGTTCACTGTACCAGAGTGGACACTGCTTGCAAATATAATATGTTTTTTATCTATCTCAACTTCAATGTTGCATTCAATCTGTGAACCAAATAAATAAATAAAAAATTGTATGCCCTAAGAGGCGAAAATTTGAGTACTGACCGAGGCTGGCCTGTATCCTGGCCTCACACAGCGTGGCGGTGGCCACCTTGCGCGCCACCACGGCGCCCTCCAGCACGGCGGCGCGCAGCAGCAGCACGCCCAGCCGGTGGAAGTCGAACGTCACCTCCGTGCGCCAGCCCAGGCCGCGCTGCACACAAACACGGCGTGGGACCACCACCTCGGCGCAACCACCCGCGCCCCACTCAACTATGCCGCCCGACTCGACTAACACGCCTAACTTGTGATCCACTTTCGATTACTTATAATGGTACATCATTAATCGTCAATAGTCTGTGAATATTAACAGGAGGCGGATCGTACAAAGTGTGAAAACGTGATTCCGATTTCTGCCCCGAATCGCCGATAGAAATCCTGGGAAAGTTTCTATCGTCGACCTGCCCGTTGGCCGAGTCGGGCTCGCTAGGCGGCGAGTATTGGGACCGATGTCGATGGAAACGCGAGTTTTTTCCCTAGGGCGATTCGTGTTGTGGGATCGATCGCGCGGATGATGT
Source organism: Lomographa bimaculata (assembly GCA_948107665.1). Taxonomy (NCBI): domain Eukaryota; kingdom Metazoa; phylum Arthropoda; class Insecta; order Lepidoptera; family Geometridae; genus Lomographa; species Lomographa bimaculata. The sequence continues at coordinate 20,503,654 of OX403589.1, read as the reverse complement.
TAACGTCACCGACGCAAGTCGTCGAACGGAGGGGGGACGGGAGGAGGAAAGCGTTTATATTTTATGTATCACTTTACTAGAACGCGACTCGGTTACGACCGGACTCTTCCACTTGACTTCGATCGGTGATCGGGACTATTAAAGTATGAAGTATTAAACTTGAAATACGTTCGAACCGAACTAAAAACGTATCCACTTGTGAGAGAGTTACCTGCTCGTCGGGCGCGTCGTGCGGGTCGGGCGCGTGGTCGGCGGGGGAGGGGGTGGCGGGTCGCGCGGGGGGAGCCCGGCCCGCGCCCGCGCCCCCCACCGGGGCCATCACGCGCTGCGCGAACCCCATCAGCTCCACTATGGTCTCCTGGTTGGCTGTAAAGCAACTCTTCACCTAAAACGATTGTATACTAGTACTCCCCACTTACATGTATGGGAGCCCCCTATTTTCATAACTTAATATAATTTTAAATGTCATTTCTGGCTTTGGGCCGTAGTTTTATATAGCGCGTGACAGAAGAATGGAGGGACGGACAAAGTGCTGAACGACCCCAGTCAACTTACAGATCTCGCTTCACTCGATCAATTAATATTACGCAAACTGGACGAAAGTCGATTTCACGTAAAAGGTGGACGAGTATGCCCTTATTGATCGTTAACAGGCAATTTTTGACTAATGTTTTTCAAATTAAAACCCGCATCACGTGTATTCCCAAGTCTACCGAGCTACATTTGTCGTGGAGTCGTGCGACACTCACCTATGATATCGAGGTTGTTGAACAGTATGTTGGCGATCCGAAGGTCCTCGGAGTCGGCGTCGCCGTGCACGAGACACAGCTCCACCGCGATGAGCGCCTCCGAGTCGACGAGCCCTGCGGCGCCCCACATGCTGCCGCCCCACGTGCCGCCCTCCATTGTGCCGCCCCACGTGGCACCCCACGCACCGCCCGAGGCGGGCGCAGTGTTGCCGCCGCCTGCTATCCAGCTCGGAGCGGGGCTCGATCGATCCGCGTCGAAACCTGCAGACACCCGATTACTTACCTCGTCGTTGTATTCAATCTCTCGGTCGATCAAGGAGTATTTCCTGATCTCATGAAACACAGCAAAATTACTCCAATTTTCAAATCGGGTTGTAAACATACTCCCTCTAGCTATAGACCAGTTTCTGTATTACCTGCCCTCAGTAAAACATTTGAAAAAAATATCCTAGAACAGCTACTCTCCCACTTTAATGAACATAAAATATTACATGATCACCAATTCGGATTTACCAAATGTCGATCAACAATAGATGCCGGTGCTAAGTTAGTGTCACACATTCTCGGGGCTTGGGAGGGATCGCAGGATGCAATTTGGGTATTTTGTGACCTCTCCAAAGCGTTCGACTGCGTGGACCATAAAACGCTTATTAGCAAATTAAACCATTACGGTATACGTGGGACTGCTCTTGATTTGTTAGATTCATATTTATCGGGTAGGCAACAAAAAGTAGGTGTTAATGGTGTGACATCTGACGGGTCTACAGTTAAAATTGGCGTGCCTCAAGGTTCAATATTGGGACCCTTCCTATTTTTAGTGTATATTAATGATTTACCTTATATGACAACTTCGCTAGCATTAGATATTGTCTTGTTTGCTGATGACACGTCACTTATTTTTAAAACAAATAGGAAAGACGAAGAATTAAATGAAGTAAATTATGAATTAGATCTAGTCTCGAAATGGTTTGCTGCTAATAACCTATTGTTAAATGCTAGCAAAACCAAGTGTATCAAGTTTTCCCTTCCTAATGTTCCTTTGGTAGATGCAGATTTAACACTTGAAAACAACAAATTAGATCTTGTAAAGAAAACTGTTTTCTTAGGTCTGACTATGGACTCAAAACTGCAGTAGGGTCCTCATATTGATGTGCTTGCAGGTCGCTTGAGTTCCGCTGCTTTTGCAATCCGTAAAATTAGACAACTGACTGATGTAGCGACGGCAAGGCTGGTTTACTTTGCATATTTTCATAGTTTGATGAGTTACGGAATCTTGCTATGGGGATCTACTGCCGATGTTGAAACTATTTTTATTCTACAAAAGAGAGCGGTTCGTGCAATATATGATATGGGTCCACGCGAATCTCTCAGGCAATTCTTTAAAGAAACAGGCATACTTACCATGCCTTCGCTTTACATCTTTGAAAATATTATGCATGTTCGCAAAAATATTAGTAAATATAAATTAAGAAGCGAATCACACAATCTTAATACTAGATATAAGCATAAAATTACAGTGCGCGCATTTAGATTAAGCAAAACGAATAAATCTTTTATGGCAAATGGGGTTAGATTTTACAATAGAATTCCTAAAATCGTAACTGAATTACCACTGGGAAAGTTCAAATCTGTAATAAAACGGGCATTAATTAAGATAGCTTATTATAAAACTACAGACTATATTAATGACAAGGATGCATGGAGGCAAACTGCACAGGCTCTTTCTAGCGACTACCATAATAACACCTAGGTTAAGAAAATTATGTATTAGAAATTAAGAAAGATTAAAAAAAAAAAAATGAATGAAAAAAAAATGCGCCGCCGAGTTTCTTGCCAGGTTCTTCTCGAGATGGCTGTAATTTTCCGAATCTGGCAATAGATTCATTAACTTTCATGAGTGCCTCTTTGGGGCCCATGTGAATAAACGATTTTGATTTGATTTGATTGATTTGACTTGTCAATTCAACATTTGTAATATGTAATAATCATTATAATTGGAACAACACCACACATGTATTCCTCTACTGATACAACGACAGAATCACAAGCTTCAATCGAGATTCTGTCGTTGTATCGTCCTGCTTAAATTTCGCAAAAAGTTTCTAAGATATTACCCGTTATTCCCACTAGGATGTTCCCCAGTAGGTATTAAACCGATTGAAGTATTAGAAGCACAGGACGGCGTTACCTCTGTTGTGCGTGGAGAGGTAGAGGTATACAAGTATAGGACGACGCGACGTTACCTCTGTTGTGCGTGGAGAGGTAGAGGTGTTGCAGCGCGTGCGACAGCGCGTGCGGGTTGGGCGGCGCCTGCGCGTGCGGCGCCGTCGGCGACGTGGGCGACGTGGGCTCCGAGCCCAGGATGCTGCCCGACGCCGTGTCCATGCTGCCACACGGAGGAACGCTCATTTGGATACACTCCGATTCAATAACACAACTTTTGATGTTCACGACAGCCGACGTGGGATCTTCTTAATAGTATGAGTGGGATGCCACGTCGGCCGTCGTCGATACCAACATTTTTCTTTATTAAGTCGGATTATAGGAGCCGATTCGCCTTTCTATGATACTGTGCTGTAATTTTGCGAATCTAGCAGGAGAGTCACTCACTTTCACGAGTGCCTCGGGGCCCATGTGAATAAACGATTTCGATTTCGACTGAAAGTAGCACCGGAGCCGTATACGATCGCAGCGGTAGATTGAATAAGGAAGTTCCGCGGGAGAGCGCGCACCGGCGGCGCTCCACTCACCCGACGTGCTTGTGGCTGGCGACGAGCAGCTCGAAGTCCGGGCCGTAGGTCTGCAGCGCGTCGACCAGCAGCAGCGAGTGCACGGACAGCGACAGCGACGTGTCGCGCGCGCGCCGCGCCGCCGCCGCGCGCACGCCGCACACCTGCACCTCGGCGATGCTGCGCCCGCGGGACTGCACCTGTGTGCCCACCAACATTAGTGCATGCGCGGCCCGGCCCGGCCCGGAGCCGCGCGCACGCCGCACACCTGCACCTCGGCGATGCTGCGCCCGCGGGACTGCACCTGTGTGCCCACCAACATTAGTGCATGCGCAGCCCGGCCCGGCCCGGAGCCGCGCGCACGCCGCACACCTGCACCTCGGCGATGCTGCGCCCGCGGGACTGCACCTGTGTGCCCACCAACATTAGCGCCTGCGCGGCCCGGCGCGGCCCGGAGCCGCGCGCACGCCGCACACCTGCACCTCGGCGATGCTGCGCCCGCGGGACTGCACCTGTGTGCCCACCAACATTAGCGCCTGCGCGGCCCGGCGCGGCCCGGCGCGGCGCTGCCCTCACCTCGAGCGACATCTGGTCGATAGCGAACTGCGCCATCACCAGCGTGGAGTTGTGCGCCGCCTCCGACTGGGACAAGTCCGAGCTGCAGCTCGTCTCGTCGTCTGCCGCGCCGCCCGGCGCCGCGCCCTGGGGGCTCCTGCCGATCACACCGCGACGGACTTTACACGTCTGGCCGCACACAATCTTAATACTAGATAAAAGCATAAAATCGCGGTGCGCGCATTTAGATTAAGCAAAACGAATTAATCTTTAATGGCAAATGGGGTTAGGTTTTACAATAGGATTCCTAAAATTGTTAATATATATATTAATTTACAATAATATATAACGGACATTAATTAAAAAAGAATAAAACGACATTAATTAAGAATGATTATTATAAAACGAATAATTACATTAATGACAAAGATGCATGGAGGCAAACTGCACAAGCGCTTTCTGGTGACTACATAATGTATTGCCAGAATTAGTGTTTAAGGGTGCTTAAAAAAACAATATAATAAGTGCGCCGCCGAGTTTCTTGGCAGGTTTTTCTTGCGGCTGTAATTTTACGAATCTGCAGTGGAGTCATTCACTTTCAGAGTGCCTCTTTGGGGCTCATGTGAATAAACGATTTTGAAATTTAAGTTTGAAATTTTTACGGATTCACGTCGACTCTCGCGCATCGCGAATGTTTGCGGTCAAAGATAACGAGCCGGTAGGGGAGTAGATTTATTGGTCAACTTCACGTAATTTAAATTAATTATGACGATGCGACCCGCGCGGATTTCGCACAACCAAAGCGCGACCTAAATCGAGTAGGTTTTAAGGCCGCGAGTTGCGTAAAACTGGAGAAATGCAAACTGGAGGATTACGTCGAACGATACGGTCGACGTTCCAAGAATTAATTTTTAATTAAAAATGGGAATTTAAACTCCCGTTCGGCGAACTCGGCGACGTCCAAACCGACGAGGCGGAAATTACTTAAAATACTGCCCATAATTAAGAAACGCCTCAAACTATACAATATCGTAATGGAATTGGGGAGATAGGAAAGCGGCAGTGAGAGTAAGCGTTGCGGTACTGACGGGCGAGGGTCCCGCTGCACGGCCGCCAGCACGGCGCGCACGGCGCACAGCTTGGGCTCCGACAGGTGCGCCACCAGCGCCGGCAGGTGCGCCTGCAGCGCCGCGGCCGGGTAGCCGGGGTCGGCCGTGCGCACGGCGCGCCGCTCGCACGCCAGCGCGATGCTGAACCGGTCCAGCAGGTGCAGCGCCGACGTGCCCTTCGTGTGCGCGTACTGCCAGCTGTCGCGCGCGCGCCCCGCCAGGATCTGCAGCGACGACAGCTCCACCTCGTACCTGCACGGAGCGGGCGGTCAGCCGGGGCGGGCGGCAGCCGGCGCCGGAGCCGCCCGCGCTCACCTGTCGTACAGCCGGTCGTGCAGGTGCGACGCGCACAGGGCGGCCGGCGGCGGCGCCAGCGGCGGCGACGCGGGCGACAGCAGCGACCCGGGCGGCGTGGAGCACGGCGTCATGAACGCCTCGTCGTCGTCGAGACTGCCGCCCGCGCCGCCCGCGGCGTCCGCGGCGTCCGCGGCGCGCGGCGCGTTGCACAGCCGCAGGCGCCCGAAGTCCACCAGCAGCACGGCCGCGTCGCGCGACGCCAGCGACTCCGCCACCAGGATCTGCGGCGCCGACACGTCCAGCTCCACCTGCCACGAGCGCCGCGACCCCTGCGCCCGCCACAGGTTTACATGTAAATACAATAGCGTCAATACTAAACTCTATATATTAAATAAGCGCGTCTATATAATAAATCGCGACCCGTTTGCCTCGCACCGGTTTTAACCGGACGACTGCACCCTCGATGTAGATTTTTTGTATGGAGTACGAAGTTAAACGTGCCCCCGAAGCCGTACGAGGGAGGTGAGCACGTACCCGCTCGCTGGCGCGCATGATGTGCTCCCACTGGTTGATGAGGCGCGCGCGCGTGGAGTCGCGCACGCTGTGGTAGGCGTGAAGAGGGCCGCCGCCCGCTCCCGCAGCGCCGCCCTCCCCCGCCCCCGCCGCCGCCCACGGCGCCGACACGAAGGCGCGCGCCCACCGCGCCACCTCGGGGCAGTACACCATTTCGATCGAACCCGACTTCACCCATAACCTACGAAATAATTTGTAGCACACGTAACCGCTGTAACTTAACCGAACAAAACAATTTCCGCGCGGGTACGGTCGCGAAGAAGCGGTAAAAACGACCCGCACGAAGTTCGGGTCCGCTGGGTCGGCCCGCGCGACCCGCACCCGCGTCGCGAGCATACTGACTTGTAGTCGCAGGCGGAGGAGAGCGGCTTCTTCTCGTAGGAGAGCTGGAACAGCGGCTCGGGGGAGGCGGGCGGCGGCGGCGCGGCGGGCCCGCGAGCCCACGCCGGCGCCGCGCCCGCCGCGCCCATCGCCGACAGGCCCTCGCGGATCACACCCTGGGAACCGACACCGACCGGCGGTTACAATAATGTACCGGCACGCGGCGGGGTATTATAGTAAAACTCGATTTTAGTCGGATGCAAGATACGTCACGCTTAAAAGAAAATCTGTCAACAAGCAAAGCGGCGTTCACATCCTCGGGAGCCAGTTGTCATTCGAAATCTGGCGTCGTCACGGCCGTCACGCTGGCCGGGCGGTCCGGCGCACAGTGTGAAATTTTCGTAATCTAGCTGGACAAAATTATATTTTTCTGCGATTGCTTCCAATTATTAAATTCTATGCAATAAAACACGTTATCAGTATTTCCAAAGTATAATATAACATAAATTTTACATAAACACACATAAAAATGAAATGTTTGAACAGAGAATATTATTTTATTACTATAGATCTAAAATTACAACAAATTAGTAATTTTACGTAAAGCTAGGTACCTATTTATAACAAAAATTATTATAATATTATACAAAACTTATCTAACATTTATACATTATGATATTTTTACAAAACTATTTACCTATGCATCAGAATCACAATCAGTTTCATCATCCTGAGATTCATTAGTACTATCTAAATCAGATTCTGCAGTTTGGTTTTCGTTTGGAACATTCATTTCCAAAAGTGCACACATTTCAGAGTTCATTTGCCCTCGTTTAGTTTTCGGAGGAGCACGTAAACTGGCAATATAAGGATCAGATGAAATAAGCAATCTATTAATTAAGTCTGTATTGGTATTTATTCTTGATGTCTTTCTGGTAAACAACTCTCTAAATTTCTTATTATGCTTGTTCCTCGCTTCCTGTGCTTCCTCCGAAAGCTGACCTATAGGGAGAATGCACGAAGATATAATATCTTTGCCGTGAAAAAGTATTTTGTGAACACTTACAGGCATGGGGTACCAAGGATACTCTTGGATGTATAAATCGCTTGTTGCCTTAGCATATTCATCAAATTTGGCAGTATTTATGGGAAACCCGCTGTTTATGCATTCTAAAATGACATGGAAACGCCTTATAAGGTTAATGTTAATGCCAGTTATTTCTGCCGATTTCTCTGCATTTCTAAAAAATCTACGGGCTGTATTGCCATCATTTGTATTCCCAGTATGTGCTTTAGGCATATCGACTAGTAAACCTAACTCTTGCCTAAACTTTTCTTGTATACTCTTTTTTTTCTCAGATACTATATTTTTATTTTCAGCTCCCCTGGCTTGCCATGTTTTCAAATCAAGACGATAGGAAATGTGCAATAAACATGCAAAAAACCTAATCCACGAATGGAGTGGTGATAAACCCAGAGAAAGTAAATCACCGTTGACAGCCTTCCCGGCTAAAATGCTTTTGTTATTCATTTCTTTGGGCTTGGAACCACATAAATAACAAGTTTGTGTAGAAGCACAAGATGCAATGGCATTACAAATTTTGCCATCAATCATGCACAATATTAGTGTTGGTTTCACAAAAAAATCCTTATCGTTGAAAGTAATTTTAGTTGGTGTCAGAGATTCAATTTCAGTTTTAATATTATTAATTTCTTGTGTTATCAATTGTACAGTTTCCTTGGCAAATATACATTTTATTGGACGACAATATCTGGGTGAAGCAGGCGCGGGATTTTGCCACACAATCTTTTTTGTATTTTTCTCTAACACATTCAATTGAATTGGCACCATAGAAATGCTAAACAGACTCTCATCACTAGATTCTTTTTCGGAAAGAAATTGTTTGTATTTTGTCTGTTCAGCTCCATCACAACCCCATTTCACTATTATTTCCATATTTTGGATATCAGTTAAAGTCTTTAGTACTTCTTCTTGAGCTTGACACAATCGCGTTATCGTGTGGTCTATTAGTGATTGAAGTTTTATTTCAGCTCGTGTTTCAGTAACACTTATATCACTTGGGTAACACATCTGTTTCGCCTCTTTCACTTTATGATAAGGCGGGTACATATTTTGATTAATTTCTTTAGCCTGCTCACGCACTGTGATGTATTGGTGTGTAGAGAGATTCGCATCAACAATTAATGCAACAGCTTTGTCTGTCGAAAGTCCCTCTGGTTTTCGACTGCCTGGACACAACCGAATTTTCTTTATCGCCGTACCTCTTTTTGGTGAACTGGCACAAAGCTCTTTGACTATAGCAGCGGAATCTTTATTTCCTTTCTTGCGAAGATTAACTTCAGTTGCCATGGCCAACTCCTCCTGACTACTTGTTTCAAGAAGATGTTGTATTCGTCTTCTCTTTGTTTTAGTGCAGGCTGTTTCAAAGTCTTTATGTGGTCTTCCAACTTGATTACTGGGTCCAGGGACTACCACATCTACGCCTCTAATATTAACGAACTCGGAGAATGAATAATGTTCTTGCAACCATGATGAATTCATAGTTAGGAACCGATCTCGGTGTCTCGCAGATTTTGCCCATTTTTCGTCTATTTTTTGGCTATAACTTCTGATTTTAATTTCTTTAAAAGTTCTTCCGTCAATGACGGCTCTCCTATTTCACTCAAAATATATTGCAATAAAGCATCCGTTCTGGTTTCTTTTGCGTTTGCAAGCCAGACATTGAAAAATGACAGTTTGGTTATTTGCGATGTCATCCTGAAATATGAAAAATCTTGTATGAGTGTCGCAAACTAGCGCAGACAAATTCACTTGTTTGTTAAAGTACATAAATAGTTCTATAAGAAAAACATAACATCCTACTGATATTCGTCGATATACTTTACTAAAAGCTTCACGCAATCTGACTTAGCCGTATTTCGTATAGAATTATTTTCGACGTATGTTGTTTTAGTTCTTTCCATTAAATTATTAAAAATATATAAATAAATATAATTTATTAACTCACCTTAATAGTTAGAAAAACGATGTAAAAACACTCAAACACTTTAGGAGCACAAAAACACAGCGTATTCATCGAGAGAACTCAAACGAATGATAAGGTCGCGTAACGTGCTTGCCCCGCAAAACGCAGATAGTCGGCCGATCCCACCCTTTTATCTATTGTTTCTCATGACTTCCGCGAAAATAAAAATTGTTTTTGCAAAATTTGGTTTGTCCTTGATTGTTTTAAGTGAGTTTTGCGCATATACAAGTAAGTGTATATTTTTAATTTTGTCTAGCTAGATTACGAAAATTTCACACTGTGCGGCGTGCGTGCGTGCGTACCTGCGGCGCGCAGATGACCGGGAACAGCGTGTCGGCGGTGACGCGGTCGCGCAGGCTGAGCTCGCCCAGCGACACGTGCAGCGCGTGCGCGGCGCCGCGCGGCCGCGCCTCCAGCTCCACGCGCACGCGCGCGAACGCCAGCTCCACCTGCCCCCCGCCGCCCTCCGCCCTGCAACACGGACGCGCATGCAGTGGCGCCGAGCCGACGAGGCTGTAGGCAGCCTCATTCATTCCACTTCCAAAAATAAAAATAAAATCTACGAGGCTATAATTTATTCGGCGCCTAGTCGCGCCCCTGGGCTTCGCCCGCTATAGTAGGGTTGTAGAGAGTATATACCTGGGTATGAGCTATGTTCGTTTAAATTTTCATACAAATTCCGTTCCAATGCGAAGAGAAAACGAACATACTTCCCCGCGCACGGAGATTTATTATATTATTGGTGTCATTAAGGACGAAAATGATTTTTTTCTAGTAAATAAAGTAATAAATTTATATAATAATTTCCCCGTTTCGAAGTAGAACGAAGGAGACCGCCTGCCCCTCCCGCCAAAATGTAACACGCACGTGGTGTTCGATCACGTATCTTAAAATAGTTAGAAAAAAACCCAGAACTTACATTTCTCCGTCGCTATCGTCCATGGCGAGGACGAGCGAGCCCTTGTTGAGCTCGAACTCGAACTTGCCGAACACCGTGTCCCGCTTGAGCAGCGTGTTGTTGTCCAACGAGTCCGCCAACACGTCCAGGATCTCCTCCTCGAGGTCGGCGGGGCCGGCGGCGGGCGCGGGCGCGGGGGCGGGCGCCAGCTCAGGGGCGGGCGCGGGGTCGGCGGGCGGCCCGTACCATCCCCACCACTGCGGGAACCAGTGCACCAGCATGCTGCGCCCGGAGGACGGCTTCTCCGGGGTCGACGCCGGACTCGACTTGGGGACCTTGCGCATCGCCACCTGAATACATCGCACATACTTCACGCACCCGCATCGCTCACTTACGACTATATTATTAAAAATTTAATATTAAAATTGATTGTCAATTTTACCAACAGCGAATGGAGAGGGATATTAAACGAGATCCTGCGACGTCTTGGGGCTATATAGCGACAAAACGATCGAAGGGTAAAAGTGCCAATAAATACTAGATGAAGGTACCGTAGTTTCTAATAACATAGTGGCTCAGTGCTTTGCAGGTTTTTTTCAGTCAGTTTATTCCCCCATCCACCTCGTTTAAATTCTGAGGAAGCCTCAGCATTTAAACTATTATTTCAACTTGCCCACCACACCAACTGGGTTTCGTTGCGTTTCTTCTGTTCATATCTGCGTAACCGGCAACAGTATGTTCAATATAGAGGCTACGTATCGGACCCATACTACACGTATTCAGGGGTGAGTCAAGGCAGCAATTTGGGACCGCTGGAATTCTTAATCATGATTAATGACTTGCCGCAGGTCGTTAATGATACACGCTGCTTATTATTTGCAGACGATTTGAAATTGCTTCTTCATATCAGGGACATTCATGACTGTTTTCTTTTGCAAAAGGATATTTATATGAACGGCAATGGAGTAAAAAGAATAAGCTTCTATTTTATGACAATAAATGTGCCAATATATCCTTCACGCACTCGAAAAATCCGTTGACGTATGACTACAGTTTGGGTAATATTATTATCCCAGGAGTTAGCCAGATTAGAGATTTGGGGATAACGATGAGCAAAGATTTATCGTTTCAGTTGCATATCGACAAAATATGCGCACAAGCTTATCGAACCTTAGGATTTGTACTAAGGCAAGCTAGACACCTGGTTCCGGCTCTAAAGGCACTTTACAATGCTTTTGTTAGGAGCAGGTTAGAAAGTAAAGCTATTTTATGGTGTCCATTTGAAGCAAAATATGTAAAAGCAGTAGATAAAATACAAAAAAAAATGTTAGATGGTTATAACTGAAACAATATGGATATTTTGTTGGATATCCATATTTATGTGTTACCAGAATGGACACTGCTTGCAATTTATATAATATGTTGTTTACCTATCTAAGCTTAATTGTTGCATAAAATTTTTGAACCAAATAAATTATAAAAAATTTAATAAAAACAATATCCCAGTGTTTTTTTACTTGGCATGGTAGGGTATGACACTTTGGAAGTGAGGAGGCTAATGGCCCTGATACAGTACGTATTTAATATAGTGGTGGGACATAGTTGCTGGAGACTATATCGATTGTTGCACCAGACAATTACAACAGAGCTCGACGCCGCCGTAACTTATTTGCGGTGCCGTTTTGTCAGAGCGAACTGGGTCGTCTGGCGCCTCTACCGCGTGCACTGCGTCTCCTCAACGCTGTAGTTCGCCAACACCAGCTCGATTTGTTTCATTGCACAAACCTAGAGTTTCACAGAACGACAAGGTTTTTGGAGAGGTGTTTGCCCAACTTATCGAAAATGAAATTATGTGATCTAACGATCACATAATTTAATTAAGTATATTTAAATTCATAAACTTTGTTTAGTTAAGGACTGGGGTGAGGGAATGCCTGCAATGCTCACCCTGAAAATTTGAATATATAAATAAAAAATATTACCGTTGAACACTATAGCGTCTCAAATCATTTTGAACGTTTTGATTTAATTACGTTTTTAACAAAAATACAGAGATGTAAAATAATGAAGCCGAATTCTAAACGAAAGAAGAAATCGATTCTTCAATTGTAAGTCGACGAATACCAGAACGGACCGCTGCCTATATAAGATTAAGTCTCACATTCAATTTGTGTACCAAATAATTAAAAAAATATTGGACATTTACACCGAGTGCGCGTCTCCGGTATTCTTACGTACCTCGCGCAGCGGCTTGAGCACGTGCAGCGGCGTGCGCCACTCGAACTCGTCCTTGGCGGCCTTGGCGGCGGGCGGCAGCGTGGCGGCGGGCTGCGCCAGCGTGGCCAGGCACGCGGACACGTACGCCACGCACGCGCGCGCCGCCAGCCCGCACGACTGCCACGTCGGCCGCGCCTCCGTCCCTGCACACACGGCACACGTGACGCGGCCGCTCCGTGACCCGCCCGGGGACCGGCGGCGGCAATACTCACACGGGTGGTGCGGGATGTGCGCGGACAGCGCGTACAGCCACCAGTCGCGCGCGTGCCCGCGCACGGCCGCCGCGGGCCGCAGCGCACGCAGCTCGCGCAGCCGCGACAGCCGCCGCAGCGCCACCGCGCACCCCACCGCCTCGTTGTACTGCCGCTGCGACGTCAAACGTTCAACTTACATTCTACTTTCATTCGTTCCACGCTCGCGGGGGCCTCGCGGGTAAAACGATTCGGTCGGACCGGGGGCTTTATGTAAAAAGAAGAATGCGGCGCGATACGTCGCGGTGAACCGTACCGAGGTGAGGTTGAGCTGCACGGTGTCGAGCGCGAGGTGCGCGGCGAGGCGCGGGCGCGCGCGCGCGCGCAGCGGCTGCTCGGTGCGCTCGCGGCGCAGGCGCGCGTGCGCGCTGCCCGGCGACACCACGTAGCGGTGCGCCGCGCCCGCGCCGCCGCCCGCCATCCGCTCCTGCACACCACACGGTATTATACGCCACGAGTCGCACGCGTCGCATCGGTAACCGTGCCGCCGCATCCTTATCGATTCGATGTCTATAAAATAAAACGACGCAACGACAAGTTACGGCGGAAATAATCGTTATACGAGGTGAGTCCGGGGCGGCCGTGATATGTTTTTTCCGCAATATGCTAGCGTTCGACCGTCATCTCACGTACGCTCCGGCCGGAAGGGGCCTCGACGTGAGAGCGAGAGCGGGTACCGTGAGGTCGGCGATGGAGCAGGCGGCCAGCACGCCGTGCGGCGCGCGCACGGCGTCCCAGTACACGGCGAGGCGCTGCAGCTCGAGCAGCTTGAAGGAGCAGCCGTCGGGCTGCAGCAGCGTGAACCCGCGCCGCCACTCGCTGTCGCACGACTCGGCCGCCAGCGCCGCCACCGTCAGCCCGCACGCGAACGCGCCGCCCGCGCCGCCGGCGCCCGCGTCCTCGTACCGGATGTGCACGTCGTTCAGCTTCAGCTGCAAGCACCGGTATGAAAGCTTACAATCCAAATACCTCTAGCTTATACCTATAGGTATAAACCGGCCGATCTTGTTCGTGAATTGATTTGGTTTTGGGAAAACTGGAATTTGTTTCGTCTTTTTCCATACAATTACTCAGCAATATATTTTGGTAACGAAGTTGTTGCACATTATCGAACGTCTTAGCGAAACTACTGAATTCAAAGGTAATACTATCTTTCTGCCTGTTTGTTAGTTACTATATACCTAAACTGCTGAATCGATCCTGATAAAAATAGGTAGGTACAGTTGTAGTTCAAACTATAGAGTAGGGCGACGCCGCGGGACTGAGTAATTTTAAAAAGCTGTCCGGAACAATATTTGTTTTACCAAAAACTAATCATCTTGCATAATACGAGTATTATATTATACCTGTCTTTTTTTACCAACATAGTAACGTCCATCGTGTACAGATCAATGACTGTCCTCAATCGGGGACAGTGATGTGGAAACAAGTCGAAACGAACCGGTATATCGGTTGGACATTACCTGCAGGTTCTCGACGATGTTGGCGAGCAGGCCGGTGCCGTAGCTGAGCCAGGAGGAGTAGGAGGTGGCGTAGTAGCCGGCGTCCGCGGCCTCGTGCTCGGCGCGCCACTGCGCCTCCAGCGCGTCCAGCAGCGCCACCTTGCGCTCGTGCGCGAACACCGCCTCGGCGGCCGCATCCCACTGCAACGCGACTCATGCGTGTCTTTAAGGCCTCGCTTATAAGAGTCCATAACTTCATTTTCATGAAGATATAACCTCACTTGCATGAGGCTGATGATTAATTTGAATGAGGCTATGCATTATCTTTATTGTATTGGGCTTTAACCTTACTTGCTGCTAAAATCTCACTCAAATAAAAATTCAAATTCAAATGTTTATTGCAAACTGTAAGAGTCAGCATAATAATATGTTTTTTGGCATATTATAAGCTTACAGTTCATTAGAGACCTTGTCTGGCACAAAAATATTACCTTTTCTATTTATTGAAGGCACCAATAATCATTCACAGTAATAAAGATGCATACATTCATATCATAATATAAGTTCTGCTCAAGATCTTTCTATGCTAATCTGGCAATAAGTTATATTGACTGTCGCTGCATGCTAACTTCAGACTAAGGAAAGTTTTTACCCGTCCCTAAATTACTATCTTGAATTAATAGAATGCCTAAAAGACAAAGTATGGTTTTAATTACAAGTTATTACTCTTGTCAAATCTGAATTTATCTACAGCTCTTAGAGCTCTTAAGAAATATTAGAATTACAAATACCCTGAGAAAGATATTTTTACATCTAATATAATAAATGTGAATGTTTAATGCTCTCACACCAAAATAGAAAAAAATATAAAAAATATTTTTTTGATTTAATTTTCTTAATTTTAAATTTATTTAAGAGGCTTTGTTAAATTTTTAGAAATGTAAAACTATGTACATGAATACATTACTTTACTATAAAGTAAAAATATTAAAGCTTAATCATATAAATATTATAATTGCGAAAGTTTGAGTAACCAACTAAATGTGTGTGTTAGTTATATTTGTTTCTTGATTACACCAAAACTATTTAACCTGAAATAACACAAAGGCTACATTAAACTTGGGAATTGCTTGTATGTAATTTTCTTTTGATGAGACAATGCAATTATTAATTTGTATTATTGATTGTATCTTACATCTTCATAAACAAACATTAACATACACAGATTACTCATTGTATTATTCTTGGCTGGCATTCCATTTCCACATAACATGTTATCAGAAGACTGATTTATATGCCTCGATTCATGTTATAGCGTGTGCTATTATGATATTGTGATTAGATAATGATAATACAAAGTCCACAATATTTTGGTAACTGAATACTTATATCCCACTTCATAAAATTATGAAAATGTTCAATAAACTTTGTATACATTAAATTATTCTTATAAATAAACTAGCTGTCCCGGCGACCTTCGTTCCGCCTAACAGTCAATGAATGTGCATATTTAGGAAGCCATACCCGGCATGCGTTACAATGTCACGTGACTATATTATTACAACCTTCATGTTTATGTTTGCCTAGTACTTTACCAAATCCGAGTGACGTATGAGAAAATGGATAGCATGTCGATATGTAAAAAAAAATTTTAAGAAATGTACGTTCTTAAAAAGTATCCTATGTCCTTCTCCTGGCTCTAAACTACCTCCCTGCCAATTTTCAGCTAAATCGGTTTAGCCGTTCTTGAGTTATAAGTGGAGTAACTAACACGACTTTCTTTTATATATATATAAATATATATAGATTTATACAAACTTTCATCCCCCATTTTATCCCCTTGGGGGTAGAATTAATCAAAATCCTTTCTTAGCGGATGCCTTCGTCATAACATCTACCTGCATGCCAAATTTCAGCCCGATCCATCAGTGGTTTGGGCTGTGCCTTGATAGATCACTATATATAGTCAGTCAGTCACCTTTGAGTTATATATATTTAGATAGATAGTTCTATTAAATATTTTTGACTCATAATAAAATAGGAAACATTGATAAACTGGTATTTGTATGAGCTTTTGCCTACCCGCCTATTACTACAGATCGTTCAAACTTTTTTTTTTTTTTTAACATACGCATTCACATTCAACTATACACATTTTCAGAGCTTTCCATAAAGCCCAGATTTTTTTATCTATTTTTTCATAATTCCAATATGCATCAAGGTAACAATATCAAAAAAATATGGTGATAAGAGACGAAAAGTAGTTTTAGTAACAGCTGGGTTCATTAAGTAATCTGTGACTGAACACTTTGTTTTTCAATTAATATAGTTCAAGTTCATAGACAGGCACCTTCCATGTCCAACATTGCAGCACACTATCACATAGGACTGGATATAATTATGATATTGAACTACATAAAAATAGTGTATGTATTTTTAGATATATATTAAAATTAGAATTAGAATACCCACCTCATCTAGATTGACAGGTGTGGCCACTAGATACAGCTTTTCAATGGCAATAAGCCACGGCGCCGAGCGAATCTGTCGCACCGGCACCTGCAGCTGCACCTTGCCGATGAACCCTGCCTTGATCTCCACCGGCAGCCCCAAGTGTCGGAGAGCATCCTTCTTAAGGGGGAGGTTCTCTAATTCAACTTTACCTAAAATAAATTTCACATTTCTTCATAACTAATTTCTTTCAATCCTGAGTTAAATTCTGCTCTGTAGTATAAGTGTGCAAAAAAATAAGAAATGTCTAAGCACATAGGACTATGTATCCATATTCAAATTACAGGCCAATTGCCTATATTTCCGAAAACTAAAACTATATACAGCAAAGACCTAACTTAACTACAAGACCTCAAGCTTATTTGAACTCAAGTGCTCCAGCCCATTACCAGTGGGTAGCGTTCCCATCATGCTGGTAGCATTACCTCTGTGAATTGCCTGGCTAATATGTTGAGCCAAATAAGTGCCAGCATTTTGATCACATGTCGCCTCAACCAGGCTAGGACACATATCTAAAAAATGTTTATGTTTTGTTTGTTTTGTGTTTGTTTGTGGGGATAACCTCCCTGGGAGCACAGTATTTGGGCATGCCAAAAAATTATGCACCTTGTGAATTATACATATATAAGAAAGAGAAACTCAGAGTATGACACTGTTAGAATTTCTTAACTACATTGCTCAAGAAACTGTAACAGTATTATTCTTTACCTGACTATTACCTCATCTCTATACTTTGTATGGCCTTAAATTATTGGATGCTGTCTTATCATGTTAAGCATATTTAGAACACATACAGAAATTTAGTTCAGATCATGAACCAAAGTCTTTGGAGTATGAAATTTAGGCTTAACTTCATAGTCAATGACTTTGTTTACCTTCATCATAATAAACATACTATAAATCTAATACCTTAAAACGAGCAATTCTTGTATATACACATATAATCTGAATCTCGAAAACGGTTCCAACGATTTTCATTAAATTTAGTATACAGGTTTCAGGGGCGATAAATTGATCTAGCTCGGTTTCAATTTTAGAAAACGTCGTTTTATCTGTGTTTTCAGTCGAGCAAAGCTCGCTCATCCGGGTACTATATATTTATTAGCAAATATGTCAATTAGTATGGATATTTTATTATATATCTGAAGAGTGAAAAACAAACTGAAGATACCTGAGAGTAAAGCAACACTAAGTTGATCCGTATTCAAGTTCTCCACATATTTTCCGAGGTAATTGTTTAAAACCCAAGCTACCAGACCTTCCAACATTGTGCATGTTGCTCTTTATAAGCGCCTTAACTATTTTTGATCCGGTAAACAACTTTGTCCTAAAACAAATACAAATCAGGAGTCAGTGTCATAATATATTATTAGCGGTTACTCATATTTCAACATCAAAATTAATCTCCAATCAAACAGTTTACTTATTTTAAGTAAATATTGGATAAGAATTAAGCCTCCAACCTAGTAAATTTTATATTGAATAATTTGTGTTTTCATTAGCAACTTGCGAAACATTGCGTGCGAAATTATTAAGCAGCTGATTTTATTGGCATTGACAAATTGTTGACGTTTTTTGAGTCCTGTCTCTAGGGCTGCGTTCCGAAACATGACTGCAACTGCTAAGCCAGTAAAGCCATAACTACATCACGCACGTGCTACGCAGGCACGCTACGTGTGCCTAGGCGTGTGCATGTACATCTGGTACTTATTATTAATTCAAGAATCTATGTAAGTAATGTATTTAAATTGAAGAATGTTATAATATAGAATCGAGCTTCATGTAAATGGTAAACCTCTCTTCATAGATTATTTCACTTTGCCTGAGTACCCTCTTTATAATTTTCGAAGTGAAACTTCTAATGGGAGAGCTTTGAAATTTTGATCCGCAATCTTTATAGCACACACGTATTAACAAACATACATACAAACACAAACATTGAGTGTTTTATATTATAGGTAACTTCTACATTCTACAATAATTATTGTCTGTCGGTATTCTATAAAATATATCACGGTGAATGTGCTCAGGAACTATACAACCTTGTTCCCGCTTCACCTTTTTTTCACCTTACATCCAGAAGAACGGCGTCGCGTCACCCATTTATGGTTGAGATACCGTTCGTTCGGACAAAACGTTTCGCATCTTCGTTCATTTATAGGACAGCAAAAGAATGGAACACTTTGCCGTCGTCTGTATTTCCCGAAAGGTACAATTTGGGTGCGTTCAAAAGTAAAGTGAATAGGTATTTACTAAGCAAGCGTGCTCCACCTTAGACTACATCGTCACTTTCCATCAGGTGTGATTGTAGTCAAACGTTTGCTTAGTCTGTAATAAAAAAAAATCATGATGTTTCGTAACAATAGTTGCCAAACTGTAAAGATACAAGCAGGAGTCCAGTGACCTGCACTGCGATTACCTATATCTGTTTCAGATATCTAATGGTTTGAAAGAGCTTCCACTTCCTCTTAATTTCTGAAGGAGTTTTGGTATTACGTATCTCTTCGGGTTCATGTTTCGTTGTAGTTTCATCGACAATTTTCGACAATTCGAGATGTGAAAACGAAGATAATCCTACCAATTTGCGGAGTCGTTGCACAAATGTTTGTGCTCTGTATCGCCTAAGAAAGGGGTAGTACATCTTAAAAAAGCTGGTTAATACGGCTCTATATTGTTTTGTCTATTTGGAAACCGAATGCCATAGATAAATATTTCTTTTTAAATACGTGGGTCACAAGTATTGTTATTATTTATAGTTTTTACTATTTAAATCTTATTTCATTATAGTAAACAAACAGTTTGCAAATACCTAGGTAAATATTAAAGTATGTATGTCTTCTACATATACTCGTACGCCGCGTCGTCCACCAAAAATCTATCATTGTTTTATTAGGTATTTAACTCGAAGAAATAACAAAGAAAATGTTTCACCAAGAGTGCCACGACATTCATGGATTTAAAGAGCAAAAGGCCAGCAATCGGAAGCCTTTCCGTATTACGAAATACGAATGTAAGCGAGTAAGTACCTATTTCTTGTCAATATAACCTAAAAGTCAACTACATAATTTTTTATGTTTGCACTAGCTACTTACTTCAAATGCTGTTAGCATTTGGAGACTATAAGTCTCATGTAGAGCCCTGTGCAGTGCCTCGCAGAACTTAACAAGTACTGAGAGGCACGTTCTTAAAATTATTTTGTCAACTTGCATACAATCTTTACTAATACATAACATATATGTATTAGTAAAAGATGAGGTTTATATCTCTGTATTGGCATAAATAGGTAAATACTCATTGATTTAGATGAAAATTGGCATCTATATGTACAAGACATAGAACAGGACATACCTACTTTACTTTTAGATCTTGATTAACACGGGTAAAGCTAATAGAAAAATAATATTTTAAGTTGTGATACAGTTATGATCCTATGTCAAATTGAAGGGTTAAACTAGTGTCAACTTATGTATACCTAGCTCTGAATACAATAAATTAATAGTATCAAAAATACCCCAGACTTAAAACTTCTGAACTCAGTACATACACATTTTTTTGTTTGTAAGTGTCACAAACAATAAACATGTGAATTTATGCACATGTTGATAGCTAATAATTTCATTAAAACATAAAATAAAAATATGTTACAGCATTGACTTTGGAGATCAAACGTCCCATTGAAGATGAATGGACATAACACTAAATTGAAGATATGCTGTGGTGAATGTTTTCATGAAGTAAGTAACAATTTAATTTTGTGTTTTTTGTAATAGTCTTAAGTGTGCTTTTAAATGAAATGTATCATTACAACTATAAACAAATATGTATACCTCATCCGTAATTCCAAAATATTTTGATAAATGTGTAGGCTTATATGTATAGCCAAAACACTCGTTAGCTATAAGATAATAAGCTGGTTGAGTCCAAATTGCTAAGACTGAGTCATCAAAACAAGGCCTCTCGGCTTAAAATAAAATTGTAAACATATTTTGGTATATTAAGTTGGAACTGTGTGCAATAATTACATGAGTAACTACATTACATGCCTTTTTTTACTTCGAACTAACAACAATAGAAACTATTAATATTATATGTTATTGCCACCCTCCCAATCACACTAAATTTGAAATTTTGTGAGAAAGTGTGTTAGTAAGTATGTTTTCTCTTCACACTGTGATGGCTGAACGGATTTAGATCAAATTTGGAATATTCATAGCTTAAACCTAGCATTAGCACTTATTTTTCTTTAATATAAATGGGTAAACATAAATTACCCATTAATATTATCAAAAATATTGTTACTGTCTGCGAGTCTCACAAACAATAAAAATATGTATGTAAATGTGTAGAAAACTCATAAACTTAAAATTATGTTACAGCATTGACATTGGAGATCAAGCATCACATTGCAGCCGAAAAGACATAACATTCAATTGAAGATCTGCTGCGGTAAACCAGTTTTTGAATTGAGAAGTAAGTAACACTTTAATTATTTGTTTTTTTTGTAAATGTCTATGTGTGCTTTTAAATGAAATGTTGTATCATTAGAACTATAAATAAGTAAGGATACCTCATCCGTAAATCCAAAATGTTTGAAATCAAATCAAATCAATTTATTGACATAATATAATGTAATATAACTTACAGATACCTAATATTACATTCTATATTTTATTACATTTATTTATATCTATACATATATTATATTCATTTAATTTCATTATTTCCAAGTCTTATAATTATTTTAGTTCATACTGTGATAAGGTGAATTAATGAATGTGTAGGCTTGGCATAATATAGCCAAAAGGCCCATTGGCTATAATAAGCTGGTCGAGTCCAAATTGTTAAGTTTGGGTCATCAAGGTTAGGTTGCCGGCCTGTCGGTATTCTGTTTTAAACATTTCTTTTATACCATGCCCTTTTTAACTTCAAACAAACAACAAGATAAACTTGTGCTATTTATGGTTCTAAAGTAAATGTACAAATAAATTATTGCGTATAGTATTTTTTGGCTTTAACATTGCTGATTGTACAGAATAATAAATGCGCTGGGTTAATTATTATATTTCATCACACTAATATTATAAATCCGAAAGTTTGTGTTTAAGTGTTTGAGTATGTTTGTTTTCTCTTCACACGGTAACGGCTGAACAGATTTGTATAAGATTGATTGTACATAGCTTATACCTAGGATTAGTACATATTTAACTTAATAAATGCGGGCGATGCTGCGGGGAACGGCTAATATTAATAAAATCTGTAGGTGAGATAGTATACAAAGCTTATGATTATAAGCATATTAATTTTTTTTAATGTTTCTTTTCCAGATGCATGCTGAGTTAGATCGGTCTACAGTGGAAGATCCTGCTAAAATATCTTCCTATTACATACGTTATAAATATTTTCCTATTCTACTTTATGAAACAGGTAAGTTTTTTGTTTTACGGATTTTCTTATAATTGTGCCCCTCAACGTCATTCTCATTTACAAGAATATAATACTTTTTATAAAGACCACCAATTGTAGCCTAGAAGGTACCTATTCACTTTGATTTAAAGACTCCCAGATTATACCGTTCGGGGAATAAAGACGAGGGCAATGAGTTCCACTTCTTCGCAGTACGGATGATAAACGTAGAAACGAAACGCTTCAAGCGAACTGGAGGTATGTCATCCATAATATATGGACGACGTTTGCAAGTTTGTTTTGTTGTCTTACTCGAATGTAGTTAGTTAGTTATAATATAAGTTTGATTAGAATAATTTAAAATACTAAGCTCCAGTCTCGCTGAAGTTAATTATAATGAAAAATAGCTCATTACATTCCGCCCCAAGGGGCGGAATGTAATGAGCTATTTACAAGATGTATCAAGAGAGTTCTCTATATGGTACATTACCTGTGTTTTATCGGTTAAGTAATAGCTAGCTACATAGAAGTTTTTTACTAGTAATGCTCTATGACAGGTAGAATTACTTGGGGAAGGGCACGCTGGGTGCCCTGATTTAAGAATGAATAGATCTATACAACAGGTATCATAAATATCGTTGAGACTAGTTCTTTTGTATTCTGCGTCCATATTAACTGCTCGTTGGTTAGATACCTTTTCATTGAGGTATCGGGTTCGATTCTCGGTGGGAACAAGTTTCAAAATACGTGAAGTTTTCACCTCAAGGAAAATTCGTGTTTCTGGTTCTGTATGTGATATATATAATCACTCATTTCTTTTTGTTAAAAAACGTTTATTTTTTAGATTAGCTGTGGACCGAAGTTGGAAAAGAGGCCCATCATCGAGTACCATTCAGCACCCTGGATAATTATGACGCCAGCAACAAATTCACCAAATTAAGGCAGCGGTAGCCTGCCATTATGTTTTTCTTAAATAATTAACATATATAAATACAATCGATCAGAAAGGTTGTATTTATAATTAGGTATGTTTACAACAAAGTATCTCTAGAATGGCATATTGGATTTTGATTAAGCCCGTGTAACTCAGGGTCTAGACTAGATAGTCTAGACCCTGAGTTACATGGGCTTATATAACAAATCTTACATCCAGTCATTACAGATGTACCTCGTTTCAAACATAGTAATATTCACAAAGACACAAAGTTTCGTGTTTATTATAAGTGTAATGTCAAAATTTGTATGTGTGTTTAAAGAAGTTTATTGTAATCAATATTGCTTGAATTATTAAAAACATGCATACAAAAAGTAACAATTAAAATACTTGGTATGTGCTATGCACTTTGGTTTTGTTACCTCAGTCATACTTTCAGTCATGCACGTGTTGTAATGAAGAAAACATTACATAGATGTAGGAACTAACGCATAAATTCACACGGGAGTAAACCGAAACATTCACATCTCATCACACCCAACTGATAACAGGTACAAATGTCCCTTGGGAAGAAAAATTGTACTCCTGCAGGGATTCATACCCAGGACCCAAGGCGAAGAGAGAGCAGAGACCTGCCCACTGCGCCACTGGGTCGTCATATTATTATCCTATTTCAGGCCATAATATTATATAATATGTACCAAATTTTATTCTAATCCAGTCGGAAGTTGTTTGAAACAGTCGGAAGCATTTTGTGTCAAGTTTACAAGATATTTTTAGCGTTAAGTATGGGCAGCTAACGCCTAGCTTAGTAGTCTTATTTTACCTAGTATGCATTCAAATTAGTTGATGTATAATTGATGATAAGAAACTAATAACCTTAGGCAAATGTAAAAGCAACTGTAATGTCACCGATAATGTTATGTTATTTACCAATAAATACTTTATTTTCATTTATTCTTGTTATTTAACAAGCACACCTCGCCTAGCGTTTCGTAATCACTATTGGTGACTGATATCGGCAAAATAATATTGAACGATTTGTGTCAAGTAATGTGAGAAGTTGTCCTCATCTGACGGAAGATGAAGATGGGGTAGAAAATGAAGCATGCTTGCTTAGAAGATACCTATTCTATCATTTATTTCTTATCGACTCGCTTATATAATTTATATTATTCAAGTGAGAGTACTGGGTACTGACACTTATAATAAATAGCAAGACTATATATGTTTGGAGCTAAGTAATAATAAACGCTTTTACACTCACAGCCAAACACTAAGTTCTATGACTTGTGTCGTGGGTGCTGGAAACATTCACATCTCACACACAAATAGAACCAGAAACACAAATATTCCTTGGAAAGAAAACTGTTTTTCCCGCTGCAAATGGAACCCGATACCCCTGCTTAGACGGCGAAAGCGCATCCAACCGAGCCAATGGACAGTTCAATAGTAATATGGCCTTCTGGATGTTCTATTGGATACTTCCAAGCAGAAAATCACAAAACAACAATGTTCTTTGAGTAGTTAGTCATTTGTCCAAAAGCACGAATTAGACGAACGGTTTATTCAATGATATAATAGTTAAAATTGATTTTTCTTATTTTATCCTCGATAGGCAAGCATTTGACCACTGTCTCATCTGATGGAGAGTGAAGATGCGGCCGAAGTTGTAGCACGCTTGCCTATACGATACCTATTCGCTCTTGATAAAGAACTTTATCTTTATCAGAATTAAATTCATTTAAAAAAAAACGTGGAAAATAAATACCATAGAATACTATTGTTATACTACCAGCTTGTTAATTTATGCCAATTAAAATGGTCAATCTTCGATTTTATACTCGTTGGTTTAGAATTTCTATCTTCAGAAACGAGGTCCTGGATGTTTCCGAACCCTAATGATATTGCTCAAGTCACGTGATCATAAATTTATTGAAAGTGAGTTACGTGATCGCTGTCTCATACGAATTCTTCAGAGTCGATAGAATTTTAGTTGTCAAAAATGGCCGAAATTGCTATCGAGCTCGTTTCGAAACTGAGGCATAGAAAGCGGGGTTACGTAATACCAAAACGGCCATTTTTGGAAACTTGTTAATGAAACCCATCTGAAATTGAGATAGGTAATCGGGGGGCTGTAAATACAGGTTGTTTACAACCTATTTCAGACACCAGATATATCAACCTGACCCCCTATTACGTATCTTTGTTGCACGCGGTTTCTATTTGAATTAAGCAAAAATGAACCTTATTTCTTAGGAGTTTTGTCAATTTAGTATTGAAACCGTTTGCAACAAAGATAGGTAATCGGGGGGCTGTTCCTCTATAATCAGCAAACAATGTTATTTAAGAGTGAGAAAAAAAACAATCAAAATTGATCGATTTTTGAGTGATGAGAAGCGGTGGGGGTAAACACTGTGACGAATAATTGAAACCTATTTCTGTAATTACAAAAAAACTTGAAGACTAAAAGTAAAACTATACAAAAGTTTCACTTCTAGTCTTCAACTTATTGTTTGCTGTATATACGTAAATACTTATAAGTATGTATTGTATATTGTTTCTGTATGATGTGTCTTGTGTAATCGTTGCGTGTCGCATCGCATCGGCCAAGTGTGTAAACCAAACTCGTCATGAGACGTCATGGATGTGTGTTTCGTTGATGTGGTCAAATTCTAAGAGAATAAATTATGTAAAGCTATGGCCCAAAGCCAAAACTTGCAATTAAAATGAAATATCAAGGGGGTAATATTGTAAGGGCATACATACACATAAGTGGCGAGCAAAATTTTAACGTTACATGAATTACTTCGGTATTCCATAAATATTTTCCAGCTGCTGTCAAAGATAATTTAATCACTCCGTTTAGCTGCTGTCAATATAATGACGTTCCCAAACTTACAAAATGATTCGAACATGATAAACATTTCGTAACTAAAACCTTATATTTGTTCGAGCGAAGCGAGATCTCTAAGTTGACTTGGGTCGTTCAGCACGTAGTCCGTCAGTTTTTTTTATGTCCGTCCGTCGTCAGAGGCATCAAGCGTTCTAAACCATAAAAGCAAATAACTTCAAATTCTCAGTGAATATGTAAACCTGTGGCCCAAAGCCAATTAAAATTGACTAACCCATTCGCAAAGCGTACGTCGTCGTCGCTGCCAGTTGTTATCATGACGTAGCCATGCCCCAAAAAAAATGTCGTAGCTCTTACCGCAGTTGTTAGTTTGTTAATATGTAAATATTATTGTTAGGCTACTGAATGGAGAAAAAAATGTATAGAAGAACATGAGTCAAGGCTTATTTGCTTTAATTTTTATATATTTCTGACAACAACCGAAATCTCTCTGCACAGAATTGTTTATGAAAATAATCTTTCTGGTTTTTTGCCATAAATATAGCATTTCATGGTACAAATTAACTGCCTGTTGGCTTAATGAGGATCCGTAACGTTTTTGGTTGAGAATGCAGATTTTGTAGAGCTAAGAAATCCTTAATATACAGTGCAAAAATTTTTGGTCTACGACAAAAATTAGCAAAGTTATGACCGAATTACTAGCGAAATTCACCGAGTGGCCGTCGCGGTAGCTGTGACGTCACTGTGACGGTCGCCGCCAGTTAGCCGTTGGCAGCGATAAGGCGCGCAGTGTTTTATTTCTTTAATTGTGACTTTTAAAACAAATTAAGTGTCCAATTTTTGTCTAATTCACTTTTTTAACTATGTATAAATATTGTATAGTGCCGAAATGTACAAATACTTCTATTAAAACGCCAGAAAAACTATTTTTTTAACGTCCCGAAAGACCCAAAACTTCGTAAAAAATTGTATTCCGTTGTAAGAAGAGATGATAAAACTACACCCTCTCTGCCCAGGCTACAAGACATTGCTATGAAGATTATTTCGATATACGCACCTTCATAACTATACCTATCATTAAGTTAATATTTTTGGATATTAAGTGGTACCTACTGTTACGTGTAGTATACCATTTTATATATTCTCTTATTGTAAGCCCACTGTATTAATAGTAACATATTATATAGTAGAAATAAATAAGTATGATAACTCGAGGCCCGTAGGAGATTCAAATGCCTACTCTAGCCGAATACGCAGGGTTGTCACTGTCTCTGACTTTTAAAGGTACATATATGTAAAATGTATATTATAACAAACCTACAAGTAGGTACAATTAAATAGTATAAAATGTGATGGTAAAATAGAACCGATTTCATTTGCATTAAAGCTGTAATTTGGCATGAATATACATATTAGCCACGCTGCGCCGACAGAGTCAAAACAAAATCTTGAAAAAATAATTTTTATGTATGTGTGAAAAGATATCACGATAGTAGTATATATAACGAAGTTAAAAGGAAAACTATCATAGCTAATTAAGCTTCAATAAATCATGTACTTGTTAATCATGTCTCATCGCAGCATGTACTTGTCTACGACCCAAGATCTAAGATCAATTTTTTACTTAAATTACAAAAAAGAAACATGCGGGGCAGTCTTTGGGGACTGCTGATAGAAGTGAAAACTATATATAATGTGTATATACACAGTATACATAAATAACCATTATAAGTTGATCCCCAATCGTGAGCAATATGTATCGCGCGTAGAGCTCAACAAATATTGGCCTTCGGTGACGATGACGCGAGTTCCATGATTTTTGTTCACCCAAAAAGTGCTCAACGCGCCTAAAGAAGTTTTCACTTCAAAAACCTACATAGTTATTAAATTGAATAAACACGTTGAGTAACACAACAATAGGTCCGATTGTTTGATGTAGATATAATTCGAGGGAAACGCTTCGCGCGGCACGCGATATCTGTCTGTGCGGAAAGGACCGTGCCGAATGGCGCGAACACAGCGAAACGTCGTCGACGAGCGCGGGGGCGGCCCCGGCTCGTGTTAGCTTCGCCGGTCTGTAAGTTATTATCATAGTGTGCGTGCTGAGGTACGTGCGTACGGCCGTGCACACATACAAGCCGCGTTTGGTACTACTCTATGAAGATAACATACTTATTTATTTCTACTATGATACCTATACTTACTTTTTCTGATTAT
The DNA here is from genome assembly GCA_948107665.1 of Lomographa bimaculata. Lineage (NCBI taxonomy): Eukaryota > Metazoa > Arthropoda > Insecta > Lepidoptera > Geometridae > Lomographa > Lomographa bimaculata. Next base: position 20,475,487 of record OX403589.1, on the reverse strand, counting down.
TGTGGATAAACCTATGTACCTACCTGTTTGCCCGTTCCTATTTCTATGTAATATTCCAAGGTTAAAACAATGACGTACTCGGGTAAAAATCAAAGAATGAGTAATACATTTTTTTAATCATTTACATACAGCGGTGCATTTTTGTAACTGCCTCAGCTATGCCTTACTATTACAGAACAATGCCTTACTATTACAAATACATTAATATAATAATAATTAATATATATTTCAGTTGGAAGAAGATATTGAAAATTACGTTAAGTTTAAGTTGGTTGGAGGAAAGCTTATTTCATACATACATTTTTGGACCATATTGTAACAATAGCCTGTGGTTCAGTTAATTTACTTTATTACTACCTACTTTATTCTTCAGCTTCTACTTTATTCGTACTCATATTATGTACGTTTTATACTTAAACTTCACAAAATTACACTATAACAACACTTTATGTAAATAAATTGCCGAATAATAGTGAGTCGAATCGAAGAGTGGCGGCCGGCCGCGCTCGGTTCCGTCACAGTGACGTCACACGTATCCGCGTACATTAACTTTTAGCGATAGGAACGGCATATGTTTATTACTTCATATCTTCGTAAGTAATGGTCCGATTTGGATAATTCAAAAAGATATATCATTCTTATGTCATAAAGAATAACATGGATACTAGTTCTATTGAATTTGCTATAACTTTACTGATCCTCATTGGGTGCGCGTTCGCCTTCTAAGCATGGCATCGGGTTCGACTCCCAGCGAGAACACAAGTTTTCACCCCAAGGAAAATTTGTGTTTCTGATTTTGGTTGTAGTTGAGTGTGAGATGTGAATGTTTTCAGCACCCACGACGCAAGTCATCGAACTTAGTGTGGGGCTGAGAGTGAGAAAGCGTAAAATGAATAATTGACTACTTTTTTTTTCTTTGGACATGCTATTGTGTCTGCCTCAACGGGCACACGACCTCTCTCTGCGGCTGCCGCAGGCAGACTAAACGGTTTCTCTTTTTACACCACGCGATATTCACTCAGTCATTAACTCATTTAGCGAGGCCAAGCGCGTTCTAGCAATCTAATTAGAGACTAACTCTTATTACACTACTCGATTTAGCGCGCGATCTCAGTTACACTGACTAAATATCGCATAGTCTAATAGGCTCTTGACAGTCAAACTAGAGACAAACTCTTATTACAGTTTTGGAGTCATTGCAAGCAATTCCTCTCGTTAGAAGTAGCAACTCTCGCCCTAACACACTCTGAGTCTTTTAATATCCCAGCTTAACTCGACATCGTGAAGTAAAACACATTATCCGAAGGGAATGAGATTTATATTCTGTTATTCATGCTGATTTCTAATATCAGATTATTCACTAATTTCCAACAATAAACTAACTAAGTGTGTAAATTTTCTACAAAAGCTTTTTCCAGGCTGATGTCATTTCTGACTTCAAAAATAAGAAATAAAAATGAAAATATATCTTCGAATCAAACAATCCAAAGAGTTTGCTTAAATCTACAGTGGAGGTCGACTATGCGCCGCGCGCGCCGCCACACAATACTCGATTTAAGTCGATTTAGAGCACGATCTCAGTTAGACAGACTAAATATCGCGTGGTCTAATAGGCCGCCCTTTATAGGCCCCAGTAAGACAGACTAAATATCGCATGGTGTAATAGTTCCTTATATTATCTATGTATTCGCAGTATTCGTCAAAGTAGGAAAAACGAAACGATTCACCAAAATAGTTTTCATTCATCATTGGGCTTATTTTTAATTTTATGATATTATAACATAATATAAACATGAGAGCTGCTATTCTTCTAAAAAGGTTTAGTGTTTCATTTTCATCACAATTATTCACATGTTGTAAAAAAAATCCTTATTCAGAGTCACAAGTGCGATACGCTGCTACAGTAGGATGTTGGAATTTTAAAGTTTTCACACCTGTTGGTGTGAGAATCCGAAGTCTAGGACTCGGACCAACTTCGAAGGATTTCGAGGAACCCACCCAGATCACTGGGCCCATGACGAAGGTGCATGCCACCGAGCTCGTGCTGCATCTCACTGATGACGAGAGGAAAATGCTGCACAGTGCGCTTCAGGAATACGAATCGAATAGAATAAAAGAAGAATTCGAAGGTACAATTACTCATAATAATTTTATTAAAGGATTAGATAAAACAGTTACATTTTAAGCTCTGTTTTACAGACAAATTAGCCGCCCAGAGATGGCGGAGTAAGTTGGGAAGGCCCAGTAAAGTGCCCACGTTAGGTGATGTGGATCCTACGGGCTCATACTGTCCGGTGCCTGAGGATTGGCTGAAAAAGAAATATGGTAAGAATGCATGTTAATTATTGTCTTTTACCAGTGAAATCTTGTTCTTACTAGTTTTAACAGAATGAATACAAGCTATTTTATCTTGGTTATAATAAAATGCAGATAATTGTATGATAATGGCATGAGGCAAATAGGCTTTCTATGCTGCACTAAAGCATATTTTTAGCAAAATTTACACAGTTTCTACTAGTAATAAAAAAAATATACAACATGATTGAATTACTTTGAAATTTTCTTCAAAATTTGAACACTCATTGAATCATGGCTGCGTGCCGATTTTGAAGGCAGAGATTTTTAGTATTGGAACACATTAAAATCTTGTAAGTAAAACTAGTGGTTAATATTTAAAAATTAAACAAGTTTATTTTTTAACATAGCATGCAAAGATAATCTATGGATTATCTTTGTATGCCACATGCAAAAATATTCTAGTGATTTTAGAAACATCGGAATCCTAAATTATATTGCATATAACTTTGAGCATAGTATTATTATTGTAACATATTGTTAAAACCTTATTTTGAAACTGAATGAATGAAATGAACAAAACTTATCTACTTTCAAATACAAAATTTAAATATAGAAAGTAACTTTTAATATAAGAACTGTCATTTTATTTTAACGAGTGCTAAAATTAAAAGAAATGCCTCCATTATCCGGCGCATTATCTACACATTCTTATTAAAATTTTAAAACTTCCAGCTGCTACTGTTCCAAAGCCAACAACAAAGGAGTTATTCCACTGTGAGTTACAATTTCTTTTTTTTTACATAATTGCATAAATGCTTTCACACTCACAGCCCCACACTAAGTAAATTTTTATTAAGCCGAAGTCCGATTGTGTATGGAGTACTGCAGCCACCTCTGGGATGGATCTGCTAAGTACCAGGTAGATGCTCTTGAATTTATTGGCCGGCGATCGAAAAGACTTATTGGCGATAGTAAGCTATTTATGTCCAAATTGCATAATCTTGGCCACCGACGTTTTGGCAGGAAGTTGGGAGGCCTATCAATATTCTATTGCTGACATTTTGGAGAATCTGCTTAGGAGTTACATTATATAATTCCTCTATGCCCTTTTTACCTTCAAAGAACAAGACAAACTGTTAAATGTCATCCAATTATGGTTGACATACCTGCAGATAGCTCGAAGCATTTTGCTTCTACATTTATTATCCTTACAGCGAAGGAATGGAACTCATTACTGTGTCTTTGTTCCCTGAAAGGTATAATTTGGGTCTCTTCAAGTCGAGAGTGAATAGGTACCTTCTAGGCAAGCATGTTCAACCTGACTGTAGAAAACAACAAGTAGTGACCTTTTAAAGTACTAACCGTGCCCCATGGCTTCGCCCGCGTTTGTCATCTTAAAAAGTAGCCTATGTGTTAATCCTAGGTATAAGCTATGCACATTCCAAATTTTCCAAAACAAATCAAAGTCATCAAAATTAATTAAGCCGTTACAGCATGAGGAGAAGACAAACATACTTACATGCAAACTTTCGGATTAATAATATTAGTGTGATTGTACTAAAATCAATACTGTTTGTTTCCTGTTTTCAGTGTCATTGGCAAACTCTATACCATTCATTGGATTTGGATTTCTGGACAATTTTATTATGATAATAGCTGTGAGTACTTTATGCTTTACTTATTTCTTATATTGTAACTAGTCTGCTTATGTTTATTTTGTTTGTTTTATTTATGATTTTGTACTGAATACGATCTGATATGGTCGAAATTAATTATTTAATAATTATTTACTAGAAATGTAAGTTGTTTAAATTAAATTTTTAATATTTGATTCGCCTGCGCCTTTTGGATTAGTTGGGTGCGCGTTCGCCTTTTAACAATGGTTTCCTGGTTCGATTCCCAGTGGGAACACAAGTTTTCTTCCATAGGGAAATTCGTGTTTCTGGTTCTAGGTGTGATTGTGTGCATGATGTGAATGTTTCCGGAACCCACGACGCAAGTCATTGAATTTAGTGTGGTGCTGTGAGTGTGAAAGTGTTTGTTAAAAAAAATAATTGTAGTAGGCATTAATCACGTGACCATAAGTCATTAACTTACATTGGCTCTAGCTGATTCCCATCACCAAACATGTCATTGGTTTTTTGAGTGTGGGAAAATCTGTGTTAATGATAATTTAAAGGTCAGCAAAACTTAAAAAATCAAACCGACATCACTGCTTATATTTCGTTTTTGGCTTGATCGATTTCGATACAAATTATATTACGGGACCACCTCTGAAGTATAATCTACCAAATGAAAAAAGAATTTTGAGAATCGGTCCACAAATGGGGGAGAAATCGGTGATAAAACATTTAAAAAAAACATACAGTTTAACATAGTACCTAAATATATAGTGTCCACAAATGCGAACGAAACGTTTTGCCTCCACATTCATTATGCGAACTGCAAAAGAATGGAATTCCTTACCTGAGTCTGTGTTCCCTGATAAATACAATATGGGAGTCTTTAAGTCGCGAGTGAATAGGCATCTTCTAGGCAAACGTGCTCCATCGTCGACCGCATCGTCACTTACCATCAGGTGAGATGGCGGTCAAACGTTTGCCTATCTTAAATAAAAAAAAAACCTCCTTTTTTGAAGTCGGTAAAAAGGAAAGGTTAATGAAAAAGCATCAAAATGATTATTATATTAACAATTAGTAGTTAATAATATATACAAAAAGTGTTAATCGAGTGTTATCTCCATAAAATGTAGAAGCCAAATTACTCCTTGTTTCTTATGTTTTTTATTTATTTACACAAAAACTTTGTAATGTAACAGTCATGTTATAACCATATCTTATGAACAGCTTTCTATGACTACACACAATTAATCATAGACTGTACAAAAACTGAGCAGCATCATTGTTATTTGATGTGATGACGTGTTATATTATGATTAGTGATGATTACCGTTGCAACGCACATCAGGGCGACAGCATCGAGAGCAGCATGAGCGCCTACATCACACTGTCGACGATGGCGGCGGCGGCTCTCGGCAACACGTTCAGTGACGTGATCGGCATCGGCTCCTCGTACTACGTCGAGCGAGGCGCGGCGCTGCTGGGACTCGGCGCGCCGGCGCTGTCGCCCGTGCAGCTCGACATGCCCATCAGCCGGCGCTTCGCCAACGTGGTCAGTGTTTCAATCCGCGCTCGTAGACTAATCACGCTCAAACTAACTTTGATGATCTCCATTGAACGTAGCGCCAAGAGACTCATTGGTTGCGAACACCTGACAAATTCTAAGCTTCAGAGCTTGGGTCGTCGCCGCATGGTAGCTAGTCTCTCGGTTTTTTATCGGATACATTTCGAAGAGTGTGCCAAGAAACTGCACGATCTAGTTCCCCTATCCCCATTCTATCATCGGACAAGCAGACAAACTACTAAGCGATACCGCTATATGGTAGACATTCCACAAATGCGCACTTAGCGTTTCGCTTCCACATTCATTGTGCGACCTGCAAAGGAATGGAACTCCTTGCCTGAGTCGGTGTTTCATGATGAGTAAATATGGGAGTCTTCAAGTCGCGAGTGAATAGGTATCTTCTAGGTAAGCTTGCTCTATCGTCGCTCACCATCAGGTGAGATTGTGGTCAAAAGTGTGCCTATATTGAATAAAAAAAAAAAGATATGACTTTTGTCGTGGGTGCCGGAATCATTCACATCACAACCAGAACCAGAAACAGGAATCGAATCCGATACCCCCCTGCTTATAAATGAACTAACCCGACTAAGCCAACAGGCAGTTGAGTGTAACAACCTACACTATACAATCATTCAAACTTGGCACTTAAATCGAAGCTAGAGCTCACCTGGCTGCTAAGAAGCTGGGTATCCTTGCCAAGTTCAGGCTGTACCTCTGGGATGGGATGGATCTGCTAAGTACCAGCTAGAGGCTCTTGAATCTATTGACCGCCGAACAAAGACTCATTGGCGATAGTAAGCTAGTCGAGTCCAAAATAAAAAATCTAGGTTCTCGACGTAAGGTAGCAAGCTTATCTATATTCTATCGCTCACATTTTTGAGTGTGCTCAGAAGTTACATGATTTAATTCCTCCATAAACGCTAAAAAACGTCCATGTAGAAGCGAAACGGTTCGATCTCCATGTCCTTTTTATCATTAACTGACAACATGACAAACTGTCAAACTTCATCCATTTATGGTTGACATACCTCCAGTTCGCTCGAACCGTTTCGCTTTTACATGGGCGTCTTCAAATCTAGATTAAATAGGTACCTTCTAGGCAAGCATTCCCATCTTCGGCCGCATCGTCACTTTCCATCAGGTTAGATGGTGGTCAAATGTTCCAGTTAGAAAGTGGTCCAGCATAAAAAAAAATATAATAAACTAAAGACACACCTACGCCTATAATTACATACAAATGAGCCCAAATGTTTATTAGAGATTAGTACCTTATGATTGACCCTTTTAATCGATATCTAAAAATACAGGTGTTTATTTTCTACATATTATAGCAGTCTCCATTCCTGGTTCTGGCTAGTGACTTTAAAAAAGTCTTTGAAATCAGTTATTTTAATGTTTTTAAATAATGTTTCCCTGGAGTAAAATTTGCTGACTATTAAAGTTGTGGGGGCAAAAATGTGGGATACTTCGATTCCTTCTGTGGGAAATTGGTTTGGTCCGCCCTGCGCAACGCAAAGGAGGCTAGTGTTTATCAGACTATATGTGCATGTATGTATGTTGGTTTTTTATATTTATTTACAATTTTATCAGGATTGTGCGGTAACCTTTCATTTTCAATAAACCACTATGATATCTATCTAGTATAAAAAAAAAAAAATTGCAATAAACTTATTGTGTTTTATTTATTACAGGGTCGAGTGCTGGGCATCACACTAGGCTGCTTCCTCGGCATGACGCCGCTGCTCTTCAAGGACGGCGACAAGAAGGACAAGCCCGAGCCCGATAAGGCGTAGGGGGCCACGGACCTTTCTTTTGGAATTAAGGCTCCTTCGAAGACCGTCATGATCTACAACGCAGCGTAGGTACATTCACCAACCTACAGGTACTCGGTTTCTATAGTAATAGATTTATTATCAATCACAAATATAGCAACTAGCGGTGCGTGACGTTTTCTTTTGTAAGCTGTGCCGGGCGACGCCCGAGCGCAGAGTCCGTGCTAAACTCAAATGTTTCGAAATGTTACATTGCTGAACTCAAATTACCTAATTGCACAACCCGCTGAATGTATTCTAAACGATAATTGTATTATACTATTATTTTATCATATGTTATTAGATCAATTTATATTATGACGTGTCATTAGACGCACAGGTAGAAGTTATTTACCAGCCAGGCTTTAGATTGGCGCCGTTGTCTTTTTCATTTTATTGATTTAAGCCTGTAAAATATTTACACTGTAAATTATGTATTTACATAATGTTTACGATGAAAACCAGTTAAATGCACTGTTGCCTTCAGGTAAACATTAGTATGAAATAAGTTACTAGTAAAAGATGAGAAGATATCCGTTTTAAAATTGTACATATAAATGTCTGTGGTGATACTTATTGTACTATCCATTACCATTGAACCTGTAGTGTACCGAGGTAGGTTGTGGGACTTCTGGCGCCCTTGATAATCTGTTTATCATCACTAATTTTAACTTTATTTAAGACTAGGTAAATGTGGTAGCTAGGCAATGTATTTATTGACTGTGGTACTTAGAATAGTCTTTTACTCAACCGCTTCGGTAATTATTATATGTTCTACTACTTTAGTAAATTATAGTTTTCATTTGTATAATGGTTCATCTTGCCATAGTTAAAGTCACCTCGACGTAGTCAGACCATCATGGGTATTAACGAAATATTTACGATTTATAAAAACCTAGCATTATGAGAAACTTGACCACCATGATCGTATTTACTCAACTCTACCATTGTTTATAGCAATAAAGGGTAACTTTTTCTAAATAAGATAGGTCACTACTTCATTGGTGGATATATGTCACTTTATACAACTGTCGCAGTGTAAATAAATAACAATTGAAATAAGTATAACATTTTCTATTTATATCAGAATTAATTTTGTACTTACTGACTTTATAATTTAGGAATTTTTATTATTTGTTATTTGTGTTACAAAAATGTATGAGGTGTTTTAATTATATTATTTATATGTATAAGAGAGCTTATTGCATAGGAGCCGCTTTTTAGGCAGTTCAGCCACAAAAATAGGAACAAGCTTTATAAATATGAAAAAAATTTTTATATAGTATTGTAAATTATTCTTATTTTGTCAATAGTTACATTTGTTGCCAGAGGCAGCTCTCCGTCGTGACGGCGAAATTTTAGGTGCACCATATGCAAAACATAGTACTTACCGAGTTATTTTGCCAGGGAAGTGAGGTACTGCTGATAACTTAATTACTGCCAATGATGTTCGTTCTAGCAGCCAACACTATTGTTTTGTACATTTTGTTATTGTAATAATAATTATAATGTTAGTTGTTAAGAGTACGAAGCACAAAACGTTGCATCTAGTCAATGCACAGTGAAATATTAGTTTTTGTAAATATTATCTGTTTGTATTAGTACAATTTTATTGTTCAATGTGTAACATAATTACGTAATAAAAATAATTATATCACGCGCAAGTTCCTGAAGGCCTTCTATGGTGCATAAATATTTAGTTTGATAAAGATCTGCAAAAATATATTTTTTACTAAGAGTAAGAATATCTATTTAATCAAACCTTGTAAACAGAGCAATAAGGCATACAGTATTGAATAGTGCCAAATCGATGTATTTTATATTTAAGATTGTTTTAATATTATGATATATATGTACAACGTGCAAAGTGTTCATTTAATTCGGTTTGCACTTCACGTTCGTTGCTTGTAGAACTACGAGTTATTTCACGTGACCGCAGAGCAGTCTCAACACTATCGCTGCAGTACAAACCCGGGGGCCGGAAGAACTCGATCCTACTTGTGCAAACTTACATCGCATCTAATTGACGTTTGAGATTTTTTTAGGTGTGTATTTGACACACTAATAAATATATGCCTGTTATCGGATATTGATGAATTGGGCTAAGTCTAACTAAAGCATGCGTTTGTTGAGGTTGTCTCTTTGCGAATAAGTGTACTATTATTTTCATATCTCTCATATTTAGAGGATTTTATATCACCGTTGTTGAACAAATGTGTCTAACGTATTACTTGTGATTAAATTATAGAATGAATATAATTTGAGATACGAAAACTGTTGATTTATTGTTTAATAACAACTTCTATTCTACAATCCAAGACTGTATTTCTAAAAATAAATTTTAATTTCAAAAGGGCGGAAAGCGACGATGGGTCTTGCTTGCCTAGAAGAGACCTGTTCACTCTTGACTTTAAGAGGTCCAAATTAAACTTATCAGGAAATAAGAACGAAGGCAGGGTGTTCCATTCCTTTGCAGTTCGCATAATAAAAGTTGTGAAAAGCTTTGTTCGAATCGAAGAAATGTCCACCATGAAAGGATGTCTTGTTTTAGTACGCCTTGTTGTCGCACACTCCGAACTTTTTCTTGTAAAACACGCATAAGCTTACCTTACGCCGATGTTTAAACCTCTAGTCTTTTCTCCATCAGTTCAGTACGGCCAATCGGCTTTTCGTGTGCGTCTGAATGGCTGGTTGTCTGTGGCGTTGGTCTATGAGAGTTGATTCAAAAATTGCTATACAATTGCTTATATTTGCTATATATAATAAATAATTGCTACATAGGATATATATTTACAAATAAAATATTTTTTTCAATGGAATCCAAATCCTGAACCTGGTACTTGGCTGTGCCGTCCCAGAGGTGACTGCAGTAGAGCTTGGTAAAGATTGATTCGCTGTCCAGGAGTGAACTACCGTCTCACCTTGCTGAGGATTCCAATTTCTTAGCAGCTATTTTAGCCTTGGATTCGATGTAAGAGCCAAAGTTTAGGTTCGACGTTAAAGTTACACCCAAAAGCTCAAGGTGATTCGTGACCGGCAAGGATACATTCCGGAAAGTAGGAAGTTATCCATAGCATTTATTTACATATTAAGTAAGAATTTGAAACAGTATTATTGGTTTAGAAGCTTTAAGCCACTGACAGACGGACGGACGAACAAAGTGCTACACTGATAGATTCCTCGCTTCGCTCCACCGGCCATGCTAAGCCAGGGCGGATCCCTAGTGTGAAATAAATATCAGACCATTATCGTAAGTACAGAAAAAGAAATTCAAAAATCAATTACGATAGGATCGTTTAATAAATAGCTCACTTGTCGATATACATAGATATGCGTATAGAAGCAGCGTTCACAATGCCATGAGATTGCAGGTCGTTATCCTATAATTATGTACTTACATAGCTTGATTTCTAAATTAGAACTCACTTTATTGTGTTACAATATTTATATTCCTAATATTTAAGAATAGATCGTTTACAATTTGATACTTTTTATATGTGTAACTTACAAAGCTGCGGTCTACATTCATTTCTCGTTCAAATATACCTTCATTCTAACAGGACTTTTGGATGATTAGTGTGGCTTATACCGTAAGTCGCAGCTTTATAGTTACATACATATTTTATAATTTAAACGCAAGCAAAGCTTCATAAATCCGACTTCACCGCTCTATCTCCAGAACCCTTGATCGAATCTTGACAATTTCTATACGGGACCAAGTTGACACTATATCCTTTCAAACTTTCCAAATCGGTCCAGCCGTCTTCGAATAATCGAGTACATAAATTGAAAAATGTGACGCATCAATAACCTTCTTTTATGTCGGTTGAAAATAAATATAACCAAAATAACATAATACTGAAATAAAGTATAACAATGCAGTTAAGTAGGTTCGTGTGACACCACAATATATAAATCAATTAATATATTAATCGACTATTACAATTATTAGCACTTTTAATTATGTTTAATTTGCACCGGGTGTATCAATAAAATGGTTTAAAAAGCTGTTCTTTAATAAAGGAGCCTGAGAAAGGGCTTGTATCAAAAAGTTCTGAATCCTGATAAGCGCTATCTACTAGGTCAATTCAAAACTGAAACAAAATTGTATGAAATCTTATTCTAGATAAATTAACAGGGACTTATCTGGCAGTGGCATAACAGACAACTCGTTATTTCTAGAAAGCATATCAGCCAGCCAGACATTAAATCTTCATCATCGATTTATATCATATAGATACTATTTTGCGTAGTAAATTTAACATGCATTTTATTTAAAAAATAAATTATCTGACTCCATGTTAAATAACTTTTTTACTGTTTATTTAAATCACGATAAAAATATCCGCATCTACTCAATTGTCGGTTACAGATTGTAACTTATTGCAACTTAAGTTGATTATGTATTGAAGACTTGTTCACGTGGTATACATAATCGAAGCTAGAGTTTAATCTCTCGTATCTTTATTGCATACAACGCTGGATGCGTTCCATTGCTTTAACTGCAAATATATTATACAAAAATCATAAACCAAAACTTACTTTCGCCACGTGCAAACATAATCTCACAGACGACACTAATCCTATTTGGTACAAATTACAATAACGACTAGATTTTAAGTTTTATACAACACGATGAGTGCTGTTTTCTTATTCGTTCTTGCAGGACCGCCTACGCCTGTCTCCGGGGACTGCAATTGATAGAGGTTGATCAAAATAAGTTGGTTCGTGGAATGAATTGGTACTAACGATAACGCGCCATAGGTGCTTGTATCGCATTATATACCATCATGCGAGCAATGCTTCGTGAATTGTATGCAATGCGCCAACTTAAGATGATCGACTTAAAAATACAACAATTTAACCACATTTATTGACCTCTGCGAGTACAAGTGTATTTCAATTTTAAACTAGACGATTCTACTAACATTTTACCATCCTTGTTTGGTACAGCGTTGTTAGTACAACCGTAATATATCAGAAAATTACGGCCATGCACCAAACGGTGTCCTGGCAGCTAGCCTTGAGAACCAGATTCCATTCCTTACCACGTCATCGGTCTCTAAACAGATGAGATAGTGACCGCCTTGGATTAAATTGCTTTCTAGATAATAAAAATCCTGATACTAGATATAGTTAATAATCGAGGTTAATCGTGATCTATTTAATAATTTAATTAGGTATTTTAATTCACGAAAAACGTAACTTAATATTTTCGTTGGTAACCAACTGATAATAAACATCTCAAAATGTTTATGTACTGAAAGTAATTTAGTCCAAACGTCATGATGGCAAAATATTAGTAGAAATGACGCTTACATTATAATCTGCAAGATTACATTTCAATAAAACTATTATTTTATCAGAAGATCTATAGAAAGCAATATAATATTATAGTCATTGTAAGTATGGCCCTTCAGAAGATCGTACTAAAGGTAAGCGCCGCGAGCTGAGTACGTACTGTAAGGGAATAACCGAGCTCATAGGAAAACACCAGTTGACATCTGATAAACATTTTTAACAATCAAATCGTGTCCGGCTCTCCCCGACATCTCTCTAGACAGAGACACGAGAGCGGCTTGCGGGCGATACACATAAGTGAAATAAAGCACACCAGTACAATACACAGTAGGTTTTCTCCGGAGATTAATAATAAATCTCACGGGAAATGCAAGCGTAAACATATTACACATTTGGTCATTACATTATTAGGTACTTAATCTAAATATGAGATCATCAACCGTGCGAACAACCGCTGCCCATCTTATTTACAATACTTGTTTTATATATATTATTAAGTATGTTATGGCAGTATGTGTTGGGCTATAATATGGAAGTGTATTTTTACATTGCGCTAAACACCATGCCGAGATTATAGGGTTAGTCCGGCGATCATATTTATATACCTATCCTCTATAAACAAAAATCCAATACGAGTGAGGCTCGAAAATATACAATTTACTTCAATTTTAATGATTAATTTGATGAGTGAACCAATCATACATCTCATTTTTACACAAATTTGCTGATTCAAAACTCTTTCACATTTACACGTTCCACCCCTACAATTGTAATACGGGAACACTAATGATTGTGAACTCAAAAAGTATATCACTATATAGTTATAGTTTGTATCTCAATTGATCAAAGGTATTATAATACCTTTTTTTATTTATATAACTTTTCACCGTAGTAACCCTTAGCTTTGACCGTGATACTAGTGCTGTGTACAAGAAATATCTAGTTACTGAGAACATTCAAGGCCTAGCATTATATGTCATTGTATGTCACCCTTAACTGTTAGTGACCGCAGAAAATTAACTGAGAAAAATGGCGCATGACGTTTTACGATTACTGCGTGATGTGTCCTTGAGTAATTTGAGATTTAGACCATTTCTATTTCCGTATGATTTCGACTCGAGCTTATATAACAAGTAGGTATGCATGAAACTATCGCAAATTTTGTCGTTACCACAGTGTCGCGGCTGGCGGGCGGCCACGAGACTGTTATACTGATGGGTTATTGAAACACGCAACACCTACAACTCAAATATTACTATTAAAAGTGCCACGTTTCGCAGCTTGTGACATTTATAAAATGACGGCAAAATTTGTCACAACAGCACCACAACTTCGCATAGTTTTTAATTTACGAACAAATTACTACATATACTGATAACTTAAAAAATGGCCGTAAATATTTTTCAGACTGCTCCCGGTGAGTATTGTACGAAATGTGTAAACTAAACGCGATAGCATTTAAAATGAAGGAGATAACCTGATAACCGATAACCTATTTCAAAAATCATCTCAATAACAATATCCCTGTATATATAATAATACACTCGTAAGCCGCTGCCGATGCCGGCAGATAATAACATTGTTATGATCACGTGCGTAGAGTAGACTTGCCCCGGGTGCAGCCGCGGCATCCCACAGTCGCGTTTACAACTACCTACACTATTAAGTATATCACATCGTACTTTCCTAGCTAAATACACAATTGTACTAAACGACTCGACTCCGTCGTGATATCGGATTCACAACCTTTCAGTTGAGGTTATCGTTAACGAAAACAATAAACGTTAATATTATGCAGCGTAATTTTACAGATTTATTAGTTCCTAAGTGAGTAATGAGTTCTTTTTTTAACTACAGGAACTACTGGATGAAAGCAACGATGATTTCCTTACTTCTCTCTCAAATATACATTATTACCTATACATACACCGAACCATCACATAATCAATATTAGAGTCGCTCCGACGAGGGGTAAGTAAGTCGGCGTGGGTGTATATTCGAGTACGACTATCAATAAACACTAATTACAAATATACACGAATCAAAATAAATCATTTAAAAACAGCTAAGCTTCGAAGAACTATGTGATTATTTTAAAGGTAATCCAAAATTTTACAATTTCAATAAATAGATAAGTAAACATTTTACAATTATCCTACATTTGAAAGTGGACCCAAAATTAAAACGCTTTCGAGGCGACTAAGAAAGGTACATATTACGTATACGCAATGTGATCCGAACCAGCACCGGCCCGAACGGCGACCGCCGCCGCGCCGCGACGCGCCACTGTCGGTCGGGCGGATGTTCGCAAACATCATCGTGCGCACGAACTAACCGCGGCTCTTAGCAAATACACCAAGGAAATCATTCTATGTATATAAATGTAAGAAAACTAAGGAGGACGCGGCGTCGGCGGCCGGCGTAAGTTACTATTTATAATAATTACAAATTTTTCGGGGACAGCAGTTACGCGCCGGGCCCGGGCGTTCGAAGTTTTCTGAAATACCTGGATCGTATCGCAAAGGAACGCAAAGAGCGATCAATACGAAAAAGGGTATAATATCTACATACACAATATCGTTCCGGAGGACGCGGATTTTAAGTAAATCGACGAGATTATCCCAAACGGTCGGCACTCGAATATCGATAATTGTTTCGACCGGCCGAGGTCATCACACCACACGCGCCGCAATGTTAGCTCGTCGCGAACGTTCAGAGGGCGGGCGGGGGCGCGGGCGCGGTGGGCGGCGCGGCGGCGGCGTCGGTGCGCGCGTCGGCATCCGTGGCGTTCCGCTCCAGCGCGTGCAGGCGCGCGCGCGCCTCCGCCTCGGGCACGCGGCGCCACGCGCCCGCGACGGCGCCGCGCGCCGCGTACTGCGACTCCTCGAACCCGGAGCGCAGCCCGAGGATGATGCTCAGCGCCGACGCGTCCTGCTCGTGGCACCCCGAGTACCGGTACTGCGGCTTCTTGTCGAACCGGCACCCGCCCGACTGCGCGCCTGCAACAGAACGAGGGCTGGAGCGGGCGCGGGGAGCGGCGGGGGCGGCGGGGGGGCGAGGCGGGACGTACCGATGGGCATGATGCAGTCGGGCGTGAGCGCGCAGCGCACCCAGGGCCGCATGAGGTCGGCGGCGGGCGCGGCCACCACGAGGCGCGTGGCCTCCACCATCTGCACGAAGAGGAAGTCGTCGAGGCTGGCGTGCAGGTAGCGGAACATGCGCGGGTGCGTGAGCGACGTGACGGCGGCGCGGCGCGGCCACGCCACCACGCCGGGCGCGGGCGGCGCGGCGCCGGCGCGCGCCCACTGCGCCGCCAGCGCCGCCGCGCCGCCCGCCCACCGCGCCCACGACTCGCAGAATATCACGCCGCCCGCCACCGACAGCGCGTGCTGCACACACACACACGCACACCGCCGAGGTCACTCACCCGACCGGCTGCGCGTCGCGCTCGCTTTAAACGATGCATGGGCTAATTATATTGACCGAGCGAGCGCGAAGCGTCTCCGTTTCGGCTTGGGCAAAATTGAAAATTAAAACTATCGTGAGTATTACACGTAATTGATGTTGTGTGCGGCTTGAAACACGTCTAAAATTTCGACTCACTTTGTAGTCGACTAGTTTCGGACAAATTAGTTGTCCTTCATCAGGATGAGTCAGGCGCGCGATACACAGACGCGAGCGGCCTCGGCGCGTGACTGACAAAGTAAGTCGAAATTTTCGACGTGTTTCGAGCCGTATACGACATCAATTATGGGCAAGATTGCTTCCGTATGACCGGATTTCCGGTACCTATCCTCTAAGGTTCGCATTTCTCGACCGATTTTCGTATTGATTTTTTTGTCAATACATTTTTGGACATTTTTTAACAAGGTGGAGATATGGGGTTTGAAACCGTAAATAAACATATATCAGCCATTTCGAAAAATACTCGAGGTAAAATTGATATAAAAACTATATTAATTGGAAAAAGAATTGCCCCTCATCAATGACATCTTAAATTATCATCGCAACTGGAATTAGCTATCGATGACGTCTAAGCTGAATGTGTTTGGATCGTTTGGCACGATATGTCCGCGTTAATATAAAGGCCAGTAAAGGCGTACGCTCTTACCGTGGCGATACGAAGGCGATAGGAGAGTTGTCAAAAGCGTTCGTGCTGCCGAATTTAGTTCAATTTACGCACTGTAGAGGCGCTGATAAAATTTCATATAAATTGTTGACGTTTACGATACGAACACTTTCTCGCAAGTTGTTCGTGCTAGGGCCACTGGACTGGTGTCTGCCAGTTTTTGTAACGCCTGGGCCTGTCCCGCTTTCGATCCGGCACTCGAAGCTTTAGGAACACACTTTATTGCTATAAATACTCGCGGTTATAGAATATCGCTCCTGCAATTAATTAAACTATTACTATTTTGATTGTAATACACTTTAGTTTATTACTTATTTGGTAATTATTTTGGTAACGATCGAATCCGAAAACATTATACAGAATGTTACCTCTCACCCTAGGTCTGGGTAGATGGTTTAATAACCCAACGTACAATGCACAATTGTACAACAGCATCACAAGATTTACTTACTTGATTGTGGAATTGTACACGATAGATTATCGCTAACTTTACCAAAAGATTGTAACTTGTGGTTTCCGCATCGCGATACGACATAGGTACATACGGTGTGTAATTTTCCTTTAGTGTTACGGTATGTTGTTGTAGTAGCTTTGAAATGTGATAAATACTCACGCACTTTTTGAATGATTGTTGTTATCGATATCTAGATCGACAATTGTTGCTCTAGACAACGCGTAAGCGACATAAATTCATTTTTTAATTTCATGTTAATAACTTTGACATGTGACTTTCTGTTAAATCTGATATTTAAAGACGGTGATTAGATCAGCAGAAATATCGGAATAATTTTAAATTTAAAAATATTTTTTTATTATTGCTGATATTTTAAATAATAATATGTCGCTACTATTTTGTGAGTGAAGAAAACTTTTTAGCGTTACCTAACTTTCTAAATAATATCGCTCGAAGCGTTTTGCTTCTACGTTTAACATCTGTATAGCGTAGGAGTTTAACACATTGCCTGCGTCCTTGTTCCCCGAACGGTATAATCTGGGTATCTTCAAGTCTAGAGTGAATAGGTTTTCTTCTAGGCAAACAAGGCCCATCTTCGGCCGCATCGTCACTTTCCATCAGGTGAGATAGTAGTAAAATGTTTGAGTATCCAGCAAAAAATAAATTTATATGTGATACAATTTTGCGAATTCCATTGAGTTTTCCTCTAAGGTTGTCTTAGCTCTCCCTACATGAGTGGCTATGGGGAAGTAACAAATACAAAATTATTTGTTACGCAATAAACTAGTCAATCAGCTATAATAGACACACTCGTGCGGCGTGATTGCCAATCTAATGAATGCGTGGATGATATTTTTTACATAACAAATTAACGATATATGCCTTACGAAAATGAAACAATGTGGAATATCTTCGTATCATAAGATAATCAATAATAATAGGTAGTTACTTATCATTGTTATCAGTAGTGATAGGCCTATAATCGATTTGATAGTAAATTGTCAAGGTTCGACTACAAAAGAGCATCCGCTATCAATGACTATCACGTGGACAGTGAAGCACGACTGGCACAGCGAGTCGGCGCCGCGGCCGCCGACCTGATACCACTCGTATTGGAGTGGCCGATAGTTCCGATAACTGTACTTACTGTTATCGTTATCTGTGCTGGTTTTTTACAATCATGCTTTGATTTATTGGCATGACTGAACCAAATAATTTGTATTAAATTAATGTATCAAATATTTTCTAATAATTGATGATGCTGCTGAATATTTTTGGAAATGAACACTGTTATAACATGCCACCTGTCTCTTAATATATCTGTAATATATTTATATTAGCGACGCGACGCGACGCTACGCTAGAATTTTCGTGGGATACCAAAAAGATACCTAGCTGCTATACACATGCTCAAGGCAAGTGTCAATTAATTAATGAAGTACTTATTACAAGTTTTCCTGATTACAAATGGATAATTACAGACATGCCTTTTTTAATCTTAAAACTAGACTATAAGCATAAAATTACAGTGCGAGCATTTAGATTAAGCAAAACAGATAAATCTTTTATGGCAAATGGGGTTAGATTTTACAATAGAATTCCTAAAATCGTAACTGAATTACCACTGGGAAATTTCAAATCTGTAATAAAACGGGCATTAATTAAGAAAGCTCACTATAAAACGATCGACTATATTAATGACAAGGATGCATGGAGGCAAACTGCACAAGCGCTTTCTAGCGACTACATAATAACACCTAGGTTAATAAAATTATGTATTAGAGATTAAGAATGTTTTAAAAAAATGAATGAAAAATAATGCGCCGCCGAGTTTCTTGCCAGGTTCTTCTCGAGATGGCTGTAATTTTGCGAATCTGGCTGTAGAATCATTGACTTTCATGAGTGCCTCTTTTTGGGCCCATGTGAATAAACGATTTTGATTTGATTTTGAATACTTAATATGTTATAATGTGTGTAATGATGTCAAAAACAGGATAATTTATTTCACTAATTCAGTTTCCTTGTTAATATTATTTCTTAAGGTATGGTTATATGCATATGAAATAAACAGGTCTATTATTCCGAAGCTGGTTGGTACCTACTACTAATTAAATGTTAGTTAAGGAAATTTTAATAAATTAGGTAGGTACTTAAGTAAAACAGGAAAGCCGGGCAGTTTAATTCGTTGAAATGTCTGAAATGGAATGTTACAATTTTCAGGAATGATCTAACCCCACCTATTTATATTATTCGTTTTGGCGAGGCATTATGGTGGATAAACATAGTAGGAGAACTTCTAGCGAGTTAGTCGACTGAAAGGCGAAATGTCTGTTCAAATACTGGCGATTCGGAAATAACAACTAAGTCTCAGGGAATTGTAGTGCCACCCAGTAGTACTAGGTATTGTTTTTCAAACAGCTGAGTGGCACTTTAGATATAAAAGCGGGTGGGTCGCTTACCGTGCAAGAGTCTTAGTTATCTTCTTTCTTAAACTCTTAATAGCATAAACATAAACTGATGGAGTATAGTTATCATTCTTAATTTAAACTATATTCTAACAATATCAGAAACACATTTTTAAACCATTGCACATTGATGTTAATGTATGTTAGTCTTTATAGATCCGTTAGTAAAGGAAGGCTCAGGTTAGTTTGGGCTAGTTACCTGTATGATGAGTGGTCGCACAGCATGTATGCTTTCATCACTGACATGTGAAGGAAATGGTTCGAGATCAAAGTCAATGATGGCACACTTTGATGAGTTGCAGTAGTTGGCCACCTGAAATTGGCAGGATGGCAGACATATGATTTTTGTTCATTTATACTATATTTCATTAATAATAACTAGAATTTAAAGCTCTTATGGCTAATGTAAACCATGCACATAAATAACAAATTATTTTTTAACAAAAATAGATGAAGGCCTACTATTTTGTGGTTTAACTAGATGATGTAAAATGGGCGTGTTTCTGTTTAGTAGGTTAAGTATGTAGTAAATTAGCTGTGAAAAGATTTGCGAGTTTGCAGTGTGTTAACTTGAAGATTGGTAAGACAAGTGTGGACACAACTATGTTTAATGGCAGCCAGAGATGCTATAAATGAAATCAACAAGGGACCAAGAATGTGCAATAAAGTCTTTATAGTCAGTAAAAATAAGTCAACATTTCATTGCTTTTTAAGCTTAAACAATATATTTTAGCTATTTCAAATACCCACAGTGGTACCTTTAAGACTGTTATGCTTACTGTTACTCATAAACAGTCTAACATATTGTAATGGAATTATAGACGACTTAATTACACCAACAACTATCCTTAATTTATTTACCTTAACGTTTGGCCAAGCTGTGTTAGCCATGGTTTCAGGACATCAGAAGAATATGAGTATCAGCATTGGCAAAGGGGAGTGGTGTCTCCAACTTTTGTAAACACATCCTGCATACAACACATTGATATCCACGATACTCACAATAGCCAAAGCGGCAGGCTTGAGTCCTATGTTGTATAGCAGCACCGTGTAGGGGAGGCGCTGGGCGTCCCGCACGAAGTCCACAGCCATGGCGTGGTCGTGGCGGACGTACGTCACGAGCGCCGGCGTCGTGGTGTTCCGCCAGCGTTCGGCGCCATCCAGCCCCAGCAGCCGCGTGTACTGCGCCCACTCCACCAAGTGCTTCTCCTCCACATGCCGCAGTTTCTCCTGCACCGACACAGACGCCTGAATGTCAACATGCACTATATTAGATCATTCCTCGCACCTCTCCATAATTTTAACTAACCACAATGGCTTTGGTGAGACTGTGCATGATCGGCACAGTTCATTTTCATTCAGTTTTAGCTATTTTGTAAAATAAAACTACCGTTAGTAGCAATTGTACTGTTGATGGCAATACCATAAACATTGTTGTCATAAGCTTTCAAAATGTAAGTAAAATGCCTGTTAACCGGAAGCACCAGCTGTCGAGGTGAGTTATGTCTTCATCATCACTCTGATGAGACAATGCCTCTGGAAAACTAAAGATGACTTCATTGATGAATGGAATAGTTATATTGTAAAGGGCATAGAGTTGACTTGATAGGTACAATCATAGTATTTAAATATGGATCACTAACCGTCAGGTGAGATAATGGTAAAACACTAGTCAGTCAGATTGTTATGTGTGGAGTGGACCAAACCACATTCAAGTTCTTAGACCTACATTTATTAATCAGTAGCAAGTAATGTTGATAAAAATTTGGCTTATTTCAAAACATGATAATATTTTTTGACAGGCTATTTGACCACCATCTCAATATGTTAGTGGTATTTGATGGAACATTTGGTATTGATGTAAACCTATTCAGCGAGCAATTGATCAATACAACAATAGACAACTATTAGAAGTTCCATTTTTGGCTCAAGTATGTGAGTCACCTTGAAGTGTTCATGCTCTTTTGTCATTACAATTTAGATAGAACTCATAGGTGTGTTCACTCAATATACAAAGCCCAAAACAAATTCCTCCACTCCCAACTCATACAACTACAAATAATAAAATAAACAAACATATTTATGCCTATGGGAAATCATTAAAAATATATTTAGTATAAAGTTTAATAAAAATTTATTCAGTGATAGATTAAAACAAAATATACTCATTATTTTTCAATTCAGACTAAGTGGTGTCAGTAAAACATGTGAGTGAAGAATGTCCTTGTCCTTCAGTTACATGTGAACCCATGTTATGAACAAGGTTTGGCATATGTTGAGGCTCCGAGTCTCGTTTGTTAATCAGCAGGGGAGTTAAGATTGGCTTTGCATATAGGTGTTGTACTATGTCCCATTGAGAACATTAAACTAACTACTATATAATATGCATTACTTTCAATTATAATTCACTTTCCAACTTTAATTCAAACTTATCTGCTAACCACTTGCCAAGTAAAAGCAAGTAATAACAGAAAACTACAAGAGTTATAGAATAGACAGTCAAAGGTTGTAGAATAATAACAAGACGGTGCAAACTACAGCCCACCTGGAAGTCCTTGATGTGCTGGTGTGTCTGCGAGACGATACTCTGGATAGTCTGCGGCGGCTGCGAGTGGAACACTATCAGAAAGATGCTAATCGCGAACACACACGTCGAGAACAGGAGGAAATTCTTAGTTTTCATCTTGAACACATTCTCACTAGTTTCCTTTCACTTTCGACATGTTTTCACAACGTCGCTCAACTCACAAATTCACAGAACAATTTTTTACCGGAGCACAAAATATAAATTGTATAACCGCGACATAGTTTCGGCAAATAAAAGAAATCAATATCAACGGAAACCCGTAATTAACTTGATACAATAAATAAAGCGAATTAACTAAATACAATAAATATTTTAGTATGAGTATTCTAATAAGACTCGACTCAGAAACTAGATTCAGAGACGTGCATTTAATGAATTTCAAGAAATTAAGAATCGAAAAATCGAACTACAATCACAAACGAACACACAGAATCACAGAATACCAAAGAGCAGCATATAACTATTACTCCCTACCACAGTCCACAGAGAGAGCAAAAAACTATCACACCCTACACAGCATACTATTACCACAGAATAATGAACACCACGAAATACCACAGATCACAAAATACTCTTCACCAAATAGTATACATTGCCAATAATATTAATACGGCTCACAACCGGTAGCCACAGACCCCTCAATATCTGAATAATCTACGCCATTGCGACGGATCAAACATAGAAAATAAATAACTACCGAAGATGTTGTCACACATTTTAATAATCAAATCCATTTTATTAACCACCCACACGCGTAGGTTATTGTCTGGCTCGTGGGTGGAGCGTAGTTAAGGAAAGTATTTTTTATGACAGAGTCAGTGTCAAGATGTCAATCTCGTGAATTTTGATCTCAAGCGGGCTAGCCCAAGTTTCTAAATAACGAATCCAGCATATTTATTTTGCAAATTGTTGTCTTATTCGTTAGGAATCCGGCGTCATTAATCATGTCCAATATATCGAAAAGAAGAAGAGAGGGATCAAGGACCAAGATCAAGGTGAGGAAGGAGGTCAAGTCGTGGCACACAGACAATCAGTAGGTACAGTCATACCAATGCGGTCATGCTCTGATACTAGGTACAAACCTATTCACTCAGTATTTCTAGACTTCTAGCCCGGAGGTCTTATGGGTACTTTCGTCCTTTCCACGCTACGGTACAATTATCTTGACTTTCAATCGCTAGGTGGTGTCAAATAATAACATTCCAGCTACGCTGTTTACACCAGACATTTGTCGAAATTGTGGTGGCGGTACCACAGAAAGCTACAAATAAAAATTTTTATTGAATTGAGTTTTAAGATCATATAATGTCTGTTATGGAATTACTACTTTTACTCCTGAATAAAACTCACATGGCTAAAAGTTTACATCACAATAGAATTGTTGTACTTGTAGAATTGTTGTCAAGCCTACGAAAAGCAGTATTTTTATTTAAATTATACATTGAAGGTAGTTTTACATACAAACAAATATACTATTAATAGCTTTTTAGCTATGCCTGTCTTGTTCACCCGTTATTCAAGTTGTGTTTGTGATAACTTTAGATTTGAATTGCACAATTTCAGACTTCCTTTCTGAAATTGTGCAATGCAAGGATGGGAATATTGCCTGCACCATCCTCCACAGGGTGGAGATACCCAGTTTTTGAGTTATGCCGTTAAATTACATGCATAACCTCAATATGTCGTCCTATTTTTGCTACCTTTAATAATTTAAATTGTAGCACTTGTCTCTTAGCTTGAGCCTGCGTATTCCAGGTCTAGTGTGTTTACCAGCTTCGATCACATCGTCACTTCCCATCAGGTGAGATAGTGGTCAAACACTAGCCTGTCACAAATAAAAAAAAAAAAAAAACTTGCACTAGAATAGTTCTAGTAACCACTATTTCAACTATCTCAACTATTGTATATTCATTTCCCAACTCATGATGTTAACTTGCATTGTTGTCTCAAGAATATCCTACTAATATTATAAATCCGAAAGTTTGTGTGTACGTTTGTTCCCTCTTCACGCTTTAATGGCTGAACGGTTTTAGATGAGATTATATCTAGGATTAACACATAGGCTACTATTAAACTTGATAATAGCAGGCGAAGCCGATTGGCACGGCTAGTATTTAAATAAGTATAAGTATATGTTGTGTGACAACATACAGCGAAGAATGCAGGCAGTAAAGGTGATTATAAAATGGTCATTATGTGGCACCTTCGATCACTATGTGGGTCTTTGTCAAGTGCTGCTCCTCACCTGCACAAGTTTTATCATTTGCATAATATAAATAACAAATTATCATGACCAAAAAATGTAAAGGCTGCATATACCCACTTGTCACTGACCGAAGTCAAATGTTACAAGTTTTAACCATGATTGCTTTCATTGTTGTTTCTTTTTTTTCTATTATATGTAAGTCTATTAACATATTCAATGTTATTTAACCATTTTACATACTCAATTGTGAGTAGGTTACAATTATTATGGTAACCTTTTACTCATGCAATGTTTGCTTTACTTGTGATATAAATGGAATTGAAAACAATATAACATTATCCTCATTTATATGATCAGTACTGTAAATACTAACATTGACTAACTAAAACTAATTATAACTAGAATATAATTATATGTACAAAACTTAATCTAATAGACTGCCGTCAATGGGCATAGTGGCCAAAATGCTGGCAGCATTGCCACATTGAATACAATACAATACAAAAACTCTTTATTGACACCAAAAGATAAATACAACTTATAATGATAGGTACAATGGGCGGTCTTATCGCTAAGAGTGATCTCTTCCAGACAACCTTTGGATGGAAATATAAATGAAAAGACAATGAATGTTAATTATCAATATGAGTCCAAAACATTTTGGTCACATGTTGCCTCAACCAAACAGCCCGAAAATTCTTTATAGATTGTATGTACAAGTAAATTTAATTTTATTATTCCCTTGATATATTTTAGGTACAAAACATATGCACAAAGATATGACCACTATCAAGATTGCCATACTTGCTAGGTTTGAGATTCTCTGCTGATTCAATGACAGTTCTAATTCATATTTGTGGAAGGGGTGATATGACCTGCACTGTCATCCCGCTTGGGGTGTATTGTGCATTTCCCCCTGATGGCAACTACCCAAGCCATCCCAGCTCCTTTATGTAGCATAGGATGGCTCTGGGTCGCCGACTAAGTTGTTCCAAAGTAGGTTTAGATGATGGTGATGATATATTATTATGTAAATTGCATATTTTACAAATATGACCAATGTCAGTTACAATGACTTAAATACTTATATATATTTAGAAAGACATAAATAACATTTTCCTACATTTATTAACAATAGTTAAATAGCCATAAAAGAGCCTGCTGCCTAATTAACATGATTAAATGAATATTTTATAAGTTTGTCTATGTTTGGGCGTATTTAAGAGTGAATAGGCATCTTCTGAACAAGCATGTTTTGCCATACTTGAATGAAACTTTAATCATTTAGTTCATCAGCTTTCCACCTTCATGTTGGTGGTCAAAGCTAGCCTATTAAGAATGGAAAGGCATTAAATTGTAGTATATTTTTGCAATTGACAGAGTGTTGGAGACCACAAAGAGTTCCTGAATCGTATTACAAAGACACTGTACTATGGACAGCTGCCTACCCTGCCATGCCTCAGCCTTCCTGTCACAGGTTCGTAAATATAAAAAAAAATATGGAAATATTTTTCCAGACAGTATTTTATGAACATATGTTAAGTACTGTGAGCTTGTGATGATCTCATCTTCCCCATTGTACACCATCTGTCTCCATCGTCAGATCAGTTCAATATATTGCATATGGTGACATACAGCTGATCTATTCAACAGGAAATATTTTTTAACCCTACAAAATTTTACCGCCACATTCTAACAGGTAAAGATTTAAAATAAAAACAAAATATATTTTCAAAATAATTTTAATAAAAACATAACAAAAAAATCAAATACAATTATAAGAAGCACATCATCAGTTACATTCCGGTTTCAACACGGCATAATGCTGGCCGTAACCATCGCTGATCATCGGTTGGAGCCACTAGGTGATATCATGAATATTTTTTTACACACAGTAAGTGATAACTAGCAATAAAATCAATTAAAAAGTATTTTAATCTTTCAGTGTTAATTTATTTTAGCTCACTCATTAAAACAATATCTTATCAAAATAATTCAGTAATCAATAAAAGTATTAATTAAAAATTTCAAACTCGTTAATAGTAATTAGCACTTACTAAGTCACTGCAAATGAAATAATATGTAGTTAATTATTATTATAACAAGCATTCATATTGGGCATATTGGTATTCCACATAGTGTTCTCCGTCTAGTCTTTTAGTTATCTCTAGTAAACGTTTTTCGGGTCCTACGACCACGTTCCAAAATTAGTTCGTGAGCAATCGCGACATTCACATTCGTTACTACCCAATCGTGAATCTCCCGATAGCTCAAGAATATCGAGGCACGCACATACATACCCGCGCACTGTGACTCCCACATTACAACTATGTAATGCGGAAGTCACCATGCGCACCCGCGGGCCGCGTGCCGTTCGTGCCATGTAATACGGGGTCAGGTGAGGCGTATGTAGGAGTGTGTATGTGCAGACATGTAACAGGGGGTCAGGTGAGGCGTATGTAGGAGTGTGTATGTGCAGACATGTAACAGGGGGTCAGGTGAGGCGTATGTAGGAGTGTGTATGTGCAGCCATGTAACGGGGGGTCAGGTGAGGCGTATGTAGGAGTGTGTATGTGCAGCCATGTAACGGGGGGTCAGGTGAGGCGTATGTAGGAGTGTGTATGTGCAGCCATGTAACGGGGGGTCAGGTGAGGCGTATGTAGGAGTGTGTATGTGCAGACATGTAATGGGGGGTCAGGTGAGGCGTATGTAGGAGTGTGTATGTGCAGCCATGTAACGGGGGGTCAGGTGAGGCGTATGTAGGAGTGTGTATGTGCAGACATGTAATGGGGGGTCAGGTGAGGCGTATGTAGGAGTGTGTATGTGCAGCCATGTAACGGGGGGTCAGGTGAGGCGTATGTAGGAGTGTGTATGTGCAGACATGTAACGGGGGGTCAGGTGAGGCGTATGTAGGAGTGTGTATGTGCAGACATGTAACGGGGGGTCAGGTGAGGCGTATGTAGGAGTGTGTATGTGCAGACATGTAACGGGGGGTCAGGTGAGGCGTATGTAGGAGTGTGTATGTGCAGCCGTGTAACGGGGGTTTCTCTGTGCAGAGGTGTCGTGCGAGCGGTGGTCGGCGGCGGCGCGCGGGCACTCGCTGCGGCGGCTGCACGCGGACGCGGCGGCGCACATCGCGCGGTCGGCGTGCGTGTCTCCGTGCGCGCTGGTGCTGGCGCTGCTGTACTTGGAGCGCCTGCACGCCTGCAACCCGCGCTACCTCGCCGCCGCGCCGCCCGTGGACCTCTTCCTCGTCTCGCTGGTCAGTGCCTGCGGTGCGCATGTGCCGAGCGTTTCTACCAGTGTACTTTGTTCTTACAGTATGAATTGATGATTTTTTGAATATATATTTAACGAATGAGAAATACATGGGACAAAAATAGTTTCAGGCGTGGCCTGTATCTCGGACACCCAGTAAAGATAAATAGAGTTTCCGGCCTTGAGTATATAGCTTAGAGTATATATTTCAGTATACTTTCTTTTACCCGTTCGTGACGCTCATAAACATCAACTTATAGAGCATGCTACATTTTCGGATGTATTTTCGCATCCCATCTGATGGTCGTCAAATGCTTGCCTATCCAGTATAAAAAAATGAAATATAAGATCGGCCTATATGTACAATTTATATACATTGTTACTTCGCGTTCTAGAGACTAAACGCGTGGGCAGATTTTGATGATTCTTCCGTCTATCGATTTGTCTTAATCTTGCAATGTGTCACTAACATGACAGTAATAAAATTTTAATACGGCGACATCCAGACGCCTTGAATGTGACGCCGACAGATTGTTTAATATTTGATAGTAAATTATTAACTAAAAGTAGAAAAACGAGTGTGCATATATTCCCTATTATACAATTCTGTTCACCTTCCAAATCAAGAGTAGTAATAGGTATCTTTTAGGCAAGTCTGTCATATCTTCGGCCGCATCATCAGTTTCGATTAGGTGAGACGTGATTGAATACTTGCCTATTCAGCATATAAAAAAACCTGTCTTTTGCCCTCGCATACCAACCAATAAGGTTACCAATGCTTTATATAACTCACAACCCCGCACTAAGTTCAAAATAAATTATTAAGTTACGTGTTAGCTTTCTACGTAGTAGTTGCGCATACCAGCTTCGGTTCCCGTAAGGGAAATTTGTATTTTCGGTTCCGGGTGTGATTGCGTAAGCGATGAGAATAAAAAAAGAGGTCCCTCAATTTGGACGACTGTAGTGACTAGCGGAGCACGAGTTCGTTTCGCTCGGCTTGTCTCATATAAATCTATACTTGTTTTAGTACCCTTCATTAATTGCACTCGCTTGATTAATATCGATTAATATATCCGACGACTGTTTTGTTGTCCGTAGATGGTTGGAAATAAATTCTTACAAGACGACGGAGAAGACGACGAAGTGTTCTGCTCCGAGTGGGCCGCGTCCGGCGGCATCGACCTCAAACAGCTCAAAACTCTCGAAATGGAATTCCTCAACGCTATTGTGAGTATATACGCGCGTCCTCAACATTCCGCACCAATCACTATACTCACCGCGGGCACCCCCCGCCGAAACATCTACAAAAACGCGTTTTACACGGTTTCAAGTTAGTATCTCGCAACGAATACAGATCTCCCAATCTAAGTCGCCATCCGACAGGGAAACCCACGCGGCCAGGTTATATTTTTATCGTTTAGATAACAAATTCAAGTCCACGAAGAACCACCGACCACGTTCCGGTCGCTCGAGGAAATTAAAACCGACACGTCATCGAATCGAATATTTTTAATTCCAATTCGAAGAGTTTCGGAGCGAACGCCAAAATTAGATTTATCAACTTCGGACGATTCCATCGGGCCATCTCCCATATCACTCCCCCCATCGGCGCACAAAACTCGAGGAATCGAAATGTTCGCAAATAATCGAATATTTTTTCACGCGGCAGAATTTCGTTTCGTTTCCAGGACTGGAACGTTTACGTGAGCGAGCAATCGTTCGAGGCGGGGCTGGCGCGGCTGGAGCGGCAGGTGGCCGTGCGGCAGGCGCGCGCGCGCGGCTTCTTCACGTACTCCGACCTGGCGGCGGCCGGCGGCGGCGGCGCCGCCGACCTGGCGCGCGCCGCCGCCGCCGCCGCCGCGCTGGCGCTCGCCTACCTCGCCGGCGTGGCGGCGCTGCTCGCCTCCGCGCTGCTGGCCTCGCACGCCTGCCAGCTGGCGCGCGCCGCGCCGCCCGCCTGCAATGCGACGTGGCCGCCCGCCCCCGCCGCCGCCGGCCCGGCGCGCGAGCACCGCTGCGCCGAGTGGGCGCGGCTCGAGCTCTCGTCGGCGCCGGCGCCCGCCGACTTCCCGCCGACGGCGCCGTGGGGGGCGCCCGCCGCCGGCTGGGAGTGGGGCTCCCGCGCCGACCCCGTCCGCCGCTGGCTCGATCGGCTCGACCGGGACGCGAGGCTGCGCGCCGGCGCGTCGCCGCCGCCCCGCCGGCGTCGCGCGTTTCCGCCGATCGTCCCCGGCCCGTGCGACCACTCGCTGGTGCGATGACCCGTGCCGGGCTTTCGTTCGATGTCCGAGCTTCCGACCTGGATTGTGATCGTGATCTATTTTTGCTAATGTTAACTGGGGCCGCGTCGACCTCCGCTTTCCGCTCGGCGCTCTCTTTTGAATGTTTCGAGGTTCCTTCGTAGGAATAAAATCTACTTCTAATAAAGTTTATACCGGGAGCGTTTGTCTATTAATTCGACGTGACGATCGGCCGACTCTGCTGATTAGAAAAAATTACGCCCTTTATGAACGAGGTCCCGTGCGAGCGTTGTTAGAACGAGAAGATTGTCGAGTATAGGTTACGAACATTTGAAACTTTTACATCGCTTCTTTATATACTAACTATAATAATAAAGTCAATACTGAGTAACTGTTAGTCTGACTGATGATATTTTAGTGCCTTACTGCACATAACGTCGTCATCGCGAATTTAATTATTTCTATGGTTTTTAAATTATTATTGAATCTTTCAATTACATCAATACAAGACCCGCTGTTTTGTTGTCTGATTTCGTTAAAAAAATTAAATATAAAACCCATAAAGAACGACGCTAACAGTAACTGAACCTCAACAAAAAGAACTCATTTTTCCTCACCCATACAAAGTTCGCAACAGTCGTTTTTTTAACATCAAATTATTTGTTTGTGTCGGCGCATCGTAAATCGACTGAGAACTACATCTTATTGACCGACGGTTCGAGGCCTGACGTCTCTTAGTTGACTTAGGTGGTTCAGTATTCTGTCCGATCGTCCGTCAGTCTAATCGTCAGTTTAGCGTCTAAACCATATATGGTTAGGAAGCTTCCCAATTCTCTGAGAATATGTAAAGCCACGGCCCAAAGCCAAAATGGTAATTAAAGAGATTACTATGAAAGAAAATATTAAAGGGAACCCATATTTAGAATTAAACGATTCCACTCACGATTAGGTATATAATTTGTCGCATTGTTGCGTAGTGAAATCTTAAATTCTAAATAGGGACACGAAACAATTTTACTTCCACGTGAAGCGCAATTTTCTGCCCGTGAGTACCTTACCTTAACTAACCTTACCTTACCTAAGTACGTACCTTGAAAATCACTTGAAAAACGGTTTCGTACTCTACTTGCACAGTACGAAACAGTTTTAAAATAGAATTGACCTAGGAAAATAACAATTTGTTAGGACACCAAAGTAACTTTTTCTTGTCCTATTTTGTCCCTTTTGTTTCTCATAAGCGGCTACACGTTTAAAACTGAAACTAAGCTGTAATGGATATTATATAACGGATGTTATAGACTAGACTTGAACTACAAATATAAGTCAATTACCTAAGTTAGTCAGCTTGTTCAGAGCTAAACAGGCCGGGATGTAGGTAGAGGAGTTTGTTGAACCCTCGGGAGTCCCGAGAGGACGTTTGGATTTTAAACTCCTGCTGCAGGGCTTCGTCGACCTTCCGAAACAGGGACTCGACGTCCGTGTTCCACGCTTGCTCCGCGAACACTGCGCACAAGGCCTGCATGTACCACGAGCCGCGAGGGTCCCGCCGAGACACGAACCCTGCAACACAAACACTATAACCAAACCAGCCACCCTACCCCGATACGTACAAAACGTATCACGCGCCGAGGCCGCTCGCCGCACGCCTCTGCGTATCGCTCGTCTGACTCATCCTGATGAAGGACAACTAATTTGTCCGAAACTAGTTGACTACAAAGTAAGTCGAAATTTTCGTGTTTTAAACCGAATATTACATTGAAACATAATGTGTAATACTCACGATATTTTTAACATTAAAATTTAGTAAGATTTATTGGATGGTTTAAGGATGATATACAATACATAGAATATCTCTTAAAGAGTATAATTCTGTTACCGTTTTACTAATAGGAACAAAACCTGATAAATAAAAATGTATGTCAGAATCTACACGATATGTGAAAGGCGAGGGTTTTGCAGCTGAGGTTTTGTGTCTCAAATCTCGATGGAGAAAAGAAATAACATCAATTCGCATACTTTTTATCGAAACTTAAATTCTTAATTTAATATAGTATCTTAATTTTATTTACTCATCTTCAGCTAGTTCTGTTTTTGAGCCGCATTTCACATAATTTAAATACGTCAAAGATGTGACTACATAACTACCACACTTATACATATACTACTTATAAACGGTAGTTTGTTTGTAAGACATAATCCTTGGAATTACTGATCCGATTATGGAATTTCTTTCACTAATAGATAGGTATCCCTAACTATGTTTTATTGGGATGAAAGTTAGTTTTCAGCACAGAGCAAAATAAGTAAGTGTAGTAATATGTGGTGACGATAGTTTTCGCACCAACGAGTCACCATTCCACTTACTGTGCTTTCAGTACGAAATAACAGTTAGTCAGTACGAAATACAAGTCGAAGAAATATAAACTAAATGGCCGCTTTATCGGCTTAAACAGTTTGGCAAAAAAAACAAAATATTGACCTTTATTAGCTTGACAATAAATCTGCGTTATAATTTCATAACCTGTTTAAATCACATCACACACACACACACAATTAAATTCAGAACCAGAAAAACAAATTTTCCTGGCACAGTATTGTTGTTTTGTTATTTTTTATTTAATATATTAAAAATTACTGTCACAAAAAGTAATTCTATTTGACACTGGTATAATATAACCGAGAATTATGATCGTTTGCGAAATGTTAATTCGAAACGTTGAAGTATTTGACTATAATTATGGTTAGCTCGTGAACCTAACGCAATGACCATGACTTACACATAAGCTAGAGTAAATATTGTTGTTGTTAAAATACTTAAAAGGCAAGCTTACC
The DNA here is from genome assembly GCA_948107665.1 of Lomographa bimaculata. Classification (NCBI taxonomy): domain Eukaryota; kingdom Metazoa; phylum Arthropoda; class Insecta; order Lepidoptera; family Geometridae; genus Lomographa; species Lomographa bimaculata. The sequence continues at coordinate 20,442,723 of OX403589.1, read as the reverse complement.
TGGGAGCGTAGATTGCACCACGAGCATGTTGGTATATAGCGGCATCTTCTTCGGTTTTGGCAAGTTATTGTAGAAAAGCTGCTTTTTGGTCCTAGACTGATGGTCGCGGGCCAACGGTAACCCGATGTTCATACTAGTCTTAAACTGAAGATCGCGGGGCAGCTGGGACGCGCAGTCGGTACTAGTCTTAAACTGAATATCGTGAGGCAGCTGTGACGCGCAGTCGGTACTAGTCTTAAACTGAATATCGCGGGGCAGCTCTGACGCGCAGTCGGTACTAGTCTTAAACTGAATATCGCGGGGCAGCTGTGACGCGCAGTCGGTACTAGTCTTAAACTGAATATCGCGGGGCTGCTGAGACGCGCAGTCGGTACTAGTCTTAAACTGAATATCGCGGGGCAGCTGTGACGCGCAGTCGGTACTAGTCTTAAACTGAATATCGCGGGGCAGCTCTGACGCGCAGTCGGTACTAGTATTATACTGAAGATCTCGGAGCAGCTGTGACCCGCAATCGGTACTATTCTTCAGTTTGCGGGACGACATCGCCAATGGCTCGCGGCCGTTGTCGCCCTTTAGAATTTGATTTAACGTTTTTTTTGTCTGAGTGATGTTGCGCATGCTCTTGCCTTTGCTGCAGCCGTCATATTCCACGTAGTCTTTCATTTGACCCCTGTGCAGAAAAGAGAGTGCTGTAAAGTTTTCTCTTTTTTTATTGAGGCCATGACGTTTGTATTAAATCGGTGCACACCTGCACAATTGGAAAATGAAGACCTTTGGTACATCGGCGAGGTCTTTGCGTTTGTCATTGTTGAAGAAGGAGATGATGGTTTCGACGCTGATGGTCTTGCCGTCGCTGCAGCAGATATCGTTTGAACCGAAGCTCTCTTCCCCGTGCGAAGACACCACCACGAACAACGTCTCCGGCTTCATTGATAAGGCGCTGTGGTTCTCCAGAACGTCCCTGATCTCCTGATTGAGAAGTATAATACATTTTTAACATAGTTAGTAGCCTTGAAGTTCGTACCTTAAACAGCCCGTACTTTTATTAGATGGACCACAGGAATTCTCTTATTTAGATACTTAATTAGTACTTAGTTCAAATTCTCACACTAATATTATAAATGCGAAAGTTTGCGTGTAAGTGTGTTATTTATTATTATTATTTATTTTATTTCCTTAAACTTAATATTTAACAAATTATTACATAAAATGCACCTTAAAACCTTGGATCGATTCGTCCAGGCGCATGGTCCTTTTACATGTTACGTGCATTAATATTTTTAAATCCCGGAAAAAAAATCCTGTTCATATCTTTTTATAGGTACTTAAATATAACAATAAACTTACACAAATACTAATATACAATGTGTAACAGAAAGGTGTAGTAATACTCAAGTCACACATCTAGCTAAATGTATGGAGTCTAACAGGAACTTTTGCATTCGCGGCAGCACCATGAATATTGAGTTAGGATGAATTAAAGTTTCTAAAAAATTATGTCATTTGCAACCCTATTTCATCAACTACCGTTCTGGACCTAGACGTCTGACAGTGGTGGCCATAACAAGGTCACGCGCCAAAGATGTAATCGTAGGGCTGGCAAAAAAAAAAAAAATGTACGGAACAAATATCTCCGATTGCCGCACATTTTTTGTACGGCTAAGTTGTGTCCGATTTCAACTTTCGTTCTCTGGCAGACGATTCCTGGCACGATACACATACACACTACCAAATATTATAACACCTTTTTGTTACAGGTTGTATAAATATATATAATATGTAACCATAAAAAGTACTTCGATGATAAGTAATTGCTATTGCAAGGTCAATTGAGGCAACTGTACCTAAACCTATTTGATAAAATAAAGTTTAAAGCTATTGCATAGCTTCTATCGCGGGCCTTGAGCGTGGAGACCGAATCCAGACATTCCGTAACGAAAATAACCTAACACCCCCTACTCCGACCGGCACAGCCGTGATACTCAGATTACAATATTTTTTCTATTTAGTTTTGCCATCTATCGATGAATAGCAGAACTTTTAATGATTTTTTTGAAATATCCCTCTTGTCTCTTTAGTTTAGCAACTCGCCTCTCGTGGTAGGAAAAAATACTGCATAAATAAATAATTATAATTGCATAAGTTGATAAAAAATGCTATGCAATAGCTTTACCGCGGCAGTCCCCGAGTGCCACACGTCTTTTTTTTTGTTTTAAAAGCTTCTTTGGAGTTACAATTCTTTACATCGAAGGGTAGTCTATTCCACAGCCTTACAGCAACAACTGAGGATTTGTCGATAAAATAGGTGCGGTGCTGGGGAGGCGCTAGAGTAAGGTTGGAATCCGATCTGATCGTCCATGAGTCCATGAGTATATTTGCATAGCGAGCGACAGCACGCTCCGTGTCCCGGTTTTTTAAATACAGGATGCTCCGAATTGAACTTATTTAGGTATTACTTTTTTTAAATAACTTTTAAATTTTTACCGACTTCCCAAAAAAGGAGGAGGTACTCTAGTCGACTGTATTTTTAAACTTAATTATATCGCGAATTTAAGTAAGTAAGTTTGTTATCTTCGTAACAAGTGAACGGATTTGGCTGAAATTTTGAATGTAGGTAGTTAGTGACCTGAAATTACAAATAGGCTACATTTTAACGCGGGCGAAGCTGCGTGAATCTGTTAGTCATATGATCAGGTGCCTGCTTTGTTATAAAAAATCCAGCCTGAATCTATCTCTCTCGATATCTTGAAACTTATTACAGTAGGTAGGTAAGCGGAACGTATGCTGTAATGCTGTAAACGCATAGAGTCTATCGCATCGCTGCACTGATGAGCTTTATTGGCTTACGCTGACTAAACAGTTTAACATAACTGAATTCCTTTTATGGCAAAAATGTTGGCTTTCATTAGTTTTACAAATAATTTAAACGCAATCAAGCTTAAAAATCCGACTTCACCGCTTTATTTATATTTTTTTATTATTTTCTAGGCGGCTATGAATTTTGAACTGCTTGCTGGCATAGTTGGGTGCGCGTTAACCTTAAAAGCAGCGGGTTCGATTCCCGGTGGCATCATAAGTTTCTTCCCACGGGAAATTTAGCAGCGAGTAGTAAGCGCTGCTAAATTTCCCTTCAGCATCGCAGCTAAATTCAGAGCTGTTGATTTAACTAGTCCAAGTGCCGGCAAATAATAGCCGCAACCTACACAAGGCTCCATCTGTGTACATTTTTACTTCTAATCTGTGTTAATCTACTATTATACTTACATAGAAAGCCTTCGGAGGGTACGTTAAGCCGTCGGTTCCGCTCGTTAGTTGTAGTCAACAGTAGTAAAGCCGTATGTAACAGTCGTTATGTCGAATCCATTTAGGCGGCCTGAAATGTCCTGACTTACTAGTCCGTACGAAAAGCAACACTGAAAAGTCTGTTTTTGACTGTAGTTCAATTTCGAAGTTATTAGGGAATGAGAAAATGTTTAGGTATACCACAGAAATATAGTTTAGTTTCTGATCTGTGATTCTGTGGTTTGTACCATCTACCAAATAATAAAAGGCACAGTTCCCGTTGTTTACTTAATTAGTAGTTAGTCATAAATAAAAATAAACACAAGATTTTTACTTGTTTTTAAGTTTTATAAGCGATAATTTTGAAATACAATCCTCCCACTAACTTTTTCACTGAAGTCCGTGAAAGGGCAGACCTCGAACCCGATTTCAGTGAAGAGGCGATTGAGTTTGGTGGCATCGACTTCCGCGCCGTAGCGTTTCTCCTTGATATCGTTCTTGAAGTTGATGCAGGTGAACATCAGCAGCAAGCCGCGCGGCTTCCTGCACGTCTTATAAATCCCATCCCCTACCAATAGACCAACATTTTAACATTAAGATTTTTTTACTATTTATTTATTTTATTTTGTAGGAAGACTAACAACTATTGTAATACAATATGGCAATTTTAGTATATAACAAAGAGTTAATTACTATTACTATGTAGTTACTATCTTAGAATTGTAAAGTAGGTAAGAGTACAACAACGGATTAATGCTTATACTGCGTAACGATAATATGAAATGGCAAAATATGTTATAATGTGTATGCCTAGACTACTGTGAAAAGGCTACACTCTGACTGCACACATTGACTAATGAGATGGTCTATAATGTGGTTATTTTTTTTTTTTTTGCGTATTGTTTTCTACCTACGGGCCAATTGCCTATATTTCCTAAAACTAAACTAAAAATAAGTACAGCAAAGAACTAAGTTACCTACAAGACATAGCTTATAGGTAACTCAAGTCCTCAAGCCCACTACCAGTGGGTAGCGTTCCTATCATGCTGGCGGCATTGCTTCTCTGAATTGCAATGCTAATACGTTGAGCCAAATAAGTGCCAGCATTTTGATCACGCGTCGCTTCAACCAGGCGCTCTGATAGAAAATTGTATATTATTTGGTTATCTTTTTATTGATTATCTTATATTTAACTTAAAATATATTTATATTAATAACTTAAACTTAAAATATATTTATATTTATAACTTAAAATATATTTTAAAATTGTTAAACGTTCAATGTTGTATAAAGATCTCGCTAGGTTAAGTTTTCTGATACTACTTAATAATATTTACACTTAATTAATTTACGCCGATAATACGCAGCCAAGAAAACGCAACCGTTATTTGAATTCAATGTACACAAAATATTATGTCGTGCAATACTGGCCGTACAATACAGGTCGGAAAATATTAATCCGAGCTGATAATGTACAGCCGATAATTCGTGTACAAACAAATGTCAAAGTCAAAGCCTCGTTTGGATGATCCAGTAATTTTAAGAGGGCAAGATATGACTGTTTAAAGTTTTCATACAAACTGTTTTTTACAGAAAAAAAATCATATTTTTTTCTGTAAATAACTTAGTTTTGAGCGCTTAGCCGGCCGCTGCCGCGGCACGCTCGCTTCGCTCGCTCGGCTCGTGCTTCACTTTGCCGCAATTCAAACCTAACCTAACCTAGACTTGCAGCCAATTTTATAAAGACCACAGAGAAGCTCTTTGCTGATTCTTCGCGTCTGGATACAGCAGGCGAGGAACAGCCGAGTTTGTCGGCAAGCGAAATATTTATGTCAGAATTCGCATTCAACAAATCGAAGTTCGAAAAACGCTGCTGAATCTAGATGTGAATAAAGCCAGTGGTCCTGATGGGATTCCAGCCATAGTGCTCAAAACATGTGGGCCTGAGCTTGCTCCTGTTATAACACGCCTGTTTCAACTTTTTAAAAACTGGAAATGTGGCGAAGTCATGGAAGCTTTTTTTTTTTCACACAGTCTCTGTGCGTGGATATCAGATTTCTTGAGGGACCGGTCAAATCGAGTAGTCATTGATGGCTGCTCGTCTGACCAATTGGCTATCAATGCCGGAGTCCCTCAGGGGTCGGTTCTCTCTGCAACGCTCTTGCAAATCACAAAGGGCAATGGTTGAGCGTCTAAACGTGTCCTTAAAAGCATTTTCGGATTGGGGCGATGCTAACCTGGTAAAGTTTAACACTTCCAAAACACAGGCGTATTTATTCTCCGCTAAAAGGAGTATTTTCGATCAGACTCCAACTTTTCGATATGTATCCATACCAGTAACTGACCATCTTGAGTCACTTGGTATGTCGTTAACCTCAAAACTCAATTTTGGGTCTTACATTGAGACAAAAGCCCAACTAGCCGCCAAAAAGCTGGGAATCCTTGCAAAGGTGAGACGGTACTTCACACCGGAACAATAGCTCGACTTGTACCAAGCGCAGGTGCGTTCATGTATGGAGTATTGTTCTCATCTTTGGGACGGTTCAGCTAAATACCAACTTGAAGCTCTTGAAATCATTGAGCGACGAGCCAAGAGACTTATTAACAGCGACCATTTGACTGATGCAAAACTTCAGAACTTAGGGCATCATCGCATGGTGGCGAGTCTCTCGGTATTTTATCGGATACATTTCGGAGAGGGTGCAATGGAATTACACAATCTAATTCCTCCATCCCCATTCTATTATCGGACATCGAGACAGTCTCTTAAGCGACACCGCTATATGGTGGATATTCCACAAATGCGGACGAAGCGTTGTGCCTCCACATTCATTATGCGGACTGCAAAGGAGTGGAATTCCTTGCCTGAGTCTGTGTTTCCTGATAAATACAATATGTGAGTCTTTAAGTCACGAGTGAATAGGCATCTTCTAGGCAAACGTGCTCCATCGTCGACCGCAACGTCACTTACTAATAGGTGAGATGGCGGTCAAACGTTTGCCTATCTTGAATAAAAAAAAATATAAGCAAATGTTTTTAATGTTCTTAGGTTAAAACTTTTTATAGTCTGTGCCAACTCTTCCTAGCGACTCGCCTAAACAAACGAAGCATCGCATAGAGAGTATATTATTTTGTTTGTCTATGGTTGGCATCCAATTATTGGCTGTGCAATACCGGGCGTACAATATCGACATGGAGTGATTTTACGCAGCTAGTATTGCACACCTAGATATTTGGAAGCCTTATACATGAATTATTGGCTGTACATTATTGGCCGTACATTATCAATACGGACCGATTTTGTACAGGCAATAATTTGCAACCCGGGAATGCACGGCCTGATATTTTGAACCCATATACATATCAAGGTGTGCATTATCGGCTGTACAAAATCGGACCGTGAAATATCGGGTCGTACATTATCGTCTCCCGTATCTTTAATGTTGAGTAATTTAATTGAATAAATTTGAATTTAGATTTTTTTTTTAATGAAGCCGCGGCTATTTTCCCGATCACAATCGGGTGGTCGCGGACAACATCGAGATAAAATTTTAATACATTGGTGGTGGAAGGCATTTTCTCGTGATCACCAAGCCTCGCTCGGCTCGCGCGTTGTAGTCATCAGTAACGTAACATCCCTCCTCGCTTCGCTCGTCGTCACGACTATATACCGTCATTGGTAAGTAGTGCACAATCCTGCAGACGGTGTAGAATCAACAACTTCGATTAGGCGCATCGTGTTGTGCTCCACACACCGCTGTCAGTGCGGTACTGCTCGGTCATCACGGTCTGTCTTGCTCTAGGAGTGCAGGACGTATTCCCCGCCACGCGAGTCTTAATGATATCATGCGTCGGGCTCTTACCACCGCCAACTGTGCGGCTATTTTGGAACCAAATGGTCTAGCACGTGATGACGGTAAAAGGCCTGACGGAATGACCCTGATTCCATGGAAGATGGGACGGCCTTTGGTTTGGGATGCAACTTGCGTAGACACCCTAGCACCGTCTCATCTTTCTGGAACTAAAAATAAGGCTGGTGTTGCGGCTGAATCAGCAGAGACTCTCAAAAGGCGCAAATATAGTAATCTTGATAGTGGTTATATATTTGTGCCTTTTGGGGTTGAGACGTTGGGACCGTGGGGACCGGGAGCACATACATTCTACAATGAATTAACAAAGCGTTTGGTCGAAGCAACTCGTGACCAAAATGCTGGCAAATATTTTATAATAATAATAATAGTTTATTCACAAAAAACATCGGTACTTATATCTGCAGACATATAGTAGGTATGATCAAGTAAAATTTTGAACAGAGATTGAGTATTGCCATTCAACGTGGCAATGCTGCCAGCATTTTGGGTACTTTGCCTACTGGTAGCGGTCTATTAGATTAAGTTTTGTACATATTTATATCTAATTATAGTTTTTTTGTTTAATTTTAATTTAGTTTTTAGTTTAATGTAATATAATATGCTATTTACTGGTTTGTTAGATTTATTAACACAAATAAAATAAAAACCTAATTCTTATAGAGTACATAAACACCATTATTAAGACTCGTATTAAAAGACACCCGTAATAAATATAATAACACCAAAAGCTGTATATCATAATTTGTAAACACCTTTGTACAGCAGTTTGAGTAATAAAACCTGTCAAATATCGTATAAGTAGGCTGTTAATGAAATGGTCGCCATTGTTATTAATTACAGAAAATTTGCAACAGGAATTCCGATAAATAACGATAGATTATGAAAAATATTTAAATGGGACCAACCATTCTCTCGTTATATAAATCTGTAACTGTTCATGGCTTTTTGACTACAACTTAACGTATTTGGAGTTGTTTACTTCACCGTTTTCTTCTTATTTCTATAGCGCGTCGATTTTTTTACGTAAAAACATATACACTTTTGCAATAAAATGTGCTTCGCACTTCTTTCACACACCTCTTGATAGTCAAACTACAGAAGCAAAGTTAAGATATCTCTTCAAGTTTGTGAAGTATTCGCCATGACAGTAACAGGTAATTACATAATCCCTAAAGCTTGTAATATTTATCTTCCTTTTTGCTAAGATAAATAATTTAAAAAAAACTCGAATTCTTACAATGCACTTTAAAGATTATATCTCAGCGTTAAAGTATCCATGTTCACCATAAAAACGTTCTAAAACAGCCCTTGTACAGATTATTTATTGCTAATACAGCCTTAATGACACATAAAGCTGTATAAAGTGGGCCCTTTTTGGGTTTATAAGGGCTTTATAAGCGCTTATAACACCGTCTTATACCTAATCTTGACTCTTTAAGTGTAATCACGAACTAAAATGCAAGTCTTAGCTTGAATTGCTGCTTGGGCTATATTATATATTACATATAAAAGTATGAACGTAGCTTTAGCTCCGTCACATCTTCCTGAAACTCAAAATGGGGTTGACGTCGCGGCAACTTCGGCAGAGCAGCGCAAACGGCGAAAATATGGAAACCTCGGCAGTGGTTAAATATTCGAGCCGTTTGGTGTTGAGACACTGGGTCCGTGGGGACCGGGAGCTCATTCTTTTTTCAAAAATCTATCAGAGCGCCTGGTTTAGGCGACGCGTGATATAAATGCTGGCACTTATTTGGCTCAACGTATTAGCGTTGCAATTCAGAGAGGCAATGCCGCCAGCATAATGGGAACGCTACCCACTGGTAGTGGGCTTGAGCACTTGAGTTACCTATAAGCTCAATGCCTTGTAGGTAATTTAGTTCTCTGCTGTATATAGTTTTAGTTTAGTTTTAGGAAATATAGGCAATTGGCCCGTAGATAGTCCATTGTTTACAGACATAAAGTACGAACTATAAATAAGTAGTATGACAAGAAACAATAGAAATCGTAACCATTATGCTTATTGTGTATGTTCAATTGCTAACATACACTAATTTGCAAAAATACGGGCGGTTTTTATTTAAATCACACTAATATTATAAATGCGAAAGTTTGTGAGTGTGTTTGTATGTTAGTTACTTCTTCACGCTCAAACGGCTGGACCAATTTTGATGAAATTTGGTAATGGGGTAGTTGACACATGGCTACTTTTATCCTGACACACTGGGTAACACCGCGGCGCGCAGCTAATTGTCAAATGACTAATTGTGAGCTGGAAAATATTAGTATATAACTAGGTGCGCATAAGCGCTTTGTAAAATTTTAATTATTATGAGAGTGACTGAGGTTACAAAATATCTACTTAATACGAATAGCTGGAGCTCTTATGAAATAATCCCGCAGATTTAATACTCACAATATTTTCCATCGTTAATAAATGTTTTTGATTTATGTACATAAAAAGGGTCATCTTTATCTTTCGACCTTTGCGTATCGAGCCTGCGCTCTTGATGTTCTTCCATTATACTGCGTCTAGCTGAAAAAACAACGAATAGATAGATACCTATAGCCGTACAGTTTTGACGTAATGAGACACTTAAATATGAAAGAACGGGGCAAGTCTCAGGGGTCTCAATATAAGGCAAATAAGTACCTACTTAAGAAGTGTCTGCTGACGCCTGTCTCATCATCACCCTCAATCTCCCCTCAATCAAGGCTTGGAAACGGTAAATAAATTCGAACCGATAAGAGGCCAAGCACATGGCAAATTTTTCTTTAGCTTATTTTTAAGGTTTTCCCTCTTCCATGGTGTTTTTTTCCTTCCCAGGGGCGAAGCCGAAGGAGAAAGTCTTACTTGAGTCTTAGTAAGTATGTACTATGTAGCTACTTCCCTTAAGCTGAGAATTGACATTACCACGCACGCCGAAATAATTACTTCTCAAACGGTAATCATCGATCGAGTGAAGCGAGATCTCTAAGTTGACTTGAGTACGTCATTAAGTCAGCACTTTGTCCGTCTGTCAGAGGTATTTAGCGTCTAAACCATATATAAATAAACGCTTTCAAACTCACAGCCCTACATTAAGTTCGATGGTTTGTGTCGTAGGTGTCGAAAAAAATCACATCAAGGGACACCGTTGCTTGTCATATTATTATTTTTCATATATTTTTACATAACTAATTTTAAATAATGTTCATATATTTATAATGGGTCAGATTGATATAAATGTAGTTATTAATGTATGTCATATAATGACTATATAATTAAACGCAAGCAAAGCTTAAAAAAACCGACTTCACCGCTTTATCTTCGAAACCTTGATCAGATTTAATGTATTAAACACGCATTATTGACTATAACTCAAAAACTAGAAATTAGATCTTGATCAATTTTCAATGGCACCACATAAAAAGCACCAGCTTTCAAATAAAAAAAAATCATCAAAATCGGCTCACAACGAAATAAGTTATTATGAGGTAATTTTTGAAGTCGGTTAAACGAGAACATCGTCAAAGTAGTCCACAAAATAGGCATTATTGACGATATTTCAAGAACTACTGATCAGATCTTGATCAAATTTGAATGGGACCAATTAGAAAGCAACATCTTTCAAACTAAAAAAATATATTCGAAATCGGCTCACGTGGAGAAGTTATGAAATAACACACACAAAAAAAATAGTAAAAAAATACAGTCGACTCGAGTACCTCCGCCTTTTTTGGGAAGTCGGTAAAAAGTCGGACCCACGACCGTGCCAAGATAGGACTCGGCCGACCAAGTTTTCTTTCAACCTTTAATATGATGTGATAATTTAGGGGGGTAAATTGTCGCACTTTCTGACCCATATTGCAAAACGTGTCGAGCTGCGCTCAGGCTGACCAAAAATGTTTGAACCCACAAAGTGCCTGCTATCTCTACAAACTGGTTTTATCCTTTAATCTTATGAGATAAGGTGCCTTGCAGTGGGCTTACGGTCTTTTATCTTTGTCATCTTATTAGAGAAGACATACAAAATTAATAAAAATGTTATTAGACTAAGCGTTTACCCGCTAACTTTTTCTAAACTACGCAACAGATTTTGATGCGGTTTTCACCATCAGATAGATAGTGTTTCAAGAACGGTTTAACCATATATATATATATATATATATATATACATATATAATAATGATAAAACCTAATAAGAAATGTTTTGCAACCAAGTCGCCGAAAAATAATTAACTTTTTTATGCTAAATACGCAAGCATTTGACCACTATCTCACGTGATGGAAATTGAAGATACGGCCGAAGATGTATCATACTTGCTTTGAAGATACGCTATTTACTATAGATTTGAAGACGTTCGTCACAGTTGAATGTTAGAAACTGTTGGCGTAAGTAGTTTCTAAATCCGGCTTGCACCGCCTCACACGTCTGGGGGGTGGCCTTGGTGAGCAAGGTTACCCCTCCTTGGGCGCAGTGGCCAGGTTTTACACCCGAGCCTACCGTCGAGGCAAGATAGTGACTGCTAACGCGACCCTATCTTGCCCCTCTCGGAGAGGGACTGCTCACGGGGGGGTATTTAGTGGGTTCGAGCCCCACACACCCCTTTCCTTCAACCCCTGGGAAGGAAAGGACGTGGTAGGCATTTCCCCCAACAAAAACAATTGTAGTTTCTAAATACGTATAGCTCTGTAGGTACGGTCTATGCGATTTATATATTTTTTACATAAGAACTCACTGTAATATCTTCCGCAACTGCATTTAAAGTCAATAGCCGGAAACTTAGATATAACGATAACGTAATTCAACATTTGATATATCACACACAAACACATTCTTCACTATTTATCCGTTCTGTAACACAAGAAAAATATGGTGTCAGTATGTAAACACACTGACCGCCTGCACTGCTTCCAATTGAATAAACACATTTTTTTCTATTATTAGTATCTAGGTAGCTAGTTGGGAACACTGGTGACCGTTCGCAATTTTCCACAGATTGAGCGGTGCAAAAATCGGTTCCTACCGATTTTTTTCCTACCTATCTTTGCCCTCTCCTCCGGACCTCTGAACCGAGTTGATGTGTACAAGATTTTATTGAAGTTATTTTTTACCGACTTCCCAAAAAAGGAGGAGGTACTCAAGTCGACGGTTTTTTATTTTTTTTACCACTCATATCTTCTCTCCACGTGAGCAGATTTCGAATTTTTTTTTAGTTTGTAATATGTTGCTTTCTAATTGGTCCCATTTAAATTTGATCAGGATCTGATCAGTAGTTCTTGAAATATCGCCAATAATGCCTATTTTGTGTCGAATAATGCGTACTTTGACGATGTTCTCGTTTACCTGACTTCAAAAGTTACCTCATAACTTCTTTCGTTGTGAACCGATTTTGATGATACTTTTTTCATTTGAAAGCTGGTGCTTTTCATGTGGTCCCATTGAAATTTGTTTAAGTTCTGACCTCTCGTTTTTGCGTTATAGTCAATAATGCGTGTTTATACATTAAATCTGATCAAGGTTCCGAAGATAAAGCGGTGAAGTCGGTTTTTCTAAGCTTGGCTTGCGTTTAATTATATTAGCTAAAATAGATAATCTAGTAGTTTAAATACGTAGAGGATAATAGACGCTCATACCAGCCGAATAGGTTTGACAACACCGGCCTGCTCCATTAACCGTGAGTGACTTATGCACAGCACAGTGCACACGAAGACATCGACTCACACTACAAGATCTACTACACCACGCACACTACCTCCTGTGCGAGATTGCACTTATTGATGCACACATAGCCGCAAGACCCGCAGTACGTTCTTCATTTGCTGATCCCCTAGTACATGAACGATTGAATTAAACGAGATTCCTAAAAGAAAATTCCTAAAACTAAAATCTAAAAATACCGGTATTACCAAGATGTTCTCTCCGTTATCAATCCCAATACAACACTATTCCCCCGACACTTATTCGGCCGAAACTGGGCAGGAGGCTGTAACAAGCGCCGCTTCGTCTACAAACAGCGTAACTTCCACGTATATTGATAAACATAAGCATGATGACGACAGTCAATGTGAATTAATCAAGGCAGACATGATGTACATGTTCTGTGAACTACAAAAACGTCAAGATGAAAAGTTTGACCTTGTTCTTACGTCCATTTCAGAGGTAAAAGTTTCGGTAGAACTTGTTTCGATCAAGTATGAAGAAACGTTAAATAGGATAGACGCACTTGAAAAGGAACGCACGTGTGACAAAAACCTCATTCAAGACCTGCAAACACAGATCGAAAGAATTTAACATAATTCGCGGTGTACTAGTGTTTAGATAAGGAACGTAACGCAAGGGCACAATGAATCTGTGCAAGAACTAAAACGGATACTTACAGACACACTCAACGTAGCTATAGAAGACAATGAAATAAAAAATATATACCGCATTCCAAAAAAATCTGTCGATAACCCCATAATAGCAGACTTCACATCGCGCCAAAATTCCATGTCGCACATTTTTTGCTGCTGCGGTGATGCCTCTACAATTTCGCCAAATTTAAGGCATGCGAGATAAACCTTAAAAACACGCTAAAAGAAGTACAACATCAAAAATTCTTTGAAGTTCGTGCAGAAGAGAGACTAGTCTCTTTTGCGCGTTTGATAAATATATAAAGTGATTTTTTACGATGCGCGGGCACTCCGACGCCTAAAAGCATAGAAAAAAATGTGCCTAAAAGCGACACGACGACGCGACGCCATGAAGTTGGGTGGTAACTGTCTCCTTAGGCATAAATATCTTATATATATCTATGACTGTCTCTCAAGTTTCCGTGAGAACATAGGTACTTACTCAAGTAGAGTCTGACAACACTATTATTAGCTAAACAATCCGTTGCGTAGGTAATTCGTAGATTTATTTCATATCTCGATGGCACAACTACAACAAGGTAGTCATTTCATAATAAGACATGATATAATATATATATATATATATATATATATATATATATATATATATATATATATATATATATATATATATATATATATATATATAACGCGCACTCATCTACGCCATCGCGCCATGGCGTATCTTTGAACTACCCGCAGGCGCGCCAGCGGGTTCAAAGATGACCCACCAGGCGTCGCGTCGGTCGCCCGGTTAAAAAATATACACATAAACACTAAAACTCACTTAGTTCAATGACTTGTATCGTGGGGCCGTGAACATCCAAATTTACACAACATTCACAACATAATCAAAACCAGGAACAGAAATCTTCAATTACCACCGGGAGTCGAACCCGCTGCGTTGAAGGCGAACGCGCAGCCATCAACGCCAGCAGTTCCAAGTTCAAAAACGACCCGCCCGGCGCGGCGCATGTCGGCCGGGTAGAAAATAATAAAAAACATACCTATAATAGCTTTCACATTCACAGCCCCACACTAAGTTCAGCGACTTGTATCGTGGGGCCGCGCCGGCCGTAAACATCCAAGATTCACACAACATTCACAATATATACATAATATACTTCATAACCAGAAACACAAACTTCCCGTCGCGTCGCCGGGAAAAAACTTGTGTTCCCACCGGAAATCAAACCCGCTTTAAAGGCAAACGCTTACTTCCTTTTTTGTAAGGTACATTTTTTACGGTCCTATGATCTCACATACCTTAAATTTGGCGAAATTGTAAAGGCATCACCACACGCTTTGATTCTTTTACTCGACCTTGAATTTGACGTGTGACTAGGACTTTTATTGTGAAATATAATAATATGTAGCTTGACACTGGCTAAACGCACAAGAATGCGAAGCCAAAATAAAAAAAAAGTTAAAATAAGAAGTTGAAAATTACAGACCACATTAATAGATGGAATATTATTATTGGTTATTATTTATTTCTATGAAAGTGGAAGAACTGCTTTATTTAGCCTAGTTTGTAGCAGTTGACTGAAGAAACTAACATGAAAGTGGTTGTGAATCAAGTGTACACAGCTGTGGGGTGTAACCGCACGCCTGAGATAGTTGATTGGAACAAAGAAGGATTGATCTGCTTCGGTGCTACTAACGCCGTTGTAATCAATGATACTGTAAGTATTTTTGTATTTATTTAATACATTATACCACACACGACAGATTTGGTTCGCGCGGACGTTGTGTGGAGACGCAGGCCAGGCGTGGGCAAGGCTGCACCGGAGGCGACCGCATGAACCAAATGAGGTCCAGTATGTAGCATTAACACACAGCCCACATAATTTCTAACCCACGGTACAAGACTTTGTATTTTGTGGGTGCTGGAGTCTGGAGACATTTAGGGTAAAACAGCCTATTTTCAGCCCCCATCCAGCTCTCAGCCTTTTTCGGACAATATTCCTTGATAAATAAATAGTGTATAGGTGTGTTATTTTAGAAACAATAACATTTGAATTTAGCATAATTATCTTGTGCATTTAGCCAGTGTCAAGTAATTATGTATTTCAAGAGTATATCATATTAAAAGTCACTCGGAAGTCACAGTCAAAGTCAAGTAAACAGTCATGGCATAGTATAGTGGTAGAAACTTTACTAGAACTTCTATTAGAGTTTTGGAGTGAAGGCGAAAATCACGTTTTTCAACTTTATATGATTTGCCTACACTTATGCTGGCTTACTTAGTAGTAACGGTTAATATCCACTATTATTACACATTAAAACTCCAAGAATCACAGGTTTTGGAAAATTATACAAAATGAACAATGCCATTTTTTCACTTTCCCGGTAAAACCCCCAATTATCTTATGTAGATATTAGGCGTAATTATATAGGCATTATTATTTAAATTATTTAGCATGCTACATCTTCGGCCGCATCATCACTTTCCATTAGGTGAGATTGTGATCAGGCATAAAAAAAAATTTAAAAAAAATTTTTTAACTAATATTTATATCTCCCTATTCCCCAAGAGAAAAACTACACATAGTACATTATAATATCCCAGGTACAAAATTAAAATACAATAACTGTGATACACGAAAACACTGAATAGGAGGGAGAGCATAGGAGAATTATACTGCTGTGAAACAATCCTAGGACCTGCTGCATAGAAAGCAACAACTGGCTCACTGTTAATTAAGTGCTAATGAAATTTTAAAATGGACTTCCATTGCTGTTTTCTTTGAGATTGTTCACCTTTCACTAATTTGTTTACCCAAATAACTACTGTGTGGTTGCCTATAAATCATCATGTCCTTCAAATATTATTGAGGCATGTTGTAGAGAATTAATTGTTTGAACAACAACAACAACAACCCAGTGCCCAGTAAACAAGGGCATTTTTTGTGACAAGGGCAAATTCTACATTGGGACATGAACAAAGTTGATGTGACACTAAAAAATATTTGCAATTCATAATTTAATGATACAGTGGAATATTATACAGTTATGACCATTACCAACAAGTCTTGATACTGGGCATGTTATTATTGTAGTGTACTTGAGATACTATACTTCTAAGGAAATTCAGAATTGTCAACATTCTTGGTCCTACAAAATGAAAGCCTAAAGCTAAAAATAATGACCAGGGTTGAAACCTGACCCCCTATTACGTATCTTTGTTGCACGCGGTTTCAATTAAAATTAAGCAAAAATGAACCTTATTTCTTAGGAGTTTTGTCAATTTAGTATTTAAACCGTTTGCAACAAAGATAGGTAATCGGGGGGCTGGTCATTATTTTTTCTCCACTTACAGCCTTAAGAACTCCTTTTGTACCCTATTAGAGTGCAATAAAGTATAAAGTAAATAGATTATTTATCCCTCACTAAATTTGAACATGGTACTATCTAAGTACTGTAGCATTATGAAGTAATGCATTAATATTGTTTAATTGCAGAATGAAAAATGCCGAGATCCAATCAAAGTTCTAAGCCATCACCGTTCCATAGTTAAAACAGTAAAATGGCTTTACAAACCAGATGGCAGCTGTACAGAGTTGGTATCAGGCTCGGCTGACAAGAGTGCTGCGATATGGTCTTTGGTGGATGGAGCTTGGAAGGTCACTGGAGCACTCACAGGACATACAGATGGAGTGACTACTGTTCATGGAATATATAATGGGAACAAGCTCATTGTGTTTACAGGCTCCATAGACGGCACCATCCGAGTTTGGGAGAGGACAGAAAGTATGTGTACTATTTTTGTGAAACCCTATTTAAATTATTGTTATTGCATTTAAATTCATCAAAGTTTTAAGGGATAGGAGATCTATGTAATTTACTACCAGATAGTTATAGTGTTTGATTATTTTTAGTATGTTTTACTTACTTACTTAGTTATTGCAGACTAGCCTTGAAGGTAGTTTCAAGCTTCAATGATAACTTGCAAATTACCCACATTCACAAATAATCACTAATCATATGAAAAACTTTGGCAATTTCACACAATCACACACCAGAATATGTTACCCAGAAAGTTCTTTGTGTCGATATCACTAAGTCAAGATTTTTTTTTTTCATTGATAAGGTAAGGAGCTGTTTGAAATGGTGATATCTCATTTTTGGTACAGGTTCATCAACACCAGAGCTATTTGGCACCATACAGCTAAACAATGGACTATGTATGACGCTGCACTCTCACATGATGCCGCTAGTCAACAAGCCAATTTTGTTTTGTGGACTGGACGACCACAAAATTCACGTGTTCACTGCAGATGAGTACCACAGAGTGCACACAATGGTGGGTCACGAAGACTGGGTACGGGGGCTAGATGTGTTGCAAATTGGTGAATATACATTTTTATTTTTATTTTTCAATCTTGGTAATATAAAATCTGAAGTTCGTTCACCATTACAATTACTTGTTTTTAGTTTTTTGTTTGTAATTTTATTAGTGTGTCTTGAAATTTTTAAAGTTTTCCTTTAATAGTGATAGCTCGAACCATTCATCGACTGGAATAACAATACAAAGTGGTTTACAGACGAGTCGACATTACTAGTAGCGTCGGCGTCACAAGACACTTACATCCGGCTCTGGCGTATCAGCCCCCGAGTAGAGGGGCTCACTCCCACTGGGACCATAGAGGTTGAGAAAATACTGTTTACGGGCTTCGGGCGCCAGTGGGTAGTCAAACTGGAGGCAGTGTTGGCCGGCCATGAAGGGTGGGTCTATGGAGTCCAGTGGTTCCCTGGACCTGTGGAAGGAGGTACGATTCATCTCTATTGCCAAAATGTAATGCATGATATGCTCAAATCAATCTTGTAAGATTATGATAAGCATCGCCTTCTACAAGATCTATCACACAATTCACACTAATATCTAGTAATGATGTTTGTCCTCCTTTTTTACTCGACTGCAAAGGAAGGGAATGTTTTTTGCGTGTATGTTGTATCTTTATTAGATCGTATCTTCCAAACAGATAGATGGCAGTTTTGACAGTTAAGGTGAAGTAGGCAAATTGGACGATTCATCCTCACGAATATTAGAGATTTGACTTTAAAAAACGGTCGATTAACAGCATTTTTTTATGTGTGATAAATGTTCACAAAATATTTTATTCAGCGATACACGATTGAATAAATTTGGCTCTATAGAAAAAAACATTAAACTTTACTAAAAAATACCAAATTTCCCGTTCCCGTCAGTGGAATGAATCAACTTTATTTTCTATAAAAGATATTTTTTACAAAAAATATTGGGTGTAATCCCAACAAACATTCAAACCTCGTTGTGAACTCAAGTTTTTTGTAAGATTATATTTAGATTATATGGTAAGATTAATATTAAAAAATATATGAAAGCGCGCACGCTGACTATGCAGGCAATTCTACAAGGTTACAGTTGGGCTCCAGTCCGCGAACTCGATACCAATCGCCTTAAGGTAAAATTTGTAGATTTTTTTTTATATCTGATAGGTTAGGTAAGCACTATCTATCGCAATTCGCACATGAAGGGTGATGATGTGGTCGAAGGTTTAACGTGTTCTATCTTGAACGAAAGATCTGAAAGATAGCCGCCAGAACATCATTATCAATTGCTGGGGGTGATCGCATGTATGATGTGAATAATATCCGGCACCCACGACACAACTCAACGAACTTAGTGTGGGGCTGTGTTTGTGACAGCGTTTATGTTTATTAGTATGTAGGAAAAACAGCTCATTTCATGGGACCAATAGAACGAGTAAGTATGTCGCTAGTCTATTCAGTATGATGATAGCAACGTGTTTATAGGTAAACGGAAACCAGTATACCGTCTCCTCTCGTCATCCTTGGACAAGACGCTGGTGGTTTGGGAACCGGACGAGGGCGAGGGCGGGGCCGGGGACGGGGGCGGGGGCGTGTGGCGCGAGCGAGTGCGGCTTGGTGAAGTGGGCGGTAGCGGGCTCGGTTTCTACGGCGGGCGGTTCGGGCCCGCCGGGGAACTGCTGGCCCACGGGTACAACGGCAGCTTCCACGTGTGGAACCACTGCCAGGTGAGTGGCGATGGTGACTCTGTTCTCGTTCTACTACGGAAGTTTTGTAACGCAGTACAAACTCGATAACTTTAATTATATTACTTGACTCCTGTCCCTGTTGCTGCAGTAAATGCAAATAAAAATATTTTTATTTTATGCTACATTTCCAATATAAATTGTGCAAAAATGTCCGTTACTACAAAATCTAAACGGCCAATTTTTATAAATGTGTATAAGCTAGATAGTATTAATTCCATCATATGGACTACAGCTGTGTAACTAAAAAGGCTCTCTATAATAAAAAACCGGAATATCTGTTGATGACCTTTATCAATTAAATAAATACACTCTCTACATTTAAACTTACTCTAGCCATCCTCCAACACAAAACTGCCGGGCTTAAAGGTTGTTTCAAGTAACGTGCCACAAAGATATGGAACGACCTTCAACCCTCTATGTATAAAATGTCTTGTGATAATATTTAGAAAAGTAATTAAAATTATTGAAAATTAAATATTAAAAACTTATATTGCTTAAACAACAGACACATAATAAAAACAAACACACACATAATAAAAACAAACACACACACTCATTTACTTCTCCTCAACTCCTGACCTACTTATGTATAATTTTAAGTTGTTTTTATCTAAATATGTACTACACCGATTAATATATAATTCTGTCCATCTAATTTATTAATAAACATATTTTTTAACTCGCTGTGCACTATTTTTAGGGTTCCGTACTCAAAGGGTAAAAACGGGACCCTATTACTGAGACTTCGCTGTCCGTCCGTCCGTCTGTCACCAGGCTGTATCTCAAGAACGGTGATAGCTAGACAGTTGAAATTTTCACAGGTGATGTATTTCTATTGCCGCTATAACAACAAATACTAAAAATAAAATAAAATAAATATTTTAGGGGTTCCCATACAACAAACTTGATTTTTTATAGATAATGGTACGGAACCCTTCGTGCGCGAGTCCGACTCGCACTTGGCCGGTTTTATTTTTATTCCGGTGTATATATCTTAGGCCAGGATCGGGGTAAATTGAAAACCAGCACTGTGTGCTCAAGTAAATGAACACGCAGTACAAAGCTGATTTTACTCCGATTGCTCTATAAAAAGTATTTATGTAGTAAAGGGTTTAGTTGAATTTGACGTAATTTTCTTTTTTATAGTAGCAATAAACATATTAAAATAATCTTACAGAAACTTAGAGCCCGACCTAGCCGGCGAAGCCTACACGAGCCCGCGCACATCGTCGTCGTCGTTTCGTTGTGTTCGCGCCATTAGCATAGAAATAATTATAAATTATATTACGTTTTGTAAACAAATAGGTATCTCATGATTAATCAGGGTTCATATACCTAGTTATAGTGTAACCTACTTTACGCTAGCCTAGTTAAAGCTTTATATTTCAAAGCAATGAGACCCATCACAGCAGTATTGTCGCGCAGGAGACGAGTCAGTGGCAGCCGAGCGTGGTGTGCGGAGGACACTTCGGATCTGTGGAGGACGTCCGGTGGGAGCCGCACCGCGGCCGCTACCTCGTCAGCGTGTCCGCCGACCAGACCACACGGGTGCACGCGCCCTGGCTCCGACCCGACGGTAATGTACACAATATTTAACAGTGTTAAATCGTTTATGTGTCTATAAACGCTTTCACACTTACAGCCCCACACTAAGTTCAATGACTTGTGTCGTGGGTGCCGGAAACATATACAGATCACACACACAATCACAACCAGAACCAGAAACACTAATTTTCCTTGGGGAGAAAACTTGTGTTCCCGCCGGGAATCGAACCCGATACCCCTGTAAGGCCCCCGGCAAGTGTGGGGCTGTGAGCGTGAAAGCGTTTATATGTTTTTTTACTCGGGCGGGTCAGGTAGTTTAAAATATAAAATAGGAATTCCTGTACACGAGAGCGTCTGGGTGGGGTCTGCGTTAGCGCTGCTATCTTATGCTTGTGTCCCATTGTACCTGGAGCGATACAGTAACGGGGCTGTTGCGCGCAGGGCGGGCGGAGTGGCACGAGCTGGGCCGGCCGCAGGTGCACGGGTACGGCCTGGTGGCGGTGGCGCCGGTCTCCGCGCGCCTCATGGCTTCCGCCGCCGAGGAGAAGGTCATCCGCGTCTTCACGGCACCCAACAACTTCCATTACAACTTTGAGGCCATCACTGGGCAGGTGCTCGTGGAGGGGAATACTATTGGTGAGTTCGCTTCGTTCCCGTACGACGGACGTTGTTTCTGGGTGTCCGAAAATGGTAGTTGTCTACTCCTATGTCATTTCAACTAATATTTCCTAATTTTGATTTTGTTTTGATCTACGAACCGATAGCCTATAATTCCTAAAACTATAAATTTAATCTAAATATACATCATCTATACGGCACCTAAGTTACTTACGAGGCATTTTCTGTTTTAAGCTTTACATATTGTGTGAGATTTTGAAATTATAAACTGTTAACCAGTTCAGTTCGCGGGCTTGTATTTTCACCAATAGGTTATACATAATATGATGTACCTTTCACAGAGGGAAACGGTTGTATTATATTTGGAAACAGTGTGTCTCTTGTCCGAATGCGGAATCCGGGCATGGCCAAAACATACAAAAAAAACTCGTAACGTCAATTTGAATTTGACATTTATCACAAGTTGTCAAATCAAGGTCGGCCGGTTGGTTACCTGTTAATACTATTCGAGAAAATATCTATTTCTCATGTATTATTCGCAGTAAATCTCTTAAGCAATGCAAAATAATATACCCATGGACGAAAATAAATAAGGATAACATCACTTTGTAACAATCAAGCAATGATTTTACACACCCTCCCGACTGAGATTTTTATTGATATTTTGCTGAACGTAGATGGCAAAACTTTGGGAGCCTGTCGGCGCGTCTGTAAAAAATGGAGAAATATCATCGACAGTTCTGAATACCTCTGGGAGAAGATCTGCTGCAGAGACTTTCCACACGCTGCTAAAATTGCCAAAGAGAAAAGCCATAGTGCATGCATATGGTACTATGTTTACAAAAATCTCACCGAGTGGAATCAAGTGTTAATTTGCAAATGGATTATAGAATTAAAAGAGTTAGATTTTTCCCTTGTTGACTTCATCAAAGGTCTTACTGTTGAACCAGCCCCTCTCAGAGTAAGTAATTATAACAGACTTAAATTCACCAACAATGATTATGCTTTGGTTATATTTTACAAGTTGATGCTCGGTATAGTAAGACCTGTAGATAACCCAGAATATATGTCTGAGAAGTACTTCCAGGCTATGGGATTCTCTTTGTATGGAGAAACACTATATTTCTACCAAAATAAAGACATTTTTGCATGTGATTTACTATCGCCTGAACTTGATTCAAGATGCATATACCATTGTGATTATGATATAAAAGAGATAACTCATTTTGATGGTAAAACATTTGTATTTACAAATTGTGGAAAAATTGTTTCATTGTCACGGGATGAAGTGTCAGTTAAGCCTATAAATTGTCCGCCGCAGTGGATACCTCAGATACGGCATATTTGTGCCATCAATGATAATAACTACATATGTTATTCGAGAGATTTGTTCAATATACAAACAGATAGACACAGGCATTTGTATTTGGAATTTAAAGTAGTGACTGCCTTGTTTTTCTATGGAGACAATGTTTTGGTTGGCGATAAATGGGGATACATTTTACTGTACCGTCCAAGTGATCAAAAGTTAGGTGCGCTGCCAATAACAGAAGAATTGATAGTTCTACCACTTGGCCAATATGCCGTGCAGCTAGATGTGGCTGAAAGGAAATCTGGCACAATTATTACCATCACCACATTAGATAAAATTTACCTCTTGGAAATAAACTTCTATTCTGACGTAAGTAAAAATATATATATATTTATTTTTAAAAATATATTTTGATTCTGGACTACTTAGTTTTTATTTTTATTATACAATGATATGGTACCATGGAGCTAGTCTGATTATAGAAATGGAAGCTGGCTATAGGAACTTCTGAACTAAACAAGATAAACCCATCGAGTTTGGGCTCATTTGATTTGTCTTGACAAGGTCTCTGCTTACATAACTTTTTTAATTTCAACTGGTAAATTGATTGATTTTAGAAATCTTTTAAAAGTATTACTTGTTTTATTTTAATTTGTGATCGTTCAAGGAATAATAAGTTAGTAGGTATTTATAGTAGAGAACATCCAAACTAATTGGCAAGCAGACGATAAGGAAGATGAATATGTTTTTTATTACCTCAATATAAGAGGTAATTTTTTTATTATAACACAAAGAGCCGATCACTTAATACAAAATTATATTTAAAAAATTACTAGCCACATGAAATTTGTTCTTTAGTCAATTTATTATATTTAATAATACTTTTATTACACTAACTTGTTGTCAACATCTCTACTGATTGTGTCAGTTAAAGGTTGACTGCAGAGTATTAGAAACCTAAATCTACTACTTCAACCAATCTTGAAGTCAACATTTGATTACTTTTCACCCATAAACGTAATTATATAAGGATAATTAAATTGCTTTGTTATAAAAGCTTGATTTAAAATCTAAGATAGATATGCCAATAGGATAAATAAAATATGCCTTACGTGAAACTGAAAGAAGATGCTTCAAGTTAAAGCCTACTAGAGAAGAGAAGACGGTTAGAGATTCATCTATTTTTCTCATAAAGAAAGTCATTTCACTTACATGAGACCATTATTGAAACAAAACAAGTATATCTGGGGGAAAGTAATTTCCTCATTTTAATTGCCAGTATTGCTAGAAATCTATAGCTGCAGAATTAACTGCCATAAACAAAAGAGTTTGATCTTAGTAAAGATCAATGTAAGATTGACACACTGTGTTTTTATTATGAATTTTAATGATTATCTAAAATTTTCTTTCCGGTTGCTGCCGGGAATCGAACTCAATACCCCAGCTTAGAAGGCAAACACTCTCCATACTAACTAAGCCAATTGCCAGTTCTATATATATTTAATATTTGACTCTCCATATTATTTCAAAACAAGCTGCTGTTTACTTAGAATAGATCATTTTAACCACGGGATAAGCCATTGAGAAGTGTCACCCTGATAGACCCAGGCGATTGTTGTGTTATAAATTAATATATACTTTTCAGGAGAAAGACGACGAGCTGCCTCTCTCAATAAAACGGTTACAGATGTACAAAAGAGTTTTAGACAACCGGAAGACACTGAAGATGCAGAATATGGGGGCTTTGCTTAAGGGCTCCACGGGATAATCAACCTACAGCAAAACCATGTTTTGCAACAACACTTATTTTAGGGAAGCTTATACATATACAAATGTGAATCAAAGATTCAAATTTATCAGTACTTTTTAGACCAAAAATTGACTCCAATAATAAACGACATAATCGTTATAGCAATCACAGCCTCTCACTAACTTTGATGACTTGTGTGGTGGGTGCTAGTAACATACATATCACACACACTGTAACATAAAAATTCCCATTAGCGGGAAAACTTGTGTTCATAGGGAGTCAAACCCTATACCCGTTGCTTAGAAGACAAACTCGCCAACTGCGCCAGCGGTGTTCAATCTTGATTATTTTTATAGTACCAGCTAGACACTTTACAATTTCAATCAAGAAATTCATTATATGAGTTTATACACACAAGATATGAAGTTACGAAAAAAGAGATTATTCAGTTAAATTGAGAACCTCCTTTTTGGAAGTTGCTTTAATTGCTTAAAATCAAAAATCAAAAAATCAAAATGTATTTATTTGTCAGAGTATGGTAAGTAATTAATAGTAGGACATAGTATTAGTTTCACATACTCTACCGTTTCCGGTGTACAAATATTTATATAATGTGGATATCAAATAAGTAACATTACAAATAATAATATTAATTTTGGAATATTTGATGAAAATTAGTATATAAGTCAGAATATCATGTCACTAGAGAATATAATATAAATTATGGTGAGATATCAAATAAGTAAGTAAAAATAATAATTAAGAATGTCAGTTGAATGTATAAAATTTAAATAGTATATTACCAATTATCATGTCATTCCAATTTGTCATCCATAAATTCTTTCACTGTATAATAACATTTGTTTATTAGTAATTTAAATAACATACATTTTAACTTAGTTAAGCATAATTCTTTGAATTGGTCAGGCAGTTTATTATAGATATGAATCGCTTTACAATATACGTTTTCACTATATAATTTTATTCTTTGCACAGGGACGTACAATTTGTACTTCTTTCGACTTTTCCTACTGAAAATTTCGTTGTGAAGCTTAAATAAACTGTGATTTTGGTGGACAAACAATATTATTTCGAAAAGGTATAGGCAGGGTAAAGGTAGTATATTGTGTTTTTTGAATAAAGGTTTGCAAGAATCTATACAATCAGCACCGCATAGAGACCTGACACATTTTTTCTGTGCTATAAATGCTCTCTCAATTGCTACGGAGTTACCCCATATGATCAAACCATAACGTAATACTGAGGATATATATCCGTGGTAGGCGCACAATGCAGCTTGTATTGTCGCTACTCGCCGCAGACGGTCTAGAACATACACATATCTGTCCAACTTGGAACATACATTTGCAATATGCTCCTTCCAGTTACAGTGCTTGTCTATAGTAAGTCCCAAAAATGTAGCAGATTCGACGCTTTCCACAACGTTGTTGTCATGGATTATATTTATTTTTATTGGGTGGCTGTTATATGTTTGGAATTGTATTAATTTTGTCTTATTTATGTTAACTTGTAGGTCATTGTGTTTAAGCCAAGTAATAGCAGAATTTAAAGCATTATTAATGTCAGATTCAAATTCATTTTTATTATTTCCTTCTATTAACAAAGTTGTGTCGTCAGCATATAAAACACATTTGTGTTTAGTCATATTAGGGAGGTCATTGATGTATAGGAGAAATAATAATGGGCCTAAGATACTACCTTGCGGAACTCCACATGAGTTAGTTCTATATGAAGATCTGCAGGCAGTTTTAGTATGTCCTATAAAAGTTTGTATTTCTACATATTGCTTACGTCCGGTCAAATAACTTTGCAACCATTCCAATGCCTTGCCTCGAATGCCATATTTCTCAATTTTGTAAAGCAGCAATTTGTGGTTAACGAAGTCAAATGCCTTTGACATATCCATAAAAATTAACACGATGGGTATCTTTTTATTTAAACTATCGGCTACCATTTTTATTACAGAAAAGCAAGCTAAGGTAGTAGACCTATTTTTTCGGAATCCAAATTGCTCTGATGTCAGTATATCGTTTTTGGATAAAAAGTTATAGATTTTTTTATACATAACCCTTTCAAACACCTTTGATAAAATAGGAATTAGAGTTATAGGGCGGTAGTTGGACATGTTATCTGCGGAACCTTTTTTGAATAATGGTTTAACCACAGATAGTTTTAAACGATTTGGAAATACTCCTTGGGAGAGTGATATATTGACAATGTAGCATAATGGAGCCGATATTATTTTTGAACACGCTTTAAGCATTTTAGTATTTATGTCATCGTATCCAGTGGAATTAGTATTATTAAGTGAATTTATAATATTATGTATGTCAGAGTTATCAATAGGGGTCAAAAAAATTGTATTCAAATTATTAGAAACATTATATGGATAGTGAGCTGTGTCGGTATCTTGTACGTCGTCTTTGGTTTTATTTAAATCAATAAAAAAGTTATTAAATAAGTCAGCTATAACGTTGGGTCGTGAATGAATTTTGTCATCTACACGTATTGATTCTATTTTAGTAGTTTGATTACCTTTGTCAACAGTATCCTTAATTATTGTCCAAGAAGCTTTGCTGATATTTTTAGAATTGAGAACATACTTAGCATTATTTATTTTCTGAGCGTTGATTATACAGTGTTTTAAAATCTTATTATAATTGAGATAAGTTTTTTTGTTTTGATGTTTCCTGGTTTTGGATAAATGATAGTGAAGATAGAGGCGACGTTTATTAATAGATGATCGTTTGAGACCTTTTGTGATCCATTTGTTTTTTATAGGCTTATTAACAACTTTGATAAGAAGCACAGGGAAACAAAGGTTATACATTAGCGATATAGTGTCATGAAACGTATTAAATGCTGTATTGAGGTCATCTGTTTCATAAACATCAGAAAAAGACAGAGAGGCTAATCCTGTTACATATTTTCTTAAGTTGTCTGCACTAAAATCTCTCCTTTTTTCAAACCAAAACTGACGTAGTCTGTGATTGCTGTGATCTTTTTGCACGTCTAGTTCAAAAGTCAGGGATTGTCCAGTTTCATGATCTGACAATGCTAGGTGATGCAGGTTGGATTTAACACTGGTCAGGTTACTAACTATTAAATCAATGCATGAATTTTTGCGTGTAGGTTTTATGATATGATTAGTAAGGTTATGGTTGCTCAAAATGGAATTTAACTCTTTGGAATTGTTGTTACTCGTGAGTATGTCAATATTCCAGTCACCACATAATATTACCTTTTTCTTGCCTTTTTTTAAAAGTTTTTTTAGTAAATTATTTAAATTGTCCAAGAACATGGTAGTATTCGAACTAGGAATCTTATAAATACATATGACAAACAGTTTTAAATTAATAATTTCTATAGCACAATATTCAAAGTTATATAATGTAGGTTCAATTAACTTCACCTGTTTACATTCCAAGTGTTTTTTGACTAGGATGCAAGTTCCTCCTCGCCTTTGGTTAGGTCTAGAAAAACTTGCAACAAGTTTATAGTTTTTAAGGCTAATGTTAGCTTCTGTGCCTCTTTTGACAAAAGTTTCCGATAAACATATTATGTCGACATTGGTATCATTATTTTCGAGCTCTTAGATGCTTATTTAATATTTCTAAAGTATACCTGGACCAGAATACGGGAGACTAGTCTATTTAAAAATATAGTTTTGAATTTGATTATAATCTTACTTACATGAAATTGTTCAAATGTTGTACCAAAAATATTTTATGAAAAACACAGCTGTATAGCTGACAGTATACAAGGTTACTTTGAATTAGCGCTTCATACTCCACAGGGGGATAGGGTATTGACAATGCAACCCAAAAAAAAACTATAAAAAAAACTATATTTCTTTTCAATTATTTTTTTTATGTTTGTAAAGTGCCGAGCTACGATTAAAACCAACTCGTAAACTCAAAAATAAAAAATAATACACCACTAAAATAGTTAGCGAGTCCTTCGTTTCTACGCCGCGGGTAGCGAATTCGATTCCTGCCACGAGCACAGTTTTCCTCCTCAAAGGAATTTCGTGTTTCTTGTTCTAAGTGTGGCTCGGCTGTCAATGTGACTCGGCAGTTCGTAGGTTATGAATGACCATGACTTTTCGAACTTAGTGTAGGTAATGCTGTGAGTGTAAAAGCGTTTGTTTTGTTTTGAAAAAGCTGTTTTAGTTGTATTGTTTTTTATTTTAGAGTTTACGCGTTGGATAATTGGTTGTAATCGTAGCTCGGCACTTTACAAACATAAAAAAAATTTGAAAAGAAATTGTTTTTTTTATAAACAAAAAAAAATTTTTTTTTTTTTGTGTTGCTTTGTCGATACCCGACCCCCCTGTGGAGTATGGAGCTAATTCAAAGTAACCTTGTATAGTAAGCGTCTGTATTAGTTTAT
Organism: Lomographa bimaculata; assembly: GCA_948107665.1. Lineage (NCBI taxonomy): Eukaryota > Metazoa > Arthropoda > Insecta > Lepidoptera > Geometridae > Lomographa > Lomographa bimaculata. Next base: position 20,413,493 of record OX403589.1, on the reverse strand, counting down.
TTTATAAATTCAATAATTTTATTAAAAAGCTCTTTGTTTTCGTTAAATTAGATGTAGGTGAGCTATTAGCAAGGCGGTAATTACTATATCTATTTTGTTATTAGATCCCGTAAGTCCTATTTATGTATATTGAATAAAATGTTTTAATTTAACAACTTTTTTATTATTTATTCAATGTTCATCCCAATGGGTTACATTTATAGATATTTGTAAAATAACACAAATCTCTCAGACCCTAATTATTGTTCTAACCCTTAGCACATTAGGAGGCCGGGGAGTCTAAAAAAACGATCTATAGGCTGTCTCTGTTTAACTGGCAAACTGTGCCCATGCTTGATGCGATAGCACTACCGACCAAACAAATTATGATAGGTGCCGTAATACCAAAAATTATGAATGAAAATGTAATGTTTAGCCATTGTTTTTTGCATTAATAGTACCTTGAAATAATAATCTATGTTCCTGTTGTAATGACAAAAGAAATGTGTTAGTTTTTAATACAAAACGAATAAGTTAAAGATGCGACAATAACTTCGTAATAATGTGTGAAAATCAATTGGTTTATATTTCGTTTTAGGAAATTATTTTAGAATAAAAACTATCCAGGAACCTAGATTAATACGTTTTTAATCAGAGTAACAGCACATTATGGTGGTAATATGCTTGAATTATAAATAATTTCGGTATTACGATTGTATGGGAAAATCAACCTCCGCAGGCCCCTTAAGTTCTACGACTTTCTTCTGATTTCTATATTTTACATAATAATGTATTCTACACAATGTTTTAACCACACTCTCCCTCAAAGAACGGCATTGCCAGCGCCGCCCCTCGAAATATGCAAGCCAAGGCCTGTTGATACTTGATACCTTAGACGACTTAACAGAGAATATAAATAATACATTTTAAAATGTATCAACTGAAAGGCAAGATTAACTTGCAAGAAGTATGGTCTCAGAGTTTCAAGCTAGTGGTTAGGATAGTTATACCAAAGTAGCTTGCTTCAATTACACTTATCCTTTTGACATATAACAAGAAGTTAATTTTGAATATAACGGACCGAGCGAAGCGTCGTCGTAAGCTACTCTCAGCACTTAGTCCATCCATCCGTCTATCAGAGGCTAGGTTAGAAGGTCAGAGGCTATATAATATCTTCGAAATCACGATCAAGTTATTTGTTTTGAAATTCTCATAAAATATGTAAAGCTAAGGTCCAAAGCCGAAAATAGCAGTTCAATGGATATATGAAGAGGTGGCACCCATAAACACACAAGGAGGCGATGTAAGAAGCGGGCGGCGCGGCGCCAGTAAACACTTAAGAAGGCACTTTTTTTTTCGTTGATGAAATTATTTTTACAATTAGAATACCAAATTGTCTTGAAAAATTATATGATTTAATTTTAAATTAACCATTATGTTGGACAGGTTTTTAAACCTATTAACCTATTTACCGGGTGCTATCTAAAAACGGCTATTCATTTAAAGTTAATATAATATCTGATAACGAACTGCCCGTTGGCTAAGTTGGGTGAGCGTTCGCCTTCTAAGCAGGGGTATCGGGTTCGATTCCCGGCGGGAACACAAGTTTTCTCCCCAAGGAAAATTTGTGTTTCTGGTTCTGGTTGTGATTGTGTCTGTGATGTGAATGTTTCCGGCCGCCCTCTGCGCCGTGGGTCCTAGGTTCGATTCCCGGCAGGAGCAAAAAATTTCTTCCCTAGGGATATTTGTGCTTCTGGTTCTGGGTGTAATATGTGTGTGATGGGAATGTTTCCAGCACCCACGACACAAGTCATTGAACTTAGTGTGGGGCTGTGAGTGTGAAAGCGTTTATGTTTTTATGTTTATGATATATCCTATATAAAATACAAAAAACAAATAGTTATAAAAAAGTAATGACAAGTAAGGTGATTGTGAGGAGAAGGCGTAGGGTTTCTGTTTGAGGAACTAGTACTAGTTCAGACTAATGTGATGCCTACTAGTTCAGACTAATGTGATGCCTACTAGTTCAGACTAATGTGATGCCGCTTTTACGATGTATCTATAATAATTCTAGGGCCGGAAGGAGCGGCGGTGCCTTCACTGGGGCTATCCAACAAGGCTGTGTTCAGCGGGGACGACAACAAACTCAGCGAGGACAAAGACGACGGCTATTACGTTCCTATTCACATGACAGGTAATAAAACTTACGAGGGACTCGACCACATGTGCTATAATAAAATTTACCAAAGGGTAAAAATAAATTGAGACTTACGACCATGAGTTAATTATAACGCTTCCGGTTATGCTAATGAAGGTAAATATTAAATTTACCTTCCGCTCATCTCGAGCGGGACAGTCGCTGGAACAATAAACTCGTAATCGATGCCGGGAACGCGGCCGCAGACGCTACCCAGTACCGAGACGTTGACCACGACGCGCTCGTTCCAGAGCCCCCGACGGAGGAAACGCTGATGCAGAACACTCTGTGGCCGGAGCACCAGAAGCTGTACGGCCACGGGTACGAGGTGCACGCACTGTGCGCCTCCGGGGACGGCACGCTGCTGGCCTCCTCCTGCCGCGCCACCGACGTCGAGCACGCCGCCGTGCTGCTGTGGTGAGTGCCGGCTACGTGCAGCGCGCCCTCCTGCTGCCGTGGTCATTGTGGCAGGAACTTTAGTAAGCTTCCTCGTATACATCATTATAAAGAAATGTTCATAAAAAATGCACGAAAATACCATAAAGCGTGTCAATAAACCGACTGCCGATGATATTATGTCGCGATCCCGGCTCGCACGACTCGCGTGCTCCAAATACGTTCGCGTGGCTGCGGGTACGGACCGCGCGGTCCGTGGCCGCGGGTCGAACTCGGCAGCTCGGTGGGCGGTCCGCAGGGAGACGCGGTCGTGGACGCAGATCCAGCGGCTGGTGCATCACGCGCTGACGGTGACGGCGCTGGAGTTCTCGGGCGACAGCCGGCGGCTGCTGGCGGCGTCCCGCGACCGCCGCTGGTCGCTGTACGGCCGGCGGCCCGACTCCAACCTGTTCGACCTGGAGGCCGCCACCGACAAGTCCAACGCCGTGCATGCGCGCCTCATCTGGTGCTGCGCCTGGACCCACGACGACGTCTTCTTCGCTACGGGCTCCCGGGATGGAAAGGTCGGCTCTTCTAAACCTTTTGTTTTATTCGGCAAACTCCTTTGTTAACGTTCATGCAATTTTTTCGTGCTAAGAATGAGTAGCCTATACGGCCAAAATAATAAGATCGATTTATTTAAAAGCCATAAACCTTTACGAGGCAAAATAACGAAAGCACAAAGAATTTGGAGACTCCGCTTATAAATCTGAAAGTTAAAGGAGTTAAATCGCAAATAAAACCAACAATCGGACCATTGTTTTCTAGCGAGAAAATTAATCGAAAACGTGTTTCGGTACTCGGATGCCCTCCCCAATGTGATCAAAATAAGATTTTATTTACTGCTACAAACTGCGTATATTTATTCTAAAAAAACGCTTAAGGAAGCGTAAAAAGCCCGTCTCGAGTGTAACATAAATAATCTATGTAAAGGTTTGCGTGTGGACCAAGACGGACGTAACCCCGGTGCCGACGAAGTCGTCTCTGGGTGCATACGCGATGTACGGCAAAGCGCTGGAGCTGTCGTCTTCTTCAGTGACGGCGCTCGCGTTCGCTCCGCTCGCGCTCGAGGGGTCGCGCCTCGCGGCCGTGGGGCTCGAGTCGGGCGTCGTGCGCCTCTACTGCTTCGACGGCCTGTGGAGCCTCGTGCACGTCTGCGACTCCAGGTGCGTGCCCCTTGCCCCCTCCCTCCGGCGCTTACCCTGCCATACCGAGCATGAGCGATGGTCGAGCTATTTCTGCAATTTTTTTTTTTAATATTTAAAGAAGATACTCACCTCTTTCCATGTGTCAAATAGCTTTCTGCCACTATCCACTTCTCTCGCGCATCATCATTTATTTTTATGCATCTGGGAGTGAAGCTGAGATTGGCGTTAGGGTTTAATGACACCAACTTAACTTTACGATTTAACAATGCTAGATTTAACAAATCCCGAAGAGGGTTTTGTTAAATGTGACATGTTGCAGCAATTTTTTCAAACTTTGCTATATCCTCTTGTTTCCTTCCTCTATAGTACGACTGATATGTCGAACGAGAAGTATTTCTAGTTAAATTCGATTCTATATTTATATATATGTACATTATATAGTTAAACGCGGGCGAAGTTAGAGTGGTTAAGTAAACTTCTCATATAAAATGTAAAAGTATAATAATACAAGCTATTCCTCGCGACTACGCCCGCGTTCATAATCATCTTCACTTTCCATCAGGTGAGATGGTGGTCAAATGCTTATCTATCTAGCATAAATAAAAAGAAAATAAAATAAAAGAAAGTTAATAACGATCGGTCCATCGATTGACCCGTGACGGGGCTCAGATGGGCGCCGGCAGAGTTAGTTTGAGATGTATAACGTGTGCTGGTGTGACAGCGCGGCGCACCACCTGGCCGTGAAGCGGCTGACGTTCAGCCCGCGGGAGGAGGATGCCCGCAACAGGCGGGCGCTGCTCGCCAGCGGCGGCGCAGACAACCTCGTGCGGCTGCACTGCATATCCCTGCTATAACTCTTGTGTATATTAAACTAAAGTCTATTTAAATATATTTTATTTTTTTATCAGTTGTTTTGCTAGTCTGACCGGTGCGGAAACGCTTTAAAGTATACGTGTAATATATTATAATTTACCCTGCACTCCTGTGCACCGCACGACTGCGTTTTGTAGGTACGATTTCTCCCTCGTCGCATGCTACAGCGAGAAAGATTGCTATCGAATATTTGCACTGCCCATGCTCTAGAGTGCGGCTGCTTGCGACCAATGTTTTGTTTCTCGCTCTAGTTAACGACGTTCACTATCAATATAAAGAGCTAAGGAAAAGTGCAATTATCTGGGGAAAAGTAATTAAACCCTAACACGGTGCAAGCAGTATTGCAGTCCCACAGTTGTGTTGTTGGTGAAATGTTGTACCATACATTTTATTGCAGTAATGAAGTACGGTAAAAGGGATTGGTTCAATCAAAAGCCGTTTTAAAACATATATATTTTTTTGTATTTGATATGGTCAATGTAAAGAATTGATCGATGTCGCTTCTCAGAAAGACATAAAAATGTATTTTATATTTAAGTAAGTTTTATATTATGTAAGTGACTAAGGTTGTAAATCTGCTGTTTGAAACTGCCGAATGTCGTATTTGTATAAATCCTATTTTATTCCAAATTCAGAAGAAGTAATTTTTGATTAAAATGTACCCTATGTGTCTGTACTATGGAGTTTTTTTTTGTTTTAAATGGCAGTTTTACCGCTGCAGTATTCACCTGTTGGTTCCTCTGAGAGATAAAATGTAAGGCTGCGCCATACAGGACGCATTCGGTTCGAACACGCGCACCGCTGTAAGGCGTCCGCCCCACGTCTCCGCACGTAATCCGTTCGAGCCAGCAACGTCCTGTGTGGCGGAGCTATAACATTCTCATTATTTCATCTTCTAACATAATGTTTCATCAATCATTAAACTCCCTGCTTCCTGTGGTTCCACCCTTATTATTGGGGTAAACAATCTAATATCTGTACAAATGAAAGTACAGTGGCTATTGTGCAACTTCTTTAAACTTCATTATTACCTTTTATAAATTGCTAACAATTGCTGATATCATAATTTGTAGTCTGTGAGATGTATAAAGGATGGTGGTCGTAGACAATAACTACCTATCGGCGAATGCTGTTAAAACGGATACATCACTACCTTATCATTGTCTAATCCAAGACCAATAGTGTTAATTTGAGAAATAATTCTGTTTTTCCGTTTTCTGCCATGCCGTATCCGTATTGTTTGTATATTATTATAAACATTTTTGTTACCACATAAACTAAACCAAATAATAACTATTCAAGTGATGTTATATCATATTGTCGTTACTTTAGCACATACGTCATTGTAGAAAAATTTAATAAAATATTCCAATGGTATTTTATCATTTATATTTACAAAAAATAAACAAGAGTATTGATAAGAACGATACACTTTACTTACTTTCTAAATACAACGATGAAATGTATATTATCTCCAAAAATATATAATTTTATTATCACAATTGTATTTTAGTTGTTTGATCATTTAATAATTGTTACGAGCACCTACATTTTATATATTTTAGACTATACCAGTTATATAACAATTCCTTTAAGTTCTTAGAACAAGTAGTCTTATGAATAAAACCAGTTACGAATTACGACTATATTACGTTACACACACAGTACACAACAAAAAATATAAATCAGAAATAAAAAAATATATGTAAATTTACCTTGGTTTTGTTTTATTACTTGCAGGTAAATTTCAAATAAAGAAGTAAATTTTTATATTATTTGTAGTTTTTCACAATTTCTAAAAATGACGATTATCTAGAAAACTGACACATTTTTTCATCATTTCAACTAGGCACATTTTTTTATTTTCTGGACAATCATGATGTACTCCTATTTGTAGGTATAGGGTTATCCATGAATTGCGCCACACCTTGTATAATATACACAGAAAAAAGTTATAAACTTAAAATATTTCTAAATTATATTATTGTAATGAATCTTCGTATTTTAGCACATAATATCGTAACTGATTAGGACATCACTGATAAGTATAGCGGTCAAAAGTGAAAAAAAAAGTTGGAAAGATATATATATATATATATATATATATATATAATGAAGTTCCCGTTTAGTTGGTTAAGCGTTCGCCTTCTAAGCAGGGGGTCGATTCCCGGCGGGAACACAAGATTTCTCCCCAAGGAAAAAATATTTCTGGTTGTGATTGTGTGTGATGTGAATGTTTCCGGCACCCACGACACAAGTCATCGAACTTATGTGTTATGGGCTAAGATTGTAAAAGCGTTTAAGCGTTTATATACTTTATATGTAAATAGATATTATGTAATGATTGTGTATATTGTATGAAATCAAAAGATGATATAAAATTGTAACCAGATACTTACCTTCAATTTTGAATGCGTTAAATAATTATTATTCAATCGACGTGAAATTTACAGATTCGTCATTACAAAAATAGTGCGGACAATAAAAACACAAGAGTATTAAAACTCAAAATTTGTATAACAAATTATACTTTTTTCTTTGGTTACAAAGTAGTGGAAGAGGGTTAGCTAGGCTTACTTACTTACTCCGCTGGCTCAGCGACCCAAAGTGGGCCTTGGCCTCCGAGATAAGAGAACGCCATTGGTCTCGGTTCTGCGCAACTTCTTGCCAGTTGTGGGTTTGAAGCAGACGCAAGTCCGCCTCCAGTTCGTCGATCCAGCGATACCTTGGCCGACCCACTGGTCTGCGCCCATACGGCTTTCCCAAATACGCATTCTTGACGTTACGATCCGCACCCATTCTCTCTAGATGACCAACCCAGCGCAGTCTATGGGCTTTTAGCTAGGCTAATGTATTTTTTTTTAGTTTTGATTTTCATGCGAAACATCATGCAACCTTATATAATTAAAAAGAAACTATGCCTCATAAAATTACAACATATTTGCTTTTAGCAACTTTTTAGTATATTATACATCATTCTGTTTCTGGTTGTGATTGTTTGTATGATGTGAATGTTTCCGGCATTCACGACACAAGTCTCACAGAAAGAATATGCCGCAGTAAACAGAATGTTTTTTTGTTAAGATGGCGTAGTTATTATGGTGCAGTAGTTTTTTTCGTCTGGAGGACAACTAGAAGCGGCACTCGATATATTTATAAAGTATACTTAGAACTAAGATTACTTATATCTGAACGGTCGAATGGATCACCGACCGAAATTGGTGCGTCTTCATCTCGGCCGACAAATTCAAACCAAATTTCATTTACATCCAGGCCATGGCAAACTGTAAACTAGTCGATTGCGTGAGCCGGTGAATGCGCTACAAATATTGCCCTGTGACGCCTATAATGCCTAGTGCCGTCGGTTTAAGGCACGTATCATACACGATAACACAAGTGATATCAGCATGATGCCATCAGTGACTTTTTCGCCTTCTTGCCTTTCAATAATTTGCTAAACGATTTGAGAAGGCCGGCTTTCTTGGGCCGGCCGGTGTCGCCGGAGAACGAGCCTTCTCGCGAGGCGGAGGCGGAGGCCGAGGCGGCGGGCGCGTCCCACGAAGGTTCCGCGGAGGCGCTCCGCGGCGGCGCCGACGGCGGGCTCGGAGGCGCCAAGAAGTGACTGTCCGAATTCGACATCTCGGCTATATTGAACGCAGATTGAGAAGTCTCCACGCCGTGGAAGGGCCGCAGTTGAACGCCCTTCGGAGAATGGTTCTGGTACGCGAGCCTGGAAACAAATATTTATTGAATAACAATTCAAAGAAACATGTGTGATATTTATTAGTATACAGATTTTCTCGTTACGTTAAAGAACCTATAAAGTATTCGAATAACAAACTTCTCATCGAAATCTGTTTATCTATGGCCTTATACAAATATAATTTTAAATACTGTCCGTAAAGAACTGCCCGTTGACTTAGGTGGGCGTTCGCCTTCTAAGCAGGAATATCGGGTTCGATTCCCGGCGGGAACACAAGTTTTCTCCTCAAGGAAAATTTGTATTTCTGGTTGTGCTTGTGTGTGTGAAGTGAATATAGCCGTGTGAAGTGAATATAGCCCGCACCCACGACACAAGTCATCGTACTTAGTGTGGGGCTGTGAGTGTGAAAGCGTTTATGTTTAAATTACCTTGTTGAGTTCTGGGAACAAAAATTAGACTAGTTGACTCGTACCATATAAGATTAAAATAAATCCAAAACAAAATTCACTAGCAAAGAAGAGGTCCAGGTAAATATTTGTATACTCATGATTTTGGCCGAAGCGTAAGCGTGTTTATGATTGGCCAATGCGACAGATCTCAGCGGCAGTTGCGGAGCGACCGATCAAAATCTACGCTTCATTTATTTATTTACCTTTATTCGCAAAAGACAAACGTGTGACCACTATCACGCCTGATGGCAAGGGAAAATGTTCAAAGTATGGTACCTAAGCAGCTCGGGAGGAACTGTGAGGCACGTGGGCGGAACTGTGGGAATGGTGGGCGGTAGTGCGTACCTGGGCAGCGTGGGCGGGCGCACGTGCACATTGAGCGACTGCGCCAGTTTTTCCCAGAAGTCGTACATGTCGGAGTGGAACCGCAGCGGGTGGTACATCGCTAAATGCGGCGGCGGCTCGCACTGCTTGTACATTATCGGCAGGATCTTGTTCTGTCGCGTCTCTGAAACACAATGATTTAGGTAAATAGAACATGTTGCACGCACTACCATCGTGTTATAGAGGATATAGTGTGCAAACACTACCTACTGTACTTCCGATTGAAGGACAACGTTGGGACAATTTCAGGGCATAATGACATAACATGTTTATTACGGGACATGATGTTTGGTCCTGGGCTAACGTGAAGCAAATTACCTCCTAAGTGACCGGCAATATGGGTTTCGCCAGAACCGGTCAACAGGAGACCTTGCGTATGCCATACACACATGGAGTGAGGCCTTGAAAAACGGCGAAGCGCTTGCGGTATCGCTTGACATTTCCAAGGCTTTGACAGGATGGCACGACAGCCTTATTGGCAAGCTTCCAGCTTATGGTATACCTCCCAGTTTATGTGCTTGGATTCTTGAGGGAACGGTCGATTCGAGTTGTCATTGCTCGTCCGATCTAATGGCAATTAGCGCGGGAGTACCTCAAGGGTCGGTTCTTTTGGCTACGTTATTTTTGCTACACATAAACGATCTGCTTAAGCCCGGTATTTTTGGGTACAGAGACGATAGCACTGCTATCAAAAGATAAATATATCCAATGAACGAGCATCGTGTATGGAGTACTGCGGCCACCTTGTACCAGCTAGAAGCTCTTGAGTCTGTTGACCGGCGAGCCAAAAGACTTATTGGCGATAATAAGCTAGTTGAGTCAAAGTCTTGGTCACCGACGTAATGTAGCAAGCCTATCGGTATTCTATCGCTTACATTTTGGAGAGTGTGCCCAGGAATTACATGATATCATTATATTATGTAATTCTTTTTCATCTGACAAGAAAAACTATGAAACGTCATCCATTTATGGTTTACATACCTCTAGTTCGATCGAAGCGTTTCGCTTATCTTCCGTACAGCGAAAGAGTGGAACTCATTGCCTGCGTTTTTATTTCCCGATCGGTACAATCTGGGTGTCTTCAAGTCTAAAGTGAATAGGTACTTCTAGGCAAGCATGTTCCATCTTCGGCCGCGTTTTCACTTTCCATCAGGTGAGACAGCAGTCAAATGCTTGCCTATCTAGCAAAGTTGACATCTTTTAAAAATAACTTCCTTACAACCTACGTTTTATTAAAAATTGTAGAGAACCATATAGTGTTTCGAAAAGTGTATTTCATCGGGCAATTCCAATGACGAAGAAAACAATAAAATTAGTCATTGAATATTTCTGTAGATTCGGGGCTTCTCCGGCTCCGGTCTCTAAAGATTTGCGAATCTGGCATTAGAGTCTTTAATTTTCATGAGCCTCTATAGAGCACATGTGAATAAACAATTTTTATTTTTTATTTCCGAAACTAAATATTTCACATTCTGATCAAGATAGTCACATATAAAATAATAAATTCGCTGTAAACACTAATACTGGAAGGAAGTCGTCTATTCTTCCGGTCCGATGGAAATAATATGAAAAACGTGAGAAATATAACGGAACAAAATGGTTAAATATCTGCCTTATTCGCTGTGGGTGCCCGGTTCGAATACCGGTGGGTACACAAATTTCCTTTCCAAGATAAATTTGTGCTTCTGGTTCTGGTTGCGATTGTGTGTTATGTGAATGTTTCCGGCACCTACGACACAAGTCATCGAATTTGTGTGGGGCTGTGAGTGTGAAAGCGTTTATATAACATACAAAAATCTCGTTTCAAGGTGTTTGTGGTCGAACTCCTCCGAAAGGGCACGACCGATTTTAATGTATTTTTTTTTGTATATTTAAGAATATCCAAAAAGTATTTAGATAGAAAAACTCTTTATTGAACACCTTAATTAAGATAAAAAACATATTTAAACGCAAGCAAAGCTTAAAAAAACCGACTTCACCGCTTTATCATCGGAACATTGATCAGATTTAATGTATAAACACGCATTATTGACTATAACTCAAAAACTAGAGATCAGACCTTGATCGAATTTCAATGGGACCACATGAAAAGCACCAGCTTTCAAATAAAAAAAGAATCATCAAAATCGGCTCACAACGAAGGGTTATGAGGTAACTTATGAAGTCGGGTAAACAAGAACATCGTCAAAGTACGCATTATTCGTCACAAAATAGACATAGTTGACGATATTTCAAGAACTACTGATCAGATCTTGGTCAAATTTAAAAGGACCAATTAGAAAGCTACATCTATCAAACTAAAAAAAAAATTCGGAATCATCTCACGTGGAGAGAAGTTATGAGGTAACAATAAAAAAAAAAATTTAAAAAATACAGTCGACTTGAGTACCTCCTCCTGTTTTGGGAAGTCGGTAAAAACGAAATTATTATTTACAAATAAAAGTGTAACAACAGGCGGTCTTATCGCTAAAAGCGATCTCTTACAGACAACCTTTGGATTAGTATGATATTAAAGTACTAGGTGATCACAAACGTGAAAGAGATAAAACAATTCTTCTGAACGCGGCATTGCAACGCATGCCGGGTACAGTTATAATATATTTACAACTCTGTAGGCCAAGGACATACGATTAAGGGAAATATATCAAAATATGTTTAATGACGTAATACATTTCGACGAACGATCGCAAATTAGTTATTTCCGACAAAAACAAAAAAATACATTTTCCCACCAACATTGGCAATGTTAATCGTTTTGTTATTATTATGATTCAATCCAATACCAATTATTGTCATTTTCGTACTGTATACCTACTGGGTGACTCGCTGACTTCCTAACTAATATTTATGGAATAATTGGCAGTCGGATGTACGCAGTGGGTATCGGGTTCTAGGTAGGAACACAAGTTTTTTCCCCAAAGAAATTTAAGTTTCTGGTTATATATATATTTTTTTTGTGATAGATAACACACAGGTGAGAAGTGAAGATGCGGCCGAAGATGTGACATGCTTGCCTAGAAGATACCTATTCACTCTAGACTTGAAGACACCCAGATTGTACTGTTCGGGAAACAAAGACGCAGACAATGAGTTCCACTCCCTCGCTGTACGGATGAAAAACGTATAAGCAAAACGCTTCGAGCGAACCGGAGGTACGTCAACCATATAAGGATGACGTTTGATAGTCTGTCTTGTTGTTAGATGGTAAAAAGGTAATATTTACTATCAATCTGTAACTTTTATACAAAAAATACTAGTGATCCGCCCGGCTTCGCCCGGGTGTGATAAATGAAGAACCGCTCGACCGATTTTGTGCAAACTTCACATAAACCATCTACTAAATAGTCCGAACAAAGCCTAAGCATTTGGTTTGGATAGGTGAGCCCGTTCTTGAGTTATAAAATTACAACGAAAAGTGGCATTGATTATTTTTATATATATAAAGATAGATAGATATATTTAAGTTACACATTGATATGTGATCGATTTGGTATATCATAGCAAAATATCACAGTAATTAGGGAGATGCTGTTAAGTTCACTATCGTGAAGTATTGTACATACTTTAAAAATAAACGCTTTCACACTTACAGCCCCACGCTAAGTTTGATGAATTGTGCCGTGGGTGCCGAAAACATTCACACCACTTACACAATCAGAACCAGAACCACAAATTTTCCTCGGGGAGGAGACTAGTGTTCCCACCGAGAATCGAACCCGATACTCATGCTTGGAAGGCGAACGCTCACCCAACTAAGCCAACGGGGAGTTCGTAAATTAAGAAATAAAGGTTTAATTATTTAATTACCAATGCCGACGATCTGCGCGTAGTCCCTGAAGAAGCCGTTGTCGGGTATGGCGAGGAACTCCGGCGAGTACACCACTATGATGCGGTGGCAGCGCTCCGCTATCAGCCGCACGACCGGCGCGTACGTGGTCGGGTGCCCCGGCAATAGCGTGTCCTTCGTGCAGATCTGCAACACACAGGCCACTCGCCTTTTATAATACTATATACACAATTATTTTCATAACATAGAGGTAGGTTGAATTTTTTAAACTTTCGCGAACTTCAATCATGTTTATGTGAGAAACCGGGTCTTTTCGCGCTTTTATTTTCAAAATAGCATTATTTTGACACGAGATACTGACCACGTGACCACGGCCGGTGCAACCCTGCCGAAACGTCGAGGTTGGTCAAAATAATGCTATTTTGAAAATAAAAGCGCGAAAAGACCCGGTTTTCTCACATAAACATAGAGGTAGGTTCTTAGGATAATTAAATTAAACGCAATCAAAGCTTATAATACCGACTTGGCCGCATATATTCTGGTTTTGGCTGGATCGATTTCGATAAAATGTATATGGGATCACCTCTGAAGTATATCTACCAAACAAAAAAAAACATCAAAATCGATTTATAATTGGAGATGTGGCATAAAATACATACAAAAAAAATACAGTCGAATTGAGAACCTCTTTTTTTGAAGTCGGTTGAAAATTGCTTGCTCATTTACATGACAGTAATAGCGTGATTGTAATTATTACATCATAATAATATTATATGCATAAAATAAAGGCTTTCTCAATCACAGCACCACACTAAGTTCAATGAATTGTGTCGTGGTTCCCGGAAACATTCACATCACACACACAATCACAAATGGGGGCTGAGTCACCCACGTCCGTAGGAGGATACCCCTTAAGTCTGACTCCCTACACGTGGTCCCCGGGTGGTGCTAATCAGGTGACATTTGAGAGGTGGTAGAGCATTTTGTGAGTTGCTCGCCTGGCTTGCTACCAAAGTAGCTTACCACCATCAAGTTGAAAGTCTGCCGCCAAGCCAAATACGGTGTTCCGGCAGTTATCCTTGAGAGCCTGCGTATTCCAGGTCTAGTGTGTTTACCAGCTTCGATCACATCGTCACTTACCATCAGGTGAGATTGTGGTCAAACACTAGCCTGTCACAAATAAAAAAAATAAAAAATAAATAAAAACTCAAATTTTCCTTGCGGACAAAACTTGTGTTCCCGCCGCGCCGGGAATCAGACCCGATGCCCCCGATTGGAAAGCGAACGCGCACCTAACTAGCATCTCGTGAAGAACCTGCGAGAAATTCGGTTCATAACAATTGGTTAAGGGACAAAATCATCAGGCGAGACGGTCAAATTCTTATCCTTCTAATATTATAAATGCAAAAGTTTGTGTGTGTGTGTCTGTGAATGTTTGTAATCGCGTATCTCCGTAAAGAACATACCGATTTTGATAAAATTTATAATATAAATATTTTGAGTTCCGGAATAACACATAGGCCACTTTTTAACTAAAATAAAGCGGTCGAAGCCCGGGGGCACGGCTAGTATGGCATAAAAAAATGTTTTTAGCAACACACAGTTTTTAACCATGATAGATAGATTAAGCACATCGGTTCAGGTCTGTGCAAACGATCCTACATTAATTCCACACTATAACTATGTATAAATAATAGTAATCAATACATGCACTATTCCTTTCACCATTCTTACTCGTCATCGCTTCTAAGAGATAATCTGTGATTACACAGGTTATCTTATTTAAGGGATTGGGTATTATATTAGGTAAATACACCTAATACAAAAAAGGCATCGTAATATGCATGCCAACGCCACTTGGCACCTTAGTAAATAATATATTTGAAAATTCATAGCACTATTTGCAATAGCCACCACGAAAAACTTTGGTCTCCAATCGTCTTAAAAAGTCTTGTTGTTAGAATGGAATGATGTCTCAAGAGATGTAGGAGAAGGAAGGACACGCAAGAGATAAAACATCCCGAAATGGGTCGTGCGCTATCTCGTGATTTCAATACTGATTTTAGAAGTGGAGCAATATTTCAAGAAAATTAAAGCAAACAAGTAACCTTACAATATCAAAGTGTCGCGAATATTGCTGAGGCTACACTACCTCTACCTATCCATAGCCATAGATGTCGGTATGAATATAGATCTGTGACACGCTAGTGTTTGACCACTATCTCACCTGATGGTAAATGACGATGTGATCGAAGCTGGTAAACACACTAGACCTGGAATACGATAAAAAGATAAATAGATCTCATGCTCATGCTTTTTCCTTCCCTCAAGAAAAGGCGATATGAACACCGCCGTTGGCGCGCATTACCAAGGCGCAGTACAGCGGTTCCGGTCAAGCTATACTAAAAAATAAGAATTACTAGAAAAAATAATTACCATTAAACCCATTCCTTTTAAAAATTCTATCATTTTTTCAACAAAATCCTTATCTACGGCTGCATACAGTATGTACGCGTCATACATCTGATTGTAGCCAGGTCTGTCGTCAAGCGTGATTCGTTCCGACTCGTCTACTAGTATCGTGATGTTGGCTCGAGGAGTATAAGAATGATTACCTGTAACAAAGATAACACAATACAAAGTCATTGGTTTTATTTAGTGGTTATGGTATCTTATTGTGGGGTACTGCTACAGATGTTGAAACTATCTATATCTACAACTATACTGTAATTTATCTGTAGTGCGTTAAAATACCGTAGCTTAGGAGCTGCAGCGCAACTTAAACTTACTGCAGCTTAAACAACATCTTTAAGGTGGCATTCGAAATTCGACTACATGTTGCGAAGGCTGCCGCTGCAGTATTTGTACATTTGCGGCACAATGCTGCAGCGCAGCGGCATACCACCCGCAGTCAGCAACCGATTCGCGAAACCAGGATTCTCATTATAACTATTAAATAAAATGTTGCTATAATAATATATCGTGCAGGGAAGAGTTGAGGGCATTAAAAAGCAAGGAAATATTGCTTGAAATAGGATTTGGAGGAGTATTCTAACCTTTACACCATAATCTGAGAGTGAGTCTTCTAGTCTCGAGTGAATAGGTATCTTCTAAGCAAGCATGTCACATTTTCGGCCGCATCATCACTTTCCATCAGATCAGATAGTCGTCAAGTGCTTGCCTATTCTGCATAAAAAACAAACAAATAATTTTTTTATTTTATTTCATCAGGCAGTTTTGCTGTTTTGCCTCTTTGCAATATACAGTGATGTATGAAAATTGTATATGCGTTCAAAGTTTGGTGGCAAAAGTTACCAAGTTTAGAGTAGTTGAATACCTTTAATATTCACACTTGCATCAAAGTTATGATCTTACCTATTATATTATTATGGTCACTTTCATTGTGGTCATTTTGATGTTTTATGAGGTCTTCCTTGACGTCATCAATAACATCATATCGATCCATGGCCTCCAATGCATCAAACAATCTTCCAACCGTGAGTAAATTGTCCCGATCCCATAACTCAAGAATTCTGCTAGTTTTATCTGGGCAGCCACGGATATTAGTTTCCTGCTGCAATGTCAGATTCGCACAAGCTGAGAGACCTTGCCAATCTCTGAAAATAAATATATAACAATGTGTTAGTACTTTCAACAAATGACTATGACATAACTTCCTTCATAATATCCGAGAAGCCCCAAACATAGCAAACTACAATCTTGATAAAACAAGACAAACTTAATAAATTTCATTCTAAATGTTTGTATTAACGATAGGATATTTTACTTTTATTATGTTTCTAAAGCTTTAACCTTGTAAGACTGATCTAAAATAGTAAATTTAGAAAGGGAAATTATCACTTTTAACAAAGTCTGAACACACGGCCATGGTCACAGGTGGTCAAAAGCTTGTATATCTAGCATAAAAAAACACATATTTATGAACTAAAAAATAATACAAGGCCCATCCACAGACATCAAATCCAGCATTCATGCCTTTGCAAAAACGAAAGCTGCACACTACTTCCGTAACACAGTAATACACAACTGGAAAAAACAAACAGAAGATGTTGAGTCAGCCACAACAACAAATGCCTTTAAAAATATTTGTTGTTGTGGCTGACGATCTCATAGACGGTAGACCCACTTCCCAATGTCCAACTCAAATTTAGTATACATTACTGTACATACTTATATATCTTCGGTGACAATACAATGATATGGTACCATGGAGCTGGTCTGATGATGGAGACAGAAGCTGGCCATAGGAACTTCTGAACTAAACAAGATAAATCCATGCCGTTTGGGCTCGTTTGATTTGACTTGACAAGTTCTCAGGTTATATACGTTTTTAGTTGTTTTTATTCAAAACTGGTAAAAGCTTGATTTTATAAAGATTTCAAAGTGGTTTTCTCAAAAGAATTGTAGCAATAATTCACTTACTGAGAAATTATACAAATTTAAATTCTAATTAAGTGCATGCCGTAGCGAAGCTTAAAATTACTGAGTACATACTTATTCTTATTTAAGTTTAGTTATTAGTCCATATTATAATATTTATTTTAATTAAAATATAAGGTAGATTTGTGCAGCAAAAGAGCACGGGAGTGGTAGGTTTGTACCTACAGAGATAAGCGATGAGCGGGTGACGAGCGTCCGCCACATGGCGCGAACTATGCCTACTCGAAAGTCAGGACCGGTCTCTGCTTGGACTCTGTAACTAAAGGCTACTTCTTCTACTCTAAGTATTACTTGTTTGTTCACTAGTAGAAGTGCTTTAGATTGCTTCAGATGCATTTGTAAACATAATTACAATATATTCATTATTGAGTATTGATACCATAATATCATGTCTTTAGAAAACAAAAAACTATCTAAATTCACTATTGTTCATATTGTTCATATATTTTGAACTAACACATGATGGGTATAACAGCATTATATCATGCTCTATACTATGGGGGCATCCATTAATTACATGAGGTGATTTTTGGAACCCCTCTCTCCCGGTGGTGAGATGTCGTGAGATTTTGCTTAACCTCTCCTCCTCCTCTATACTCACGTGAGATTTTTCAAAATGTGTATATTTAATGTAGATAATATGTGCTTGATTGAGTTGAATTTATTAAACACACATTTTGTTAAATTTTTTTATTTCAAACTTACTTACTAGATTATTTTGCCATATTTCAGTTGTTTTTTTTACTTCACTAAGTTTATTTTATTTTTTAGATTAGGTTATTAATTTTACAATGTATCTTGCAAAAAAAATACGTGACATTCTCTGAGACACCCCCTCTCCCCCACGTGAGATTGGGTGAGGTTTGGCTCGAACCCCTCCCCCCTTCCATAATTAATGGACTATGCATGTGAAACCATGCTTTGCGCCGTTAATAAAGTGCTATATTTTTTGTTATGTTAAATTTAACTCTTCCGTCGTGTGTATTGGTGACTTTTATTTAACGGGTTAGAAGTTACATTTTACCTATACATCGATATTTTGGTTTTTCTTTTTTTTTTTTTATTTGTGACAGGCTAGTTTTTGACCACTATCTCACCTGATGGTAAGTGACGATGTGATCGAAGCTGGTAAACACACTAGACCTGGAATACGCAGGCTCTCAAAAGGTGGTGCCTGAGAGTTAACAGAAAGTACTTTTAGGATGTTGCAAATCCCATGATTATGTGCAATAGTTACCTAAACTAGTAACAGAATCAAATATGTGTAATAAAATTGCCAATCTGCATCATGGCAATCAAGCATGGAGCTTATGAAAATGGAAGATTACATAGTTTTTTTTTTTATATTTGTGACAGGCTAGTGTTTGTCCACTATCTCACCTGATGGTAAGTGAGGATGTAATCGAAGCTGGTAAACACACTATAGTGTTTGAGATGTGATGCATAAACAGGCAATCTTACTCACAGTATGTTAAAACTAAGGTATGTAATGGATTTGGATGACATTTAATCTGGTACATATAATAAATAGTCCAGATGGCAATGACTACATTAAAATACTTTACATTATCATATCATGATTTACTTTAGTGGAACACCAACATACACCTGTAAAGAAAATACAGGAAGTACCTACTTTATTAACGAAACTATACTATCACATAGTTAGTTGATTAGGTACTTGACTTTAAGATTGAAGATGTACTTACTACTTTGGCTAATTACCTGAGCAAGTTTTGTTCACTCGGAATTAACTTTGTAGGATTCAATAAATCCGATAATAAGTGCATGGTTGATCTAGGGAGCTGTCTCACTAGAGACGAGCGGATCCTGTCTGTATGAACATCCATTTGAACCATCACTTATCAGTATGTATCCATAACTTGGTCTTTCACGATAATAAGTTGGTTGATAAACTTTCTATCACAACCGATTACGAATACCAATTTGCATATATAGCGTTCGATTTTAGATTACAAAGAAATGAAACATGAAAGTAAATCACACGAAAATATAACAAACAGGAGAACCAAGGAAAACAAAAACTAACAGTAGATATTATCAAAGATAATGAAATCACTCCGTTTTACATTATTTTAATCTTTGAACAAAAGTTTAAAGTTAATGAAATCGCTACATACTCATACGCTTAGAATGTTCATGAGAATCACAGAGAATCATGAATGAGTAACATGTTTAGAGTGTTAATACACAAGCCGGTGCGGTTGCTGCGGCAAAGGCGGATCGCGTAGAATCGAGATCCGCGCCCATGCGCGCGTTTTGATGACGCAAAAGGGTTAAAATGGTAAAATTTAGAAATTCCATTTAGAGGGGATTTTGAGACTTATAGACTATGCTTATAGCGTCAAAATCTCTTTTCACCTGAATTTGTAGCTCTAAAGGGGATTTTGACACTAAAAGGCTCAAAATCCCCTATAAAGGGAAAATCACTTTATTTTACGTTAGGTACTATATATCTGTGGTCATTGAATCGGCTTAGTTTTTGATGCTATTATGTCACTTCTGACAGTTTTTATGTAATTTTTAACAGTTGTCATGTCATTTTTGACAGGTATTGACGGCCCATCCTTCATACTGAACACGCGGGCAAATCAAAATTGTATTAGTGTGCTATACGTACACAAGGCATTTGTACATACAGCACAGCAACAACCTCGGGTAGAGTATATTTTTTCTAAGGTAACAACAAGTATATTTTGATAGTTGACAATGACATATTACTGAGTTCTACCTACGGGCCAATTGCCTATATTTCCTTGAACGTATATAGAAAAGTACTCTGTGCCTTAAACTAAACTAAAATTATATTCAGCAAAGAACCAATTTACCTAAAAGACGTCGAGCCCAAAGATATTGTAATCACTTGATCGAGCCTATAGGTAACTTAAGTGCTCAAACCCACTACCAGTGGGTAGCGTTCCCATCATGCTGGCGGCATTGCCTCTCTGAATTGCAATGCTAATACGTTGAGCCAAATAAGTGCCAGCCACAGACCACAGAGAATAATACGTAGTGCCATTTTGATCTTACTGAGTTTGAATAAGATATAACCGTAGGTTTGTTTCCTATCTCGATGGATATACGAAAGTTCCCACAGAGTGTGTGTGTGACGTACACAGAATACTATTACTCCCTAGTGACGTATACTGTGATTACGAATAAATACAAACAATGCAGTGTACATTATCCTTGGTTTTTCCCAGTGACTTTTCCCTGAAAATTCCAAGTTGTGAGTTTTTAGTTTTTGTGTTTATAGGTAGTAATTATTATTATTTTTGGAGCGGACATAGATGAATAATATATTATGTATGTAACTTGGATTCTTTTGAGTTTATCTAAACCGGTAGGGAGTATTCTGTGATCTAAATATCTATAAAATAAGTAGTTTGTTTAAAAAATATACATTTACACGGCTAGTTAGTGGCGCAGGTGAACAAGATTTGTAACCCACAAAATATGGAGGTGCATACTAATGTTATCTCCTTTCCATTGTGTGAGCTTCCTGATGGAACGAGGAAAAAGATAGTAGATTCATTAAATCAGACTAAAGTATTTACAATGAGAAAAGAAGAATTACATGAAGGAAGAGAAGGAACCTTGCCAGTGAGAGATCAAGAAGTCTACATGTATGTACTGATGCCTAGTTTATATACAATAAAATTGTTAAGTATTAAAAAAAAAGTTTTCACACTTACAGCCCCACACTAAGTTTGATAACTTGTGTCCCACATTAAGTTCAATGACTTATGAGTGCTGGAACATTCACATCCCACACAATAACAACCAGTACAAGAAACACAAATTTTCCTTGAGGAGAAAACTAGTGTTCCCTCTGGGAATCGAAACCCGATACCCCTGCTTAGAAAGCGAACGCTCACCCAACTTAGCCAATGGGCAGTACAAATTGCTGTTAAATAATTATTGTGAATGTTTCGGCACTCATACTCAAGTCATTGAACTTAATGTGGGACTGTGCGTTTGAAAGCGATTCTTATTATTATTCATCTTTATTATTATTATTCTTTTTTTTAATGTTCAGATGCCTTCACACGACCTGAACAATCTGACACTAGAGCTAGTCTACACAACAAGCAAACAAGCATGTAAAGTTGCACTGAAGCTATTTCTAATCTCAACCCGTCCATGTTGACTACATGGCTTTGATTTTGCCCTCTATGTCTTACACATGGCCCCTTGTAATGTTTTACAAATAACACTAATTACATTTCAGGGATTGGCTGGGTTTCTTAACATATACTAATATCCCAGTAGAACTGCACTCTGAGATACACAGCAGTATGGATAAGATGAGTAAATTACTTGAGCTATGGGATCATGAGTGCTCCTTGACTGTGGGCAATCTGTTTGATGTGTTGAAGTGTATTGAACGCTATGATGTTATTTATGATGTTAATAAAGATTTGACAGAGCATTTGAAATATCATGAAAATAAGACACAAGTTATTACGACAGGTAAGAAGATAATGGTGCTAATTCTGTTGAGCACCGAACTAACCTAAACTAAACTAAAAATAAACTTATTTTAGTCAAAGAATACCTAAACGCTATTCTGATTTTACGTTGAACTTAATTTAAAAGTTGAAATGACAGGACTCTTTCAAGTATAAGATCACATTAAAAATAATCCAGACCTTTTTCATACAGACTAATTTGAGTTTAAAATTTCTATTTTTAGTCTTAATTTGAACGAAGACATGTACATCAGAATAAGAATTTGGTCATTTTCACTAAATAGAGTAACTAAACTAACTTAGTCCTGTCAAACTTAATTTTAGTCTAATCTTGCATTTTCTGAATATGTTTTGGACTAAAGCAGGACTAAAACTAATTTTAGGCTAGCTTAGTCTAATTCTGGACAACAGAATCGGCACCAATGTTTAATTTGATAAGATTCCAATTTCATCTGTACCTTCTCTCCATTACTCGCCCATTAGCTGACTTTGTACTAGAAGTAGAATTAGTAACTTGAAGTTACCGGCCATAATTTATAAATATTTTTTAATTTGTTTTAAACTGCGCTCCTACCTATATGCGATATTGGCAGAATTATGGTGCGACAGCCCTATAGGCGCCATTTAAAGAAGAAGTTGAAGTTTCCAATTAAATGGCCTGTACATGTAACTGTGTCAAAATATATCAACTAGTTTCAGAAAACTCACAGACGCACACTAAGTCCTATGGCTTGTATCGTGGGAGCTGAAACATCAATGTTTCAAAAACCCACAATTACTCACAGAACCAGAAACATGCCTTGGTGTCCTTGTTAGTTTTTTAACCCGACTTGTCAGAAGGAGGGTAGTTTTTTCAATATCTGTAGCGAATGACAAAACTACTAAGTTATAAGGTTCATTTTAGCTTAATTTAAATAGAAACTGCTCGCAACCGAGGTAATAAAGGGGCAGGTTTCAATTAAGAGTAACTAACTAGATAATTAAGATGATGGTCAAAAGTTTGCCAAAAAATCTATAAATGTCCATATAACATGTTAAATGTGGATTGGTGTGTTACTTACCATTAGGCCATGACAGTCTTACTTGTCTTCTGAAATAACATTACAGCAATAATGATTAAATTACATTACCATATAAATAAATATTATATAAACATATGTCATGGGTGCTGGTGCTCCATCGTCAATCACATAGTCGCTTACCATCAGGTGAGGTGGTGGTCAAAAGATTGTCTATCTAGAATAAAATAAAGTAAATGCTCACCTTATTTAGCCAACTGTTCAATAATTCGAATATTCTTCCTAATAACTTGATTTATTTGTGGTCCTAAAAAAAGTTTTGATATTGTGACATCTTCGTTGCAGCCCATACTCCCACAGCCGTCATCTCCCCCACATATCGCTCTCAACCCACAGCAGCCAGTGAAAAATGCATCACATTGTACGACACACATGACTACATTCAACATTACCATGCATTCATACTGTTTGCTCCTGAAGACAAAGAGTTTGCTACTGAATTGATCAAATTCTTAATAAGCAGAAATTGTGTGGTAAGATTGCTGTAAACCAAAACATTTATTTCTTTTTTTTTAAACTAACAAACATTTGACTTCAGTCTCCAATATTTCCGGAACCCTTTATAATCTATACTATATATACTATAATAATATTATAAAGAGGTAAAATTTGTTTGTTTGTATGTAAAAGGTAATCTCTGAAACTACTGATCCGATTCTGAAAATTCTTTCACTAATAGATAGCTACACTATCAGTGAGTGTCATAGGCTATGTTTTGTTGGGATAGAAGTTATCAGTAAGACAAGTCGGAGAAAAAATTGCTAACTTTCCGCTTTATCGGCGTACGCTGACTAAAAATTTAGACATAGGTGAATACAATGTATGGCAAAAATGTTGGCCTTTATGAGTTTTACAAAAAAGTCCGCGACAGCATATATCTAACATGTATGTATAGCTCAGAAAAAATACTTTTCTTTGTTACAAATCTGAAAAAAACCACCTGTGTTTAGTTGGCTTTTTGAGACATTAAGTATTAATCCTTATCAAAATAAATTATTTAATCGTCTCACGTAGTTCATGTAGATACAATTTTCTTTTTACTGCTTATGATTTGGATAAATAGTCCATGAGAAATCGTGAAATTAGTTTCACGGGAACGGGACGGGTCAGAAATTTATCGACACGTACTACGAATTCCTGCACATTAAAATAGCGGCTTCCATTTCGTTGGCTTTTTTTAAGTATTTAATATTAATCCTTATCAAAAAAACGCTGCTTTTTACTGCATATAATTTGGACCTATAGTCTAGGAGAAATCGTTAAGTTTATTTGAGGGTGAAAACGGTGAATCACAGAATGTAACAGTTACTGTGTAATCCGGCATACTTCTATGTTTTGAACCGACTTACATAAAAAGGAGGATATAAATTCGACTGTTTTTTTTTAGTCAGTTATAACTTATCATTGAACTTTGAACCGCCCGCTGGCGTAGTTAGGTGCGCGTTCGCCTTTAAAGCAGCGGGTTCGATTCCCGGTGGTAATTTACGTAGAAGATTTCTCTCCACGGGAAATTTGTGTTCCTGGTTTTGAGTATGTTGTGAATGCTTTGTGAATCTTGGATGTTTACGGCCCCCAGATTCAAGTCATTGAACTTAGTGTGGAGCTGTGAATGTGGAAGTGTTTATTTATATATTTTTTAACCGGGCGACGCCGGGCGGGTCATCCTTTGAACTATCTACTCGCAAATGGGTGCGCGTTCGTCTTCAAAGCAGCGGGTTCGAATCTCGGTGGGAACACAATAAAAAGTTTTTTCCCCAAGGAAAGTTTATGTTTCTGTTTCTGGGTATGACGTGAATGTTGTGTGTGTTTATTGTTTAAGACCCCACGACACAACTTATAGTTCTTTTAGTGTGGGGCTGTGAGTGTGAAAGCGTTTATGTGTAAGCTGTTGTTTACCCGGGCGACGCCGGGCGGGTCAGCTAGTAAAGAATTTATTTACATACCTCCAGTTCGCTCAAAGAGTTTTGCTTATACGTTTATCATATGTACTGCGAGGGAGTGGAATTCATTACCCTCATCTTTGTTCCCTGAACAGTATAATCTGGGAATCTTCAAGTCAAGAGTGAATGCTGCATCTTCGGCCGCATCATCGCTTTACATCTGGTGAAATTATGGTAAAACGATTGCCTATCGTATGTAAAAAAAAACATGTACATTAATAAGCTGAATATGTACAGTTTTTCAAAATACTCGGTTATTGTGTATTTTTTAATCTGTCAGGTGATTTTCTTTCCCTCTTGGTACTGTGGACATAATAATAATTAGTCTAAATTAGTCAAAGAGAGTTTAATCTTGTTAATCATGTTACATACATGTTACTGATACACACACGTCACGTGAATACATGGCGTTATAGAAAAGGGTTAAAAATTTCTGCAGTGCCTCCGGAATGTTTGCATTGGCTCATACAGACGGATTTCATGCAGTCATCCGTAAAAAGTCAGCATCGATAACAAGGAGGCTCAGGGACAGTAACAATATCATTCTGGAAGTAGTGGCAGATGATCCAAATGCGCCTATTTTGAGACATTTCATGCGGTCCATGTACCCCCATGAAATGCCTCGAAAATACATGACGCATTGAATTTATACTTTTAATTTTAAGGTACTTTATTTTAAGTTTTAGTTATTTCAATTTAGTTTGTAGTTTTACTTGTCTTGTGGACCTTAGTTGTCTCAAATAAATACATTTTGAATTTGAATAAGAAGATATAACCCTTTTTTATTTTTTTTATTTAATACTTTTGCACAAAACAACAGTACAAGGAGGACTTAATGCTAGAATAGCATTTTCTAATATTGAGATACTAATAATTCTAGTTTTGCAGTTCTTTGACATTTTTATACTTTGCTCTATATTAATTATACATATAACAAAACACATGTGATATTAACAGGTATGCACTGTGGATATGATACAGCCGGGGCAGATTCAACATAAGGCTGTGGTGGAGTTGATCAGAGAGCGCTGCAAACGTGTGATAGTGGTGTATTCTCCCGCGTTTCTTGCTACACCCAAATACGCCTTCTACAGGGACTGCGTGCTAGACCATGACATAAGTGAGTCAAAACTTCTATATACCGAGTAAGCTGTTTGGGTCCCGGGGCGGCAAAACTAAATGGGGCCCTCGGTGATGTAGGTATGGGAGGCGGGGCGTGTGGCGGAATATATCGAGATTTTAGAAGTTAAAGACGAGTTTGAAAGATATAACAGACCTAAAAAAGAATAAAGACAATTATTCGAGTATTACGTACCACCATCAAGATTGTGATGTATTACATAGAAAGAAAATATAAGGTTATCCTCATTATCAAGAAAAGAGAAATTTTGCGGTTATGGAGGTTTTTTTCATTTACACAGCTATGGTTAAGCTATTGGTTAAAATCGGTGCAGTAGCGTTCCAGATAGGACTTTATTTTTCAAAAAGTACCTATTTGAAAGTAATGTAGAAATCGTTTTTAAGGTTGGATTTGTCTTAAAATAGCAAATTGTGACTTAAATTTGAGATTTTTAACAAATTCTAGGGACTTAGGATGCAGTATACAAAATGTATTTATTCTATTAGCTGACCCTCCCGGCGGCGTCGCGTTGCCCGGGTAATAGCATACACACACATAAACGCTTCACACTCACAGTCCCACACTAAAAGTAATATGACTTGTATCGTGGAGCCGTAAACATTAACACCACACACATGACATTCACGTCATACTCAAAACCAGAAACACAAACTTCCCGTGTGGAAAAAATGTGCTTGCGTTTAATTATTATTTACTTTTGCTCGATTACGCACGGACGTCTGGATCAAATTGAAAAAAAAAAAAATTTTTTTTTATTATACAGATGGTTATGGTTGGTATAGTTGTAACTCGAAACAACTTTTTATGATTTTATTACTAAACCGAGATCGTCCGAGACAGTGACGTGGTTATGATCTACACGCTTATTTATTTTAAAAGTAATATGAATAAATAGCTCGCCCAATTGTGTACACCTCTAGGCCAGATGTCGGAGTTACCAGAAAATTCGAAGATCAAAATGCTGCCGATAATGTACAAGAGGTGCGTTCTGCCACATCACTTGACGTCGATCACCCCGCTATACCTGAAGTCCCCTGACGACTTTCCAAACTGTCTGCATCTAGCGAAAATCTTCAAATTTGAATACAAGCCGTTACACAGGTAACTATATTATATACAGTTTCCGGCTAGAACGGTAAAAACTTTTTTATTTTTCGTCTTTTTGGTGTGTTTTTTTCTAATTTTAAAATAATCATTAGTTTGGATCAAATTAAAAACGTTGGAATTTTTCACGTCGGCACTTAATTGAAGACCGATTTCAACAAATAATACTCTACTAAGTAGTATCGTTTTAGTGTTATTGTGAAAGATTATGGTCCCGTGAAGTTTTAAAATCACTCAAAAACTATGAACAATTTTTAAAAATTTATGTTGAATATTAATCTTTGACTCTCTTTTAAGTTTACGTTTGATGGGTTATTAAAGAAACACTTATTAATAAATCAGTGGTTACTTTTATTAGATTAAAAAAACGTGTTCGCTTGAATGTCACAGAGTAGAGAGAGCACACGTCATAGACTAAACAATTAAGAGGCGTGAAATGTAAAATTAGAAGTTCAACAACGTTTGTAAATCGTTCCACGTACTGCCAGCGCCTACGCTCTCACTCGTATCACATATTTTCAAATCTATAGCGACCTCATTTTTCAAAATGTAATTGAGAGGCGAGACGAGCAAGTTGCTCGCCTGATAGCGTCACGCTTTCCCATCACATTTCAGTGCCGCTCAAAGTTTTGAACTTTATAGGTCAAAATCCTGTGCGTCAAAGCACTGCGCTCCTCACACCGTGATATTGTTAAATCTCCCTGCCCTGTAATTACACTGGAAACATTGCCCTTCAATCCGAAGTACATGACCTAAATGTATGAACTTGGACATTCTAGCCAGTTCCTTTGAGTACCAGTTTTTTTTTTATGCTCGATAGCTAAATATAAGCTTTTGACCACTATCTCACCCAATAGAAAGTGATGATTAGATTATACCGTCCGCGTCCGGGGAAAAAAGCAATGAGGTTTTATTGCTAGTTTGGGCATAGATAGGGATATCTTTTATGTTATTTTTTAAAATTGGACACTAGCCAGTTCCGATGAGGACCTCTTTCTCCCTAGTTTGAACCATATTGATATATTGTTGAATTTAATATACTAAAACATTTTTTTCAGTGTGTTACGTCTGCCTCTGTAAATTTAATTTTAGACAGATCTCTGTGTCCTAATTATGTTGCATATTTATAAGTAAAGTATGTCCTCATCTTTAACCAAACCTATTTCTTACAAAATTTCATCAAAATCGATCTAACAATTAAACGAATAACAGAGAGCAGATTTCTTACAGATTTATAAATTCGGATGTACATACATACGTATGACTGCGCCACCCCTCTGCTAAATTGCTAATTCGATTGTATGTATTCGTTTCAGTTTTTCATACAAAATTGACGATAGCGTCTACGAAACTGTGAGCATGAAAAAAAAAATCTTGTCACGGATATCGTTTATATTAAACTTAATGATTCGTGGTAGAAGAAATCATAAAAAAGACAAATAGTTATTGTTATCATTGCTTATATGAATATTTAGTCATTATTTTGAACTAAACCAACGTAGTTGGGTGAACGTGCGCCTTCTAAGCATCTTAGCATGGTGGGTTCGATACCCAGCGGGAACATAAGTTTTCTCCCTAAGGCAAATTTTTGGTTCTAGTTGTGATTGTGTGTGTAATATGAATTAATAGTTTACGACATAAGTCATCGAACTTGGTGTGGAGCTGTGAGTGTGTAAGCGTTTATTTATTTATATTTACGTCGTCGCGTTACGTTTATTTAAGATCGACCAAATCGTCTATCTTTACTGTCCTAGCGATAGGCCTTTATATTAGAACGCTACCTCTAGCTTCGCAAGGGTAAATGCCTGGCGTAGCCACTACAGTGTTTAGTGTAATTAATTAACGTTAATTATTATTCATTTCGTTGTTATTAACAATATTTTATTGACTGACTTATTTTGCTATGTTTTTAGTATTAATAATTATTTGTATTATTTATATAAATTTATTTTGTTTACTTTTTATGTACCGACTACCGATACGCTATTTGATATATTGGCCTGAGTTATTGCATGAACGTCAATTAACATCAGGTGAGATAGAGGTCAAATGTTTGCCTATCAAAGTTAAAAAAATTAAGTATAATGTATTACTAGCTGACCCGCCCGGCGTCGCCCGGGTAAATAAAAAAATTATATATACACAAACGCATCACACTCACAGCCCCACATTAAAAGTAATATGCTTTATGTCGTGGAGCTGTAACAGTTAACACCACACACACAACACCCACGTCATACCCAGAACCAGAAACTTCCCGTGGGGAGAAAGCTTGTGTTCCACCGAGATTCGAACCCGCTGCTTTGAAGGCGAACGCGAACCCATCTACGCTAGCGAGCAGTTCAAAGTTCATTGATAAGTTATATCTGACAAAACAACAAAAAAGATCGATTTTATATCCTCCTTCTTATACAAGTTAGTTCAAAACGAGGAAGTATGTAACTGTTACTCATTCAGTGATCCATCGTTTTCACCCTCAAATAAATATCACGATTACGCGTCTTTGAATCTCCAGAAAAAGAGACTACCAAACACTTTTTTTTTTATCGATACTGTGTGATTTCGTGTAGGAGTAATCGGCCTTCTTTGTTTAGTTTAGAGTTTACTTTTCTGTTTCTATGGGAGACTACCAAAGAAAAATGTATTAGATGCTTCACCAAAAATGTATTGTAATCTGTATATTGCACTTCTATGATCAATTTAAGAGTATATTTTTCTCAAATTAAGAAATAATGTGCTTCAATATATGTATATGAGATCGCCATATCGCCATTCGCTTGGTTCAACGCAAATTTCTTTTAAACATGTTATTATTTGTGTTATTTTTAGAAATCCTTTTTACCCGTGTAGTAGTAGTAAGATATTATTGTATCGTTGTTTATAAGTAATACTATTATAAGTTATCACTATTTATATAGAAAATATATTTTTAAATACATAACAATATTTGTCTTTTATTGTTTTTGCCACTGTTTTCTTTTCGCAATCACATATTTGAAGGGTGCTGTTCACTTCCATTTGCCAACCCTTTCCAAACTCCAGTTGGGAACATATAGTTCCCGCAAGTTGATTTCTGAGCACGCCGCTCTCGCTTCATACCCACGACGACGACGAAGCCGCACTGAGTATATTGGTCAGCCCACTCCGAACTTATTGGTATCGTTAGTGAAAAATCTATATCGGAGAAAGAACTTCGTTCCCAGCAGAGAACATTCTAGTTACCGACGTTTACGTAAGTATATAGTGAGATTATTATGTGCTTTTGCAGAGTCCGCCTTTGGCAGTACCAATACAACGAAATTGTCTCACAAATTTAATTGAAATTGTGTTAAACATGTATGTTAGTTATCTCCACGGGAATATACCGTGGTACCTGTAACTCCGTAACGGTTAAGAGATCCTTCACAAAATAATGTTGTATTGCCCGTTGGTTAAGTTGGGTGCGCGTTCGCGTTTTAAACAATGGGTATCAGGTTCGTATCCCAGTGGATACAAAAGTATCTGTGATGAATTTAGTGTGGAGCTGTGTGAAATCATTTTAAATAGAAGTGTAATAAAATGCCATAACTCCTAAATATTAGTTATATGCAATATGTTAGTAACTTCACATCTATATTCTAGTAAACTCTATTTACCATTTTAGTACTTAATAGTAACGGGTGGAAAGCAATATGAAACCAATCTGAGTTGGGAGACTTTTATTGTCATTCACGAGTGCATTCACTATCTCACTACATTCTAATATACATTTTGAATATATAAAACAGGTTAATTTATACAATTTAAAAAACATAATTATAATTCAATACGAAAGTCTTATGCTTAGTCATCTTTTAAGTATAGAAAAAGATATGGGAGTTATTATATTATTCAACATTTATACATGAAAACAATAATCCATAGTGACCATTTCAGTTAATATATAAAATAATTTGAGTCACACATTCGATATTTCACAGACAACATAATGTATAGTGATAATTAAACATAACGGCACGAGATGCAAGTTACAAATGAAAATGGTATATAATAAATAAGCCTATTCTTGAAGTGAAACGTTTTATAGGAGGGGTTTGAAATTCTGATCCGCGACCCAGTTGGCGCAGTGGACAGGTGTCCGCCCTCTGCGCCGTAGGTCCTGGGTTCGATTCCCGGCAGGAGCACAAATTCCTTCCCAAGGGATATTTGTGCTTCTGGTTCTGGGTGTAATGTGTGTGTGCGATGTGTATGTTGCCGGCACCCACGATACAAGTCTTTGAACTTAGTGTGGGGCTGTGAGTGTGAATGCGTTTGTTTGTTTTGTGTGACGAAAAGTGGTGGGGGGAAAACTGATTAATAAAATGTTTCCCTGCAATACACTTCTTCTATTTCACTTCTATCGTATGTCTTTATCACACCCTGTTTTTTTCTTACTGACAATCAACATACATAATTCGATTGTCAAAATGTATTTTGTATTTATCTATTTGTAGATCGTGACGACTAATTCTAAATGTGTGTTATAAGTACTATTAAGCTGTGATTGTAACAATTATATTTAAATAACAATATAATTAATTGCATTCTGAAGTACATAAGATGGTGTAATATACATACCTAATAATGTTTTACGGATCGATGCGGATATTCTAAACATTGCCAGACTTTGTCAGATTATACAATGAAGAGATCTGTAGGTATTACCTATAATAACTAAATTATATACACGTATAAATTTAGCATATTAACCTTTGATTTTATTTATATAGCATTAGCCATGCTGGGCAGAACTATAGTGATAAATTTAGAAAGGAAAAATTATCGCTTGAGGCGGGATTATTAAAAAAAAAAAAAAAATTTCTTTATTAACCTTTCTCGAACACATTATCATTAACTGTCAGGTGAGATATTGGATATAAAATTAACTCCTCTACAATAAGGTACATATTATTAATTTGTGCGATATTCAAAATCCGAAGAAACATTTTTCGAAAGAAAGCTTAGTGACATAACAATGCAGATGTGTTATAGATACCTGCTGATATTCGATAGCGTTCTATTAAATTATAATACTGACTATATTTTCCTTATAAAATATATATTTTAGCACTATGTATATTAAACGAGTAATAAGTAACAACTATTTACAGTCACTACGTAGTAATAAGCTCTTTTATTGGAATGTTAGGAAGTTCAAACCTACATTATTGGTACTAACTGTAAGTAATGAAAGCATAATCAACAAATTATCGGGAGACTAGAGAGCTAACAGTAATATTTCGTAAATGAAAATAACTGAAAATAAAACTAGATGCTAGATAGTATATTAGGAAGAAGTACAATTAATTTGTAATAATTTAGAAAAAAATTCTACGAAGTCCATGTATTATGACTTTATGAGTAACGTATCAATTGACATCCGAAACATGTTACAAAATTGTGCTTTGCTTCACAGCCAAGTTCTTTTACACTTTTGTAAGTAACACTACACGGAAACGTTAGATACCTAAGGGCTACAATATATAATAAAAGGCTTTTGTTATTTACACTAGTACGTACATCATACTTGCTGTTTAGTTAGAAGAGCCAGCTGAGGAAAACACGAGATAACAATAAATTATCTAAATATCATTAGGTATTAAAAATACCTAAAAAAAAATAAACGCACGTCAGTCACTCGATCGAAACTGTTCGATTTCGAGCATGCTCTTCCTCAATCGCGAACATATCTGATTTTCACGATCATTCAGTAGAATGCAAAACACCTTAGATTTGTATAAAAGATACAGATATCAAATGTTTTATTTTCATAATATTCTCTTTGTTTAAATTAATTACATATTTTACATCGATTTCAGCGATAAGCCGAAAAAGGGGCCTATGAAATAAAATAATAATCATCATTCACATTTGCACAGAGTATCGAACGTTTTCAAAACTATACGCATGTACACCTACACACCTACACATCGTACGTGTAAGTCGCATTACTTATATGAATAATAACTATCGATTAGTATCAGTTACGCACGACAAATAAATGTTACCCATACACGTGCGTACCGCGACGGCTGCAATAGTTTGATATACATCTTAAAACACACCAAAAGATTAAATAATTTGACATAACATTTTCTCTAAAGGTACATATTTAAGAAAAGACGCGGTAAGTTCGCGATATTTGGAAGAATGAGGTGTTTTTTAGCCTTTAAATTTGTTTTACATATCAGATTTATTTACATACATTTTACATCTTAGCTAGATAAATATCGAAGTTTAAACCTCCAATAATATACTATACTTATGTATAGATACAGTTGATATGATCAAATTTAATTATTTGTCAACTCTATAAGACGATAGGTTTAATATTGTTTATTTATTTACATAATTAATATATATCCGTCGATGTTATAAATAAATATCTTCACAACGAATAATATAACTTTATAGTGAAGGCAAGATACATTTATCACCAAGGCCATTGGGCCTGTTTAAAAAAGGTAAGAAAAATTATAGCGTGTAACTATTGTACTATTAGGTATTCTGTGGTTAGGGCAAGAAGTCCCACGAATGATCCAAGCAAATGTTATTATGATGAGTAATTGACGTCTAGTGGATTGTAAAAGACGTAAATATCGAACATTGTCTCATCTCAATTGCCATATGACCCCGATAGGTATATAAGACGATAGACACACTGGGCTGCGTTCGGTGCCTACAACTTTGGTTGTTCGGTTGTTTTTTTTCCACGTTCGAAAGCTGCGAGCTATATAGCACCATGGAATATTAAAAATTATAGCAATCTATGTTTGACAGTAAGTTTCGTTCAACAATATTCATCTTCAACTTTCAGTTTGAATTCATGCGCCGCTTTTCGCGGGAGTTCTCCTATAAACTTGACATTGACAGACGAGTGTCTTACAACCATCTCTCAAGGCGGTTGTTTGGATGTGATTAACCGAGCCACTGAACGCGATAGACCGTTTCAACTCGCACGGTCTGTTTCTACCGAACCCTCTAACCGAGCCTCCGAACAGGCTAGAGCGAAAGGTGCAGCCAGAGCGTAAGCTCCGAACGCATCCATACATTACAATGTTAGTGTGACTTTCAATTAAGAGCCTAAATAAAACCGCCAATGGCCACGCATAGACAATAATGAACATTAAAATCGTCCGGCTCGGCTGCGAGTAGCAAAAACAGGCTTACGAGCTGCAATAATTTATAGGTTTTCTATGTAGGTACATTAGTATTGTAAGTAGTAAAATATTTAGATGCGTTTGTTGAGGTCTACAAACCAAATTCAACACTTAAATTTAAAATTTCTCAAATTGTGCGTTACACGGCTCTCTCGGTGGTGGTTTTAACACCACTAGACTTTGCACTTACGAGTACTGACTTTTATTATACATAACAAATATATACCGTCCGGGGTAAGTAGTGCACAATACTGCAGGGGGTGGTTTGGAATCGATAAAGGAGCAAATTAAAAAAAAAAAATTAAAAAAAAAAAAATTTTTTTTTTTTTATTCGACTGGCCTGCTGGCAGTTCTGTAGTCATTATCAAGTAAAGTATGGCTCTCCGTAGACAGCCGCTACAACAATAGCTTCCAGAGTAGGTGAGTGCTACGAGTGCTACGGGGTCATTGAACTAACATGTGACGAGAGGTCACACTGAAAGGCGGTTCAGGAATTACGAGAACCAATGTTTCACGTGAAGCAAACCACACCTATCTAATTCTAAATACTTGTCTTCAGTAAGTAATTAGGTAGGTACCTACTACCTGGTAGGTATTGAATTCCCAGAATTCGTTGATTTGATAACTTAAGTATTATACTTTGAACTTTGAACATTGTGCTACGGGGTCATTGAACTAACATGTGACGAGAGGTCACATGTTAGTTCAATGACCCCGTAGCACTCGTAGCACTCACCTACTCTGGAAGCTATTGTTGTAGCAGCTGTCTACGGAGGGTCATACTTTAGTTGACAATTACTACAGAACTGCCAGCAGGCCAGTCGAATAAAAAAAAAAAAATTTTTTTTTTTTTTTTTAAATTTGCTCCTTTATCGATTCCAAACCATCCCCTGCAGTATTGTGCACTACTTACCCCGGACGGTATATAACAATTACTATATAATTAAATAAGTTAAATTTAAAATACTTATAACGCTATATACAATGATATGATTAAATCAGATAATAAGTTAGTTTCTAATACTACAAAGGTATAATTATACGTTTTATCATAAGTAAGTACAAGAAAAAGTTTCAAAGTTTATTATAGCATAGTATCCATGTTTTCCTTTTTAATTCTAGCTATGGAGGTCCCAAAATATATTTGTATGAAATACTAGTGACGCACAGATGGCGCTAGTGATACTGCGATGGATTTCATACAAATATTTTATGAAGCTAGATAGCAAGCATAGCTGTTATTTTTACAAAGGGCCTTTATAATGATGTCCTGATAGTGGATACATCGGATACTTAAATGTAACACAATTTATATGAAATTATTTGCTAGATAAATTAAGAAGGACTTATCAAGTGGTAGTGAAAGATGCTTTAAGACTCGTACAGTTATAGCTGCTGTAATGTATAGCATACAGAAAACGTTTAATTTAAATTCTTTCGCATATTCTTGAAATTTGTACTAAGGTAGTATATTAACCTCCTTAGATTAATGGAATAAGGTTTTTTGTGGCAAGAGCAGGTCCATTTGCTAGCTACGTTCGTTTTTTAAAATTTCTCACATCCGTTCGGAATCAGTAACCACTCAGTAACTTTACATACGAGTATATCCCAGTTTTGAACTAGAGCAGGAAACGCTTCAAATTCAAATACAGCACTTTTTGAGTTATTTATTACCTACTTTGCAGGGATATGTGATTAAATACAATACATATTCGGATGAAAATAACTAAAAACAATAATTTGGTCCGTGAGATAGGGCGCCGGATAAGGGAAAGTAATGGTGACTCCGACTCGTTTCTGGTGCAAAGGCCTTTGCTGCGAATGACCAGCGTGGAAATGCTGCATGCAGCGTCATGAGCACCTTTGGACCGGGTACAGTCAGGGGTGGGTTATTTAACTTGACTGTATACGCTTAGTTTTAAAGTTAATTGTTATTTTATTAAGTTTTACTAAAAACATACCAATAAACATAAATATTTGAGTTGCAATTTATAAAGGCCAGTTTTTATACATGTATTATTGAATCATGGCATGCAACGATACACTACCGTCGAACTGTTACCACACATCGTTCTACGTGGATCGTTGTGACCGCGGGATTTTTTTGATATTAAAACTTACTGTTTATCAAACAATGAACCCTTAACAATGATAGTTCGCCGCAGTATCATAATATATTAAATAAACACGTTACGTAGCACAGGAGCGAGAAAGCTTCTTTGTACTTAGTCAGAGATATAAAGACTAATACAGATAAAATATCTAACCACCCTAATACTAAACTCTAGAAAGGTACATGTGTGATTTCCGCCAATTCTAAGCTAGTCTTTTGGCAACATTGTCTAGCCTAACCTTTAGTTTCTATATATCTTTACGCCAAATCGTGTATGGCAGTGAATTTTTCGACGATTTTTGTTATATTTTAATGAAATGTCATACATAATACGGATTCGTGAAATAGTTGC
This sequence comes from Lomographa bimaculata, assembly GCA_948107665.1. NCBI lineage: Eukaryota > Metazoa > Arthropoda > Insecta > Lepidoptera > Geometridae > Lomographa > Lomographa bimaculata. The sequence continues at coordinate 20,376,677 of OX403589.1, read as the reverse complement.
CATTTTAATATATTTATTTTTAATGTTAGTCATGTTGTAATTTTTTTGTAATTATAAAGCTTTCCACCATGTCTTTTAAGTATTTCAAAATACATACCTTCGCGGAATTACAAGTAGGTAAGAAAAAATTATTATACCGTATGACATAAAATTTCCTTCAATAATCTCGCCAGCGAGGGTCAGTAGATAATAATTAATTGATTGGCCAATGCGAGACCTGGCTATACAAATAGTGCTGGGGTATGTCCAATCACAACTGAAGGAAGAAACGAGAGAACTGAACACAGACTGTTTTCGTCCGAAAAAGTTTCTAGCAGTCGACTAGTTATTTCATCTGTGATAAGAAACTCTTAAACGTCAGATCATGCCATCATCTCGGGAACCGGTGGGCCAGCACTCGGCTCCCACTCGGAACAGATGAGTGGCTTCGTACAATAAGATCCGTGGAAGTTTGAAAATGTTTTTTTCAATTGTGTGCAGCTCGTTTCCCTTGCATATACCCCTCCCACCGCCGCGCCGTATCTATGAGGATGGGGTCGTTATCGAGGCCGGCGAGGAGGTAGAGTTGATTGACGTGAGTGGCGTGGTAGTCCCATCGCGCGATGTTGGGACTCACCCCGAGAGTGAAGTGCCTCAGGTCGTAGAAGCTCCCGCTGCCGGTGTCGAATAGAGGCAGGAGAGTTTTGAGTGACGTCATGCCGTCGTCGAACATTTTCTTCGCCGGCGAGATGGAGTTTTCCCCCTCGATTATGTGGAGGTCGTACAGTCCGAGCAGAGTGTATATGAACCCGTTGAGGACGAACAGCGGTGGTTTGGTCGGGTACTCCTCGTACCTACCAAATACATTTGATCACTACAAATGTCAATAAGTATATTCTAGTAAGTAATAACTATAATGTAAGGTCGCGTACAGATTACTTGCAACACCCCATGCAACGTGGAATGCAACATTTTCCATACAACAAAACAACAACAAACAAACGCATTCACACTCACAGCCCCACACTAAGTTCAAAGACTTGTATCGTGGGTGCCGGAAACATTCACATCACACACACATTACGCCCAGAACCAGAAGCACAAATATCTCCTGCCGGGTATCGAACCCAGGACCCACGGTGCAGAGGGCGGGCACCTGTCCACTGCGCCAACTGGAACGTCATACGTTTTAATGTATTTGCGAACGCATTAAAAACAATGGCCGCTCGCGTGGACCATCCACATATGTTAGTGTTGCTGTAGTGTGTAAACACCTGACTTAGCTAATAAGACCACCAACGTAGCATAAGTACCTAGACACCTAAGCCACTAATAATGTAGCTTTCACGTAATAAACACATATCCATCAATATATCTCTTCATCAATGCCTACCAGCAGCACCACCTAACCTTGGATACCAACCCCCAATATAGGATGACGTCCCTTGGGCTCATCCTATATCACATGGCGACCCTGCCAGGATTTGATTGCATGTTAATTGCATGTTGTGTTGCGAATAATCTGTACGCACCTTAATAGAAATGCTTCTTATCGTTTGTAAACATTTTTTAAATTAATATTTTCATAACATATTCACTCGTCTAACACTCAACTCCAAAACTAGCAAACACACACTGTCCTCGCATATACAATGCAATTGAATATTTATCATTGGCAAGCATACTAGATCCGATGATCACATCCCATCAAATGAGTCAAATGCATGGTTATCTAGCAAAAAAAATTCAAATAATGATGGTACTTGATGATAATGAGATACATTCCTTCTATGTATCTATTCTATGGCGGCAAGTTTGCTTATCTTAGAGCAACCCCTCTGCATGCGCGAATGCTGTAGTTTTTTTTTAAAATACTCGATAGGCAAGTATTTGACCACTATCTCACCTGATGGAAAGATGATCAAGATACCTATTCACTCTTGACTTGAAGAGTCCCAGATGTGAAGCGTTTTGGCATGGAGTATTTCATTCCATTTTCTGACACACCTATCCAGCAAAGCTCGACCCTGGTTTGGGGCCGAATGTGGACGCACGGAAGCGTTAAAACATGAAGCCTACACCGCTTGGGCTGAAACTAGAATTCGCAGGGCTAGGAATATACGTGAAAAGAAGAGAGCATTTAACAAAGCTATACCGAGCCCTGCAAGAAGTTTCTTAAGAAGGCACGCTTTGACCATATTAGCCGGATTGGGGCCAAACTTTCTTCCCATCCCGCAGGGAGTAAAGCCTTTTGGTCCCTGGCTTAGTCGGTTAAAGCGAACTTCTGCCGTCCCTTACTGCCACCAATGCTGTAGCCTGATGGGTCATTGGCTCACACCGTTGAGGAGAAAGCAAATTAGTTTGCTTCACTCTTTGCGGAATCTTCACGTCTAGATGTTGGTAGCGCTGGACCTCCGAATTCACCTGTCTGCAAGTCGTCCATGACGGAAATCGCATCGACAGGTCGACGTACGTAAAGCGCTACGTAATTTGGATGTGAAAAAGGCCAGGGGCTCGCTAAGCCAGCGGGCGGTGGGATAGGCGGTGCGAGCGCCAGGGGGCGGACACTCACCACACGTGCTTGTCCATCCAGAGCGCGCGCGCGCCGGCGGCGGGGCCGGGCACGTCGAGTAGGTAGAGCGCGCGGCGCGCCGCCCGCAGGTAGCCGGCGTCGCCGCTGCGGTGGTACGCGCGCGCCAGCACGGAGATGCCGTGCCCCTGGCTCATCGCCGAGTGCCTGCCGACGACCACACAACGCGTTCAATACACAACTATTAGTCTATTTCAGTTTGATATTTTACAACCTTTTATGTAACTTGCAATGTAACTATGTTTGTTCGGGTGACTTGATCACAAGTTTTGGAAAAAAATATAAAATCGACAACGAAATTTTTTAACTTTCGCGGCAATTCCACTTCTGAGCTTCTAGCCCATGGAAGTACTTAGTGCGGGTTGAGTCAATAGATGAAAACGGGTAGTTTGCACGCGAGGAAATTTAATACCTCGTGGCCAAACCGGTTTGACAAACCACTAAAAAAAATGGGTGAAAAAAAATGTGCCGCCGAGTTTCTTGTCAGTTTCTCCTCGAGATGGCTGTAATTTTGCGAATCTGGCAGTAGTCATTAACTTTCATGAGTGCCTCTTTGGGTTCCATGTGAATAAACGATTTTGATTCGATTTGATTGAGTTATGCCACGTGGAAATACCCTCGATTAAGCGTATTTTTAGCAAATTATACACAGTTTATAGGAGCAAATAATATGTTATTTTTGATCATAAGTACATGTGCACCCAAAAAGTAGAAACAGTCTGTATAACAAAGCAACGGTGCTCACCAGCCCGGCTCCAGCTCGGCGACGCCGGCGGCGATGCGGCGGCGCACGGGTATGGGCCACCCGCCGCTGCGCTCGCGCTGGTTGCGCACTAGCCAGCTCGCGGCCGCGTAGAACTGCGCCATGTGCGCACTCGACGACACCGTCACGTTGTCCAGCGAGCCGACGCCGCTCACCATCATACTGGAGATCTGCGGGGACAGGATGTATACCAATGTGTAAGTACTCGTGGAAATGTAGCAAGAACAATAGCTCCCGCGGATCACGAGGCCGCAGAGAAAGAACCGACCGCTCGGCTTGTTCTTGGTGACCTTTGTCTTTAACCGAGAAAGCCGTCTAGGCTGTGCCCATTTTAAAAACCTTGAGCGGGTGTTTTAGTGTAATTTGACCCGCGACCCATATCACACTAATATTATAAATGTAAAAGTTTGCGTAATTGTATAAGAATGTTTGTTTTCTCTTCACTCTGTATTTCATTCAAATCCATAGGTGAAATTGGGAATGTGTACAGATTAATGCAGACACATTTCTCTTTATCATAAAATAAGTGGGAAGGCAACTAGCTCTCTAGGATAGCTGTCGGCTAACCGACGCGAAGGCACGATTACTAATGGCAGAGTGTCAACTACGAGCTTTTGAAAATACCTTACCACTAAAACCACCACTCCCATCGAAATAGACTAGTTGACAATATTCAATGAATAGTAATAGTCCTTTTACTGCATTACCGCAATTTTTTCCTCCACCTTCTCGGATGACTGGCAGAAAATGCTGTATTAGCATAAGTCCTCCTTGTATAGCTAAATTGTGCAGAAGAATATATAAATAAAGTTTACCTTGAACTTGTTCCTAGGCGAGCGGCGCTTGGGACGGTCCTGTAGCGCCCAGCCTTTTTGCATGTCGATGATGAGGTCCCGCGTCAAGCGCCGCCATTGTGGATCCACTCCGATGCCGTGGTACACGTGATCCTCCTACCACCACACTCATATATATATCGGGCATGTTTGCAGCTAACTACCAAACATGCTATAGCACTGTTCATTTTGAAAATGTGTGCTCCGTTGAGTATTAATAAATTCTTTACTTGTCTCTAACTGCAACTGTAAGAATTGATTTACTAAAACTACATGTGTGATGTGACGGTATTTTAATATTGGCTAATTATTACTCGATAAGTATCGCTATATAAATCGTTGTATGGCGATACTTATTATATGTGTAACAGCATATTTCAAAGACTTTAATGTATCGACATCAAAGTCTTTGAAATATGCTATTCATACTCAACTATAAAAATAAAACACTCACCTGAACATAAATCATCTGCGCATTTGTAACATAATGCAAATACACCGTCTCCTTCTTCTTATCCTTATTCTGTAGCACCACCGTGAGCGAAGAGTTGGGAGTCATCTGCAGGTCCATGCTCAGCACGAAGTCTAGCTCAATATCCAGCTTCAGCCACACCTGGCTCGCGGCTTGCTCAGACGTGGAAAACTTTAATACATTCGACTGTTTGACGGCGTCGAACTCGCGGACAAAAGTCGCGTCTGAACTAACGATCCAGTTTTCCAGATGTTTCTCTCCGTCGTCTATGATTCGTATCCTCGGCTCGGGTTCGGTAAGGTTCTTGCTGTAATGCGCGAGCCCGAACTGTGCTATCTGCGTGGGGTAGAAGAACCCCTTCGGCTCCCATTGCGTGGACACCGGGACTCCTTCCACCCCGCTGATACATTTGACCCGATCGCGCACTTCCACGTTGTAATTCTCGAAGGTGGTGAAGGTACCGCGCGGGTCGTACTTCTTCTTCGGATGGTAGATCTTGCCGTAGCTGTGCAACCATTCGAACTGTTCTACGCCGTCGACTGCAGTTATTTTGCCGTAGATCTAGAAAGTTTGGAAGATGAGAGTGAATGGGATTAATCTTCATTAGTATATATTGCTATTGGAACAGGAGTCAGGAACACTTATTCATCAACAGAAATGTTGTGTGAAAAACAGAACTATAAATAAACGCTTTATAAATGCTTATACACTCACAGCCCCACACTTAGTTCGATAACAATCAAAACTAGAACTAGAAACACAAATGTTCTTTGGGGAGAAAACCTGTGTTTCCATCTTCATTTTCATTCATCTTCATCAGGGAATCGAACCCGATATTTCTGTTTAGAATGCGAAAGCATACCCAACGGGCAGTTTAACTATGTTAGTAAGGTAGCTTGTTAAATTTTATTAGAGACTTGCCTCAAAGTATTTGTGTACGAGTGAGAACGGCACGTACACCTCATCTTGCTGTAGGTCTCGACGGCACCCCACCGAGAACTCTCCGTTGATGACGCACTCGATGTACTCGCCTCTCTCTGGGCTCGAGCGCGAGAATACCGAACCTACTGTGACAGAAACGTGACAATCCTAATATTCTCGGGTTTAATTGAGCTACCCATAAAATTGATATAGCAACTGTAAGGCAAAATAGACTGTTTTGTCACTTAACAATTACTTATTGAAAATTCATGTGGTGATAGTATGGTCAAATCAGTTGATAGCTTATTAGACATTTCCTTTATAATGATATGGTCTTTATAGATATGGTACATACTGGGGCGCGGCGCGAAGTCTCCACAGTGTCCCCAATATAGCATGAGGAGCAGCGCGGCTAGGCACAGCGCGCCCAGCGCCAAGCGCAGGTTCACGCGAACATGCATCATACTCCAAACCTGAAATCTCACCACTCTCTTATAACCAATTAGCCAGTATTTAATACTATAGCAGATTTCACTCAAAGTTTCTAGAAGGTGGCGCATGATTCTAATTTTGCTTCAATACTCTACCCAACAGCGGGAGTAGGAGATAAGGAAATAATTAACATTAATAAGGAAACTAAAAACATTATTATTAGAAAAGTGTTACTATTCGATAACGGAATTCTTGAAATCTAAATAATATTAATTTAACTGCTTGACATTGTAAATAGTTTTTATGTAATGTATAATAGTTTATATGGCATTGAATCTATAATTTTTAATATAAATTGACATAGAATTAATTGTGACATTATTTAATGGAATTTAATTTTGTAATTAATTTGATATTGTATAATTTAATAGAATTGAAATGTTTAAAATTTGCACGCCGTGACTCGGCAAAATGTATCTGGTACTATACTAACCATTTCCACCTTACTAACCTACATTTAAACCAAATAAATGATTATGATTATGATTATGTTTATTGGACAAAGCAAGATCTAGCCATGTGATATCATATTTTTTTGTGCATTTGTGTAATGTAAAAAGAAGCTGCTATTTATTTGTAACTAAGCCAGCTGTTGACCATAATCTCACCTGATGCGGTGAAGATGGAGCACACTTGCTCAGTAATTTTATATTGACTCTCTTTTCAAGCAACTCCATATTATACTTTTTGTGAAATACAGTATACAGCAGGACATTGCATTCTTCACACTGCATCTAATAATCAGAGTGGAAGTGAAACACTGTGTGCAAATTTCAGGATGCTGCTTTGTCTTTTGCCGATGTTTGGTAGTAGAAAGATGTGGGAACACTCTCCGTGATGCAATTTGTAAAAATCTAATAGGCTTGCTACTTTTTTCAATGATAGAGATTCTGTAATCGAGACTCAACCACTGCTATTCGTAAGATAGATTCCAAAGCATCCAGTTGATACCCGACTGATCAGTTCCAAATGTGGGTTCAGTATTAAAATTACAAATAATACTTAAATCTTCTTTTGTTGTAATTTATCTCTAGTTTATTATTAAGTTTTATTTTACTTTTAATTTTGGCTTTTTGTGCATTTAGCCAGTATCAAGTAATAATATATTTCAAGTGTATTTCATATTAAAGTCCTAGTCACAAGTCACATTCAAAGTCAAGATCCAGTCATAGTCAAGACAAGTCATAGCCATAGTATGTGGTAGAAACTTTACTAGAACTTGTATTGGAGTTTTGGAGCGAAGGCGAAAATCTTATGCAAATTTACTAAGTATTAACGGTCAATAATCCACCATTATTACACATTAACACTCAAAGAATCATAGGTTTTTGGAAAATTACTCACAATTAACAACGCCAATTATTCACTTTCGCTGCAAAGCTCTATTAAAATATTAATTGTAAATAAACTTCAACCAAAGAAGTAAATCTTAATGATATTTGTAATTTGAAAAATTACACCTGCATTTTAATAGCAACAATGTTTGTGTTGAAAGCTGGCAACACAGTGTGTTATACATTTCAGAATCTCAATAAAATAGCCAGTTTTTTTCCTAATTAGGCACTCTGGTAACAGTAATTTTTTTTATACACTACAAGAGGTTAAACTTACGATAAATAATTGCAAAAAATTAAACTTTAAGCTAAAACAAATCATAGAAAAAAAAAACAAGTGGAACAGAAATAGTAGTTTTCATAGAAAGCACACTTATCCAAGACTTCTATCCAAAAAACAGATTGAGAAAAATTCTTTATTTGCTATGTGAACACCGAAAAGAGTGACAAAGGGATGAGTTTCACACAATTTCTAAAAATGATGATTATTCGAGAACTGTGAGACTTTTACTAGGCACATTATTTTATTTTTTGGACCATCATGATGTCTCTTATCTGTAGGTATAGGGTCGTCCATTCATTACGCCACACCCTGTATGTAAGATGTATGTTATCTTTAAGCAAACTAAGTGAGAGTTTTGCTTTGAATATAAATATTATCTTTGCTTCAATGAATTAACCTGCCCATTCGCCTCCTCAAAATGGTGCTGTCAGGGATGCTCAGTAACCCTACTGCTAAATATTGTATTATTTTACAAATTACATGGGCCTTGAACCCATCTTGGCGGCTATATAAATATATATTAAGGCTATAGATTAAGGATTTTTATATAATCTTAATTTCGCTGTGTCACATTGTTTATTACTTTTATATAAATTTTGTAAAAGGCCTTTTTAACTACAAAATATAAAAAATACATAATAATAATCATTTATTCTCTTTTTAATGATGCTGTAATAATTGGAGATTAGAATAGAATAGAATAGAATAGAAAATTCTTTATTGTACACCAAATTCAGTTAGTTACAGGGGTAATCTTAAAAAACTAAAGTACAATGGGCGGACTTATCGCTAAAAGCGATCTCTTCCAGTCAACCTTTGGATGGAGAGAGGGATAATTTTATATAATAAGGTTGGTGGTGTAAAAACATACTAATAGACATAAATACAACTTACTTAGATTAAAAGAGATTTGTGCCTGCGGTAGGTAATAAAGAACTTAACTATAACAGGCCACCAGTGCTCCCTAGTTATTAATAATTAGGGGTTCGTGTGGGCGGAATTCCCTACACAAAGTTAGGCAAACACTCGTAAATGATAGACTAAATACAGCGTACACTTAGGGGGCTACAACTGAATCTAATGTAAAGTGAGTACTCGGACGGGAAGTACGAATATTTGTATAATTGTTTTCTTTGGCTACTTACTCGGTACACAGAGGCAACATTCCATTCGTCCTCACGCCTCCTATACTGGATTAGGTGGACTTCTTTCATAAGAACAGTTCTAATCACATCTCTGTCGCCACATGAACTAATTTAGTATCTACACTTAAATAAAAGCACTTTAATATAGGTAAATAATTAAATTGTAGTTTCCACGGACAGAGCAGTTTATTGTTGATGGAAATGGATCGCGAAAACCGCAATTTCCTTCCTAGCAGCTGTTTGATGTTTGAGTTATCAATGTCACTTGATTGTCATATCGATTTTGACATATTCTGACAGCTTTCTTAAGACCTCGGTCCAAAATTTATCCGCAACCATCGCGATGTTCGTAGTATTCCACTATTAGGCGCGATCGTTACGGTCGAACACGTCCATCTCGAGTTAGACTCAAATTAAGATGACGTGTTAAGAACACTGGAATTAATAAGGCTTAGAAATTAAGAGAGCAGCCATTTTGCCACTATCGATTATTAATGGATACTTGTGGTAACCTGAAAGTGCGACAATCATTTTTTGATACTTGTACGACTTGTAGTCTTGGCAGTGCGGCACAGACCAGTATTTTACGTTTTGAAGCCTCGACGAAAAACAGGGTTGTTATGTTTGTAGTGTGTACCTACTGTGTCTGTCTGTAAGTATCGTCCCAAACGGCTGGACCAATTTTGATTGAGTTTTTTCGTTTGTAAGGTGACTTGATTGAGAGAATAGCTACGTTTGGTGAAAATCGGTGCAGCCGTTTTCCAGATAGAGCGTATAATCAAATCCAGATAGAGAGGTGTTTACAAAATTATGATTTTGCTACGTGTTGATCAAACTAAGCGAGATCTTTAAATTGACTTGGGTGGTTCAGCATTTTGTCCGTCCGTCCGAAGCTTTTAGCGTCTAAACTGTATGGTTTGATTAATCTGCTTGTACAAGCAGATTACTCTAATTTCTCAGAGAATAAATATCACTATGGCACAAAAAGTACGAAACCGTTCTTTAAAAAAGTCTATATTGTAAATAAAAGGATGATTTGCCATTCTTGACCCTCCCTAACCTCCCCCCTCTTCTCTTCTTACGTAAGATACTATAAAAAAGTTATAAGCCATTAACCTCAAAAGATTTTCTCTATTAGACAGAATGTAGGCGAAACATCTCATTTCGGGGCGAACGACTAGTGTAAGTCCACGTGATTTTGCGAGTTAATATCTACGTAATCCGTTTCCGTGCCGACCGTCGCGTCGCGTCGGATCAATCGTATTAGGAGTAAACCTATTTGTAGCGACTCTCGGCGAAGCCTTATCTGTCTGGAACTCCGACACCGCGAACTATGATTGAAGACTGTTTACTACATACCTACTCATTTTTGGCAGATTTTTCACATACGATTTCTTTTGCACTTTATAAAGAACAATAGGTAATACGATCATGCTAAATCATGTCAAGTACCGACGCTACGTACAATAGACAGTTAATATTTATTTAAATATTTTCATGTAATTAGAAAAATTCGACAACCTCTTTATCAAAAGAATATCTATAATAATATTATGTATTTCTACTAAATATGTAGCAGAACTTTCTTCTAAGATTGTGTACCCTGAACTGAGATCTTCTTCTTCCTTGGCCACTAGGGATTCTACAGCCCGACTGACAACATGGCTGTAGAGCCAGTTTATTCCCAGGTATACAAGTACCTATCTGTAGAGATAGGTACTTGTATACCTGGGAATAAACCTTGCTGTCCATTGCAATCAGCGCCGGCTACTTGTCAGTCTAGCTTAGAATCCATTAGCTTCCATGTGCACTATACACATAGATTTTGATCAGCGTCAGAGCCTTTAAAATACCAGTTTTAATATAGATATTGAACGTCTTTGTTACGCGAACGGTTTATCTGGGAGTCCTCCAATAGAAGTTCTAGTAAAGTTTCTACCACTTTACTAGGACATGACTTGACTATGACTGACTTCTTGACTTTGACTGTGACTTGTGACTAAGACTTTTATTATGAAGAATAGAAATTGTTAATATTTGTTTAATATTTCGACTGAAGGACTATGCATCCATGGCCATGAAATAATAATAAAAAAAAATTTTGTCTCATCATTGCTTACAATTAGATGAGAAAGGGGCCAAATGCTATTTATGCATAATAAAGGAATGAAAAAAAACATTGAAAATTGGTGACGACCAATTTTCAATGTTTTTATTAATTCCTTTGCAAAGCTATAATAGTTATAACTAAAGTACCGACGTTAGTTATAACTATTATAGCTTTGAATCCTAATTTGGCAAATTTACTCCTTACAGCTAATGTATACGAATGTGTGTTAAACACAGTCGTCGTGTACATTAGCTTTTTTTAATTGATCACTCACCTGATTAAAGATTTCGTGAGAATAAGAGGTCAATTCCCGACTGAAGCACAATTTTCCCTACCAAGAGACATTTGTGCTTCTGGTTGTGATTGTGTGAGTGTACACAGTAAATGTTTCCATCACCCATAAAACAAGCATTTGAACTTAGTAAGAAATAAAAATTAATTAACTACCAAAGAATCATTTGTATAAAATCATCAATTTAGAATACGCATCAAAATAGCAGAAAAGGTGCTTCAGGTTACGCCCTCCAATGTAGATAGAAAGCGCCAAGAAACTCAGTGAGGAAATAATTTTATGTAATCTTTTTTAAATATAGACATAACTAATGACATACTCAACGTTTAGTTTGCCTTTACTTCACAGTTCGTTATTCTCGGAGGAGAGCGTCAAGTGACGCTGGCTTTGTTCGGCCAGATAGAGCGCATTGCAAAAGAATAGCATTAAACGTATTATATAATTTGTTACATTACCAGCTGCGCCATTTGATTTCCAAGTGTATAATAACAATATTTGATGATGAATTTAGACGATCCATTTAACGCGCTGGTCAAGTCTCGGTCTTCTGTGCCGTGGGTCTAGTCTAGTCTCTCGGTATTTTATCGTATACATTTCGGAGAGTATGCCAAGGAATTACATAATCTAAGTTCCCCCATCCCCATTCTGTCATCAAACGAGCAGACACATATAGGCACCGGTATATGGTAGATATTCCACAAATGCGGACAACGCATTTTGCTTCTACATTTATTGTGTAAACCGCAAAATATTGGAACTCCTTGCATGAATCGGTGTTTCCTGATAGGTACAACATGAGAGTCGTCAAGTTGCGAGCGAATAGGTATCTTCTAGGCAAGCGTGCTCCATCGTCGACCACATCATCGTTTACCATCAGGTGAGATAGTGGTCAAACGTTTGTCTATACTGAATTTAAAAAAAAACCTTTTTCTGAAATCATATATTTTTATACTTCAATAGTAAATAACTTTTCCACCGCCAAATATGTGACAGGAAGAGCAAGAGATACATTGATAGATATTCTTTCGAATTATATATAAGTGTGATGCAAAGCATCCAAGTCTAAGTCTAAATACAAAAATATCAAGTATAAACCTGATAAAAATGGTAACATAATTATTTAGAACTAGCTGCGCCCCGCGGTTTCACCCGCGTCGTGATGGAAAATTGTGATAATGATGATAGAAAGTATTTTTATTCTGCTATTCGGGACGGAGCAAATACAAAAAATTAAAAAACATAAATTATTGTATTTATGGTTCACTATTTTGGCGATAATAGCTTACACATAATATATATATATATATATATGCTGTCGCGGACTTTTTTGTTGGACTATTTAAGATTTTCACATTTCCATTATACATTATACAAGGTTACTTTGAATTAGCGCTCCATACCGACGCTCGCCCCGACGCGCACGCATTGATGATAGTGGTGCCGCGCAGCGTCACCTACGTTAACATATTGGTGCACGCGAACAATAACAGCTGTTTTAGTTGTATTGTTTTTTATTCTTGAGTTTACGTGTTGGATAATTGGTTGTAATTGTAGCTCGGCACTTTACAAACTTATCAAAAAAAATTTTTTTTTTTTTATATATATTTTTTTGTTTTGCATTATTGATACCCGACCGACATTTCTGTAAAGTATGGAGCGCTAATTCAAAGTAACCTTGTATACGTGTAACTCGAACGATTTCTGCGGCGCACGCCAGAATAGCTCGCAGATGGAAGGTTTATTTCCTACTTAATTGACATTATCGTTATATTTTAAATAATTCACACCATACCTTTATAAATTATAGCCTATATGTTATTTTGATGTGTAAGCTATATTATTGTAATGTTTCATCAAAATCCATTCAGTAGTGTTAGCGTCAAAGAGTAACAAACATACATCCATACATTCTTACAAACTTCCGCATTTATAATATTAGTAGGAAGTAGGATTTTACATATAAATGTATAACAGAGTATTCGATAACACAAACATTATCTTTCTCTTTACGATGAAATCAAGACTAAATCCAATTTCACATTAAGCGGTAGTTGCAATAGCTCCCAACTGAATTATAATCGTAACTGACCTACAAAGATAGATATAGGTGAACATAGATGTAGTGCAATCTGTGCATATAGGTGTGCTTGGGCGGGCGGGAAGCGGGTCACTGTACGCCTCAACTAGGTCAGGGCGGATGCACCCTGGGGCTGCCAGTGTCTGGGGGTAAGTTGAACGAAAATTAATTATTAGTTTGAATTAATATATTTATTTCATACAGAGAATATATATGTAAGTAGTTAAAAGTGATATTTTTTTTTTTTTTTTTTTAAATCACATTCACACTCACAGCCCCACACTAAGTTCAAAGACTTGTATCGTGGGTGCCGGAAACATTCACATCACACACACATTACACCCAGAACCAGAAGCACAAATATCCCTTGGGAAGGAATTGGTGCTCCTGCCGGGAATCGAACCCAGGACCCACGGCGCAGAGGGCGCACACCTGTCCACTGCGCCAACTGGGTCGTCATATATACGAATACTTTTTCAAATAGCTCTTAGCGAATTCAACAAAGTAATATGTACAGACTATTTACTGCTTTTTTATCTTCGGTTTCATTAAAACGGTTTAATGAGCAAAAATCGTTAGATATAATTAACATCATACTCTAATCCATGATATGTAACAAACTGTACCAACTAGATTATTGATTTTAGATAAGACAAAGTGCAAAGGCACATCTAAATCGCGACAAAAATACAAATAAACTTTTTCTATCGCTATCATATATATCTATTATATATATCTAATTCACTTTATAAAGAACAATAGGTAATACGATCATGCTAAATCATGTCAAGTACCGACGCTACGTACAATAGACAGTTAATATTTATTTAAATATTTTCATGTAATTAGAAAAATTCGACAACCTCTTTATCAAAAGAATATCTATAATAATATTATGTATTTCTACTAAATATGTAGCAGAACTTTCTTCTAAGATTGTGTACCCTGAACTGAGATCTTCTTCTTCCTTGGCCACTAGGGATTCTACAGCCCGACTGACAACATGGCTGTAGAGCCAGTTTATTCCCAGGTATACAAGTACCTATCTGTAGAGATAGGTACTTGTATACCTGGGAATAAACCTTGCTGTCCATTGCAATCAGCGCCGGCTACTTGTCAGTCTAGCTTAGAATCCATTAGCTTCCATGTGCACTATACACATAGATTTTGATCAGCGTCAGAGCCTTTAAAATACCAGTTTTAATATAGATATTGAACGTCTTTGTTACGCGAACGGTTTATCTGGGAGTCCTCCAATAGAAGTTCTAGTAAAGTTTCTACCACTTTACTAGGACATGACTTGACTATGACTGACTTCTTGACTTTGACTGTGACTTGTGACTAAGACTTTTATTATGAAGAATAGAAATTGTTAATATTTGTTTAATATTTCGACTGAAGGACTATGCATCCATGGCCATGAAATAATAATAAAAAAAAATTTTGTCTCATCATTGCTTACAATTAGATGAGAAAGGGGCCAAATGCTATTTATGCATAATAAAGGAATGAAAAAAAACATTGAAAATTGGTGACGACCAATTTTCAATGTTTTTATTAATTCCTTTGCAAAGCTATAATAGTTATAACTAAAGTACCGACGTTAGTTATAACTATTATAGCTTTGAATCCTAATTTGGCAAATTTACTCCTTACAGCTAATGTATACGAATGTGTGTTAAACACAGTCGTCGTGTACATTAGCTTTTTTTAATTGATCACTCACCTGATTAAAGATTTCGTGAGAATAAGAGGTCAATTCCCGACTGAAGCACAATTTTCCCTACCAAGAGACATTTGTGCTTCTGGTTGTGATTGTGTGAGTGTACACAGTAAATGTTTCCATCACCCATAAAACAAGCATTTGAACTTAGTAAGAAATAAAAATTAATTAACTACCAAAGAATCATTTGTATAAAATCATCAATTTAGAATACGCATCAAAATAGCAGAAAAGGTGCTTCAGGTTACGCCCTCCAATGTAGATAGAAAGCGCCAAGAAACTCAGTGAGGAAATAATTTTATGTAATCTTTTTTAAATATAGACATAACTAATGACATACTCAACGTTTAGTTTGCCTTTACTTCACAGTTCGTTATTCTCGGAGGAGAGCGTCAAGTGACGCTGGCTTTGTTCGGCCAGATAGAGCGCATTGCAAAAGAATAGCATTAAACGTATTATATAATTTGTTACATTACCAGCTGCGCCATTTGATTTCCAAGTGTATAATAACAATATTTGATGATGAATTTAGACGATCCATTTAACGCGCTGGTCAAGTCTCGGTCTTCTGTGCCGTGGGTCTAGTCTAGTCTCTCGGTATTTTATCGTATACATTTCGGAGAGTATGCCAAGGAATTACATAATCTAAGTTCCCCCATCCCCATTCTGTCATCAAACGAGCAGACACATATAGGCACCGGTATATGGTAGATATTCCACAAATGCGGACAACGCATTTTGCTTCTACATTTATTGTGTAAACCGCAAAATATTGGAACTCCTTGCATGAATCGGTGTTTCCTGATAGGTACAACATGAGAGTCGTCAAGTTGCGAGCGAATAGGTATCTTCTAGGCAAGCGTGCTCCATCGTCGACCACATCATCGTTTACCATCAGGTGAGATAGTGGTCAAACGTTTGTCTATACTGAATTTAAAAAAAAACCTTTTTCTGAAATCATATATTTTTATACTTCAATAGTAAATAACTTTTCCACCGCCAAATATGTGACAGGAAGAGCAAGAGATACATTGATAGATATTCTTTCGAATTATATATAAGTGTGATGCAAAGCATCCAAGTCTAAGTCTAAATACAAAAATATCAAGTATAAACCTGATAAAAATGGTAACATAATTATTTAGAACTAGCTGCGCCCCGCGGTTTCACCCGCGTCGTGATGGAAAATTGTGATAATGATGATAGAAAGTATTTTTATTCTGCTATTCGGGACGGAGCAAATACAAAAAATTAAAAAACATAAATTATTGTATTTATGGTTCACTATTTTGGCGATAATAGCTTACACATAATATATATATATATATATATGCTGTCGCGGACTTTTTTGTTGGACTATTTAAGATTTTCACATTTCCATTATACATTATACAAGGTTACTTTGAATTAGCGCTCCATACCGACGCTCGCCCCGACGCGCACGCATTGATGATAGTGGTGCCGCGCAGCGTCACCTACGTTAACATATTGGTGCACGCGAACAATAACAGCTGTTTTAGTTGTATTGTTTTTTATTCTTGAGTTTACGTGTTGGATAATTGGTTGTAATTGTAGCTCGGCACTTTACAAACTTATCAAAAAATATTTTTTTTTTTTTATATATATTTTTTTGTTTTGCATTATTGATACCCGACCGACATTTCTGTAAAGTATGGAGCGCTAATTCAAAGTAACCTTGTATACGTGTAACTCGAACGATTTCTGCGGCGCACGCCAGAATAGCTCGCAGATGGAAGGTTTATTTCCTACTTAATTGACATTATCGTTATATTTTAAATAATTCACACCATACCTTTATAAATTATAGCCTATATGTTATTTTGATGTGTAAGCTATATTATTGTAATGTTTCATCAAAATCCATTCAGTAGTGTTAGCGTCAAAGAGTAACAAACATACATCCATACATTCTTACAAACTTCCGCATTTATAATATTAGTAGGAAGTAGGATTTTACATATAAATGTATAACAGAGTATTCGATAACACAAACATTATCTTTCTCTTTACGATGAAATCAAGACTAAATCCAATTTCACATTAAGCGGTAGTTGCAATAGCTCCCAACTGAATTATAATCGTAACTGACCTACAAAGATAGATATAGGTGAACATAGATGTAGTGCAATCTGTGCATATAGGTGTGCTTGGGCGGGCGGGAAGCGGGTCACTGTACGCCTCAACTAGGTCAGGGCGGATGCACCCTGGGGCTGCCAGTGTCTGGGGGTAAGTTGAACGAAAATTAATTATTAGTTTGAATTAATATATTTATTTCATACAGAGAATATATATGTAAGTAGTTAAAAGTGATATTTTTTTTTTTTTTTTTTTAAATCACATTCACACTCACAGCCCCACACTAAGTTCAAAGACTTGTATCGTGGGTGCCGGAAACATTCACATCACACACACATTACACCCAGAACCAGAAGCACAAATATCCCTTGGGAAGGAATTGGTGCTCCTGCCGGGAATCGAACCCAGGACCCACGGCGCAGAGGGCGCACACCTGTCCACTGCGCCAACTGGGTCGTCATATATACGAATACTTTTTCAAATAGCTCTTAGCGAATTCAACAAAGTAATATGTACAGACTATTTACTGCTTTTTTATCTTCGGTTTCATTAAAACGGTTTAATGAGCAAAAATCGTTAGATATAATTAACATCATACTCTAATCCATGATATGTAACAAACTGTACCAACTAGATTATTGATTTTAGATAAGACAAAGTGCAAAGGCACATCTAAATCGCGACAAAAATACAAATAAACTTTTTCTATCGATATACTAGCATTCTGGGCTACATATTTTGATGTGCCGATTCTATGTACTAAGAAACAATTTCCGAATTGATACATGATATTCATAAGCTTACACTCTCTAAAACAAAAGAGGTTTATTCAAATGGGTTACAGTAAAAATAAAACAATATTCAGTAAAACTCATAAGTCCCTTTGTTGGCAGTCGGGAACAGTGTAACTTTAAGTATGATGATAGCAACACCATATCCCGCGGGCGCGTTCGTTCGACATCGGTTCCAGTCGGGCGAGTCCGGCGTCGCATGCGCGCGGGCGGCATCGATCGGCGGCCACGGGCGCAGCGGCGCTCAAGTGGTCCGCGAGAAGCGACGCGAGTCCCGGGCTCTGCCCTACGATGGCGGCGTGAGCGCGCGCCCCGCGGCCTCCGGCGGACATGCCGCGATGGCCAGAGAGGTAACCGCGCCGTGTACCGCGTTACATAACCGACTCGCGACACGCCCGGAGCCCCGCGGTCGGCTCATCGCGTGCCGACGTGCTCGTGCAAGCCCGGGCTTGCACGCGCTGCCGCAGCGCCCGTCCTGCTCGCGCCCGTGCCTCTCCCCCGCTCCAACTCCCTCGCTCTGCTGTATGTCGTCGCTGCACATGCAGCCTATATTGTGCTCTACGTTTCGAAAATAATACCTAAATGGACCCCTGATTTACCACCCGATAACTTAACCTTTTAAAATAACGTCAGCATCAAATATTTTCATCTTTAGAGATCTCGACTATTAAAGGTTGCCTAAAAATAGGCTAGCTAATATTAGAATTGCATCTTTTTGATATAAGAAATAGTTAAACGTATTATATAAAGTGAGCAAGCACATGCGTAGCTCCGTAGCTGTAGCGATTCGTAGCGTTCCGTAGCTGTCATTGCGTAGCGGTGTAGCCCCTACCGCGTAGACTTGCCCTAGTTTGTAGCCGCTGGCTACGAAGTAGTTTTCGATCGATGCAGCAATGGTTGCAAGCAGCACATTTTGACAGGTTATGTTATTTGATTCTGGTTTGTTTTAAATCTTTTTAGTACTCAAAAAATATCTGATAATTATCGATGATAATAATGGTATTGTCTTCAAATATAACCATGTTTGCGTTTTTTATGTTCTAGGTAAGCTGGGTAAGTAATGAAATCACATTATTGTTCATAAGTTTTAATATATCGAGAATTAGACTTGCAAATGTAGTAGCACCCGTACTTTGGTCACTATTTCTGTGTTCTTATCCAACTATAATCGGTAAATATTTTTCTGTCTCTCTTGCTATACTGAAATCCCATGTTAAGGCTGATCATCGAGCAAATGGAGCGCATTCCTTATTATTAGGGCTTACTTTCAGATGTTTAAAATACGAATACATGAGGATTATTAGAACCATCATGAATCTTTAATATTTTAGTTTTTATATTTGCGTCGTTTTCTTTATTGGTTTATGTAAAAAACACGCGAGAGATTTGCTTATGCTCTATATCACTCTGAATTTCAAGGCAATATATTAAGCATTAAAGTTTAATGTTAAGCCAAATAAGTAGTACTATGATCATGCGTCGTTCAAATTAGATGCTTCAATATAAATATATATATGTATATATATTGAGGTCCAGTATTTCATGAACACACAATAGTCACTAAAGTGACACCAAAGGGCTCAAACATCTACCAAAACCATCGACCATAATTATTCGCCACACAAGCTACTATTACGTGCGCTGTTCACTTAGAAATCCTCCTTCTTAAATCGGTCAAATCAATCCTACATTATTGGTAACTATTGTTTCTGTCCATAGTGAGAGCAGTAAATTATGAAAAGATTACCCATTCAAGAGTAAAAAACATTCAACAACGTTTTTAGGGTACCTCATTAAGTTGAAATAGTTTAATGGAAAAGTTTATGTATTACTTTGTTGTTCTATATCTGTCAAGCAGAAACCATCTAAAGGTATCACGTTCAATTGAATATCAAATACTAGAGTCTTGGATTAAATCTGTTGCAGTTGTAAAAAAGTAAACGCTATAACACTTATTTTTAAACTTAAAGTGACTAAAACCTTCGTTTTAGGAATTATAGGCTCGTAGGCTGAAGAAGATAAAAACGCCTTCTTCGACAATATTTCTAAAACTCTATTACTTATTATAATTAAGCTTTTCTTGGGATCACTGAGACATTTCAACACAAATCCATATCTCACAACGTACGCTAGAAATATGTGGAATACACGAATCAGAAAAAATATCAGAACAGCTAAAAATTATAGTTAAGCTCTATTGTATAATATAACTTCGACGAATTCTTATTTGTGTACTCTAATAATGTATACTCTAATACTAATACTACAATAATATTATGTGTTTATACTTGTAAATAATAGTTTAGCAAGCCTGTGGTGGAGTTTGTAATGAATCCGTATAAAGCCCAGCTAAAATAACATCAAAATTAGGATCGATATATAAATAGGCATACTATGGACTAACTCGACGGGTATATCTATCTAGATCGGCTAGTATCCATTAAAAAACGGGCAATGTTGAAGCCGTGGTGGCGCCATTGTATCATGCCCGCATTCTTATCGAGAGTAGTGGTTTAGAATCAGGTTGAGGATTGTTTAGAATCATTTCCTCAAGTTTCAGTGAAGGTAATATCCACGGTCGTAGGGCATATTCTCATGCTCGCCTGGATTTTTCTACAACTGTATTTAAGGGTAGCAAACCTTGAAATACAGCCGTAGAAAAATCTATCAGTCAAATCACTTAATATTATGTTCCGGCAGCTATCCTCGAGACCCAGTTTTTATAGGCTTAGCATGTTGCACTTTATATTACCATCTTAGACCACGTCATCACTTACTATCAGGTGAGATAGAGGTCAAACGCAAAAAAAAATGTAATGAAATTAACCGCCGTATCGATAATGCCCAGTTATATTTTATTTCAAGATGTTGTTTTAGCTTCTATTGCTCTAATAAAGATATATCCATGGGTGCGTACGAAGCGTTTTGCTTCCACATTTATTATACGTACTGCTTAGGAATGGAATTCCTTGCCCGAGTCTGTGTTTCCCGTTAAGTATAATCTAGGAGTCTTATCTCGAGTGAACAGGTATCTTCTAGGCAAGCATGCTCCATCTTCGACCGCATCGTCACTTTCCATCAGGTGTGATAGTGCTCAAATGTTTGCCTATCGAGAATTCAAAAAAATCGTTTATTTTTCAATATCTATAATGTACAGACATCGGCCTGTTACAATTTTATTATATGTATTGATAGGCTAAAGTTTGTTTTGTCGTACCTAATGTTAAGCGAGCGATATATCGTTTACAAGGAAAATAATATTTAAATATTTTTTTTTTCCTGTACTAACTACGGTCCAATTGCCTATATTTCCTAAAACTAAACTAAAACTATGTACAGCAAAGAACTAAAGTTACCTACAAGACATCGAGCTTATAGGTAACTCAAGTGCTCAAGCCTACCACCAGTGGTCTTGAGTACCCACTACGCTTTCCCATCATGCTGGCGGCATTGCCTCTCTGAATTGCAATGCTAATATGTTGAGCCAAATAAGTGCCAGCATTTTGATCACGCGTCGCTTCAACCAGGCGCTCTGATAGAATTTTGAAAATATTTAAATTGAATAAATCGTTTGATGGATTCCTTTCTAACTCAGAAGTATGTATTCCACACAATCCTGTAAAGTTTATTCACGTAACAAGTTGCATTGTAGACCGTTCTGTAAATCTCGGTTTCCCGCAAGCCACTTAATTTGCTATCCAGCCGCGATTACGAATGATATAATTAATCATTGCATCTAGTTAAACAACTCATTATTTAACCGTGACCGTGATGTCACAAGTAGCTGACACCGAGCGAGCTACACTAGTAGTACAAGTGTATGTATGGGTGCCCCTTAATACTTTTATTTATGTAATTTTAAATGATTTTTTTGCTTTGGGCCACAGTTTTACATATTCTCTGAGAATTTGAAGTTATTAGCTGGTATGGTTCAAATCGTTTATTCACGTGGGCCCCAAAGAGGCACTCATGAAAGTTAATGAATCTATTGCCAGATTCGCAAAATTACAGCCATCTCGAGAAGAACCTGGCAAGACTCAGCGGCGCATTTTTTTTCATTCATTTTTTTTTTTAAACATTCTTAATTTCTAATATATAATTTTCTTAACCTAGGTGTTATTATGGTAGTCGCTAGAAAGAGCCTGTGCTGTGTTTGCCTCATTGCATCCTTGTCATGAATATAGTCTGTGGTCTTATAATAAGCTTTCTTAATAAATGCCCGTTTTATTACAGATTTGAACTTTCCCAGTGGTAATTCAGTTACGATTTTAGGAATTCTATTGTAAAATCTAACCCCATTTGCCATAAAAGATATATTCGTTTTGCTTAATCTAAATGCGCGCACTGTAATTTTATGCTTATATCTAGTATTAAGATTGTGTGCGTCGCTTCTTAATTTATATTTACCAATATTTTTGCGTACATGCATAATATTTTCAAAGATGTAAAGCGAAGGCATGGTAAATATGCCTGTTTCTTTAAAGAATTCCCTGAGAGATTCGCGTGGACCCATATCATATATTGCACGAACCGCTCTCTTTTGGTTTTTATGCATTTTACAAACGGACGGACAAAATGCGGGCGGACAATCGAGACATAATAGTTACCTTTATAGATCAACTGCTCGTTAGCTTATTTGGGTGAGTGTTCGCCTTCTAATCATTGGGTTCGATTCCCGGCGTCAGCACAAGTTTTCTCCCAGTAAATTCGTGTTTTTGGATCTGGTTGTGATAGTGTCTATGATGTGAATGTTTCTGGAACCCAAGACACAAGTAATCAAAATTAAAAAATATATAGATAGGGAGAGAGAGTATATACATATGTGTGTATATATATAAATATGTATTGTAAATTATTTATGAAATATACAAAGATATAGTAAATAATTTGTTGGCACCGTTAGCACCACATTTAAAGCATATGTGCTACCTCATATCTTCGTTCCACGTGAACCGATTTTGAAATCCTTCGAAAATCCGAAAAAAAATTATTATAGATGTTGTTTCCAATTGGTCCCATTTAAACTTGATCATGATCTGAATTATAGTTTTTTAATTATCCTCAATAATGCGTATTCTGTGGACTACATTGACGATATTCTCGTTTTTAATTGACTTCAAAAGTTGCCTCATTACTTCTTTCTTCGTGCGCCGATTTTGATGATTATTTTTTTATTTGAAAGCTAGTGCTTTTTTTGTAGTTCCATTTAAATTTGGCTAAGATTTGATTACTAGTTTTTGGCATATTTGTAATCTCAATTTGTATGCATGTAAAATTAGATAATTTATTTGAAAGTTTCTATTTTAAGCACATTTCTGTAATAATATTTCTATGAATATATAACACCGATGAAGCTATAAAATGTCTGTTCGTTTAAATCAGACCTGCTGTCGGCTGGCGAAGCAATAGAAATATGACTTTTATTTAGAATTAATATTTGACCTTATCAGGTGTCTCGTGATATCACTATCATTATACTCTAACTGTAAAAAACTAAATTTTGATTTAAATTGATTAATAATTAACATCCGGATGTTAATTAGTAATCAATTTAAACTCAAAAACCTCTAATTTACCGGTTACACATAAATATAGGCTAATACTAAAACTACACGAAGCAATTATCTGAAAAAAACCGAATTATTATTAATATAATAACTAACCATTACCATAATCACGCCCAAATAATTGAAAACAATCTTGATTTTATTTTAAATGTTTATCTGCTAACTAATTACGGCCATTGTTATCCGAGAAGTGTAAACAAAAGATTCACCTAGCTTTTTGTCCAGATTTACGAGAGTTACCTCCCACTGCACAAACTTCTTTGTGCCGCAAAGGAATCTTGATCAAACCGAGTCTATTACTTCGCAGACGCTTGAAAAGGAATGTAAAAATATTTTCCGCGCAGAATTTCAACAGAAAGAAGGTATGTTGCTATGGAAGCATGTACCGGGAATTCTTGCACAGAAACCTCGTAGGTGGCTCGTGGTAATACGTTTTATTACGTTAAGCTGCAAATACTTACTTCAACGTGGTTAATACTGTGGTTTAAGTTACGTCTGCCTCATTTTCATGTGGTATTTTTAAATCGAATGATCGAGTTCTATGGTCGTCATCACTTAACAATGTAAAAAAATGCAAGCAAAGCTTAAAAAAACCGACTTCACATATTTTCCAAATACTGTGCAAATGCAGTTGCTATTTGATGATTACTTACTGCCCACTTTCCAAATATTTGTTTGGTTTCTCTACGTTTTTCATCGCTTTCCATAATGAGTAAGTTGTACGATCACTAGTTAGTTTACTTTGAGGTATATTATTTTTAAGGTAATGATATTATTGAACCTCTATTAATTAAATTTTAAGAGTAAAAATTCAGTCTACTCCAATTTTAAATACAGCGTTATGCCCAAGTGATGATCATTATAATCCTAGTCAATTTGTTTTCATATAGTATAATTTAGAACCCATTATTTATTTAATAAAATGTACTTAAACCCATTTTTTGTCAATACCAAACTTTCCTCAACTCGGACTTCTCGAGAATCTAATAACATCACACAAGAAGTCCGGTGACGTAACACCTAATACTCAAGCCATTCATACTGTTCAACGCAGGCGAAACCGCGAGATGCATCTTCTATGTTCTATCAATAATTAAATTAAATTGACACCATCAATTAAATCGACCAATTGCACGATTGACGAATTTCCTTCCACACTGAATTTCTTTGAAAGACCTGGAATTCTGTGAGTTACGTCCCTCGATCCACCGAACATTCTATTTAATAATGGCCATAATATAGCGCGTGCTGTTATACGCGTGTGTTATATTACTGTCACGACTATAACTGCGTCCGAAAAATAGGCATGAATCCTTATTGCTCATAATTCATTCGCTTTTAAATGTAATGCGCTTTGAAAGTGAGCTATTTTCAAAGCGCATTGTATTTAAAAGCGAATGAATTATGAGTTATTCTTATTCGATTATTTCTTAATGTCAACGTTATATAATATCAAGGTAGAATTTAAAACAATTGCAATTCTAGTACTATCTACAGGCCAATTGCCTATATTTCCTAAAACTAAACTAAAGCTATATACAGCAAAGAACTAAATTACCTACAAGGCATTGAGCTTATAGGTAACTCAAGCGCTCAAGCCCACTACCAGCGGGTAGCGTTCCCATCAAGCTGGTGGCATTGCCTCTCTGAATTGCAATGCTAATACGTTGAGCCAAATAAGTGCCAGCATTCTGATCACGCGTCGCCTCAACCAGGCAAGATAGATTATTGATTATTACTGATAGATTTTTGAAAATAGAATGAGCTCCCGGTCCCCACGCACCCAGTGTCTCAACATCAAACGGCTCAAATATGCCACTGCCGAGGTTTTCATATTTTCGCCGTTTGCGCTGCTCTGCCGAATTTGCCAACCCCATTTAGTGTTTCAAGAACATGTGAAGTAGCTAAAAAGCGCGAAACAAGTAATTGCATCCCACACTAAATGCCATACCATCTTCCATGGAATTAAAGTCATGTCACGCATCAGACCATTCGGTTCGAGAATGGCTGGAACGTTGGCACTGGTAAAGCCTGGCGGATGATATCGTTGAGGCTGGCGTCGTGGGAAATTCGGCCAGCACTTTTCTGGCACGAGAGGCCGTGGTGACCGAGCTGTCCACAGCAGTACCACACTGACAGCTATGGGCAACATGCCACCTTGCACCCAAACGTAAGCATATAGCGAGACGGAAAGCAGATGAATCTATAAGTGTTCCAGTATTAAAAGAGGCAATGGTAATATTTGGATAAAATATCATACCAGAATACCGTCTAATGTAGGACATATTCCAGTAACTGTTTATTTATCGGAATAACAAGAGATGTGTTTGGCTTTTTTATCATCGAGCTAAATAAATGCAATGATTATGTTTTGAAATCAATAGCATTATTTATATCTTTTTTTATGATTTTAATGTTAACTAAAACCTACGGGTCTATTGACCCATTTCAACAAAATTTAATCGTACATCATATAATGGCTTATACACCAAAAGACCATCACACTCTTGCAAGTAACTAATATATTTTGTTGTATAAGCCAACATAGCTTATAGGTAATTCAAGTGCTCAAGCCCATTCCCATCATGTTGGCGATTAAGCCAAATAACATAATAACTTTTAATGCCAGTACCGTGAAAAATATTTGTGCAGAATTTGTTTGCGGCGTCTCTCCGTCAATTTGAGTTTGACAGTGCGTTACTCATCGAGATAGAGAGACATGCCTTGTAAGACATGCCTTGTTTGTAAGACGTTACTCAACTCTACTATAGACATATCGTATTGTGTACTAAAAGTCATTCCTTTCCATATTACCATATGTCCAACCGAAAGCCATCAAATTGAAATGGAGGGTGGTACATCTGTGTTAGATGGAGGGGAGTCAAGGAGCAGTTGGAGTTTTTACTAAGTATATATGGAAGTACACTCGACCAATTCTTTTCTAAGATATTAAAATAGAAAATGACCCAAGACCAAAACTTCTGCGGTGCAAAATCTGCTAACAAAAATTAAACAGTTTACGCATATATAGCTGCATTATGTCATCCTTAAAGTTCCTCACATACAAAATTACTATTATGACACGTTCAGCTTTTGTATAATTTAAGAAGGATTAACATAGCAGTCTTCATTGTATTTATTTTGCAAAAATTATATTTGAATTAGGACAGCTGAACTTAGTCAAATTGGCAAAAAAACACCAAACTTCATAATCTTAAGGGATATAACCAACAGCTCAGTATACCCGGATCGATGCCCGCACCGATAACGGATTCCCTTTAATTCCTCCGTTTTAGCATTAATCTCCTGATGAAGAGCCTCATAAACTCGCCTCCCGAGGATTTTTGTAGGAGTGACCCACCCCTCTCTGTAAATTAAACTTATGGAAAACCGATAAGCATAATCATTTTAATCTTGTCGTCTCATTTGTGAGATGTTGATTAGGATTCGTTTTGTTGAAACTCTGCTAGATAGCGTGGGAATCGTGGAGTTATTTATTCTGATTGAGCATTGAAATACCTTTCCCTGTGTCTGTGTTTCTTGATAAATAGAATCGGAGAGTATACTAGTCGTGAGTGAAAACAAAGTTTAACTCATATAGGTTCTTATTATCCTGATTCATCATTATTATCAGTAATGCGCTCGAAGCCATTAGGCACAGCTAAACATTCTAAAAAGTTTTTTTTGTAGTTTACTCAATTTATAAAGTATATAAAATAATTTAAACGCTAGCAAACCTTAAAAGACCAACTTTACAGCTTTGTACTTAATCTTCGGAACCCATGATCAGATTCAATGAATGAAATAAGCATTATTGAGGATAACTTAAAAACTACTTGTGAAATCTTGATCAAATTTAAATGGGACCAAAGGGGAAGCACCACGTCTCAAATTAAAAAAAATATATCGGTTCACCCAGAAAGAAGTTATAAGGTTATACACATTAAAAAATACAGTTGAATTGAGAACCTCCTCCTTTTTTTGTAAAATCGGTTAAAAAGTTTAATGCTCAATGCCAAAGTGTACAAAGCTATTGTTCAGCAAATGCACAGTCGATCAGTTGATCTTTCAAAATCACAACCATATTTACCCGTTGTTTTATTGTCACGGATTGCAATCCAAACTACCATTGTACTGAAGAAGAGAATGCGACAAAGATTGTTGCATAATGCTTAATGTAAAGCAAATGACGCATGTTCTTTATAAAATTAATGAAAAATCATAGAAATAAGTATAATGAAATAATTTCCCTTGCGGCTGCTGGCAGCCGTATCTGTCTGATACCGGTCATTTGACCAGTATTATTTTTTAAATTTTGTAGAACTAGTAATTAGCTCCGAGTTCAGATCTCGCGCCTACGTTTTTTTTATACCTTCTGCCTAGTAGAGAAAAACTTTTTCGGTTAGCAAAAACTTTGAAGTTATTCGCTTGTATAGTTTGGACGCCTAAAATGCCTCTTTACAGACGAACAAAGTACTCGCTTCGCTCGATCGAAAATTAACGCAATCAATCAACAAATAGCAGAACAACAATTTATATCATTAAACAAATCATTGGAAAATCTGTTTATTGGTAAAATATATTACAAAAAAAAATTGTCGAAGTAATGCTGCTAGTTTTTCTTACATATCTTCTGATTTTAAGCCCTCAGTAACTATTGTGTAATCTATTTTACTATCTACTAATTTGAAACATAGTGAAACTGTATAATCCCATAGTAATAAATCCTCAGTTCAAAACAGCACGCCTCAGCCATGCTCTGTAGTTACTTGCAACATACCTCGCTGCCATTTCTCCTCTCACCTCCTCTGGCATCTCCAATAAGGCTCTTGTAAAAACAAACGCGAACACTCCACTTTTATGTGCACACCTCCGACTTTCATTTGTTGAGATAGGGCTGTCGACGAATTGCAAACGGAGAGATATAATGCATTTTTCTCAGACAGCATCTGTTCAAATCTAGCCTGTCTTGTTCAACTATCACCATGCGTACCCGAGGATATATAATTATATCTTATTTTCTGTATATAGGAGGAAATATGTATTTTAAAAAACCCTCGACCGTCAAAAATTGGTTAAAAACAAATAAGTACATTTGAACAATTTTTAACATCTATTATTCAGTCTATTATCAAACTGCCTGATAAAAAAAATAACAAAAGTAAACAGGTGAATTTGTGAATTTTTTTTTCACTGATAGGTAAACATTTGGTCGCTATCTCACTTGATGGAAAGTGACGATGCGGCCGAAGATGAAGCATGCTTACCTAGAAGATACCTATTTAATTGATGAGTAAGGAAACTAACCAGTGGTACGCTACTCGTCAAATTAGTACATTTAAATAATGTTCAACATCATCGTAATTCACCAAACGTCACACGCTAGACTCAGACTTGTAAATTGTATTTAAACAATTTTAAATATTATACCACAACTCAAGACATCCGTTTTTTACCGACTTCCCAAAAAAGGAGAAGGTGTTCAAGTCGACTGTATTTTTTTTTATGTGTGTTACCTAATAACTTCTCTCCACGTGAGCCGATTTCGAAATTTTTTTTTAGTTTGAAAGATGTTGCTTTCTAATTGGTCCCATTTAAATTTAATCAAGAATTGATCAATAGTTCTTGAAATATCGTCAATAATGCCTATTTTGTGACGAATATTGCGTACTTTGACGATGTTCTCGTTTACCCGACTCCAAAAGTTACCTCATAACTTCTTTCGTTGTGAGCCGATTTTGATGATTCTTTTTTTATTTGAAAGCTGGTGCTTTTAATGTAATCCCATTGAAATTTGATTAAGGTCTGATCTCTAGTTTTTGAGTTACATTCAATAATGCGTGTTCATACATTAAATCTGATCAAGGTTCCGATGATAAAGCGGTGAAGTCGGTTTTTTTAAGCTTTGCTTGCGTTTAATTTTTTTTTGTTTGGGTGGCTTTGTAAAATACGCGACAACCCTGAGTTTTTGGAGACGCAGCGGAGGCGCAAAAAGGCATAAACTGTTGCAGTTTATGTCAGCGCCCTCCCGCTACACGTTTTACCGACGTAATAGGAACAGTAATCTAATTAACAAGCGGACGAGGATTTTGAAGATTTTAATTGTGACATGAATAATTAAATACGTCAAGAATATGGGAATATATATTATAAACCTAAAGTTTTTATTGAGACTTGTTATTTCAATTAAACTCTAAATTAAATCTAGTCGATTTCGTTAATTTTTTTGTATACGATAAGTAAGCAGGATCATATGAATTATATTGTATGTTTATTTTTTAATTACGTATGTAACAAGACAACATAGTAAATATATAACTACAGTTAAATTAGTATTCCTCATAAGAATAGCTGACGCTTTTTCTTCAACTTTTCAGTAGTTAGTAGGAAATATTCACAACACATATTGCACAAACATCCATTACCAAAAACACAAAATTTTGTATAAAAAATCACTAAATTTTGATTGTTTTTTTACCAACTTCCCAATAAAGGAGGAGGTACTCAACTCGAATGTATTTTTTTTTATGTGTCCTTACCTCATAACTTCTTTCCACGTGAACCGATTTCGAAATTTTTTTTTGTTTGAATGATGTTGATTTTCAATTGGTCTCATTTAAATTTGATCAAGATCGGATCAGTAATTCTTGAAATATCGTCAATAATGCGTATTCTGTGGACTACATTGACGATGTTCTCGTTTTTAACCGACTTCAAAAGTTACCTCATAACTTATTTCGTTGAGAGCCGATTTTGATGATTATTTGAAAGCTGGTGCTTTTCATGTGATCCCAATGAAATTTGATCAAGAACTGATCAGTAGTTCTTGAAATATCGTCAATAATGCGTGTTTAGTACATCTAATCTGATTAAAGTTCCGAAGATAAAGCGGTGAAGGCGGGTTTTTTAAGCTTTGCTTGCGTTTAATTATTATTTTATCTCATGCAATATAGGCAGGTATTTGTCGACTTTCAAACCTGATGGAAAACATCGATGCCGTTGAAGATGTCGCACACCTGGCCAAAAGATACCACTGATCTACAGTTGAAGACTCAAAATATATCGTTCGGAGATTGTTTTCTTCCTACACCTTATTTATATATATCACGTGACATTTCCGCGTAACACATGAGCACAACCACTAAACACATCTCAATTTCAAACCTACACCTTCATAACAAAGTTCAAAGAGATATAGTTGTTAAATAACAGGATCGTGATGGCAGTTCATCGTAATCGGCTAAAATGTAACAGATCATCGCCCACGCCTACGCGTGGAGGCCCAGACGTGGGCACTACAATAACGCGATTATAATAACATTGAGTGATATTATATTATAGAGCAGCGGCAAACTAAACACCTACAGGGGGCAAATGTAATGGAAATGTTAATGTGCTAGGAAATTTTATTAAAACCGTGCCGCGCTCCGATGCGAGCATATGTTACCGCATATGTAACCGCATTTAAGGCGTAGGCATATAAAAAATGCATATATATATATATATATATACATATATATGTACTCTGTTGTACAGGAGAGTAAGGATATGTTGGTTTTTTAAACCCAAGCCTATATTGAAGGATGATGAATGAATGAATAAATTTCTAATTCACCTCCTGTTGCGCAAAATTACGTGTCAAACTTTGATTTATATGGATTCTCGAAAATAAAAAAAAAGAAGAAATTAACTTAATCTTTACCCTGAAAATTTGTATTTTTATTATGTGCGACATAAGGATGGAGATTTAAAGTCAAAACTAGGAATATGTCTGATAAAAATTATACTAAGTGAAAATAATGTAATTACAAAGCTGTCTTAAAGGAAAAAAACTTTATTAGAGTAACAGAAGCCAAAACAAAAACGTTTAGAATTTTCGTCTGTCTGTCTGTTGTGTCAAACATACAGTTTGTGAATCGTGTGCTACTCTTGATTTAAAAAGTAACATTGATTTAAAAAGTACAATTATCCAAGGATTGAAAAATCAGCCCTATAGAATCCCTCTGTAACTTTTTTCATGTGCCCGACAAATAATGATTTCAAATATTACGTAATTTTAAGAAATTTTACAAGCAAGTTTATAAATGTTAGTACGATTTATAAGTACAACATTTGTGCTTTGAGCAAGCGTGTTTTATCCTTGACTGTATTGTCGCTTTCTATCCGATGAGGTTGCGGTCCATCTTGGCTTTCCATCGCGTTCTTAGTTACAAAAAGACACATTATAGAAGCAATAAGGAATTGAGTGTTGATTACATATCTGTTGTATTCTAATCGTATTCTACGTTGAAGTTAATTCCACGCTACGCATAACGCAAAATCTCGTGCACTGTAGAGTAGGTCGCGCTGTAAAGTTTTATATGCTACATACATACATGTTATCTCTAAGTCATGGGTGAGAGGCGGGACGCGACTGCGAGCGCTCAGCACTTATTCTGAAGAATGTTTTCGAATGAATCCAAAACAATTGTCGATCTAGACAACGATAACGCGTATGTCACGCTACTACACCGTAATATATTCACTCGCAAGCGTTGTTGCACTACGTACACATACTAATAAGTTACGGCTGGGTTCCACGACTAACATTATCACATTATCTCATTTTGGTACGTTATACATATTGCTACATATTGTGTGTTACGCTTGCTGCGGCGTAGCACAGCTAATACGACAATTATTTTGCTGTAGCACGACGTACATAATGCAACGTAATACAGAGGTACAACGTGATGGCGTAGCACGACCATCCTATTTTGTTGTAGCACGACAACGCTGCTATGTTGTTATGCGCTGCTATATGGTGCTACAGTGCAGCTACAAAATTATTAAGAACTAGCCGTGCCCCGCGGCTTCGCCCGCTATTATCAAGTTTAAAAGTAGCCTATGTATTAATCTATGTACATTCCAAATTTCATTCAAATCCGTTCAGCCGTTTAAAAGTGAAGAGGGAAAAAACATACTTACACACAAACTTTCG
Organism: Lomographa bimaculata; assembly: GCA_948107665.1. Classification (NCBI taxonomy): domain Eukaryota; kingdom Metazoa; phylum Arthropoda; class Insecta; order Lepidoptera; family Geometridae; genus Lomographa; species Lomographa bimaculata. The sequence goes on along the minus strand of OX403589.1, from coordinate 20,344,228 downwards.
GATTTATTACTCGCCGACCACACCATCGCTTATCATCGGGTGAGATAGTGGCCTCTCAGAGATAAAAAAGTCTCCCTACTGAAACAGTGGACACTTTCACACAAATTTAACTAAATTTGTCAAGCCGTTAAATGTTAACATATGAATAAGTCAACGTATAAGCACAGTTCACATATGGTTTACCCAGCGTATACAAGTTAGTGGACACAAAAGCTATATTTTTCCATACATAAAAGTATTTATGCGAAACACAAATTTGATATTTCCGAAATGACATTTCACAGTGTAATTAAGCGTTTCAGTCTTATAAAATACTTAAAAATATTTACGGCGAAGTGGACAGACTTTTTATGGTTATGTAAAAAGATAATGATATTAATCTAAATAATCTAAATCTAAACGATTCTGTTAAATTGGATTTTAAGATCAGTTTACAAGCGCAGTTTGTGTGGTGATTGCGTAGCACTAAACTTCGTTCGCTAAATACATAAATAACAATATACAAAATGGTTACTACGGCTGCATTGTACTATGTTTTATATCCCATTTTACTCATTTCCATATTAGTTGGTTATCGTATATTTTGTTTTATTCACGTGCATTGTACTCTCAGACAATAATTCTTGCAGAACGTTGAGACCTTTCACTGATATATTCGTTTATTCTTCCATGTTTCTGAAAATGAATGCCTATGTCAATGGATTTACACTTAACGTTTGATGCTCTAAAATTCTTCGTTTAAAATGAGACCCTATATCAATATAGTATTTTATATTACACGAGTGCTTGTATTAGTCAAACCCGGTACTATAGATATAGTATTGCAACACTGTACGGGGCTGCACGGACACGCTACAAATACGGCACGTTACGGCGCTCGTCGCGGCAGACGTCGCTCGGACCCAAAAGTGCATTATCGGCATCGCTAATTTCGACATCTTACGGCATCAGGAGATTACGGGGCGCGCTGCAGTGCGGGGCGGGCGGGGCGCGGCGGGGCGGGCGGCGCGGGCGGGCGGCGCGACCCGGTCACGACGCGCGCCCAGTGCGGCCGCGGCGCTCCGCCGGCGCGGACCGCCCGCCGCCTTCACACCGATATAACCTCTCTTGCACCGTGCGATTCCAATCACCTAATCACATACATATTTTTTTTATTTACCTATACATTTTTCCATATACCTCTGTGATCTATACGTGTTTGTTTGTCTAGTTTTTACGTGCGCCCTCAAGATGATTGTCGAGATACAGGAGGTAGGTCTCGGGTCTCGGATGTTCGAGTTATCGGGAGTCGAATGTAACGCGAAACGGGGACGTGCGAGCGTCTAACTTGTAATGGCTTTTTTACGGCTCGATATGTGCCGATAGACCCGTGTTAGTAGTGTAGATCGTAATTTTGACATATGTTTTCACGAGCGCGGTATCGCGAGCCCACATACATAATATTGTAATGACCTGACAACGAAATAGATAGGGTCGAGGTGGCGTCGTTGAACTCGAAGGGTATGAACTTTCATGTTCGTACTTCAAAAGTCCTAGTCTAGATTTAAGATCGTGCAGGGCGACGATGTCAGTAGGTCAACGCACAGTGCGTGCGGGCGGGGCGCGGGGCGCGGGACGAGGGCGAACGGGCGCTCGGGCGTTGCAGCGCTGCACCCGGCTCTGCTAAGCGCTACGGCTGCCGTAGCTCGCTCTCCACCGTAGCGCGTAGGGCGTAGCAGTCGTAGAACATCTAGGCTAGCATAATTCACGGCTCAATTAACACTTAGCGATATAAATGTATCAATGAAATGCAAATGTATTCACTGCACACAATAGACAGTTACAATGACACCTAGAGATGCTAAATGTGTTTAGTGAGTCGCGATCATGGTGCGAGAGCCTCAATGTTCAATTAATGATTTCCATGTTGTATGATAAGTGGATGAAGTTGAGTATCGACGCGAGTCGCATGATGAGTCAGTTACTGGGCCGGTGCTGCGCGGCGGGGAAATGTTGCTCATCTGCGGTACTTAGTAGTCATGGCCGCTCGTAGACTCGGTGAACGTAACCAATGGTAAACAAAACATACGTTTATATAGCTTTTTAATGTCAACTTTATATCAAGTTAGTGTTTTATAGATATTTTGTACCCATTATTAAAATTATAGGCAACCATTTGACCACTATTTCACCTGATGATAAGTGACGATACGGTCGAAGGTGGAGCACGCTTGCCTATAAAATATCTATTCACTCTGGACTTGAAGACACTAAGATTGTATCTCGGAATACAGACTCTGGCAAGGTGTTCCTCTCCTTTGCATTGAGAATAATAAACTTGGAAGCAATACGATTCGTGTGTATTTGACTCATATCAAATTGTTTTGAATTATACCCATTTTGAATTATGTACGTATTGAACTGACGTATATAACTTTAGTCATATTATAAACAGATATGAGACATATCAAAATAAAGCACCATTTATTACATTAATTCTGGTTACAAATAAAAATAATTGTAATTACATTTGCAGGAGGTTAGAGGAAAGAGGCCTTTCAAGATATGGGACAGTTCGAGGAACGTGAGGAAGGGACTCGTCGTCACTAGTTTTGAGGAGTTGATACACAGGGGTAAGGATACATTTGTTTCTGTAATAGTTGCTTGTCAGTCCACGGTTTTCCGCGTTAGGCCTGATTGAAATGAGATGACCATTATGGTTTGACTTCTACAAACTCCGATTTAGAGCTATATTATCGAAAAAAAACCAAATAATAAATATTATAATCGTAAATATTCCTTACACAAATAAAACGCTATATATTTTCATTATATTGTTCTGCGCCAAGTCCAACTCTTGTAACATAGAGCTCCCTACAGGTATTGCTAGATTAGGGCCCGTAATAGTCAATTAAATTGTATATAATATAATACAATAATTCTTTCAATAAAGTGTAATACACCAAAAGATAAATACAGTTTAAAGATAAATTTATAAAGATAGGTACAATGGTCTTATCGCTGAGAGCAATCTCTTCCAGACAACCTTTGAATGGAAATATAAACGAAAAGATTATGCAGGTATCGCGGTGCGACAAAATAAATGAAATATAACTTAAAATAATAGAAATACTAATATTGTTTTAACTAAATAAACAATACATACAAATAATAATATCAGAATATACTTATATAAAATAAATAAATAATTACATGTATCTATAATACATATATATAGTTACGTTTACAGATTGGACAAATAAAAGATTTTGAGTCTATAAACAATTAATAATATTTTGTACTGTAATTTTTTTAAAGATTGATAGAATTTGAATGATAATAATTTACTTTGACTTTAAAAAATAATCACTTTTCTTAATAAGATCTATTATACGATTATATAAAAACTTTATTAACGCTTTATTATAAGTATTAAAAGCTTAAGTGAGAATGGTTTTTATCCAATGTTTTAATCGTTATAGATTCGAAATGAAAAATAGTAAAAGAAACCTAAACATGTTTTTCAAATACCTATTCAATGACAATCCGATTTACGGTTTGTCGGCTTTCTTTGTTATTTTTCACAATATGGCGTCTGGCTGTCGCCATATTGAATTTAAATATTGTCATGTCTTTAAAACTCGCATGATTATGATACGTCGAATGATGTAGGCATTAACAAATTCGGCCAACGCGTTTGGTTTCTAGAGCGTCACAAGGAACAAACATATACATAGGCTGATAAATTCATTACCATCCTTTGCATCGCGCAGGTGCTAAATAAAAATAACGATTGTTTAACCGGGAGATAAAAGTTAGCAGTGAACAAATGTAAAATACTTGTCAAAATCAAAGACATGTAAATGGTGAATGACTATTGAAACTTAACAAGAGTACTATGCTTTTCTTGACGACCATGGGTCTAAATAAGTTATACATCTCAATTTTATCTTCTACAAGCAAACGTACTTTTAATGGGTGTGATTGTGTGTCAAAATCATTGAATTTTTATTTTTGAGTATCTCCTGCACTTTCTCTACAAAGAACACAAACACAGCTCACATTGTTATGTTGATGCAACTACAAAAATCAAATTATGTTCTGTTATTTTATTAAATACATTCTAGTGATAATGTAAAAAATAATATCATTAAATGAATAATAAAGCTGGCACAAATATCGTAATAAGGGTATGCCATCCAACTGTTTGGCTTCGACAAACTACTTTTTATACTCAATATAATAGCAACTACTTTTAAATTGTCAGTTTCAGTGTTTTTATCAATAAGCACAGTAATTTAGATTTTATAGTACCTACACTTTTTTACCCACCAGAAGGTATACGCGCTTAGGATGAGAGGTTGTTTGTGTAAAAAACGATTATTAAAACTATTTGACGGATTAAGATGCAGATTCATTAATTTGAAGTTTCTTGATCAAGAGTATTGGGTTTGGTGAAGTCGGTGCAAACGTTTGCTACACAGGGATACTTTCAATGTTATGATTGGCTAATGTTTGGTTCAAAATATTAATCAAAAAATAAGCGTTGATGTGCATTATACACAAGCCGTGTCGCGTATGAATACTATTGAGGCAGCAAAAGGTAACAAAGTCAATAAAAGTTAATAAATGTAGTAAATAATTTCATCCTAGGTATCTACTGTACGCAGTATCAAATCCACCTGGATTTGACCATAACATGTTATATACAACTAGCGATTCGCCCCGGCTTCGCCCGGGTGTGATAAATGAACAACCGCTCGACCGATTTTGTGCAAACTTCACATAAACCATCTACTAAATAGTCCGAACAAAGCCTAAACATTTGGTTTGGATAGGTGAGCCCGTTCTTGAGTTATAAAATTACAACGAAAAGCGGCATTGATTTTTATATATATAGATAATGTTTAACGTATATTATAATTATTTCATATATTTATTTAGATCACTCTTAGAAACTAGGTACCTACAGTTTGCGAAAACATAAGCACTTTAGGTTCGTGTACCCATTTTCTTGAGGGCTCTAAACTCGACTAGGCCTGTATCTTGGAAGCCCTAAACAAAATAGAATCGAAAAAGATCGCTGGTTAAACCTGCTTAAATATGTTTGTTCCCTCCCTCTTCACGCTTTAACGGCTGAACGGATTTGGATAAAATTTTAAATGTACATAAATTATACCCAGGATTAACACATAGGCTACTTTTTAACTTGATAAAATCGAGCGAAGCCTCGGGGCACAGCTAGTATTATTATACGAATGAGGTCAATACACATTAGTAACAGGCTGAAGATGAACCGTTTATTTCGTGCTTGTTATCAAAATAGCAACTCTCTTTATTGGAATATTTTAGTGGTTGTCTTTATAATTTCTTGCTTTACACGGTGTCCAAACCAAGATCAATTGAGGCAGCACCACTGTTTCATATTGGTCCCGGTTCTCTATATTTAGTAGAGTGCGCCCACAGTATTGCCCGGGGATCGCAGCCGTCGGTAGCTGCCCGAAAAATATATTTTTCATCCGCCTACATACACTTTGATTCAATGGAAGGCTTCGTGAGTTGCTAGAACACGAACTGTGCGCACATTTTTGTGGCAGATTGTAATTATAATATTATTATATTATGATCATGCACTGCGATTTTTAAGTGATTAGCATATTGTTTTTCATCACCATATAATAACAACTCACTATAAAAACTCTAACTCTGTCGTAAGATCGTAACCTAAAATTGTAGATCTTTATAATTTCTTAGTTGTACTTCCTGTCTAATGCCTTTCATGTTGTAAAACATAACGACTCCCGTATTATTACACCACTTTTGAAAAACATATAAAGTACAGTTCTTTTCTGAACGTGGTAGGCACGCTAAAATAGCGCGATTAGCATAAAGAGAATTACAATTAATAAATGTCATATTGATTGGTACGTAACATAATAATTAAATTCAAAGTTATTTATTCACATGTTAATGTTCATTCAAAACTTTTGACTCCAATTGCTAGATTCGTAAATTTACAGCCTTCTCGAGAAGAACCTTGCAAGAAACTCGGATGTGCATTTCCAGTCTTTTTTCAAATAATACTAATAATACAACTATTATTAATATTATTTGTTAGTGCAAGGTGCTATGTTGCCCATAGCTGTCAGTGTGGTACTGCAGCTCCGTCACCTGTCAACTGCCTCTCGTGCCAGAAAACTGCTGGCCGAATTTCCCGCCACGCCAGCCTCAACGATATCATCATTTTACAGCGCCAATGTTCCAGCCATTCTCGAATCGAATGGTCTGATGGTAAAAATGACGATGGTAAAAAACCCGACGATCATGGAAGATGCGACGGCCTTTAGTGTGGGATGTAATTTGCATCACAGAATGGAGTTCTCACGTCTTCCGGAAACACAGAATGGGGTTGGCGCCGCGGCAACTTCGGCTGAGCAGCGCAAACGGCGAAAATATAGAAACCTCGGCAATGGTTACATATTTCAGCCGTTTGGTATAAAGACAAAGTCCCGGGGCTGTCGGAACCGGGAGCTCATTTTATTTGAAAATCTTTCAAAGTCTGGTGGAGGCGACGACGCTTGATCAAAATGAAAAAAAAAAATATAAATCCGAATGTTGGTTCATGTACGTTTAATTCTTATTCTCTGAATCAATTGTTGACTTTGACTTTGTACGTTTCAACTCTAAACGAATTGTGTGGATTTGCATGTTTATTATATGAATAGTTTAGTTAGACCCTAGAATAGGAACCCACAATACCAATTAAGAAAGTGGTGTTCCTACTATGCTAGCTATTTTCAGTTCACATCAGTTACATAAATCATAAGTTCAACCGAGAAGTTGCCGACCTCAATACGTCTTGTCGTATTAATGTTCATATTCTATTGCAGTCTACGTCAATATCAGCGTCAGAAGTTGCATCGGCGGCGGAGTTAGTAGTTAATTAAGGCATCTCTGACAATAGACTCACGTATAATCCAATAAGCGGCGTAATGCAATATATCATCTCGGGAGTGAATTACCGCCAGTCGCTGCTCTCACGTCTAATTACTTGGGCAGCTGGGGGCGACGGGCAGATGGGGCCCGCGACAAACTGGGGTCAAACGGGAGAGAGGCGCGCTGGGGTCAAATGGGTTTGCCGCTCGGCTGCGCTAACCTGGTCGGGGCCAAACCTGTCTACCGCACAACCTCCTACCATCTAATACGAGATCCAACTAGACTATCTTACAGGCATCGAATGCGGCGCCGCGTAACCTATATTCCTTCGAATGCATTACATAAATAGATGAAGTGGGCAGCGCCAGCGTGAAAGATCGATGCGAGCTCCGTGTGATTCTACTTTAAACGAACTTTTCTAAAGGCGTTGTATTTTTCGTTTTGAAATACATACGTCTTCTTTGATAATAACAGTTTGTCCCAATTACTGTTGTTTACTTAAATTGTTAACGAGTATACCTACCTGAATCCAAGAACAAATCATTTATTGTGAATACATTATTTGTAACAACAACTTGAATTTAAAGATCTGCACAGATAATGCCTTTTAAGGCATGTACCATCCGACGAAATAGTGGTAAAAATAGAATTAAAACGATATTATTCAAATATTTCCAAATCAGCAACATATTTAGAAATCAGTCAGCATATCCTTTATTAGCAATATGTGTTTTTGATTAAAATTTAATTAAAATTATATTCAAAAAATGTACCAGTGTCTACATACGAAACAAATTGTGTGTATTTAGTTTATCAGTTTCCAGTTGCAATGCTAGACTTTTGATAGTATAGCATGTTATGTCAGGTGGGACCTTACAAATAAGGAAGGAAATATTTCGGAAGGAACAAGACTTCGTCCACTCGCTTACCGTAGTTATGTCATATGTAAATACAATTTTGTGTGACCTTGACAAACATCATACGTAATTTAATTTACCGCCAAATGATGATTTTAATTACTTTTTGTAGCGCCACATCTTCAAATATTAATCGTTTAATTTGAAGAGATAGATAAGTGTGATGCTTTCCATCCGACGAGGTGTAAGCATAACAAGCATCACACTTGTCTATCTCATCAAATAAAACGATTCATATTTGAAGATGTGGATGCCACAAAAACGTCCGACATAACTATCGTCTCGTATATCAGTAGCATAGAAAACTGAATGTTATTTTCGTCTCGCAGGTAAGGAGAAGCTCCAGGTGGCAGCGAGCGAGCCGGTGCGGCTGGTCCTCGAAAGTGACGGCACGCAGGTCGAGGACGGCGACTACTGGCGAACGCTACCACCCAACACTGTGCTGCTGCTGCTGCGGCAGGGAGAGCGATGGTACCCCACGGGCGTAGACGTCATCAAGGCCGGTCAGTACTATGCGACACCATTGCTACCTTTGGATATGACATTCACTCATTATAGTTTTAGTAGTTGGTAAGACCTTGTGCAGAGTCCATCTGAGGAAGTACTATAGCCATCAGTCATTCAACCACCGAGCAGAAGTGTCCAGATAAGTTAAACTTCTTTATATCAGGTAATATTGCCGTCCAATCTATATGTATGGATTGGACGGCAACATTTCCTGATATAAAGAAGTTTAATATCGCAGCTTAGTGCATTATCACGAAGGATTTCGAACTGTTTAAGTTCAAATATCCCCAAAAGATTTGCTCGTTTAGTCTCCTATTTGCATAAAAACAAAACGATCTAGATGTTCCATTCCAGACTTGACCCGGTGAGACGGCGGCGCGGTAACAGATTAAAATTTAACGAATCCCTTCAATATAAATGTTTTATATCATGGACATTTGAACCAATTTGACAACCTATGATTTATAATGCGAACTGCAAAGAACTTTGCCTTAGTAAATTACATACGATACAAGGCTATAACTGTCATATCCATATCAGGAAGTACTCCTGGTTATAATTCGATATGGAATGGTACCTACGCTGAGGGTACCGGGTTCGAATCCCGATGGGAGCATTCATTTATTCCTCAGGGAACATTTATGTTTCTCGTTTTCGGTGTATCGTGTGTTGATCTCATCTTCTTAACGCTGACGACATAAGCTTACATGGGCTCTCTGCATTTCCAGCGATATCAGCAATCCCGAAGATAGTATGCGAGACGATCCACGCGTTGGAGCTGCACGATGAGACGCCTTCATGGAAGATCATGGACAACAAGGGGCGCGTTACGGTGGTGCTGCACTGGGACCAGCGGCCCGGGGCGTCGCCGGCGGCCCGGTCCCCCTCGCGCCAGGCCAAGCCGGACCGCCGGCCCTCGCTCGTCATCCAGACCTCGCTGGACCGCGCGCAGCCGCCGCCTCCGCACATCACGGTCGTGAACCACGACGAGCCGGGAGCGGGCGGGAGCGCGGGCGGCGGCGCAGGCGCGGCGCGCGGGCGCCTGTCGCGGGGGCCCGGCTCACTGGAGCACCCGCCGGGCGGCGTGCACGTGCACACGGCCGAGTGCCGCGCCGCCTCCGCCTCGCCCGCGCCGCTCGCGCGCCCGCCGCCCGACGAGTGCGACTTCCACTGCTGCGCGCTGCACGAGACCGGTCGCCGCATCGCCGTGCACAAAAGCGTGGCCACCTCGCCCATCCAGGACGCGCAGCCGCGCGCCTCGCCGCAGGGCCGCCCCAAGGGCCACGTGCGCTTCCTGGACGCCGAGTCGGCGCGCCGCGGCGACCGAGACTCGTCCGAGAGCGAGACGGAGAACACGCTCGTCGAGGACGAGGCCGTCACCTCCGAGAAGTTTTTGCTGCTCATAGACCAGCTGAGCGTCGACCAGAAGCGCCACCTCACCATCAAGGACATCGGCATCATCCTCGAACGGCTTAGCTCCAAGATCCTGGACGTGGAGCGGCTCGACCGTGAGTCCGAGTCGGACGACTGTTACAACTGGACGATCAAGGCGACGATCCGCGGTGATGCGCTGCGTGAGCTGGGCGTCATCTACAACGGGAACTACTACGCGATCAGCGAACACCCCGGGTACCGCGAGGAGAACGAGGAGGCCGGCGACGAGGCCGAGGAGGAGGAGGAGGAGGACCGGCTCTGATCGGGCCTGTGCGGCGCCGCCGTGCCCGCCGCCGCGGCCGCCGTGCGCACAGCGCTGTGCCGCATCGCCGCGCGCTAGCGCCCGCCGCGCCGCACGCCTCCCCCGATACAGACTGTTTATCTAATTGTCACGGCGAGGACCGCGAGGCGCGCCGCTCTCTAGTTAATAAATTATTAGAAAAATAATTGTAAGTGAAACGGACTTCCGATGTCGATTTCTAAGGTGATTACTTAAGTGTACGTCCCGGACACGCCGCCGCGCCGCCGCGTGCGAGCCGTCACCCCGACGTCTCCGGACCCCACCGCACCGCAAACCTTTATCATCGATTGTCGTCAATGTTCTTAGATAAATAATAAATAAATTATACACGTATGTTAACGACGATTACGATATACCGGTGACAGAGTCCACGGCCCGCCGGCCCCGCCCTCCCCACGCTTCATCCGTCGCCAGCTCACCGCGACCGTATGCATCGTGCATCGTTCACACTACGACAGAGTCCACGGCCCGCCGGCCCCGCCCTCCCCACGCTTCATCCGTCGCCAGCTCACCGCGACCGTATGCATCGTGCATCGTTCACACTACGACAGAGTCCACGGCCCGCCGGCCCCGCCCTCCCCACGCTTCATCCGTCGCCAGCTCACCGCGACCGTATGCATCGTGCATCGTTCACACTACGACAGAGTCCACGGCCCGCCGGCCCCGCCCTCCCCACGCTTCATCCGTCGCCAGCTCACCGCGACCGTATGCATCGTGCATCGTTCACACTACGACAGAGTCCACGGCCCGCCGGCCCCGCCCTCCCCACGCTTCATCCGTCGCCAGCTCACCGCGACCGTATGCATCGTGCATCGTTCACACTACGACAGAGTCCACGGCCCGCCGGCCCCGCCCTCCCCACGCTTCATCCGTCGCCAGCTCACCGCGACCGTATGCATCGTGCATCGTTCACACTACGTCAGAGTCCACGGCCCGCCAGCCCCGCCCTCCCCACGCTTCATCCGTCGCCAGCTCACCGCGACCGTATGCATCGTGCATCGTTCACACTACGACAGAGTCCACGGCCCGCCGGCCCCGCCCTCCCCACGCTTCATCCGTCGCCAGCTCACCGCGACCGTATGCATCGTGCATCGTTCACACTACGACAGAGTCCACGGCCCGCCGGCCCCGCCCTCCCCACGCTTCATCCGTCGCCAGCTCACCGCGACCGTATGCATCGTGCATCGTTCACACTACGTCAGAGTCCACGGCCCGCCGGCCCCGCCCTCCCCACGCTTCATCCGTCGCCAGCTCACCGCGACCGTATGCATCGTGCATCGTTCACACTACAAGTTGGCCTAAATATGGGTAATAAGTTTCTGTGTAGGTCACTTTCGCAATCCGCATCATCCGTTAAATCGTCGTCGAGGTCTAAAATAACACCAGTGTATCGTGAGTAAGGCTCAATAAAAACAATAAATAACTACTTATATAGGAATACGTAGTCTGTCTAATACTTAATTTCCTGGTATTCAGGCAGGGTTAACGCTTTACGTGTTGACCACGGACGATGGTGTAATTGCTGCTCATATACTATTCGGTTAGCTCCGCTCGTTAGGTAATCGGGGATAGTATCATTTTAGAAGTGACTAGAGCTGTGGCTACTGCACGACAGGGGTAGGAGGATGCGAGGTATTCTGTACATGGAACTGACGAGCCGCGGAGCGTTCCGGCCCGTTCCGTCCAAGTAGACGGTTACAGACGGGACGCCGCCCGACTCGTCAGAGGATGTAGACAAACAACACATTGAGAGCATGTTTCAGAGAGAGCACATAATTAGATATGATAAAATTATTAATAATTATTAACTTGAAAGTTATAAAGAGGTTGTAACTAAAATACGAATATACCGTCACTGCATAATGTCATCGTGCCGATGTGGGTACCTTTTGTAGTCGTAAGTTGATTCTTGTATCTGATATAGGTCTATGGTATCGTAGTATTACTGTATAATGTTTTTAATTTTTGTATAGTACCGATACGTGAGTGGATCACGCACTAATGTATAATATAAAATCAAGTTCAATAAGTTTTACAACCCCGCGGGGTCTCATAATTGTATAGTTATTTAAGAAGTAATAATAACGACGATTATTATTAATAAAAATATTATGATTGTATTATTGTGGTAACAGTATGGTTCGCGGCGAAGTCAGGTGTTTGAGTTGGGCCGCGTTGCCGCCGGAGTGTTTGTAGTTTTGGTGTGACACGTGTTTCTGTGAACGCTGTGTATTATTTCTCAGTTGGTTTCTATTTTTTTATGAGCGCCACAAGAATATTATTTCTCTTAAAAGAGCTGTGTTGGTCATTTTTACGACTTCTATTACGACCAAAATTACGCAGTTAATAGATAAGAAATAATGCTCATGCAGCACTCGCATCCCAGTTTGATGTTTTAGTAATAATGTATAATTTGTAAACGATTGATATTGTGATTTGTCCTAAACTCATGTACTAATTATTTTTTGTATTATCTTGCTATTAAGGTTTAGAGAAAGCCGTGAGACTCGTGAGTATTGGTGGAATGGTATGAAATAATTTCATATACTTGAAGCCTGCTTATTCAAAATTAACCTTTACAATCAAAACACGGTTGCTCATCTAAATTATTGTATGAAAATTCGATAACATATTGTATCGTTAAATTATCTTGCTCCAAAATAAGCACGGCTTCAATGGGAGGCTGTAAGCGAGACGCATTCGGTTACGAGCTACGTGTAGGGAAGTAAAGTTTTTTGTACAGAATTAGTCAAATCTTCAGTATTAACAATTACGCTTTACAAATGTATGAACTTAAGTCGCGTTATTGCGTAAGTCTTAAAGTATTGTCGGCCGCCGGCCGTCGTACGCGGATTGATCTCATCGTCGATACAGATTATTATAAATTATGTAAATGTATCGTGACAACTCCCGCAGCCCATACATGTAAGATTTATATTGTCTTTAATTGAAATTTTGTATGTTTCGTGTTCGTTTGTACAGCTATTAATGATTCTATGGTGTTACGGCCCGTTACGCACATTATATAATATGTAGTTAAATACGTTCTGTTTTAATATTTTTATGTGTATAGGAGTAATGATGGAATAAATTGTATAAAAATAACGGTTTGTGAGAGGTCGGTTACGGTTTAAACGGGACGATGGAGTAGTTAACGGACACATCGGCTTAACTCTATATTCATCTTCAATTACATTCAATGAAATCACGTTTTGAGTTTAAAACACAATAATACTGTGTTGCAGCGCGAGTAATGTGCAGGTTAACTTCTCTCATCGATGCGTACATTGATAATGTTGCACTGTCCAGTCATAAGACATCTACAGGAACATTCATAATATCCACTTATTTATTATTATATTATATTCATGTTTGACGATCCAGTTGACACAGTGGGCAGATCTCTGTCTACTGTGCCGTGGGTCCTGGGTTCAATTCCCAGAAGGAGCACAATCTTCCTTCCCAAGGGATCTTTGTGCGTCTGGTTCTGCGTGTGATTGTGTGAGTGGTGTAAATGTTTTCGGTGCCCACGATTCAAGTCTTTGAACATAGAGTGGACGTGTGCGTGATTTTGCGTGTGTTACTGCGTTTTTAAAAACTAATAAATTGTTATTAGTTTTTAAAAACGCAGTAACACTTTAATTTTTCTAGCAAAAAAATCATATCAAACCACGCTTAATGGTCAAGTTCGGAAAGTGGGGAAAAGCCAGAGTCGAAATGTATAAATAGTTCATTTTAAAACTTATAGAAATTACATATAGATTAAACAGTTTACATTATATAATGATATGTAAAAATGTAAAATGATTAAAACTATATTACAATTTTAATAAGACATACAAAGTAATTTGATAAAAAGCCACGCATATTTTAAACTATTAAATTAAAATTAAAACGGGAATTAGCGTGACTTACGCTTTGTCGATTATCGATTTAGACATCGGCGGCGCGTGAGTCACGTTAATTCTCGTTTTAATCTTAATTTAACTTATAAAGTAATAAGAAAATAATTATGAATGTTCCTGTGGATGACAGGCAGCACTCGTTGCCCTATAGTTGCACATAATTCCAGGACTGAATTGTATTTATTAAGAGCCATCACCACGTCGCGTCAAGAGCAACCAACACCTACCTATAGCAGAGGGCTGACAGATGTGACAGTCTGTTTTGATCTTACTCAAAATCATCAAAAAACGAGTTACGAAATGGTAGCGATTTTGTAAAACACTAAAATACCTAACTGTCATCCTCGTTAAGGTGAGGATAATAATGATGTATCTGCAAAGAAATATTCTGAAGTTTGACGAAATAAATTGTTTCCTAAAAATACCTACCTAATTTTAAAAGCACCATAACTTGAATATCAAGGCCCACTACGCTGCATCCTAATAGGCTATTTTCTAGTAAAAATACTAACACTAATTACATAATAGACTATTTTCTAGTAGCATTGTCATACCTTTTGGTGCCACTTTGTTAAATCTCCCAAGAATTTCAATTCTGTTAACTTACGACAGTTTGTAGAAACTTTGTCGAAACTTCGGACGGGAATCGAAATCGGCTGTCACGTCTCTCCACCCCGGTACTCAATTATGAAATTCGATTATAGGTACATACACACCTACTAAATAAAGTTAGATAATACTTTGTAAACAATAAAGTTTTGGATATTTCGTTTGATAGCGAAATCCTTTAGTAGTGACGTCACTTCTTTTGATATTGTTAACATTACCTTATTGAGCCGTTGTGCAAAGTAAATACGTAAAATTGAATGTTAGATATCTCATGATAACCAGTACAGTGTATAGGTAATAGGGCGAACGAATGTTGTGTTTTAATGTGCCAAATCCTCCACTTTATTTCTCACAATTTGTCGTACATTATCCCGAAGGAGTTATAAGTGATCCCGCTCCGAGAGATGCACGCCAAATGGTAATTTTCCAAGTGCCAATTTATGCCAAGCCAATAATAATTGTAGATCTGGCACAAATTTAAGTTAGTGAAACTTTATTGATGACTCTGCATTTTATTTCTCTGATTGGATTAAATATTAATAAGAAATCTAGTTACTAACTTGAGTCGACTCTACATCGACTTGAAAACCTTGATAGCAATCGGAGAGTTGAAATGTAGAGTGCTCTACGTATCCAAATCACCTACTCAGTACTAAAATGTGTATTTCGAGACGTTATTTTTTTATTCGGACCTTCTCGTCGACTGAGGCAGTACCGGTTTCTGTTTAGTTAAACTAACGTACCCGACAAACTTCACTGCCACTAATTTAAAAATAAAAATATTGGAAATGATGTGTGCGCATTATTTATGAAACCATTTAACATACTACTTGACTGCTACAGTACATCTTCTTGTAAAAATGTTTCTTTTTTATTCAAGACCACTATCTCACCTGATGGTTAGACCAATAAGCACGTTCGACTAGAAGATGCCTGTTCACTCGCGATGACTCCGATATCGTAATTATCTGGAAACAAAGACTCAGATAAGGAGGTTAATCGTTCCTTTGCTATTCATTCATTTGTGGGATTTCTATCATATAGCGGTTTCGCTTAGGAGTCTTATATCCAATAATAATAAGAGGTAGGTAAACTTGTTGCCTTAACAATGTTTGATTTTTTAATGAGGTATTATAACGAGTAGACCCGGGACAAAGTAGGTCCAAAACTTAGATGTCCTACCAAATTGTTAATTTCTGACATAGATTTTTTTACTATTGATATTTAAATTGCTTAATAGAGCGAAAAAATATAGGGGTGTTAGTTAATAAACACGACCAAAGTCAATTTTAACAAATTTATTTTCTCATTTTCAAATTAATTATCAACAATAGAAAAGGAAGGAACAACGCTATTTATTTAGGCTGGGCAATTTGCCAAGCGCATGAGTGCGCGTCTTTCAGCTTCCTTCATCTTGTCGAGAACGTCGGCCATCTCCGGCCAGGGCTCATACCGCTGGTTGACGATGATCAGCTTGTGAATTTTCGGGTTACGCAGATCCATAGTCCGCGAGGGGCCGTCACGGGTGTGGGTATGAAACGTGCAGTCAACCTGGAGAAGCAATCGGCATTACAATCACATCTAGGTCCATGTTAAAGAAAACAGTATTTGACCTCTTAGCCTTTAAAGCTTAATAAAGAATTAAAGACGTGTTCGCGCAACGTTTAATTCGAAACAGAGAGATAGTTGTTAGCCTTATTTTACTAAGTGCCACATTCTGACTTACCTTGTTCTTAAAAGCCAAAAGTATTGATAAAGTCAATAAGCCTAACGCGAAGAAGGTGACGAAGAACAGCGGTATGGTCTCCCAGTACACTCGCATCACGTGACCGAGTCGCAGCCTCTTCGGTATGGGCGTGTCGTACTGGTTCGGAGGAATCAGTCCAAAGAACTTCCGCGAACTCATCTTCTGCGGGCCTTTCACTACTAACATTACTACAGGCCCTTGCCAACACGACGATCTCAAAAATTTGGATAGCATTTTATATCCAAAGTGTGCATAAAAAACGAGTAAATATTATATAAAAAACAAAAAATTGATAAAAAAAATAAGTCCCTTGTAAGAATCGGGCAGTATTCGAGCTAGATTAAATTATTTTTTGGTGATTTGATTTTATTTTAGGCATCCATTACAGGACGTATAATATTATGAATTGTCATAGGTGCAGGAATGTCGTATTCGATGTATTCTTGTCTATAGCCAAGAACTAAGGAAGCTTTATTCAGGTGAAAAAGGCCAAGATTTGCCGCGAAAAGTGAAAAAATTTCGTTGTTGGTTTCGTATTCATTCCAAAACTTGTGATTCATTGAGTGTTAATAATAGATCAACATAATTATGTAATACTCATTTACGTATTTATTTATTTTATTTGTGACAGGCTTAGTGTTTGACCACTATCTCACCTGATGGTAAGTGACGATGTGATCGAAGCTGGTAAACACACTAGACCTGGAATACGCAGGCTCTCAAGGATTACTGCCGGAACACCGTATTTGGCTTGGCGGCAGACTTTCAACTTGATGGTGGTAAGCTACTTTGGTAGCAAGCCAGGCGAGCAACTCACAAAATGCTCTACCACCTCTCAAATGTCACCTGATTAGCACCACCCGGGGACCACGTGTAGGGAGTCAGACTTAATGGGTATCCTCCTACGGACGTGGGTGACTCAGCCCCCAACGTTTAGGCAAAGCAAACTTGAAAATCGTGAGTATCGTTTTCGCTCTAAGTCTAGTAAATGTTCCACCATCTACTAGGGTATAACTTGACTAAGACTGGACTATGACTCTTTTGCTGTGACTTATTGACAAGTTTTATAAATGAACTAAATTGAATTATTATTTCTCAACACTAAATGTAAATATTATGCGTAGTCAAACTTAAACAAAGCGAAAGATTTATTTAATTTAAAACAAAAAAATAACATAACCCTCTTTTTTGCTTCGATTAGTCGGGTAACTAGACAATATTCGTTGGCCCTGAACTGAGATCTTGCGACTTAATTTTACCTAATAGAGAAAATCTTTTAAGGTTTATTGATTTAAACTTTTTTATTAATTTATATTTTTTTGTATTACATGTCTAAGTACAGGATATAACGTTTTAACAGCTTCAAATATGAAGCCCTTTGAGTTTAAAAACTATCACGAGTGTTATTTATATAATGTTTACTAACCGGCCGCCCGCGCCGGCCCCCAGCGCTCGTCAGGTACGCGCGGAGAGGTGACGCGAACGTTGCAATCGGCCACCTCCCGGATGATGGCAGACCCTTCTGACAGACGAACTGACGGACGGACAAAGTGCTGAACCACCCAAGTCAACTGTAGAGATATCGCTTTGCTCGATCAATAAAATTGACATAGGTCTTTTTAACCGACTTCAAAAAAGGAGTTCTCAATTCGACTGTATTTTTTTTGTTTGTTACCTCATAACTTCTTTCTAGGTGAACCGATGTTGATGTTTTTTTTATTTAAAAGCTGGTGTCCCATTTAAATTTGATCAACATCTGACCAGTAACTTTCGAGTTATCCTCAATAATGCGCATTTAATTAATTTAATCTGATCAAAGGTTCCGAAGATAAAGCTTATTTGACAGTCGAGTTTCGCGGCAAAACTATCCTTCAAGTTGTTGGTAGTAAATACTTTCGAGTAAAACAGCTGGCTGGTTTATATTTTTCTTTGTTATTGATTTAGTCAAATATTTCTCGGTCAAATTCAATTCAAAAGTCAATTCCACAGATTAATTCAAAACGTTTTTATATTTAATTACTTTATATTAAATATACCAAAATAAAATTATCACTAAGCTTAAAGAAATTCTGGATTATTTATTATGAAATTTTGTGATAATGTCAAAACAATGTATAAATTATTCTAATTTAGAGGAACACTGTAAAAAAGGTGAGCTTTAGGTAATTATATTATACTAGTTGTGCCCCACGGCTTCACCCGCGTTAATTAAGTTAAAACGTAGCTTGTGTGTTTTTCCGTAACGTAAACTATCTACATTCAAATTTTCATCAAAATACGTTTATTCGTTACTGAGATACATGGTAAAATACATTCACACACACAAACTTTCGCGTTTATAGTATTAGTAGGATAATAATATATGTTGGCAGTAAACATGTACCTACAAATCCACATAAACTAAATGATCTCGTTATTTTGAGGTAAGTAAAGTAAAACAATAACAAGTAACTTAAAATAAAACATTACAATGTTTTGATTTTAGGGTAAATATTGTAACTTCCTAAAAGCAGGATAAATTCATACATAATGTGATGCTAACTCACAAGTTTTTTTTTGCACAAGCCGCTCCAGCTTTTGTAGGTATTGAGGCGAGCGTTTTAGTATGGTTAATGTGATAGATTGTTAGCCATGACTTAAATAAATACATTACTGAAAATCACAACGAATTACTTAGTGCCTCGGCCATTCTAGAGACAAACATTCTGTGTTGTTTTATACACAGCCATACAACGACTAGCACAGACTTTATTTAAATATTATAACTCTAGAGCAGAAATAAATATGGTATAACTATTAGGTAGTTATACAAGAGTGTTTATTGTAAGCGAATACGTTAGATTTCGAGATACATATACGGTGTTCCGGCAGTTATCCTTGAGAGCCTGCGTATTCCAGGTCTAGTGTGTTTACCAGCTTCGATCACATCGTCACTTACCATCAGGTGAGATAGTGGTCAAACACTAGCCTGTCACAAATAAAAAAAAAAAAAAAAAAAAAATACAATCCCAGATACGAACAAAGAAATAGTGTAGGTAGATGGTCTACCAAAAAATATTAACCATTAAATAATAATAAGTTACTTATACATATTTGTTATATTCATTAAACGATTATAATAATCTTAACTGTCCAAAATACAGTTAAATATTATATAATTGTGTTTGTTCGGTGGAATCTTACAACCCAATTTTGAAGTAGATATCTTCAACCGATGGAGCTGAAATTTTGTATTCACGTTTAGCTTGGATGACAATGCATGATTAGCTGTGTGACGCCACTGTAATTCCAATATGGCGGACTTCTAAAAAAGTTTCAACTAGTAGCTTGTTTGCAACTAATTTAACTTATTTTGTATTTAATGTCAATGTATAATATTCGGTTTAATATTTACCCATCACAGACACCACCAGAGAATATCGGTGATGACCCTGCGAACTCCACGTCGTCGAATTTCACCACAGACTAAGCGCCGGTGCCGGGCTATCAAAGGGTTTTTGAGACGAGCTTTAGGTAACAATAACTTTCTAGCAATATATTGGTCAGGTAGACCATTGAACTAATAACTTAATTATTATTTCCAGGGAGCACATCGCAACCGGATCTTCAAATTACATCAAGCATAGCAGTTAACGTCACAGACATCAAACACAAGATACAAGGACTAGAGAAACAGCTAAACGAAGTTAGCAAACACTGTCGTGATATTAATTGCTTCGAAAACATTCCTGGAGATGGACTTGTGGACGTCCCAAACGAGCTGAAAGACGAAATCAGTCAGAAAAGCATATCGATTCAACTAGATGGGATAGAACCTCGAGACACAAACTCGAGACCATCTGGAAGAAGTTCTATTAAGAAATTAAAAGAATGTGACTCCGTGCCTAAGGAGTACGAAAGACTTAGTAAAATGAAACCAAATGACAAGGTTCCCAAGCCTTACGATGAAACCATTTCAAGATCCAAGAATAAGTATAGAGACATTAATACGAATGTAACTACCAATTATCTACAACATGACTATAAATCAGCGTACGAAAACTGTAGCACCGCACATTCTACAAGCAGTTTTCATTCTTTGGACCAACTAAGAGAAGTATATCTAAACAACCCAAGTTACTCAGGGGCTGCTGAAGATAAAAGAACCCGCGGAAAGGTACACAATGAACAAAAATATTTTATGGAAAATGTTATAAATAAGCGAAATATTGAAAATTATGATCATCATTATGATGAAGCTCCAGAAAGGAATGCAAAGCACCGAAGATCAAAACGTGTATCGAAGCAGCTTGATTCTGATTTTATTGAAGACATAATAAGGAGACAATATAAGCCGGTTAAAATGTTTGGTAGAAAAGTATCTGACATAAGCCAATTCTCTGCACCAGTGTGCCGTGATCGCGAATTTTGTCAAAATAATTACAAGTATCTCAAAAATGATACTGACCCATATATTTGCAGCAACGGACCATCTCAATTCACTAGATATATCCATCATAGTGACCACAGCGACATGAGAAGCGTTTGTGACGCTAGACTCTACAATGTTAACAGAAACTTTCGTCGAAAACATCGTAAAATACCTGCAAATGCCTACGACTCTGATGTTTATGATCTTGTGCCTGTTAAAGAAAAATCAAGCCCCAAAACTAGAAGAAAATACTTTGAAGACAATATGCCACCTTCCAATTTTTACAAGGAAGTTCCTCCATCCCCAAGATCTCAAAGGCCACGATTAAATTTGAAAGCGCAACAATATTATTCAGAATCTGAGGATATAGATAATGAAACAAATACTAACATAAACTTCGTGCCTAAACATGTAAAAAAGCTGTTGGAATCTGAAAAACTTGACAAAATGTATCTAATTCAACAAATTCGTCAAATGGCCAATAGTAACTTGGATAAATGGCACAATCATCCAGATACGCAGCGTGAAATAGGAACAATGAGTAGTGTCCAACACACAAATATCAATACAGAAGCAAATACAACAGCAGTCGACTGCTCCGCAAAGCAACTAAATGATACCAATCTTTCTACCAATAAAACGGACAAAGCCCTCCGTGAAATAAAGGACATTCTTCAAAATTTTCTACAAGACATAAAAAAAGAATCTCAATCTGGTGAATCAGAAACAAACTCTAATATAAATGAGGATAAAAATGACTCGCAGAATAATGTACAAATTTCGCAAGACAATGGGGATAATTTTAACAATTACAAACCGGTGCACTTTCCGGTCCCTCCAGCGCCTTACTTGCCCCCCTTTGTTAATACTTGCTGCTACCCAGTAATGCCTATGTGTCCAGTGAATCCGTTAAACTGCACGACAACTGCAAACAGCTGCGGTATGCCGAGTACAGGTTTACCTCACAATTATGTTCCTAATACAAACGAAACTAATGAATATATTGCTTGTGATCCCAAAAATGAATTAGCAGACGATACGTTTCAATATGAAACGGATGAACTTATAAAAGAGATTTACAAATATGTTTCGCGGAGTCCTGAATTTAATAAGAAACAAAACCAATCTGCTAAGGACAGTGCCGATATACGGAGAAATGTGAATTCTTTTCAAACTAAAGTAACTTCAAGAAGCGTAGGTGGAAGTAAAGTTTATAAAAGATGTGATGCAAATGTGGGAACACCGATACATAATAATGTTTCTAAGAGTTGCGAAGCCATACATTCGAACATGTTCACTGATACATCTAGCACCGTCACCAATGGAAGCTACTCTGACACAGTTTTAGAGAAACATAGTTCTAAACCGACCGCTACACAGTCTACTACAATTTCAGGGAGCTCTGAACTTTCGGAGGTAGAAATAAATAAATATAAATACAATTATAAATGTGAAAGTAGGTATGTAAATGTGTTATGTGTGTATGATTGTTTTCTCTTCTCTATGAAACAGCTAAACGGGTTGGGATGAAAATTTAGAATGTACATAGCTTTATATCCTGGATTAACACTAGATCACGTTTATTACTACTTTGATTAACAAGGATGAAGTTATTCACTTGTATGATTTAAACGCTTAATTCCTCTGACGGAGGGACTGACAGACGGACAAAGTGATGAACCACCCAAGTCAACTTAGAGATCTCGCTTCGCTCGATCAAATAAGTAGTTGCTAAGTAACGCTTCTGGTAGAGCTCAGTGCCGCACCGTGCCATTATGGCCTAAATGGAAATCACTTCACCATTAAGCTGGATAATTTGTGGTAAAATATTAAAACAGAAGCTTTATGCATCGGAATAATTTTAATATACGACTTCAGTCTTTTAACCTTAACAAATAGTCAAATTGGATTCTTCAGTCGAATAAGCAATAAAATAAATTCTACATAGTCCGTCATTTACATTATCAAAAATATTGGACACATTTCTCATGTAAATTAAAAAATGTCAAAGATATAGTTCGTTGAAATTCCGCGGGCGTGACATCACAAGCCTCCAATCCCGAACTTGACGCTCTTTATCTTTATTTTCTATTGATTTGTTAAGTAAAAAAAAATACATGTCCAATATTTACTGATAGTCTAACTAATGGACGAATTAATTAATATGTTTACCCATGTATCGTCCCTATTGTTGTTGCTATGTGGGTATATAGCAACAACAGGGACGATCTCTTATTTATCTCTAGCGTACTGCGCAATCATTATCAGATTGGGATGATTATTTTTAGTTTTAAATGTGTCTAGTTGGTCCAACAAAAAATCAAGATGTTAGCTTTCAACGACATCTTATAATGACTAATCGCTTACGCTGTGATTGGCAGTATCGTACGCTTGCGCAAATTAATGGGCATATTGAGAAAATGAGCCTAAAATTAATTATTGAATTTAAATAGGGTTATTTGATTCTTAGTTCGCTTCTCTGATAAGGTTTTAAATTTACATTACGTTTTATACAATTGAAATCTTCGTAAAGATACCTCATTATTGTTCTAAGTGTGAAATCTGAATGTAATGTTGAATCAGAGCTATAAATAATTTCGGTGGTATAATTTAACTGCTATGTGATTTCAGGTAAAAAAGAACAAATTCACCAAAGTGATGGAGTCTCTCGGTTTATACAGGAAAAATAAAAAAGACGTTATAGAGGAGCTTGATGAGAGCGAAAGCGCAATGGAAGTTGACGCTCTTAATAAAGGGTCTCCATTCCGGCAAGACATCACAAACTACATGATGAACGAGCAGGAGTATTACAGGCCACCGCCTGTGCCTTCGCACTACGAATATAGGGATTACCGACAGGATTATCGACCACCCTTCAACCCCAATCACCATTATCATCATCACGGAATGCAGCCACCTGTGCAAGAGTACGCATCGCACCATCCACATTACTACAGCGGGCAACATCCATCAGCTCCGCCGTATTCTCACGCTTTCGAGCACGGCTACAGCCAAATGCAGCCGCAAGGACCCCTTTGCCTCAAGGAGATCGAGGTTAAGAGCATAGCGTGCCAGAGCGAGAGGAAGCTATCCTTCTTTAGAAAAATGACGAAAAAGGTCCAACAACCGATGGACACGGGTCGCGGTGACGGCATTCAGAGGAATTGCTCGACGCAGACACAAGTCGCCCAAAACAAGCCTGGGCTGTTTAGTTGGAAGAATCCACAGACAAAAATGATTGATAAACAATTGAACCCGTTAACTTACGGATTTAACACTCAGAAAAAACTTGCGGAAGGAGATACGAAGATGAGAAACGCCATGCTGAAGAAGATGTTTTACAAGAAAAATCCATTCTCTCCGAGGAATCTTATTATAAAGACGATAATGGGTAAAGATAAGTCGAGCTTCGGCGACGCCCCGTCCATGTTTCGGCCAAGGCTGTTCGTTTAGTGGAGTCTTGTCATTCATAAGGTTGCTAAATTGTTTTGTGCTTGTTATTTTAATGAATAGTGTTTTAAATCCATGACCGGTGTTTATTTTTATTATAATCTGTGTGTACCGCGGCCAGGTCCAGGTCTATCAGGGCGAACAATAGAAAAAGCAATGTCAAGAAACAAGAAAACTGGAATGTTGGGAACAGAAAGAAGTAAGTTATAGGCAGACCGAAGGACACGCATTCTGCTTACATATTGCCTGGTTCCGATTCGGAGGGTTCGGTCTCCAGAATCCTCTAGCCCGATCCCTCAGGGAATCCTGGTGAACTTATCAGAATCCCCAGGGGATCCCGATTTATTACAATTTTAAGGTTAGGTTTTTTATGACTAAACCGATTTCATATAACATAATGGTCTGCACTATTGGTTAATATTCTATTTTTCATTATTATAAATAGAAGAAGACAAAAGGAGACAGCAGCGGTACGAACGCAAATTTCTATTTAACATTCGGAGTCGGCTAATATCCTAAAAGTATGATGCACCTACATTAGTGGGCAAGTCTTTGCTTTCTACATCGAGCACTCTAGGTGTTATTGTGGGTGTATGTGATGTAAATGTTTTCGGCGCCTACTATACAAGGCTCTTGGACTATGAGTTTTACCCAATCTTTATTATAACTATTAACCTATTAGTAAAGTAAAAAAAGAATAGCTAGATTTCATAAAAGCCGTGCCCCGCGGCTTCGCCCGATATTATCAAATTAAAAAGTAGCCTATGTGTTAATCCTAGGTATAGTCAATGTCCATTTAAAATTTCATCCAAATCCGTTCAGCCGTTAAAGCGTGAAGAGGGAACAAACATACTCACACACAAACTTTCAGATTTATAATATAAGTAAGGATAAATTGTTCACGATATAATACTTAAAAGTTTACTACTCGTCACTCGGTACCAGGTTAACAAAATATATTCGCTACAGTAGAGTAGGTTCATATTCATATTCATATTCATTTATTCATTGCAGTGACAGGTTATAATTATAGATCTTATTAATAACAATAGAATCTCTGTAACTTACCCTTTAGGCATGCAAACAATTTTTTACACAAAAAGTTATTATAATAATACAATATTATTAAGTGAAAAGAGTGGAACAATGTCATCAACTGGTATAATAGATTAAAAAATAATTAAAAAAGTAATTAAATCAATTTCTTATCCAAATAATCCTTAATCGTATAAATGCATTTACTAATCAGGAGATCAAATAATTCTTTTTTAAATAAAATTGTATTCATTTTCTTAATCCTATCTGGTAAATGGTTGTAAATTATAATTGGTTTGTAAAATGCACTCTTTGTATTTTGTACATTTTGGCTGTGTTGTTACAATATTGTATTTTCTTCTTGCTTGGAAACAATCTGACGTAGTCTTTTTGATATAGTATTGCTCATTTGATTTTATAAACAAACACGATTCATAAATGTATAGTGCAGGTAAGGGAAGAATTTTGTGTTCTACGAACAGCGGTCGACAACTTTCTATCTGTTTAAGGCCACATATAGCTCTTAAACATTTCTTTTGAGTTCTTAAACATGATTCCTTTTCTGTTGAATTTCCCCAAAACATAACACCATATCTCAAATTCGATTGGATGTGTGCATGATATGCCATTAACGCCACTTTAATGGATGTAACGTTCATTTTTTTCATTTAATTGGCAAGCATTTGACCACTATCTCACCTGATGGAAAGCGATGATGCGGCCGAAGATGTAGCATGCCTGCCTAGAAGATACCTATTCACTCTTGACTTGAAGACTGCCAGATTATACCGCTCAGGAAACAAAGACGCAGGCAATGAGTTCATTGTAGGAGTTATACTTAGTAATTTGGAAGACTAGTGACCGGAAACAGCCCTGCTTGCGTAGTTCTGCTATTCAACTGTGTGGCAAAGGAGTGGTTACGCTGAAAGATTAGATTTATTTCCTCCTACCTTGGGGAGGCATACCTCTCCCGACTGACGTTATCCTACCCGCGACCTGGGGGTGCTGGTGCGTCCTTCGGGTATCAGGCTACTCCAATTCTATTGCAGTAAACGCAGGTCTGTCGTAATATCTAGATTCTAGATGGACTACTTGTGTTCAGAATGTAGAGTATTCTGAGCACTTTATTAGCTACCTTGAGCAAAACATGATAATCTAATCTATATATATAAAAATCAATGCCACTTTTTGTTGTAATTTTATAACTCAAGAACGGGCTCACCTATCCAAACCAAATGTTTAGGCTTTGTTCAGACTATTTAGTAGATGGTTTATGTGAAGTTTGCACAAAATCGGTCGAGCGGTTCTTTTAACACACCAGGGCGAAGCCGGGGCGGATCGCTAGTCTATATATATAAAAGAAAGTCGTGCTAGGTACACTATTTATAACTCAAGAACGGCTGAACCGATTTCGCTGAAAATTGGAGGGGAGTTAGCTTAGAACCAGGAGACGGACATAGGATAGGAACGTCACATTTTTTTTAAATAGGTGTATTAAAATAATTTTCTCATACGTTGTTTGGATTTGGTAAAGTACTAGGCAAACAAAAATGAAGGCGGAAATAATATAGTCACGTGGCATTGTAACGCATGCCGGGTATGGGTTCCTAAATATGCACATTCATTGACTGTTAGGTGGAACAAAAGTCACCGGGACTAAACGGAGTGATTACATTATCTTTGGCCGGGACAGCTAGTAATATTATAAAGAGTAATTAAATACTCATTATTTTCTTTCTACTAGTGCTGGCCACTTTTCAAAACTATTTTCTTTTGACATGTACTTAGTATTTGAAAACAACTTGAAACCTGATAATTAGTTCAATTTTATTCTGTGAAAAAACGAAACCAAATGTGAAATTTGTAATATTTTTTTATAACATTATTCTAATGCTAATATTTATAGTGTGAAACGATCAAGTTCTACCTTTGATCAACCCAAAATGAAGTTTCTTGCAAGAATTTTGAAGAGAAGACCATTTTGAACGGCTTATTTTATTCGGTACGTATGTATTTAATACACAAATAACAAGAGCACCGTCCGCTACTTATATCATTTGAAGTTAGCCTACTGACTATGCATACCAATACGAGACCAATACATACGTATATACCAATATTATATATACACTAGTGATTCGCCCCGGCTTCGCCCGTGTGCAGCGGACCCCTGCAGCGCCATGTGCCGGCCTGATTTGTGAATCTAAACCATCCAGGGTGCCACCCAAACGCATACAAAAAAATCATTAAAATCGGTCCCGCCGTTTAGGAGGAGTTCAGTGACATACACACGTACAATAGAATTATATATATAAAGATATAATATTGGTATGTATGTATCATATGATCTGTTATATGTATTTAATTATGAAAGTTTTTGCTTAAAAATGTTTTATATTAAGTTTATTTTATTATACACTAAATGAAGCCATACTTATTGTACGGCTTCATTTATTGCACGCAGATATATCTATCTCCTGAAATAGCAGGATGACTGGCAGAAAATGTCCTCCTATGTACATAGTACTTATGCATGAAGTTTTAAAATAAATAATTGTATCGTTATTCCCGTTTAATATAATTATTTAAAAACTGACTGAAAATTTTAGATGCTTAAAAATCGGGGTAGCCCCAGAAATTATATCACACATATATGCAACAGTTTATGTGAAAGTGTTTGTTTTCTGTTCACGTCGTAATGGCTGCAGGGATTATGGTGAAGATTGAAATGTACATTGCAATTACACCCATGATTAACACATAGGCAACTTTTTCTGACACAAGTCATTATGTTACATTGACCCCCGGGTAATATTGTAAAAACTCACCGACTACCACGGTACCTGCAATCCTAATTATATTATAAATTAGAAAGTTTGTGTGCAAGTGTTCGAAAGTTCACGCTTTAACGGCTGAACGGATTTGGATGAGATTTGGAATGTACATAGATTATACCTAGGACTAAAACATAGGCTAATATTTAATTTGATAATAGCGGGCGAAGCAGCGGGGCACGGCTAGTAAACAATATTTGAACTGATTGCTGGTGTCAGTTGGGCGTCAACGTCTACGCAGCGGGTACCAGATTCGATTCCCGGTGAGAAGGAACACAAGGGAGTTTTGTTCTGGAGCTGGGTGTGATATATTGTGATTATGATAATAGATAGATATAAAGCCCAATATCAGATAGGTGGGGTATGTCTTAATACTGTATAATTAGGTACATGTATTTAATTAACTAAAGACATCAGTGGTGCGATGGCTTAGCGACAAAGCCCAAAAAAAAATTAAAAGCAAGCAAAGCTTAAAAAAATCGACTTCACCGCTTTATCATCGGAACCTTGAACAGATTTAATGTATTGCATACGCATTATTGACGATAACTCAAAATCTAGAGATCAGATCTTGATCAAATTTCAGTGGGACCACATGAAAAGCACCAGCTTTCAAATAAAAAAGAATCATCAAAATCGGGTCAAAACGAAAGAAGTTATGAGGTAACTTTTGAAGTCGGGTAAACGAAAACATCGTCAAAGTACGCATTATTCGTCACAAAATAGACATTATTGACTATATTTCAAGAACTACTGATCAGATCTTGATCAAATTTAAATGGGACCAATTAGAAAGTAATATCTATCAAACTAAAAAAAAATTCGGAATCGGCTCACGTGCAGAGAAGTTATGAGGTAATACACATTTTTTTTTAATATACCTTACTTATTTTACTTAATTATATATATTTCATACCTTCTTCACTTTTCCCTTCGCTTGTAATTTCATCCTTTTGTTATTATCGTAATAATATATCATAATAATGTATCGAAAACTATTGATCAAAGACATCTGTGATAGGAACACAAAAAATATTTGCTCGCTTGGCTCGCGCCCATTTTTTGTTGCTTTATCGTTTTTATGGATATTCATTCAAACAAATGAACTTATTAATCAAGTCTGGTTGTGATTGCGTGTGTTTGATGTGAATGTTAGCACGACACAAGTGATTATGATATGTTAGTGTGGTGATGGTCAACTTATTAATAGTCGAGGCATAAAAAAATATGGATAATTCTCGCTCCCTGCTGAATTTAGAATATATAATGATCTTCTATTTGCTATGTGTTCTGTTATTTACATTAAGGAAATCGTTGAACTCCCCCCCCCCTACCTCCCCTCCCTGGACCAAAAGCTGGGTACGCCCATGAATACATTTAAAAATACAATAGCCTTGATTTATGTAATCAAGGAATTGGTGTAGATGATATGTGTTCCCTACTGCCCAATCAACTAGGACACCCTGACTACGATAACCCCTCTGACGCTCAAATGCTGCAGTGTGAAATGTACACCAAACATGACGGATGATAGATTAATAGGATTTTTTACATTGTGCGTGACATTGACTTGACGTAAATCAGACTTTCTCAGTTTTCGCTTTTTAATTTCAGTTTCTGGTGAAATGAGTTTCGAAAATAATATAACTGGAACAAATTCTTGTAAGCAGCGTTTCAAAGCAATAGAAGGCTTTTTGCGGAGAGTAGCTTTCAATTTAGGTTAGAACAAGCAATGATATATATTGAGATTATCCATCGAGTCAATTGTAGAATAAATAAACCGTTTCAGGCAACAGTCCGTCTCAGACGGAAGTGAAGATCATATCGTGCATCCCGGTCGATGTTACCGACCTCCAGCAACAGATATGTCAACTGCAAAAGGAACTAGACGAAACGAAAAAATGTAATGTCAGAAAAGAAAATCCTTGCGTTGCGGCCGCCGCTGTCCAATCGATCATGCACGTCGACGCTTGTCCCTCCTGCCATAACGCGCGCTACGAACGTGAGGTGAACACTGATACCCTGCCGGCCAACGACGGCTTCCAGAAATCCAGCTCGTACATGCTTGCCGCCGGCTCCACATCCAAGCAGCAGCGGTCAGACATCTCCATATTATGTACGAGCGACGAGGAACTACCAGACTTTTGTCCAGACGTTGCCAATGCCGAGCAAACAGTCAAGGCGAAATGCAAAACTAAAAACATCTTCTCCGTGAAAAAGAAGACGAACAAAAAGCCCAATAAATGCGCAACTCAGTATGTGTACTGTGCGCAAACCGAAACTAAAAGCCCGTTCGCGAATAAAAGTAGACCCAAGACCGCCGGCATATATTCAAAAAATTTGAGCAAAGAAGCCAACAGGGTGGGCCGATCTTATTTAGCTAATATCATTGAGAGAGCGGAGCGCGAGATACCATACTCAGAGTTTTCGTCGCCTGTCTGTCGAGACAGCATTCCGACCTGCTCGCGAAGTTCACCTTACGAATCCGATATGTGTTCTTGCTGTCATGGCCAATTTCAGAACATTGATGATCACATGGATCATATAGAAACGTTAAATTCATATCCAATCCACCCAGACACCGCTCACGGTCTTAATAGGAACGGGTACTATGATTCTAATTTATATGACTTAGTGCCGGTCAAAGAGAAGCCTATAAAGGTTAAAACCATGGGATCTCAAAAGCGAAAAGAACCTAGGAAAGCACAAATTAAGTGTGTACATCAGACACGACCCCTAGGCCCCGTTACACCCACAATTGTTAATTATTGTACGGTACCTCCCGTACAAGAACAACCGAAAATTTTACAAAAAAGGAGAGATCATGTTATGAATAGGATGGCAGCGAAGGAATTCAAAGCTACACCGCACCCACAGAGAGATTATGTTCCTTCAAATATATGCAGTGTAGATTATAGTACTGTTTACACAAAAAAAATCGAAAACGAAAAGAAGTCAATTTTTCCGACTCATATGTACACACGGAACGACGCCGCTTGCTCACCCATAATGGTAAACAATGCAAACTGCCAAACGACGGAATTACGTGCTGATCCTCCCCTTGAAGATAAAACAGAAATAACTCTAAACCAAATAAAAAGTATACTACAGTCTGTTCTAACCGAAGTGAAAACAAATGTCAAACAAGGAAACCCTACAAAGCTACCACAAAAGGACGCAGTTGTACAAAAAGGGTCCTCGCAGGGCGAAGCGTTCGAAAGCCAGTTGAATAGTTACACATTTAGTCCTTACAATATGAATCCTTACGTAGCGTCCTGCTCGCGACAGATACCTTCCAGTCACTTCACCTACCCAGGAATACAGGATATGACCGGCAGGTGCATGCAGCAGTACCCGCTGTTAATACAACCTCAAAACCGTACGTGCGATAGTTGCTTTACACCAAGCAGCATTAATAAAACTGCTAAAATCCATCGCACTGCGAACACCGCCACCGCCACCAATACTGAACCGATCAAACGACGTAGCAGAGAAACGGAACAATTGATAAAAGAAATATATAAATCATTAAATGTAGGAATCGAAGCAACAAAGAACATGAATACCGGTGTGCCCAATTGTATTAAATCGATTGTAAAAAAATCTGAAACATTTTTAGAGGAAGATGATAAGGAGTCTGAAGAAGTCGCAGATTCTATTTCTGAGATCTTCAGAAATGCGAATCCATTAGATAGTACTATTACAAGAACCACAGATGTAACATCGGTCAGCAAGTTTACTTCTGATAAATATTTTGTCGAATCCCAACACGCAATGTTAAAGAGCCGTATATCTGAAGAGGACGAATACTCTAGAGCTGTATCTAAGGAAAGAGAAATAGAAACAGTACAAATGTCACGTGATCTGGCCTCTGAATCACAGAGTGAAGACACCGAACAATCCAGCACAGACGGTACAGATGAAGTGACCGCCAGAGATACGGTAACACGTTATACACACTCTCTCGGCTAATTTAACATATTTACGTATGTGTAACATATAATCTAAAATGTAATTCATTTTGCAGAAAAAAGAAAAGGATGGCATTTTCAAGAAGATGTTCAATATGTTCAAGCCGCGACAGAGACGTCGAAAGGAAAACGACGACGCAAAAGGAGTGTGCAATGAATCGGAAAGCGACTCCGAAGATTACCAGACGGTTTACAGTCACAAAGTTGTGGACAAAAAACCGAAAATAGTTGCGAGAAGCAGGCCTCACTCAAAAGTGTTTTACTCGAAGCAACCCCAACAGAAAAGATCAAGAACTAGAAGCCCCGAGCAGAAGAAGCCACCGTATATGGAGCAAGAGTACAGAAGACAATGGGATGAAAAGTTGGCATTCCATGAAGGCCGACACTCTTCGGAGAAAACGAGATACGCCACGAGCTCGCCACGTCGGCAGACACCAGTTTATTACCAGAATTACGAGGCTAGGAGCGCTTTGGTTGACAATGTAAGACGAGTACCGCTGCGAATGGCGGGGAATGTTCTGAAGAATCGGTATATAGATAATCCCAGCTATCCTGCCAATTCCCACTCCAGCAGAAACCGGACGCATTACCATCAGCATGGCTCCAGTCCAAATTATCCTGGAGCTAAATCAAACTACAATTATCCTGGAGCTAGATCAAACTACAATTATCCTGGCGGTAGATCAAACTACAATTATCCTGGAGCTAGATCAAACTACAATAATCCTGGAGCTAGATCAAACTACACAGGGAATCATCGTTACGAAGCAAACAATTATCACACCGGCAATAATCAGACTTACCGAGGAAGTAGTCCACGATATAGTCAAATGTATCACCATAGTCCGAACATGGCTATAAATAGTAACATCGTAGGGAACAGCCGACGCAATAAGCAGGCCATGTTTTCTAGATCTTCGCATAATGGGCAGCCAAAGATTAAATCAAAGGCTGTGATGTCTTCGAAACGTCTGGCATGGCTGAAGAGGAGCAAATTAAACAGATGTGGTAAACAGTGGAAAGAGCTGATCTTTGATGGTTGATGTGCTCCGACCCGTGACTCGTGATGTTTTGTGAAGTGCTCGTTTGTCAAATTACAAGTGGTTTGTTCAAGTGTTTAATAAAAATCTTTCCAGTACTTAACAGACGTTTATTTTTTAACAGTGGTAGGTTATTAACACTTACATACATACATAATTATTATGTACTCCACGTGGTAGAATAAGTATCATGTATTCTATTATAGTATTTCACATGGCAATTTCTAGAAAAGGTAAAGGTACATTAACAACTGAAAATATTAAGATTAAATAACAACAAATATAACAAACGCTTTATATCTGCCCACGCTTGGGCATTGACTTTGACCACCAAATCATTCACAACCACAACCAGGAATACAATATTCCCTTGTTGAGAGACCTCATTCCACCGGGAATCGAACCCGATCCTAGCTGCTTAGAAAGCGTTCCACAACGGGCAGTTTAAATACAGTACAATAAGTGGTGGAATGCCTATTCGATAATGCGCAGTTCAAGTGCGCTTCAGGTCGAACTTCTCATAGTGGCCCGTCTGCAGGAACCGCAGATCGTCTATCACGAACCTGTGGGAAGAATAACAGGATTTTACAATACTTTCTTATAGCAAATATGCATATTTTTTATATATTTAACGATCGATTATTTTAATTTGAACGAAAAAAAAAATTTTTGCTATTTTGAATTTGCATGCAAATTAATCTTAATTAAAAAGCACAGAATGGATAATTGAGAGAAAATAGAGTTTTAACTACAGATAAAACTTACCTATTATTATTCCACTGATAATCGGAATCCATTTTGAGTCGAGCCTCTGTCTTTTTTACGGTTTACGTCACTCCAACTTCCTCTCATCGACTTCCGACGCCACCATCGCATAGTTTTTGGCGGGCAAGATGGCGGCGGTCGGTGAATTTTTTAATCATTATACTTACAATATACAGGTAGGCATTACCTGGATTCCGCACATCTGCATCGGTGGAATAATAATAGGTAAGTTTTATTTGTAGAGAAAGCTCTATTATTTGTTGCGAGCCGATATCCGGAATTCATTTTGAGTGATGTGTTTGTTATCTCCTGGTAGCCAAAGTACTGTAATGGTGACGCTATAATGTGTTAAATTGTGATTCAAATAAAAAGTTCTGACAGGTTATCTGTTTCGACGCAAAAAGGTATACTTGAGGCGTGCTCCACATTCTGAATATGATTTTCGTCGCTTGGGCATTCAGGTGCTATTCGGGACAGGCTTTCCCTCGTGAAAATCCTCATCAACTTCGTAATTGAATCTGCCCGAAAAGTACATCCTGAAAGGAGTGCGATTGTCCGTTTGCAGCAAGATGTGAGCATTGTGCAGTTGCCAGTTCTCTTGTTCGATTGTTGCGTAGACCGCAAACAATTCTTTGATGTTCACGTGCCACGCCTGCTGTCGATTTGTCCACGGACCTGATAGCTTCACATCTCCTAGTTGGGCACCCCATCTAAGCTCCGATGCTTCCGTGGTGAGTAGGTGTAAATTGGAAGCGAGGTCTGTGCCGCATCTAACCACCATATCATCTCGATAAGTAAAGGTTTGAGTAAACTTTCTTTTTTGTAGGAATGCTCGTTGGGAAGTTGACAACTGTAGTATTGTAAAATCCGGAAATGTAATCTATGTACTATGTACTACAAATGAGACAAAGTTGAGTCGTCCTAGACCAACTGCCTTTGGACCAACTGCGTCTGACTGCGAAGTGCTACGCAGGGTACTTCGGTTCCGATAGTGACGTCATGTTGTGAGTTTTGTGTCCCATGTAACTTCCAATTCTAGACGGTGTTTCATAAAAACTCACGCAAATTCTAAATTCTTGGAATCTCCGGTGCTTGTTGGCCATAGAAAGATGAAAGTACTCCTGGCTAAATCTATTTTCACCATCCAGAAAACTTGGGACTCTGAAGTGGCTGAATAATTGGAAACCTCGCAATTTGACACATTGATTTAACTAATTTAGATTGAAGATAGGATCGAATGTTCTGTCTGACTTCGGAGAATGTTGAGAGATAACTGTGACTGCTCTCGGGCTTTTCTAGTACACGAGTATCCATTAGAGCATTAGTTTTATTTGTTGTATCATATGATCGATGACTATTCACTACTCGAGTCAGGAGAAAGACTCCTTTTCCGCGACACGTGTTCACTATATCGGGTTCGTTGTTCTCCATAAGTACAAAAAAAATATTAAATATTTGCTTGAAGTTTTAACCGTTTGAAAAATGACGCTATAATGATCAAAAAATCACAGACCGCCGCCATTTGGCCCGCCAAACACTATGCGATGGTGGCACCGGAAGTCGAAGGGAGGAAGTTGCTGTGACGTAAACCGTATAATGGCAGAGGCTTGACTCAAAATGGATTCCAGAGATCGGCTCGGAACTAATAATATGGATAATATCTGTAATAAAGGTATGGACATAGATAATATCTGTAATTCTGTAGCTACAAAGATAATTAAATATATACTTAGTCCGTCCGTCCCTCCCCCCCAATCATCTGAGTTCTTCTGTGACATATCATGTCTCGTTATAATTATTACTGGCGCGGCAGCAAAATCTACCCTCAGTCGGGTCAAGTACCTGTAGAACAGCAGCGGCAGCGGCGCCGTGGCGAGGTGCCACAGCGCATGCGCGTCCCAGGCGCGCGCCGCCGGCGGGAAGTCCAGCAGCTCGAGCGCCAGCGCCGCGCCCGACAGCGCCGTGAACGCCACCAGCGGCCGCGCGTGCCAGAGCCCGCCCGCCCACTGCGCACCCGCCCACCACAACCACACCACGGACCCGGACACGCCTGACAAGTCCAAACGCACCGGATTACATGACGAATCAATTGACTACCCGGTTGGCGTAGTCAGTCTCTGCCCACTGAGCCGTGGGTCTAGATTCACGGGTGATCTAAGGACACTAAAGAATCGCCTATGAATACCCATCCAGATGATCATAGTGGAATGGACCAGATTGTGGTGGGACAATATTTGTGGGACATTTGTGTTTCTGGTTCTGGGTGTGATTGTGTGTGAGGTATGTAAATGTTTCCGGCACCCACGATACGAGTCTATAAAATTTGTGTGCGGTAGTGTGAATACTTTTAAATAAAATAAAAAATTTATGTGTGCTTCTGGTTTTAGATGTGATTGTGTGTGAAAAGTAAATGATTTCGACTCTTTGAACTTAGTGTAGTGCTGTAAGTTTGAAAGAGTTTAAAAAACTGTTCGTAGGTAAAAAAGGAGGTTTATTTACAATGGAAAAAACATGACAACAGCTTCTTAGTTTCTAGTGGTTATGGCACTAGAGCTAGCCTGTTGTGTGAAGTTTGGCCTAGGGAGCCACATCAAGGGCTCATGCTAGGAGGCCATCATTAAGGGTCGCCGTCACCGAAATCAATGAAGACTAGGTGCAACTTAAAAATTCATATTAAAAAAAACAAGCTTTCAGGGGTTCGTTCCGCTATGAGCCAACCTAGATTGCAGAAACTATGTCATGACACTAGAATTGGCTATCATATTTAAATACGTACACAAAATTACGCGTCTGTACTGTTGACCGTTGAAGAGTTCAAGAGAGAATAGATATCTTCTAGGCAAGCGTGCTACATCTTCGGCTACATCATCGCTTTCCATCAGGTGAACTTGTAGGCAAATGCTTGTCTATCGAGCACAAAAAAAAAGTTCCTTTTTCGGAAGCTAATCCTGGATGTCGATTCAGGTCAAGCTTACCATAAACATGCATTGTCATCGAAACTGAACCACAAGTAAAAAATCAACTCTGTATGTTAAAAGAAAGTGGTTTTAATTCGGCTTTCAAGCTTTGACCGAAACAAACAAACATGCAAACATTGCAAGTTAAAAAAAGCTTGTAAAAAGCTATATTTGTATATGTACATAGAGAATTACCGAACATCACGTTGACCTTCATATTATAGTCATAGTCGATCCGTCCGTCGTACAAGTATTGCACGTGCGTCACGAAGTAGAACAAAGGTACTGACAGAATGGCCACCGTCAGCTTACGGCGCCTGTGGAACACTCTGGAAACAGACGAGGAGTCATGGAGCCAACGTTGGGGAAATTAAATAGTGGTTAATCTCTTACTTAATGGCAACTAAATCTTTGCAGCGAAATGACAGGGCTTAAAGAGATTTAAAATCTAGAAAAAAAAAATTGTTGATAATATGTATATATTTTTTTAAATAGTAGTAGTAGTAGCATTGTTTTTGCAGAGTCGTCTGGGGCAGTAGCACACCTTTGCCAGACATTCAACCGACAAGCAGAAGTGTGAAAACATTACTGTGTTTCTGTGTTCCAATGAATTTACAGGGCCTAAAGTTTTTTTTATGCCAGATCTCACCTGATGGAAAGTAATGATGCGGCTGAAAATGTATATGAGATGATTCACTCTAGACTTAAAGACACAGATTGTACCGTTTGGTATTCTAACCTGACTATCTATAATAATCTATATCATAGAGCAGAGAACTAGCTCGCGCTCCTCGAGCGAGTCCCCTGCTCTGTGATCCTCATACTTTATGCCGAATTTCATAAAAATCGGTTCAGCTATTACTAAAATACCTCAAACTTACGCACAAGTGAGATTTGCACTTTTACTAGCCCACATCAAATATTCCGAGTCTTCCTCGGTAAATATTATTGCGTCATCAAGGTGAGTGTTTAGTTTAGTTTATTTGCCGATGGCAGAAAAAGTTCGCTGTTTCACCGCGTCTTATGCTACATTATCGAAATCATAAATAGGCGTGACAATTTTTTTATAGCGCGTCACTTATAATCAATTTATAATGCTGTCACGACGCTCTGCTCATGGTAGGTACATATACAAAGATCTAGGATCGCCTATACCAGGGGTCGGCAACCTGCGGCTCGCGAGCCACATGCGGCTCTTTGGATGTGAAGCTGCGGCTCTTGCAAATATTGTTTATTAAAAAAAAACATTTAAAAAAACGTTCTGATCGATTAACGAGGATTACGCGCCATTTCTATCGAGCCATTAACAATCTTCCAAAGGTAACAAAAAAGTAAATTTCTACAGTTGACACAAGTAAATTATAGGATGATTAGGTAGGTATAACGCGTGCATAGTGTTTTCTATACGATACTCATAGTACAGTTGGTATTATTGTAAGCATTAAGGATTATTGTTGGCAAGAAAAAAAAATGTGGCTCTATAAAACTTTGAAATTTTGTAAATTGTAATTTTTTACTCTTCCGACTCAAAAGGTTGCCGGCCCCTGGCCTATACTATACATTTAATCACTGATTAAGTAATTAGAATCACTGTTTTATAATAAGACTTTTTTACCCATATTGACTGGAAAAGTTCAGTGTAATTGCCAATTGATAAATTGATTTATTTTAGGCAACTGTTGATACTATAAAGTGGATGAGCGAGATGGTTAGATCGTATTGTGCGAGCGAGACTTTACTAGAGATTGCAGCATAACCAAATAAACATGCTTAGGTATGTAGATAGGCGGCTACTAGTTGAGTTTTAAAGCAGTGTTGTTCTGCTATACTACTCTATTTGTTACACTACTGGTTTTATATATGTCCTACCTGACAACTGCAGCTACAAAAAGCGCCATAACCATAGAAAGTGCGCACGCATAGTCCATGAACTCCGTGAACGGCTTGTCTCGGGTGTGGAACACGGTGGACCATACCCAAGCGTTCATACACACCTGTGAACATTTACAATTGGGACTTTTGAAAATGACGCGCTTATACTAAAGCCATGGTGGTCCGATTAAATATTTCAAATGAAAATTTTTTTAAGTCAATGTTTTAAAAAGAAAAATTTCTGGGATTTGCAGTTTTTACCATGTAGTTTTTGATGTTATGAATATTCTAAAGGTATTTTTCTCTTATATCATACAAAATCCGACAAATGTTTTAATACAAGTTTTAACATTCAGGTCATGAGTTTTGGGAGACAAACAAAACAAACGCAATCACACTCACAGCCCCACACTAGGTTCAAAGACTTGTATCGTGGGTGCCAGTAACATTAATATCACAAACACAAACACCCAAAACCAGAAGCACAAATCAAGCATGCTACATCTTCGGCCGCATAAACACTTTCCATCAGACGAGATTGTGTTCAAATGCTTGCCTATAGGGCATAAAAAAAATCTCATTTGGGAAGGAAACTTGTGCTCGTGCCGGAAATCGAACCCAGGACCCACAGCACAGAGGGCCAAGACTTGTCCTCCGTGCCAACTTAAGATAATATAAACCTCTCAAGAAGTCTTTAGACTTACAAAGGCAAAGACATGCCAGAACAGCACGAGCGCCGAGCTCCGCATGGGGAACTCTCTGCGTATCTTGGCATACATGTAGGCATGTGCTGCCAAGTTCAGTACAGACGAGAATGCCGAGGCAGGCTCCTGTATGCCGAGGAACCTTGTGAATGGCCACTGAAAATAAACAGTAGGCACCATAAACAAAATAAACATATTTCATCATCATCATCATCAGTATATTTCTATCTCACTGCTAGGCCTCAGGCAATCTCCCAGTGAGAGACCACACTGGCACAATGTGAGATGGCAGATGACTGCAAAAATTTTTTATGGTACTTAAATATGCTGGTTTCCTCATGATGTTTCTTCACCATTATTTGAGTGTTTTTAGTTTAAAAACTGTCGGTCAGAGGGTGTCCTATTCATTCGCATAATATTTTTAGTCCTTAAGTTGTTCTGCATTCATATCTTGTCATAATATTTTGTAGTCATAATATTAGATGCGCATATTTTTTTAAAGCCATACTTGTATGTTGTCATATCATTTGCTTGTAATAAATGTCATGTGCATAATGGTTAAAACGCCTATTGTTCCTAGTCATACTATTTCTTGTTCATATTTTTGAATTTACTATATTTGCATGCCCTAACAATCATTATTCCTAGTGTTTTTTGTGTTTATTTAAAGCGAAGCTGAGCTCCCTTGCCTTAACCTTTCGAGGTTTTTTAACTACAAGATTCAAGATTCAAGAAACATTTATTGAAAGACTGAGTATACAATATTTTACCTATAGATAAATATATATATACAATTTTGTAAACAAATTAATGTCATTTTGCTAAGCAAAAAGCTTCGATTTCGTTGCCCAAACTGATTCTAGGGCAAAGTCATTAGGTTAGGTTAGTTAGGTTGCTTGTGGCCATAACGCACGAGCCGAGCGAGCGGAGCGAGCGTGCCGCGGCAGCGGCCGGCGAAGTGCTAGAAACGAATTGGCCCCTGTTTACTAGTCTAGGCAGACAAAACTTCCATATATCAAAAACGTATACTTAACTGTACATACATCCGGAAACCTCGTTATAACCAATATGTCGAATAATATTAGGGCAATTATAACTTATGACATTAAATATTTATGGCATAAAACTTTATGTTTCTCAATAGTTGGGGCGTTTAAGGTTATTGCTTTTAAATATTAGTAATACTAACATTATGACAAGTGATATTAGGGGCAGTGATATTGTATGTAATGATGATTAGTAGTAACTAATATTATAAATAAATATTAGATTCTGATGTACACTCACTAAATTAAATTTAAACTATCCCTGTCTCTTACAAAATAGAAACACAAGACAGAGATAGCATACATTTTAGTGCTGTCAAGCTAGTTTATCAATTAAAATATGAACAGCAGAAGCAGAAAGGCGCGTGTTTTTAGTCAACACCTCTTTTTTTTTGCATAGACCTCTTAGTTCTGACTAACTTGACAGCACTTAAATGTATGCTATCTCTGTCTTGTGTTCCTATTTTGTACAAGACAGGAATAGTTTAAATTTAATTTAGTGTGTGACAGCAGAATCAATGCCAATAAGTATTAGAATTAGTTCAAATTACACACATAATTTTTGAGAGTCATTGGTATGGGGTCAGCTGATGATTCAAACCATAGTGCATGGGATTTGATATTTGTCCATTAAATGCAATAGTGAGTGTAGTATGTTTTTAACTCTTTCATGCTGAAAAGTCAGACGGATATGGATGAAATTTGGTATGGAATTGGCTTATACCCTTTTGAATTAAAAAATTTTAACACATAAGCTAACTTATCACTAAAAAACTCTTAAGCGCATGAAACACCATGTGATGCTAGTAACTAGCCTGTAAATTAGTGAATCACCTTGCCATGAAACTTGGGAGTCCCGTGCCCTCCATCTTCGAACCTCTTGACAGTGTGCCACATGCACTGGTAGCCACACTCATCACGGCAACTCCACTGTAGCATAGCACTCCATATGTCTTGCTGCAGTTGTGTCTCAGAGGAGAATGAATTGCCATCTGAAAAGATGTCCTTTAAATTTGATTTAAGATTAGGAATTTTAAAAATATGTTTGATTTATTAAAAATACAACAAAACAACATAAACAACACACATAACATTTGTGATTCTAGTTTTGGGCACCATTGTAGGTGTGATGTGAATGTTTCCGGCACCCACAACACAAGTCATTGAACTTAGTGTTGGGCTGTGAGTGTGGATACATTTGTGTTATGTTTAAACAACAAATGACAAAAACAAACGCTTTCACACTCACAGCCCCACACTATGTTCAAAGACTTGTATAGCGGGTGCCGGAAACATTCACATCACACACAATTACACCCAGAACCAGAAGCACAAATATCCCTTGGAAAGGAATTTGTGCTCCTGCCGGGAATCGAACCCAGGACCCACGGCGCAGAGGGCGGACACCTG
Organism: Lomographa bimaculata; assembly: GCA_948107665.1. Taxonomy (NCBI): domain Eukaryota; kingdom Metazoa; phylum Arthropoda; class Insecta; order Lepidoptera; family Geometridae; genus Lomographa; species Lomographa bimaculata. Next base: position 20,302,398 of record OX403589.1, on the reverse strand, counting down.
TCCATTGCGCCAACTGGGTCGTATGTTATGTTTAAGTTCGATTAATTGTATTTTGGGTGCCGATCAGTCCTTAAACAGCACATTTTGTACTACCCGGCTAGACAGCCGGTTAGTAAATAAACATTATAACACTAGCTAAGTATCCAAACTAACTGAAACATTATCCAATATTAAATTACAGACAATTTTATGTACCTTCGGAACAATTCCTTCGAATGCACGATAACAAGCACTTATGATATATCTGGGATCGGTCGCCTTCACTGCAACTAACTATACAAAACCCCTCACATAGCAGAAAAGTCACTATACACATTGTTTTCATTGCGCTGACTTTAATTAATTTACAATGCCGAAGCAGAAAACTATTAAACGGGAAACACTAAATACTAATAATACTGTTACTCCCTATTACCACAGAATAATATTACTCCCTACGTGAGGCATATTTTATTTATATATATACGTGAGGCTGGAAAAGCTATTATCAATCATAACCTATTATCAACATTTCAACTACTTCAATAAAAATGTAAACAAATAACTGTGTTGCCAACGTACATTTTAAGAGATAGCCAGACGAAGCCATCCTATCCTATCCTAATAATCCTACTAATATTATAATGCGTAAGTTTGTGTGTGTGATGCGTAAGTTTGAGTTGGATGTAATTTAGAATGTCGATCGTTTAGGTTCCGGAACTACTTTTTAACTTATTAAACGTACGTAGGCTGATAAACACATTGCTCACTTTGTATCGCGAAGTCGAAAGGCAATAATAAGAAACTCTGGCCTCGTAATCTGAAAAATGGACAAGTCAACGCCACCAAACATAATAGTGTGAGAATTATCCCGATTAAACCAATTATCACATAAAAATATCATTCCTAATTTGCGTTCGCCTTGCTCTTCAAAATTCTTTATAAATTTATTTGTTTTTATTTTTTCGATTATGCTGATCTGCTCTCGCTTCTGCACGCATTGTAAAGCAAATATGCATTGAACATTGTTATTTTCAGAGAAATTTATTTTGTCAGAAATCTAAAAAGTATAACGGCCCGTTTGCCGTTGACCTTCTAAGCAGCGGGCAACGGGTTCCATTCCTGATGGCACACAAGTTTTCTCCTCAAGAGAAAGATTCTGGGTGTATTTGTGAAATAAACGCTAAAATAATCATAGCCCCACACTAAGTTCGATGACTTGTGTTGAGAGTGCCAGAAACATTCACATTACACACAAAATTACAACGTGAACCAGAAACACCAATTTGGAAGAAAAAAAAGAAACTTGTGTTGCCTCTGGGAATCGAACCCGATATAAGGCGAACGCTCACCCAACGAAGCCAACAGGCAGTTCCAAATGCTTTGAAGTTGAAATAACTAGTCTATTCATATAACAGTACCAGTCTGACAGATAGCATAGTAGAAATATATAATACTATGCAGATAGCCAGGCGTGATCTCCATGTTGTCCAAAAAAATATTTTCAACCATCGAGATAGGAAACAAACCCACGACAAACCTACGTTTATTACTTTAGCCAAAGATAATGTAATAATGGCAATAACACCGTTTAACTTTAGCAACAAAATCCTTGTTTCAACCAATGAAATCTTTCTATTAAAATAATTTATTCTGATATAATTTTAGGCCAATCACAATTGGAAATTTGTTATCAGTAGTATTCGGATTGGGTGAAAAGTAATTGGCAGTCAGCTGTTTTCTGGAAATGTGTTCCAGAGGTAGTATAAATATTGTATTAAATGTAGCATGAGCATATAAATAAAGAACAAAACACATACGTAAAACATGAGAGAGAAAATAACCTTAAAATTCAGTTAACAAGGAGTCAATTGTGATAAGTTACAGGTAAAATAATGGTACAATTACTGCGTCCACTATTTGCTGCCAAAGAGTTCAAAAAGCCTCGAAGCTATCTTCGATCAAAGTTTATTGATTCAGTCAGAATCCATGTCAAAGGCGGTACTGGCGGCACGGGGCTCCCGAAGTTTGGAGGTATGGGAGGACAAGGGGGATGCGTCTACTGTGTGGGCAAAGAAAATACAAACCTAAAGAATATCATGACTAAATATAGAGGTAAAACTATAAATGCTGGACACGGTGAAGACAGTCGTAAAACCAAAATTGTCGGTAACCCTGGAACTGATGTGAAACTAGAAGTTCCACTTGGCGTCACAGTCCACACAGAGGAAGGTAAAGTCTTAGGCTCCATCGACCAGGAGGATCAAACCGTCATCATTGCCAGAGGTGGTCCTGGGGGCAACTCTCAGAACCAATTCCTGGGGCACTACGGCCAAATTCATCATATTCGATTGGACCTAAAGTTAATCGCTGATATTGGCCTTGTGGGATTCCCAAATGCAGGCAAGAGTTCATTACTAGGAGCCATATCCAGAGCTAAACCTAAAATAGCAAATTATCCATTTACTACTATTAAACCTAATAAAGGAATTATAATGTACCCAGACAAAAGACAGATATCTATAGCGGACCTGCCGGGACTCATCGAAGGTGCTCATGTCAATGTGGGACTTGGACATAAGTTTCTGCGGCATGTTGAGAGAACCAAATTACTGCTATTCATTGCTGATGTTCAAGGATTCCAGCTGAGTCCTAAACATTCAATAAGATCATGTTTGGAAACCATACTGCTTCTGAACAAGGAGTTAGAACTTTATGATCCTGAGCTACTTCAGAAGCCGGCTATTTTGGCAATCAATAAAATGGATTTGGAGAATTCAGAGAATACTTTCAAACAAGTACAAGAAGCCTACCAGAATATAAATAAGGTCATACATTCAGTGCCAGAAGAAATAAGACCTGAGAATATTATATCCTTTGAAGATATCATTGGAATTTCAGCTCTTAATAATAATAAGAGTGTAGAAGAATTGAAACAGTTGCTGAGGAAAAGATTGGACGACTATGCAGAAGAGAATAATCCAGATATAGTGCCACCTGAACAATTCTCAAAAAGGATAAGAGCTGCCATCAAAGAAAAAGGACCTCAAGTCACCTAATGCTAAACTACTCTGAATTCAAGCAACTGTGATATGTACTGTATTTCACTATTCTTAAATGTAGGTTATAGTATCCCAGTGTTTGTAACAGCCAAATTGTTAAAACAATAATATTTGACAATTACAATGAATATCAGTTTTCATTTGCGCATAAAGAATGTCTCTGTAATCTAAGCTGTACAGGGAACATGTTAAAATAGTTGTGCCCAAATGCCTTCCCCTGCATCAGAAAAGTTAAAAAGTAGGCTATAAATGATATCCAAATCAGTTTATGATATATGGATAAATACACTAACATTCTATATAATTTAATAGTGAGTTTGAATGTGTGCTGTTGAATGGGGCCGTTTCAAGCATTCCTTCAGCGCTTTGATAGAATGCCTATTGTTACATTATCAGGTATACTCCCAACGACCACCACTAAAACAGGCACCAGTGGTGGCCGTTAGAATAACTCATTAGTTATTTTTGTTCCAAGGGCCATCAGTGGCGGACGTGGGGACATAAAAAATAATATTTAATTTGAGTGTTTTGTCAATGTCATCTAACTATAGCAAATGTATCTATAATAAACTAACAGATATAAGTGTATTGAATTTCTAGATCAGCATGAATGACCTACCCATACTGATTATGTTATCCCTGAATTTATAGAAATATAGCATATATATTTACCATTTGGCTGTGACATAATAGATTGATGCATCTAAGAAAAAGTGTTGATAAATAAAACACCTGTTATGACATAAAGTTTACTTTTATTAAAACATACTAAAAGCTCAATAGTGCTCTGTCTTAAATTCTATTAGAACTACATAACCTATCCAAACAATTACCATTACTATACATAAATAACGGCAAACCAACTATTAATCTTTTATCACAGTAACTAAGAGTCTATGCCAGAGAGTTATTGATGACAAAAACATTATAAGATATATTGAGAGTACATACAAATTGCATGTATTTTTACCTTTAATATACTGCCAATGTTCACATACTTGGATGATACTTGATTGATACATAATACTTAGAAAAACACTTAAATTAGTTTAACAGTGAAACGTAAATATTCACTTGGGATTATTAAAGCTGCCACTGAATATCAACTTGCTATCTCTCCACTCATTGAAACATAGACTCATCTTTGACAATATCGCTTAAAGTTGGCATGCAGTAAATCTCTACAATTTCAACAATAACGCAATATTACTTATACATATTGTGAAAAACCAGCTTACATATAAGTAGAGTTAAAAAATATTTTCGGAAATATCTCAATCCCAACTTCAGTCATTTTTCACGATCAGTACTTATAAGAACTATTACTGAACATATACGTAAGATAACATTCTTAAAATCATAATTTCATATTATTTTTATACCAAAAGTGCATTATCACAACCTAAAGAACTAACTAAGCTTGAAACAAAATCGTTGTTCAACATTCTCAGTTTACCCGACTTATAAATCTGCAAGGATTTAAGTGAATGTGTCATTCAAAGATAATCAGAACACTCTTTGCACGTCATGTTCAATCAAATCCTTGTAAAACTACAGCTCAGACCGAAAGAAAAATCAATGTAGTACCTAACGCTTATATTTAATTTGTGTTCCCTTATTGTTTTTACATCTAATGTTAAATTTTACAAAAAAAATTTATTCATAACATATGTTTGAAAGAAGTTCACTGAAGTAAATGTATTTTAGTGACTTAATAATACGTACATAAAAATATGCGTTATAGAACTTTTTTATACCGCTCCAATAGACTAGAAAACATAAGCTTACATACTAAATAACTAAACATTCCCATGTTATTAAATTTTTTTGTAGGTGCTCTGCACTGTGTGTATTTGGTGCTCAGTTGTGTAGTAAACATTAAAATGTGATAACAACACATAACAGAGCATGTTATATTCAAAATACATGATACTTTGTTGTATGTTGGTAATATTCGGTGAAATTAAAAAGGCACTTATGAATGAATGTATAAGTATTATACCAGGCTTTGAAAAAGGTAAGTCTGAAGTTTATTACCATATTTTGAAAACCTGATATAAAACCAAATGGAATACTTAATCTAACATAATTTGGTAAAATATTGTAAGGCTCCCACATGCATACTCAAGAGCCGAATGTTAATAAGATTTTGATTTATTTATTGATAGTGCAAAACATGTTAATATCAAAACATGCTACAGTTACGTGTGTAAGTGTTAACTATTGCTGTGTTTGTTACACGAAGTAATTGCCGCTTTAATTTTAAATAGATAGAAATTTATTTTAGACCGCGACGTCCCGTGCCCCATAATGTTATCTAGGCCCTTTTTTACACAAATACTTCGTTTTATAACCGATAGATGTAATAGGTAGTCTTCTACGATCCACTCACATGGAAATCGTTTTCGCTTATTCTCCTACATGGAAACGTAACCCAATTTCCGCACTCGTTCTTGCGCGCCTTGTGCTTGTGTGTGTGTCACGTCAGTAGACATTGTACACCTGACACAAGCATACTACGACTGGACTCACCAAGATTCGAGAGCGGTGCCAATAGGGATGTTGATTGATTTTAGAATTAATGCAAATAAATAATTAAATCATTTAAATCTTAAATATGTACAACTGAATATATTAGCGATACGCCCCGGCTTCGCCCGGGTGCAATTTTTCGATTTGGATTTTAAAAAAGTTAATTCAAACGTCAATTAGGCACTGCAATCGGCTAATAATGGTTTGTGAATGGATGCGCAAGAATGAGTTTAAAAGTTTTGGGTGGAGAATAAATGGCGCCTCCATCCCTTCCCGCAAAGCTAGTGTGCTCCGAGTCCAACATGAAATTAAAAATTATAACATAAATGTATACTTATTCTTGAATAGGTTTTCATTTTAACATTTTTTTTTTTATGAGGCAACTGACATATCAGTGAACATCCCTACAATAGTGGTTGCAAAGGAGAGATGTTTGGGGCACGGGTGGGGCGGGGGAGGGGGCGGTGTTCACTCGGGGTAGCGCTCCGCAGCCTCCGTGGCGGTCTCGGCGGGCGGAAGCGAGCGCGCCCGCGCCGGGGACGAAGCCCCCGACGATGAAGCGGGGGATGCCGCTCGTCGCTCTTCTTCTGGCGAGGGACTGACGGAACCTGCCAGATACAAGGAACAGATAAATCAAACTTTTCTAGCATCTCTGTGACAGTTAAAACGCGTTTTTTAATACTATAATTTCCTACAACACTGTAGTTAGAACGCGTTTGCACAAATCAAAACTAATTTTTATAGGACGCCTTCTAAAGGAAGAACCGAGTCGAACAACTTATTTTTTTATGACACTAATAGCCCCGTTAACCCAACAAGAACGAGTTTTAACTAAAATTAAATCACGAATATCAGTAAATTCAAGTTACAACTACAATATTTCAGTATCAAAGTATGTTTTTATGAAAAATCGTTCTGTAACAAATACGCCTCTTTATTTATTTATTTTATTTATTTATAAACAGGTGCTTGTTGCGCTTACAGCAATGCCAAGACGCACAACAAACTAAAATAAAATTTACACTATTATTAGGAACTTAAAAAATAAGTTATATACCTCATGTAATCAGAGTAGCGCATGTTGAATATATCTACATCTGATTCTTTAGCAATTAAGTCGTTAAGCAATCTTAGGGCTTGAGTTGTTGGAGCAAACAGCGCAGTTTGTGTACGGACTGTAGGAGTAGCAAATAAGCGCCGCGTACGCAGCCACCGCAGCTGGTCAGGGACAGAGAGTGAACAGTGGGATAGCGTGGTGGGATTATCTATTTTATTGTTCATTAACAGGTAGTAGTGTAGCAACAAGTCGCATTTTCGCCTAAGCTCTAATGTGTTGATACCTACCATGCCTGCTACGAAAAGGGATGGGTACATGTAAGGATAATATCCATATATCTTCATATACAGATATCGCCCGAATTTCTTATGTACTTTTTCAATCATCATTTTATATTTATTTTCATGTGGGCTCCAAATTATAGCATTGTATTCTAATTTGCTTCTCACGAATGAATTATATAAAGTGAGAATTGTACTTCTGTTACGGAATCGCGTGGCTTGCCTCATAACAAAGCCAAGCGATTTGTAGGCTCGTCCGCACAGCTCCATAATATGTGAATTGAAGGTAAGCTCAGAATCCATGATGAGACCTAGGTCGGTAATCTGAGCCACACGCTGCAGCGGAACACCAGCAATGCTGTAAGAGTGTACAATGGGTGAATGGGAACGAGTAAAGGTAATGCTGTTGCATTTGGATGTGTTAAATTCCAGTTGGTTACGATCACTCCACCTGGCAACATTATCAATGTCTCGCTGCAATAATTCACAGTCTATCACATTATCTACTCCCAAGAATAACTTTAGGTCATCAGCAAATAACAAGCATTTTGCTGACTTCACAACATTCGGTAAATCATTCACCATTATTAAGAATAGTAGAACTTGGCTATTCTCGGGAGCCAGGTCACATCCTAGATCGAAATCAAAAATGTTTCACAAAGCGACTCCCATGACTGTAACCCTGTATTCAGAGATAACTTCGAAAACCATCTCTCCTAGAGTTGGTGGTTCTGGTCGAGTGATGCAAATGTTCGTAGTGAGCCCGGGTCTGTGAGCGAGACGGTGGTAGTAGTAACTGACCGGGCGCGGGGGGCGCGGGCGGCGCGGGGTGGGGGCGCGCGTCCCTGGCGAGGCGTTGCTTCTTGGCGGCGGCCGCGGGCTCCTCGCGAGCGTCCTCCACCTGCGCCGGGCACTCCAAGTGCACCAGGTGGAACACCTGTACAATCAATTCATTCATGTTATTCATTGACCTCGACACATTAATAATACGGTAATTCTAATAGGCCCCGAACTAGCCGCTGCCTATATCGCCGGATTCTTCGCGAGTTAAAATGTTTACTTGTAATTATTACAAAATGAATAAAATTATTTATTACACAGAGTACGAGTACACATTATTATGTCCTACCGTCCAGCATATTGCGTATCTTTGTTGCGATCGGTTTCGATTCGAAATTCACAAAACTCCAAGATACGTAATACCCCCTATTACGGGGCCTCACCATCCCTTATAGCGATGATATTTACGTGTGTACAGTAAGATAGGACCCGATCTTGTACAACCATTTACCAAAGGAGTTAAAGGACCCAACTTCCTCCAATATATTTAGGAGCAGACTGAAATCCCTTCTAGTTAGAGGGACATACTACGCTGTCACAGAATTTATGAAAAACAAATTTAAAAAAATAATGTGCTAATAATATACGGATAAATAATTTTATTATTATAAATGTAATATTGTAATATTTTGACGTGTATTGACATACACATAAATAATGATTTATTTACCAATGTCTATGTCAAACCTGTGCTCGGTCTCACAATAAGGAATATAAAATACACATCCTACTTCCTACTAATATTATAAATACGAAAGTTTGTTTGTAAGTATGTAAGTGTGTAAGTATGTTTGTTCCCTCTTCGCGCTTCACGGATTTGGATGAAATTTGGAATGTACATAGATTATACCTAGGATTAACACATAGGCTACTTTTTAACTTGATAATAGCGGGCGAAGCCGCGGGGCACGGCTAGTCTAATATATAAATATCTCGTATCACAGTGTTTTTGGTCATACTCCTGCTAAACGGTAAAACACTTTTCTTTACATGGCATTGCAACGCATGCCGGGTACATCTAGCAATAATATATATTCTTTGAATACTATAATAATATTGTAACAATCATTTGGAAGGTTTCTTTGTAACAGTCACCTCGTTGACGGAGTTGTTGGTGCCCACGATGCGGATGATGGACACGGGACGCGGAGAAAAGTAGATCACTTGCCACGATCTGCACAAACAACACGCATTATTTAGTCGATGTTTAGGGTTTCCTCTCCGAGTACCGATGATGAACGTAGAAGCGGAACGCTTCTAGCAAACTGGAGGTATATTTATTATCTAAGGATGTCGTTTGGCAGGTTATCTTGTAGTTAGATGGTAGAACGGGCATGGGGGAATCAACTATGTAATTCTGCACACACTTTCCAAAATGCTAACACTAGAATACCTATAGGCTTGCGACCTTACGTCGGTGACCGAGGCTCTGCAATTTGGAACTCGACTACCTTGTATTAACTTTTTACCTTACTTTGAACCGCCCATTGGCTTAGTTGAGTTTGCGTTCGCCTTCTATGCAGGGGTTCGATTACAATTTCCGATTCGATTGCAATTATTAAGTTTGATTTCCGGCGAGAACACAAGTTTACCCTCCAAGAAAAAAATGTTTCTGGTTCTGGTTGTCATTCCGTGTGATGCGAAAGTTTCAGGCGTCCACGACACCAGTCATCGAACTTAGTGTGAGTGTAAGTGCCTCTTTGGGGCCCATGTGAATAAACGATTTTGATTTTTGTGTAAAAAAAAACTGTGTATTCATTTGTTTTTCGCTCCAGTCCGTTTTCAAACTGTCCAACTCCCTCGCTTCATGTGATCGTGACTAGAGATCAAGTATTGTAGGACCGCCGGCACAGTAGGTACCTGCAAGCGTCCCGCGTGCGGTCGCAGACGGTCTCCCAGTCCCAGTAGTTGACGGAGGTCTCGACGAAGTAGGAGTAGTGGCGGTAGTCGCAGTCCCACAGCAGCATGCGCAGCGACGACAGCATGTAGGGCTGCGCCAGCTGCACCACGATGGCGCCCGAGTTGAGCTGGTGGCACGTGTAGCCCTGGTCCCAGTCGTAGTGCTCCGTGTCGCCGTTCAGCAGCGCGTTGCGCGACCGGCTGGACATTATTTTAATTTAACCGCGAGCGAAACTTAAAAAACCTACTCCACCGCTTTGTCTTGATCGGATTAAATGAATTAAATACGCATTATTGAGGACAACTCAAAACTACTGGTTCCATCTTAATCAAATTTAAATTGGACCACGTGGGAAGCACCAGCTTTTAAATAGAAAAGAATCATAAAAATCAGTCCACATAGAAAGAAGTTTATGCAGTAACAAAAATAAATATTCGAATTGAGAACCTCGTTCTTTTTTGAAGTCAGTTAAAAATCTAAATCTTTTATACCCATGGGCCCCAAAGAGGCAATCAAAGTTAATGATTCTACTGCCAAATTCGCAAAATAACAACCATCTCGAGAAAAACCTGGCAAGAAATTCGGACAGAATATAAATACTATGTCGGCTCTATTAGCGCGTTTAGCCGCGAAAGTATACTCGTGATAGTAGCTTACCTGAGACTGTTGTCACTCTAGACTCTAGACGTATAATATAATCTTAGTCACAGTCGAAGTCGAGTAAAAGAGTAGGTAGTAGTCCAGTCGTAGTGAAGTCATTGCTTCCGATCAGGTGAGATAGTGGTCAAACGTTTGCCTATCCTACTAATTCTACTAATATTATGAATCCGAAAGTTTGTGTGTAAGTATGTTTGTTCCCTCTTCACGCTTTAACGGCTGAACGGATTTGGATGAAATTTGGAATGTACATAGATTACACCTAGGATTAACACATAGGCTACTTTTTAACTTGATAATAGCGGGCGATGCCGCGGGGCACGGCTAGTTTTGAATAAAAAAAGGCACTTGTCTCTACCACTTTCTAGGGCATGCTATTTTTATTTTTGAATTTATTTTTTTACTAGAACTAAACTTAAAAAATAATAATCGGTCTCTAGCTGATGGAAAACGTCACGCTTGCCAATCATAGTTCAGTGCCACTTACTAGTTTTAAACTTAGATCAAAATCCTGCTCGGCGAATCACTGCTTTCGTCACTCTGAGATAGTGGATGGTAAATCTCTTTAAGCCCTGTAATTAGTGAAGTTTGTTGACAGTAGCGTAGTTACCTGATGCCCTCGATGACAACGGAGGAGAGTTCCACCGTGGCCACGTTGTGCAGCGGCCGCACGAGCCCCGAGCACAGCGGCGGCACGCGCGCCGTGTGCATCGCCTCCAGCGCCACCGCGTGGAACACCTGACACGAACAGATACCGATCAATCAAATCGAATCTGGCAATAGAATCATTAACTTTCATGAGTGCCTCTTTGGGGCCCATGTGAATAAACGATTTTGATTTTAAATATTTTTTTTTAATCAAATCTTGCAAGCTAAATTAGACCCACTCCCGATGTCCGATAGGATATTTTAATTTGGTGTACTTTTATGTATCTACGGTGACAATACAATGATATGGAACTATGGAACTGGTATGATGACAGACTTTTAAATTAAAATTAAAACGGGAATTAGCGTGACTTACGCGTTGTCGATGCATAAATCGACAATTGTTTCGGCTTCATTCGGAAGCCTTCTTCAGGATGAGTGCAACATGTGATGACAGACATGGGAAATGACCATAGCAACTTCTGAACTAAACAAAATAAATCCTTCGGAAATTAAGCTCGTTTGACAACAACTCGTTCTCTGGTTATATAACTTTTTAGTCCTTCTTTATTTATAACGGTAAAAGCGTAATTTCAAAAAACTTTTTAAAGTATTACTTGTTGTGCTTATCAAAATTGTTATTCAAATAAAGCGTAATCAACACGATAAGAAGCTACTCGCAAAGTAGGATTAGAATGATGACTTTATAATTAAATAGAATAGAAAGATAAATATTTGGTCAATTAGTTAGTCATTCACCTAAGACACAATTGTTCCCAGATTTTCTTATTTTAGTAGATGCCGTCTTCACGATGTTTTTCCTTCACTAGTGATAGAAGAGTAAGATAAGATAATGTTTATTGCCAGAAAAGCTAGAATATAGTACAAACAAGTTAAGTGTCATACCAGAAATTTACAAAAAATTAAAAGCTTAAGCCACAAACTAAGCTCTAGCTCTAGCTCTTGTGGCTCGCGTGAGATTTAGAGGGTTTCATGTAATATTTATTGACAAGTTTAATTAGTGAGCGGTGAGTGAATACCTTGTTGACAGTGTTGCTGGTCCCGACGAGCCGGATGTACTGCACGACGCGCGGCTCGAAGTACAGCCGCTGCCACGAGCGGCAGAACAGCTTGCTGTGGTCGATCACTCGCACCCACTCCTTCTGGTCCACGGACACCTCGATGTAGTACGCGTACGACCTGCCAGCGACCACGACACAACATATACTTCGGAACATGTTATCACGTTATACCTGCTTCCATTTACAAAATGTACTAGACAGAACTTGTAATAGCTTGTAATGAGCGAGTGCAGCTAAGCAGTAGAGAGCGAGTGTGATTGAGCTGTGGAAAGCGAGTGTTTCCAAGCTGTGGACAGCTAGTGTGGCTAATCTGCAGAGCTAGTGTGGCTGAGCTGTAGCGAGCGAGTATTGTAAAGCTGCAGGTAACGAGTATGGCTGAGCTGTAGAGTTCTAGTGTGGATGAGCTGTAGAGATTGAGTATAGGTGAGCTGCAGTTAGCGAGTGTGGCTAGGCTGTAAAGAGCGTACATATATGTTTATGATATATATATATATGTATATATATATATATATATATATATATATATATATATATATATATCATAGAACCACCAGACAGACTGCATTGCGACACCGATACATGGTGGATTCCTCAAATGCGCACGAAGCGTTTTGCTTCCACTTTCATGATGCGCACTGCAAAGGAGTGGAACTCCTTACCAGAGTCTGTGTTCCCAGATAAGTACAATCTTGGAGTCTTCAAGTCGAGAATGAATAGGTATTTTCTAGGCAAGCGTGCTCCATCGTCGACCGCATCGTCACTTAACATCAGGTGAGATGGTGGTCAAATGTTTGCCTATCACAGTTAAAAAAAAAAAAAGCTGTAGAGAGAGAGCCAGTATGGATGAGCTGTAAAGAGCGAGTGTTGTCGAGCTGCAGAGAGAGTCTCGAGACTCGTGGTCCAGCCGGTGTAGTTACCTGTTGTCGCGGTCCCACAGCAGCAGGCGCACGTGGTTGATGATGGCGGTGGTGGGCAGGCGCACCAGTATGCCGGGGTTGTCGTCGGCGTCGCTGATGGTGTGTCGCGTGTAGCCGCGCTCCATGTCGTAGTTCTCGGTGTCGCCGTCGAGCAGCGCGGCGCGCATATCGCCGGTTATCACGCGCGCGCCGCGCTTCGGTGTCGCCACGTTCTCTTCCGGTACTGGGGGAATATATATATGTTTAAATTTAACGTAAAAAACTAATTTTCCGAACGAATTCTATACGAAACTCCTAAGCCTCAGTAATCTACGTGCAAGATGCCATCCACATTTCATAATCAACGGTTTTACCGTTTCGGCGGGAAGAAGGTACAACTAAATGAATGAATTAATAACGAAACGGACAATGGTTCTCTTTTGTATATTGATAGGGATGGCTGAAATTAGTCGATTTTGTAATATTTACTAATCATATTTATAGTAGTTGTTAATTACTCATCACACTGCTCGAGTTTAGGCAAATCATAATAAGTTGAAAAACGTGAAAATAGAAACATCTAGTAAAGTTTCTACCACTTCTACACTACACTAGGGTATACTATGACTATGACTGAAACATGACTATTTAGAAAACAAGTTCTTAGTCACACTAAGGACTTGTTTTCTAAATATACAATTGCCAGTTTGAAGTATTATGTCAAATACTACTCCACATTGGCAAAACACCCTTATCGTGCTAATCCAAAAACAAACAAAAAAAAGACACGTGACTCACGTAGAACTCCTCTATGCCTGAGGTCCGTGCTCTTGGTGGTGGTCTTCTCCTGTATGGCATCGAGCAGCATATCAGGCGTGACGAGCGAGAAGGGCCGTACCACCGTCAGCAGCTCCTCGAGGCTCATCAGCGTCAGCCGGACGGACTTCAGGATCTTCTCCTGTGAGGAGTGGGGATGATAACCCAACGCTTTACGACAGAAGGATCTGTGTTGTCACTTGTCAAAATTCATAGCGATGATTAGCGAAGGCTTTACGCCAGAGAGCTCTAATAATTTACGTCTTTTAGGGAATTCCGTTTTGAAAATAACTAAAAAGTTCATAATTTCAGATGTACTCTCTCCCTTATTTTAAGCTCAATATGCATGAGTTCGATCACCATTTCACCTGATAGAAACCGATGATGTGGCTGAAGATGTTGCATGCTTGCCTCAAGTCAAGAGTGAATGTATCTTTTACTTATTCACTCCCGACTAACAGATTTCCGAAGAAGATTATACCGTTGGTGTATATTGATTATCTCTAGTCGGTCCCTTATTGCTGAGGATCGTCATCACAAGATATCGTTTTGACAATCTGTCTCCATCGATTCCGATCTATTGGCGCTCTTAATGCCTGACAAAACATGCACTACCCCTTTAGCAATTAATGAAAAATGAGTTATTGACAGTTACGTTGGAGAGATAATCGCAGCTGCAAATAACGTTAAAGACCTTCATCGGTGGGAGTGACGGTAATGTCTGCGCGAACACCGACGCAACATCAGTACTCACAACTTGCGGCTGTCCGCCTTCCGCCTTCACCCACAGCTGGTTGGCATTGAACCAGGCGCACACGGCCTTGAAGATGTCCACTTCTGGCGCGAAGAATGAATCGCGCTCCAGCAGGCTCTGTAGAGCTTCCTGGTAACAAATGCCACATTGTATCGTAGACACCCCAGCCGCTATATTAATGTTGGAAATCAACGTCAATAATCACTGTATGTGTACTTAAATAATTGCCATTCTTGGTACAACTGCGACAATGGGAAGGTTCAATGGCAAAACTAATTTTACCCAAATCCGGGCACCTGCCCGGATTTTCCACGTCCGCAGTATGCACTGCGAAGGAGTGGAACTCATTACCCGCGTCTTTATTCCCTGAACAGTATAATCTGGGAGTCTTCAACTAAGGAGTGAATAGGTATGTTCTAGGCAAGCATGCTACATCTTATGCGGCATCATCACTTTCCATCAGTGGTCAAATGCTTGCCTATCGAACATGCAAAAAACGTGAACTCATACAAACTTTCAGATGTATACCATTAAGTGTGATCAGGATACCAGCATACCAGATTTAGATCCTAGCTTTACTCGTAGATAACAATTGAATCAACAAATATATAAATCTCACCACTGAGAGTTGTAGAAAGGTTTCGTGTTGAAGGACATCTGACGCATTTTTATCTAGAAAATTGAAGCAGTAGTCCATCAGCGCATCGAGCCCGTACAACCTGTAACAACGAAATGTACCATCACTGATATTATTGATTCGATCTACATGACACCCTGTATCATAACATTTTAAATCACTTCACATCGTATTTGTTTAGTTAATTTCGCAATAATCACTCTAGGACGATATTGTGAAGAAGTAGCCTACTATCCTACTAGTATGCTTTTTGCTATGCAATAGCTTAAATCTGAACTAACTTTGACCACTATCTCACCTGATGGAAAGTGATGATGCGGCGGAAGATGTAGCACGCTTGCCTAGAAGATACCTATTCACTCTTGACTTGAAGACTCCCAGATTATATCTTTCAATAGCAGGTACGACGGATTTTAGCCCTCTGATGATTCTACAACCGAGTTCCGAATTACGGTCACAACAACAGCTCCTCGTCATTTATTGAAACAGAATGCCTAATTTCAAATTGTAATCAGTCTAAAAGTATAATCTTTGGTAGCTAATCGATCGAGCGACCGCGAAGCGTTTCTTTTTCAGCTTGGCCTACATTTTTTTTTCTTTGTGCAGAATAGGCAAGTATTTGAACTATCTCACCTGATGGAAATTGATGAAGTGGCCGAAGATGTGACATGCTTGCCAAGAAGGTACCTATTCACTCGAGAGTTGAGGAGTCCCAGATTATACCGTTCGGGGAACAAAGGCGCAGGCAATGAGTTCCACTCTTTCGCTGTACGGATGATGAACATAGAAGTGTAGAAGAAAAACGCTTCGAGCGAACTGGAGGTATGTCGACCATAGGTGGATGACGTTTTATAGTGTTTTTTTTATAGGGAATTAACTCATGTAATTCTTGTGCACAACACTCCAAAATGTAAGTGATATAATACCGATAAGCTTGCTTACGTATGTCCGGATTTCCTGTTGTTTTCCTATACAGGTCGCATTACTCAACCGATTTTAGTGAAATTTTGCGAGCAGGTCCGATAATTACAAATATTTTTTTAGTCTATTCAGTTTTGTTTTTTTTTTCAAACTGGCGATATGGGGGTTGAAAACGTAAAAAAACATATTTCAGCCATTTCTAATAATACGCGAGGTGTTCAGCTCACAGAGCCACTAATGTAGGAAGTACCTGACCGCGCATGCATTTAGAAATGCGGGCCAGCTCCTGGCAGTTGTGATGATGACGTGGATTCACCTGGCCGCGTCGAGCACGGCGCACACGTTCCTCAGCGCCAGCACCTGCCGCAGATAGTCGGAGATGGCGGCCTCCAGCTCCTGGAAGTTGAACTGGTGCGCCAGCCCCAGCATGTCCAGCACTGTGTCCTCGCGGAGCAACGAGAGGCCCATGTGTCCTACGAATATACTTTTAAAGTTTGTATCAAAATATATTTTTAAGTAATTGTATTTCGCTACTTTTATTATTATGGGTGCAAATTGCTTGAAATAAAGATTTAATTAAACTACATCTTAATGTTATAGTTATCTCTTCTTCTTATCCTATGTAATGCCTACACATTTATATGTAGAGGATAAGAATAAGAAATCAAGGCCACTCTGGAATCTGTTGCAGAGCTCACAAAGTTGTTCTCCCAATGGCAGTGATTCTAGCGGTCGTCCACTTCGAAACCCTCAGTTCATGATGACGTAACAAATGGTGCACATGCCCCGACAGCGGTCACCGCGGGTGAGGCGGCGGATTTTGCTGTGAGATAATGTTCAAACATCATAAAAGACAACTAGCTATCTCAGTCATATCTAAATATTACTGGTCTTTGACTGCGAGTAAGAGTTATTGAGCGCGAAACGTATCCGTTTCAGTTTGGCCAAAACTGCTTCAAATGTCCAGATTTCTGGTAGTTCTCTTCTATATATCGCATTGCTCAACCGATTCTCGTGAAATTTTGTGAGCAGGTTCGATATTTTTTTTTTGTCGATACAGATAAAATATTATAATGGCAGAGATATGGGTTAAAAAATATATTTCAGCTATTTCGAAAAATATTCGAGGTGTTCAGCTCACAGACCACTGGTATTATAGTTTCGTTATACTGGTATTATATTACGTTATATAGTAAAGGCGTTGATGCCGAGACTTTTCATAGACTCTATTTGGAACGTAGCATTCGTTTCATAAATAGCCAATACTTGAGGCAGGTGTATAAGTATGTTCGTTGGTCTTACCAGAATAGACATATCTAAGTAGAGCCTTGAAAGCGTGTAAAGGAGCCTGCAGCTCCACCTCGGCCTAAAACAAAAGAAGTTAGTGAAATTAGTAGGCTCTGATTTGAAGCATCGAACCTTTTGGAGTATAAACATACAAAAGAATGTTTACTTAGAGGAAACTTCATAGGAGTTTGCTTAGAATTTGACGCCACATACAAGCACTCTTGGAGCTTCAAATGTGAAACTGTATCAAGTGGTAACATGTTACAATGGTACATATATATCCTATTGCTTTACCTGATTGGCCTCCCTCATGCCCCCATACAGTAGAGCTCTAAAGTAGTCGCTGCTGGCTGCGAGGATGACTTTGTGTGCGGGGATCCTCTGCCCCTCCACTATGAGAGTCACATCAGAGTACTCCGAGGAAAGGCACAGCGAACCTATGTGTTCCGACAGATGACCTGAAAACGAATTGCCTACAATTTGGGAGTTTTGGGGAGTTTTAAAAAAGGATTACTTGATATAACCTGTCCTACATATAGCCTATAATAATATGTCTTTCGATAAGAATTTGAAAAAAGCATAAAGTTACAGTACTGTCTTTTGATAGTTCTACTGTGTACCAAAAGTCAGTGTCATCCTCAGGAAATTGAAACATACACTATCACAATATTATCGCTTACATTTTGGAGAGTGTGCACAGGAATTACATGACTTAATTCCTCCATGCCCTTTTTACCATCTAACAACAAGACAAACTATAAAACGTCATCCATTTATGGTCGACATACCTCCAGTTCGTTAAAAGCGTTTTGCTTCTACATTCATCATCCGTACAGTGAAGGAGTGAAACTCATTGTCTGCGTCTTTGTTCCCCGCACGGTATAATCTGGAAGACTTCAAGCCTCGAGTGAATAGGTATCTTCTAGGCAAGCATGTCACACCTTTGACCGCATCATCACTTTCCATCAGGTGAGATAGTGGTCAAATAATTGCCTATTCAAAATGAAAAAAATAAAATAACTAAGTAATTATACAAGTTATAAAAAACAAATTATTACTTAATCATATTATAGCTATGCCTATGTCATTATGTTATAGTGCGGCTTCAACAGCATCCATTATTTTAGCCAGTGTTTGTCTGGTAATCCAGGGTAATCTCTAGATATTTATACAAATTTGTATACCTAAATTGTATATAAATTTGTCTTGCCGTAATATGAAAAGGATCATATTTAAATGTATATACACACCAATGATTGGATTTATAATAAGAAGTAATATGTGCTACCCTCGTCATCATTACTCACCGACAAGATCTAGCCTATCAGAGTTAAAAAAATATTGTTATTATAATATGCTGTTAAACCCAAATAATATGACACTTAACTACAACAATACTTAAATATAAGGCTGCTAATTATGCCCTTTCATAGGTTTTAAAACTCTATTTTCAGACAAACAATTAAATTTTTTTAAGTAAATAGTTTAGAAGGGACATAGCAAATATTTAACGGATTTCATTGGTATTGGTTTCATGTTTGAGATGTATTTGACATTATAAATAATGTAAATTTATTTAGTATGGGTGTGATGTTTGCGATCAAATGTTTACAATAATTTTGCAATTCCAATTGAGGCCTCTTTGTTTCAAGGAGAACTAGGCCTTTTTGTTCATCTGTACCAAGATGGTACCTCAATAAAATTACATCAAAGAAGGAACAGGTATGCATGTGTTTAGTAATTAACCATATATCTTAAGCACCTAATTTACCAATATAGGAAGAACTTTCAGTGAAGATTTAGTTCAGTTTCATAATAATTATAATGCAAATTAATAATAAAGACTTTAAACGAAAACTAGGTACTGTACATGTTTTAATGATTCAGATTCAGATTATTTATTACGTCCATAAATACAGTACAAGATGTTTCATTCCAAAAGGTAGGTACAATGTCTCATATGTCGGGCGCAGCAACTTAAAAGAGAAGAGGACGCAATTCTTAATTATAAAATTTAAATATTATCTTTTAAGTAGTCATAAATTGAGTAGTATGCTTTCGTTATTAATAGTTGTTTTAGGTTTTTCAGGAATATGATCAATCTTCTCAAATCAACTTTTCACTTTTTCATTAATTCATAATAGTAAATTTTATCTTTTATACATTTTATTGATAATACTCTTAGTCTATTTGGGGGTAGTAGGGCCTGCACTGATGTCCCACTTAGGGTTAATTATTCATTTCTCCCTGACAGGATAGGTACTTATCTACCTCAAAATATCTAGCTAGGGTGCTAACAACACTGATCTAGTGGTGAAGCTTATATTGTCTTTCCGTTTTGTGTGCTCTAGCATTCAAGTGGTGGCTCTGATTTAATCAGTGACAGCACAGTGAGCTATTACATGCTCTATGGTTTGTAAAGTCTCTCATGTTAATAATGTGCACGTAATAGTACCATGCGCCTAGGAAAAAATATCCAAGGTTTTTAGGTGCATTATGTAATAACTTATTAAATCTGGTCTTTTAGGAAATAAATAAAAATACAATAATAATAATCTGCTACTGTGCCATCTGTGTTGCAAAATTAATGATAATATAAAATTTTAATTATACAAATTCAAGTGATGTTACTTCTGCTACTAAATATTACAATAATTTAATAGCAAACTAATGCATTTTCACTGCCAATCGGTGTCCTAAGTTTAGGTAGGACTTAAGGTCGTTAGGCATCTCTTAAAGGTTGGTGAAACATATTTAAATTAAGTTCTGTCAACTTACTTACGAAGCCCATACAAAAATGACAGCTATTTAGGAATTACCTAAAACCATAAACACCGGTGAATCGGTGTTCTAAACTTCGTTCGTTTCTAATGCTTAGGCATCTCATTTAGGCGACACCTAAGTTTAGTGAAAACGGGGGTTAGTGAACAAGCTCTTAATAAATTGATGAGGTTACTGTGCTTGTGAAAATTAGTAAAACATGCAACCTTCAAAATATTTTAATTATTAATGTACACTAATTAGGTAGAATTATTAGTACACTAGTCGTGACCCGCGGCTTCACTCGCGTTAATTAATTTAAATAGCAGCCTATGTGTTAATCCTAAATATAAGCTATGTACATTCGAAATTTTAGCCAAATCTGTTTATCCATTACAGCGTGAAGAGAAAAAAACATACTTACAGACTAACACAGACACACAAACTTTCGGATTTCTAATATTAGTGTGAATTTAATATTACTAGCTGTTTCTATTTTACTATAATGACTTATTAATAAAGTTACTTTTCATTTTACTACTTAGATACAGTTTTCACCACTTTAACTTCATAAATAAAAAACTTTCCATATGAACTTTCATACCCCATTGCACAACCTTAATGTACCCCTGACAAAAAAAATTGATAAGATATTTTCTTTATTTTAAATGAACAACTCAAATACCAATATCCATCAGTGCGACTTCATAAAATATAAAGAACTGTTGACATGAACTTTGATCATTGATTACCCATTGCACCCATGACAAAAAAATATTGATAACTTAATTTTTATTATTTATATTTAAATCAATCAAATCAAAATCAAAATCGTTTAATGACTCTACTGCCATATTAGAAAATTGGTGAGACAGAATGCAAACACCAATCTATCAAAGAAAAAAAATCATGGTGTGTTAAAAACACATGGTGGAAGTGAAACTTTTGTATTATAGGAATATATTTGAATTATTCATTAGTTTTTACCCCCACAAAAAAGTTGCAGATCAGAATTTCAAAGCCCTCACATAAGATGATTCACTTCTAACAAAATGTGTATTCTTGGCTTCATCACTGGTTGTTACATAATTGCAATTTTCAAGTTAAATGGTATGAAATTAAAATATAATATCTCACTGATATGTTCAATGTCACCAATCCGTGTGCCCGGGGTGTTGTTAATAGACATATACTGGTGCTGGCTGCTCATCTTACAAGGCTGAACACCAAAAGCCTGTATTGAACTGTAATAAA
Source organism: Lomographa bimaculata (assembly GCA_948107665.1). Classification (NCBI taxonomy): domain Eukaryota; kingdom Metazoa; phylum Arthropoda; class Insecta; order Lepidoptera; family Geometridae; genus Lomographa; species Lomographa bimaculata. The sequence continues at coordinate 20,281,035 of OX403589.1, read as the reverse complement.
AAGTTGTTTTTATTACAATAATATTCATTTATTTCAAGTTACAAGGACTCATAATTATACGACACAATATTTAACACACAAATTAATATTAAAAGGACAAGACAAATTGAAGAAATTTAATTTTTTTTTTTTTTTTTTTTTTTTTTTTGTCTAAATAACTAATATATACTAATAGATGAATTTAAAATGATTGAGCTTGAACTAAATTTTTCAAAATGCGAACTTTTTGTTTGCGATAACTGTTCAGACAAATTATCAGTTTTACAAAAATTTAACTCATTGGCTTACAATATAAAACTAGTCGACAAGTGTTCACTTCGCCTTTTAGGTTCGCCGATTTTAGATGAATCAATTTCACCTTTTGTAGAAGAAAAAATTCAAAATTTTAAAAATTCTTCCGTCCGATTGCTTAAAATTAACACTCATATGGCTTTTACAATTATTAGATTTTGCCTTTTTGTCCCAAAATTTACGTATTCTTTAAGATGTTGTCCGCTATGGAAACATGGCGCGCTCCTCGAGAGCATGGACAATATCGTAAAGAATACTCTTGTATCGGTTTTGAATATTGACATAGATGATAGGGCTTGGTCGCAAGCTTCTTTACCTGTAAGACTAGGAGGCTTAGGTATTCGTAAAATTTCTAGTGTTGCGTTACCGGCTTTCTTGTCCTCAGTTCATGGTACTTCTAAATTAGTCGAAAAAATACTTTCACATAGTTTGGGTTCTTTAGAAATTTCAAACCAGACTGAGGCCACAAGCGCCTGGGAGATGGCATGCCCAAATACCGGGCTCCCAGTGAGGCTATCCTCACAGAGACTGTGGGATCGGCCGCTCTGTGAACTAGCACGGAAACATCTTTTAGATACGTGTCCTAGCGTCACAGAGCGTGCTAGACTTCTAGCAGTTTCTGTATGGGAGTCAGGGCTTTGGTTGCAGGCCATTCCCTCGCTTAATACTGGTACTCTTATGGATCCATCTGCTTTCCGTCTCGCTATATGCTTACGTTTGGGTGCAAGGTGCTATGTTGCCCATAGCTGTCAGTGTGGTACTGCTGTTGACCAGCTCGGTCACCACGGCCTCTCGTGCCAGAAAAGTGCTGGCCGAATTTCCCGCCACGCCAGCCTCAACGATATCATCCGCCGGGCTTTTACCAGTGCCAACGTTCCAGCCATTCTCGAACCGAATGGTCTGATGCGTGACGATGGTAAAAGACCTGACGGAATGACTTTAATTCCATGGAAGATGGGACGGCCTTTAGTGTGGGATGCAACTTGTGTCGATACTTTAGCTCCGTCACATCTTCCTGAATCACAGAATGGGGTTGGCGTCGCGGCAACTTCGGCAGAGCAGCGCAAACGGCGAAAATATGGAAACCTCGGCAGTGGTTACATATTTGAGCCGTTTGGTGTTGAGACACTGGGTCCGTGGGGACCGGGAGCTCATTCTATTTTCAAAATTCTATCAGAGCGCCTGGTTGAGGCGACGCGTGACCAAAATGCTGGCACTTATTTGGCTCAACGTATTAGCATTGCAATTCAGAGAGGCAATGCAGCCAGCATGATGGGAACGCTACCCACTGGTAGTGGGCTTGAGCACTTGAGTTACCTATAGGCTCGATGGCTTGTAGGTAACTTGGCTCTTTGCTGTATATAGTTTTAGTTTAATTTTAGGAAATATAGGCAATTGGCCCGTAGATTAGACAAAAAAAAAAAAAAAAAAAAAAAAGAAATTTAATTAAATTGAAATAAAATAATCTAGAAATTATTATTATAGACATATTACTTATATTATGATTCAACAATACCTACCCTACATTAATACAAAGATAAATACAGAATTGAGATAAATCTATGGACATCCTTCATGATTATTGGTGTATCATGAGTAACAAAAAAGTTAACCAAGAGTGGGTTGGTGGGTATAACACTCACTCTTCTTTTATGGGAAACAAAATGTTTGCCACATAAGTGTAGTGCTTAGTGTAATATATGTATTTATAAACTTGTATGTATGTTAGTCGTTAAGGTATTTATATGATACTAGCTGCATCCCGCGGTTTTACCCGCATAAGTCCTGGACCTGGAGGAATTCCGGGATAAAAAGTACCCTTTGTCCTTTCATAAGCTCTAGTCTATGTCTATATCTCAAATTTCATCAAAATTGGTTCAGTGGTTTAGGCGTGAAAGCGTAACAGACAGACAGAGTTACTTTTGCATTTATAATATTAGTAGGGAAGTAGGGATGAGTTATAGAATCACGTTTTGTTTTCTATGTTGCCTACAATGCCTGTATAAATTTATTATTATTATTTGCTAACACCTGATTTTCCAGTCACCTTAGGACCATGGCCAGCCAATATAGTTTAAATTTTAAAATATTTATCCATTGATTTCTATTTTATAAATGGATTTTGATTGTTAAATTTTACAATGAAAGCACTTTTTGTGTAAACAAATAATTAGAATGGAAACATTTGGTGTCATATTATGGGTAATAACTAATGATTTACTGATTTACCAATGCAATTTTATCAAACATTGAGGTAACAAGAAATGTTTCAGGATTACCTAAGTACTATTTGTTTTCATAGCGTTGTGTTTGAAAATCAAAATCGTTTATTCACATGGGCCCCAAAGAGGCACTCATGAAAGTTAATGAATCTATTGCCAGATTCGCAAAATTACAGCCATCTCGAGAAGATCCTAGCAAGAAACTCGGAGGCGCATTTTTTCATTATTTTTTTTCTTGAGCATTCTTAATCTCAATCATCCCTTTGAATCGTGAAAGTTTCAAAACTCGCTTTTTTAGTTATATCGTAAAACAGATATAAGCGTAAATAATACGTATACGCTAGATAAAAGCTATTTATTTGATACAATTATCAACTCATGGGGCATTTATTTGAGCAACGAAATATAAAAACAACAAAATTATGAAGTCACCTTCATAGTTGTTCACATTCAGGTACAGGCACAGGTCAGGGAATATAACAAAATCAAAAGCACTAGTCTTTCCTATTTGAGTAAATGTTGATGTAAATGCTCACGCTCACAAGACATTGAAAACCAAAATAATTATTACGACAAATTAAAAGGTTCAATACCTGCATGTTATTGTTTTGAAATGAAAAGGAAGCTACGTACGCACTAACAAGAACACATACCTTAATTCGTCTTAATTTTACTTCCAACAAAAGGAAGATAAAGTAACTCTTAGTGAATTAAAAAGTAATGAAATTATTTATCCTGTTTCACGGAGATATTAAATTAATTTTACACCAAAAACTCTCCCTCAGCCTCAGCTCTCATTTCGTTATTATTGATGACCAAAGATAATGTAATCACTCCGTTTTAATGATGACAAATGACAATAATTGACCACAGACCATAGAGTACCTTTGAAAAATTCGTGTATATAATGTACTCTGTGGAGTACTACTACCAAAGATAATATAATCACTCCATATGACTACGACTTGGAGGCCAATTCTCGCATACAGTGCGACAAGGCTCTTGTGGCTCTTGACGGACATTTGCAGAGGGTTGCTATTCTACCTCAGATAAAGAGGTGTTATCCTCATACAAAGTGGTTGTTACTTATAGGTCACCATCTTATAAAATCTCCCTTTATTCGCATACAAGAAGTTTACAATATTGCAATCAAGCTAGTTTTGTCTAATTTTGACGGAATGGAAGAGTGGGGGAAGAGAAAAACTACAACACATCTAATTTTTTCCAGTGAGCAGTTCGGATCCCCAGATGTTTTATTACAATCTATTTGATCATAGTTTGCAAATAAACGTATGAGTATGAGTAGATAGAATAAATACTAAGATATATGATGGAAACGCCACCTACTGGTAGTGGGCTTGACTTGAACTTGGGTCTTTGCTGTATAGATGTATATAATTTTAGTTTAGTTTCAGGAAATATAGCTAATTGGCTCGTACCTAGTGTAAATGAAAAAAAAAATACAATCAATCAACTATAGTATATTTCTTCTCCTATATAATATTTTAAATAGCGATGGTATGATTCTATTAGTATATAACATAATTTTTTTTTAAATCCCTCCTTCGCAGATGTTATGGGGCGGGCCGCTATGCGAGATTGAACGGAACAAATTAGTCGATATGTCCAATTGTACAGCAGAGCGAGCTCGTCTCCTTGCGTCTTGCAATGGGAATCGGGTCTTTGGTTGCAAGCTTTACCTTCAAAAAATATTGGCATCCTTTTAGATTATAATACTTTCCGATCAGCCGTATCTTTACGTTTGGGTGCATATTGCCAAGTCCCTCACCGTTGTCACTGCGGTGATTTGGTAGATCGATTGGGTCACCACGAACTATCCTGCAGCAAAAGTGCAGGTCGCTTTTCTCGTCACGCTAGCTTGTATGATATTATCCGTAGGGCTTTTGTTAGTGCTGGCTTACCGTCAGTTCTAGAACCAAACGGTTTGATTCGTGACGACGGAGGCCTGATGGAATGACGCTAATTCCTTGGAAGATGGAACGACCATTAGTGTGGGATGCAACTTGTGTCGATACACTGGCGCCGTTTCATCTTCCAGAGACTAGTATTCAAGCTGGCGGGGCTGCAAACAAAGCAGAAAACCTCAAACGGCGTAAATATTCCAACCTTGATAGAGGTTATATGTTTATACCGTTTGGGGTAGAAACTTTGGGTCCGTGGGGACCGGGAGCACACGAAATTTTAAATTTTTTATCCAAACTAGTCGAGGCGACAAGTGACCAGAATGCTGGCTCTTATTTAGCACAAGAAATTAGCATCGCTATTCAACGTGGAAACGTAGTCAGTATTCTGGGACTTTTCCTTTGGCAAGCGGTTTACAAAATTTTTGAGTACTATTTGTTTTAATCCCCTTTTCCAATCTTATCTTGTGATATGTTTAATAAAAAACTTTATTTTACAAGAATGAATAGGATATTACAAGAATAATTGAATATTTTACAAGAATAATTAAATATTTTTATGCAGTGATGTAGGTAGTTTCTAAAAAGTTTGTTATAAAATATGTGCAATTTCGACTTTAATAAAAATCCTTGAATGGTCTTCACCTTTATTGGTAAGAAATTTCGTTAGGAATCCTCAGCTTCCCACTTGATGGATATTCACATTATAAAAAAATAAAAAGAAATATAGTTACTTCATTTCTCTATCTACGGTTTGGTTTGGTAAATGCTCGAAGATCTACGGACTACAGATGATAGTTGAGGATACAATGATACATGAACCTACTAGGTTCATGCTATGATAGCTTGCGTTCTTTGACTGCACTAGAACGTAGCCTTTAATACCTTTTGTTCTCTGTGGTATTGTACTCAAGTTGAACCATAGAAAAGAACATACTCTACTTGAAGTATGGAATGAGGAGATCTCATTCCGGAAATGCGTAGCGGGAAAAAATATTCTGAGATTTCTAGTAATATCCGTTTCCGTAAATTTAAGCCACAGACTAATTGTCATGTTAATAATATTTAATAATTATTTCTGTCAAAGAATAAGGAGCATCCATCGAGATGGTAAAAAAAGCTACGGTTATTACTTTAGCTACAAAATCCTTGGGGTCATCACCTGTGATCATCATATTGCCGTGCAATATGCATGGCAAGTATGAAATTAAAAATATGATCTTTTTTTAGTTTCTTCATTTGGTTTCCGACTATAATAATTAGTTGAATATAGAGCAATTTAGAGCAATATGCTTAAAATCATTGAACTTTGATAACTGTTTTATAATAACCTAGGCGTGCCCCGCGGCTTCGCTCGCTATTATCAAGTTAAAAAGTAACCTATGTTTTAATCCTAGGTATAATCTATGTATATTCCAAATTTCATCCAAATCCAGTTACCAGTAATCTCTATCAGCACATTTTCTGAGTGTCCTGATATATATTGCCGTGTCCTCACATTAGCTTTATTTGCACTAAGATTATTGTGTCGGAGCCAATACACTACTTTACGTCCAATCCCTGAATGCGCAACATCAACCGCGCCACGCCCACGGAGTGGGTATTTGTGACAAGTTTAAATAAAGACACACTAGGGGAAGAGATAGGGAGACCCGCGCGAGCACATTGGATCCAACGTCGTTTACCGCTCTCAACATTGGTCGCATGAAGTCTCGTCAGTTAACGAATGCTCTGCGGGAGAAGAAGACATTTTTGTATGTATTTTAACCTGACGATGACCAAGCCGAGCATAGAATGATCAAATTTAAAAGTGCACTTGGACACATTAAATAAATAAATGTATTTATTTACCTTACAAGATAAGTCGACTCATAATATAATTTGGTGTTTCAGTAGCTAAGATCACGTACGCGTAAACGTGAAGTCAAACTAAAAGTTGAAAATGAAATATTGTTGAATATATCATAGGTCGTACATAGAATTCTAGATTACTATAGGTATGTTCAATATTTCATGGCGCCATATCATTTGGTGCCTTCAAGCGTGGATAAAAACAACTGTTGCACTGAACGCTGCCCATGTGTGTAGTAGTAGGATTCATAGTTTGGCCATTCAGACTTGGAGTCAAGTTTGGACAATGTTTGGAACAAATGAGAGGCCGCGGCATAACATATCAATCACGAGGAGTATGACACGATAATTTGAAAAATCTGTACAAAAATTATTAAATCGAGAAATGATGTGACATTCACATTAATAAATAAATTTCAATAAAAGTAAACTATAACACTAGGTAGTTATTAACTTCATGTGTTCTAGTTTGACGTTATGCAGTTTTGTGGAGTACTCTGAGATTTTTGGTACAGGTAATCGGGCGCGAAAGCTTCGTCACATAAAATGAACTTCCGGATTGGCTGGAAAATTCGGAAGTGCCAACCTTAGAGAACCTTTACATTTTGGCAAAGTTGTCAGATCAGATTATTACCAGTTGTGCTGGGCAGGTAAATATCGTCGCTGCAGCAAGCTTTTTATTTTTATTTAGTGGTATTCAGCACGGTAACGATGATAAAAAAGTGAGAATTAAGTGAATCCAATTATTCTTTCTACGGCAATTGTAAAATGTAAGTATTAAACTTTATTTATTGTGTTTTGTGAACTTTTTGGTAGAAGGTTGTGGTACTGTAAAAGTAGCTGCACCACAATTGGTAAGCGAAATTGCAAAAGAAAATTGTACAAATGTTACTAATTTTGCTAATTATCACTTCTAAAGTATTTCATATGGTGTATAAGATTAAATGTATAAAAAAACTTAATCACGTTATATTTATAACACCATTTCTACGTTGAATCCAATGTTTTTCAGAATATGCAATTTTATTTTTAATGCGTTACAGGACATAGATAATGAATTATAATATATAACCAACCGAGTGGAATGTACTATCTGCTGTTTATGTAGTCGAGAAATGGAGAAACAGCATTGTAAATCACTTCAAAACTTTGACGAACCGAAATCAGAAATTTTGAAAAAGAGGCTATTGAAATCTGTAAATACATCCATCGGCTGCAGTTCGCGCCAGAACGGTTTACTGAATAATGCCTTGCTTAATACATTACGTGTAAGTATAACCAAATTGCCGACTAAGTTATTTTTACGCGCAACAGGCCTTGACTTTACTCACGTCGTTTTGTTCATTTCAGGCGCCGATATCGAGCAGTATGATCGTATCCTCTATGCAGGCGCCCCAGAACTCAATGTCGATAACTCACAACTTAGTCACACAATCCATCACTCCTGTGAAAATACATGCAAGTAACTCCCCATACCCTCTTCACTTGTCCACTGTTCATGTGCCTGTCCAGATTCCGGGCTCCACTTCTAACATCAATGTCCCAGTCCAGCTGTCTGGCCCCACCAGCACTGTCCCATTGCAAATAACACCTGTCAGTCTCCCGTTGCAAGTTTCTGGGACAACCACTGTCCCAGTTCAATTGCCGGCCGGCGAAACAATAAATGTTCCATTGCAAATTCCAGGCGGCGGCCAAAATATTCAGTTGACAGGTGCCACGTTGCCTTCTATGCCACTTCTGCACGGCCCTACTCAACAGTTGCACAGCTCCATTATTCATGTCCACATGGGGTCTAATTCAAGGACAACTAATTTGGATGGCACACAAGAGCTGACTGTGTCCAATGCTTCACACCTTCAGATCTCTGACTCGTCTGGGGTACAAGTAAAGATGAACAACTCTACGCCTGTATCTCAAGTACAAATGGGCTCGAACCCTACAGTTGTTCAAATTCCAAGCTCCTCAAATAATTCCATCCAACTGCGAGGAGCGGGCAGGGCCATGCCGCATGTGGTGTACATCCAGACTTCTACTGGATTGAAGCCAGTGACCAGCACAGAAGTCATCAGCCAGGCCAGTACAAGTGGAAATCCTCCACAAATCATAGTAAGGCGACCTGTAAGTGATTTAATATTTTCACTTGCTAACTTCATATTATAGCATTTTATTTTATGAACCCTATTGTCATCTGCATTGAGTGCTTTTATTGAATGAATAACAGACCTTTTCCTTGCACTAACATTCTGCTTTCTAACCCCTAAATAATATACTAATGCATTAGATTCATACCAACTAATATGCTAGTAAGCTGGTAGTTTCTGTGAAGCTATGTTCCATATAACATTTATAGCATATAAGACAAAGTAAAAGATCATCTATGAAAACATGTGCCTTTAAATATTTCTCAACAGATTTGTCATCTACAAGCTTTTACAAAAAACTATGTGAAGTTATTAGCGGGGTTCATGGATTTTATTTAGTTTAAATTGAGTGTGTTTGAGTGTTTTTTAATAAAATAATTTGTTACATTATTCTTTGTATCCTACTAATATTATAAATCCGAAAGTTTGTGTGAAAGTATGTTTTTTCCCTCTTCACGCTTTAACGGCTGAACGGATTTGGATAAAATTTGGAATGTACATAGATTACACCTAGGATTATCACATAGGCTACTTTTTAACTTGATAATAGTGGGCGAAGCCATGGGGCACGGCTAGTGTATCATAATATACATAGTATTAATTTTATTAAATAAAACTGGTTGCACTTGGCCTGTAGGCTAGTATTTGACTAGTATTTCACCTGTTATTTAGTGATGATATGCCGATATTGATATTGATATAAACACAACAGGCCTAGAATATTATACAATTATTGTTACTTGTTATACTGTATTTTACACCATAATCACTCCCTAAGTTTGAACCATGCATATTATGTTAAAGAACCATTTTGACATTGTACAGAAAATCAAAAATAAATTGAATAGTTATTTAACCTTGAAAAAAAGTAAGTTGTATGGAGCCCCTTAATTTTTACTTAGTTCCTTTTAATATTTGTTGAGATTTCTGGCCTAATTACACATCTACTTATTACGATTCAAAAGATATAACAAATATCAAATTTTAGGATAATAGATACAGACATTTACTCAAAGGTTTATACCTTATTACAAAAGCTACACAGCTTTAGTAAGTGTGTCTGAAATGCCTCAGTTAACAGTACGGAATCTCTGAATTAACCATCATATAAAAAATATTAGTTGCACTATATCAGATAAGTCTGTACTCCCGTTCGAAGCAATTGAAAGTGCCTTAAATCAATCACACAATCAACCTAAATTTTTTTAAATCAACCACCATAGCAAACAAACAAAATAAACAAACGCATTCACACTCACAGCCCCACACTAAGTTCAAAGACTTGTATCGTGGGTGCCGGAAACATTCACATCCCACACACAATCACAACCAGAACCAGAAGCACAAATATCCCTTGGGAAGGAATTTGTGCTCCTGCCGGGAATCGAACCCCGGACCCACGGCGCAGAGGGCAGACACCTGTCCACTGCGCCAACTGGGTCGTCAACCATAATTTCTAAGTCAACAACAGAATATCTTGATAATCTTACTTTCTCATTCAGATAATGATTTTAGTATTTATAAACTGACCTGAAACCACAGCCTCCAAATGTGTCTGTTGTTGCAGTATATTCAAACTGGTGGTTATGTGTTTATAAGTTAGCAAACAACCAAAGCACATCATTTAAGATGAGTATATGTGTTGTTGTACGCTGGAACGAGAGAGTGACTCTTGTCCTAGCAGTTATTGAGAATATTTACTATTCGCGCGCAAATCTAAATTTTCCGTGGGTTGAATCAAAAGCCAGGCCAGGCGTTAAAAATAAATAAATGTCATCACAGTTATAGGCGACCACTCCTTGCAAATTAAAAACAAAAACTAAACTAAATACAATACAAAACGTAAGATCGTGTGTATGTGAGTGTCTCTTTGGGGCCATTTGAATGTGAATAAACAATTTTGATTTAGTAGTATCATCACACAAAACCATCAAATAAAAACAAATGAAGCTATTTGCTATTCTTCATCTTGGACACTCACTCTCATTGAGGTCATCCGAATCTTTAGAATTAAGAATGCCAAGCCACAGTTCTACATTTTATGACAAATCTTTTACTGTACAAGCTATTCGCCTCTGGAACAGTTTACCGGTCTCTATACGTCGCTCTCAATCACTCCACACTTTTAAAGAACAAATAAAAAAATTGTATCACTCTCAATTAAGTTAAAGCTATGAATGTCCTTTATTAGTCATATATATATATATATGTATAATAATATATATTCGTTTGTGTATGTTTATAATATTTTATTATTATTTGTGTAGGTTTTTGTATGTATATTATGTATCTAATATTAATAGGTATGTGTAAGTACATTTATTAATTTAAATACGTGTTGAGGTACACCACCGTCCCTGTTTGTAATATTTTTATCATCTCCCTTTGGTTGTCTGGAAGAAATCGCTTTGAGCGATAAGACCGCCCTTTGTGCTCCTAAGTTATATTTAAGATTACTTTGTAATTGTTATTTTTTGGTGTGCAAATAAAGAATTTATCTATCTATCTATCTATTTAACTCATTGTTGTTTTCACCAAATTTGCGGCTTTATTTTCACTATGTTCTTCTTTCTGTTATAATTCAAAATACCATATCATCAATTAAAATATTTCTTTTCCCTTCCAGGTAACAAGCAATTCAAACCTACACCTGTTGTCAAGTGTCAGCACTAAGCCCAATCTAGCCCCAAAATTGCCGATACAAAATAAGTCTTCCATTCTTGCACCCGTTAATGCCAGTCAACCTATTGTTATTCAGAAACCAAAAACAAATGATAAAGTTATTGTTCCCGTCAGCAGAGCTTCAGGTGCAGGAGCAGGACCTAAACAAGCCATTGCTTATCTTGGTGCAGTGAAAAAATCGAACCCAAAAAACATATCAGAAAATCAATCCATTCTTATCTCCAACAACCAATCCCACAATCCTAATAATAAGCTCTTTTTGACTCCAATGAATATGCCTAAAATTCAAAATACTAAGTTTATCTTACCTGTCACTCTGCCTGCCACCATGGCATCAAAGGGACCCATTATAAACTTACAAATAGCCAACGGTCAGATTCAGAACGATCCCCAAGGAAATATCACTGTAATGCGAGACACCGGCATTATAGATACTTCCGAAATGCCACCATTACAGCCTCTAGGAAAGGTAAATTTTAATGGGAGAGACAACATGCTTCCAAATACTAAATTAGAACAACCGTTTACAATATCTATATCGGGCTCGAGAGCAGAGCCGACGGGAGAACAGGGGGAGTACTCTCTCTCCATTCCCGAAACAAATGCTTCCATGAACGACGACATTTACACGGTCTCAATCGAAGATGACGAGGGAGGACATAATCATGAAAAGTCGTTCACCTTGGCTATACCGGAGAAAAGCAAGAGTCTCCTAAACAGAAATGTAATCGACAGAAACGACGCGCCGTCAGTAATCGCAGCGCCCGCTGTTCTGAGGCGCTCGAACTCCGATAACAGCGAGCGAACAAACGTCAATGCAAATCTGAAAAGACGCATATCTCTCTGCACGGAAAATCTAGCCGCAAACAAAAATCAAAGAATCGTCCTAAGCAGTCATACCGCCGCGGAAAAAATTGACGGACAGGAGACCGATAACAACGATGATCATCGCGTACCCTCTCTGTTCTGCGACGAGAAACTCGACAAAGATCTGGAGGTCAAGATCGTCGGTGACTCCGACGCCGAAGATTACAAGGATAAAAGAACGGAAAACGGTCCCGGTCCGGACAACAATGATGTAATCTTTTGTCCCAAGACCGACGATTATAAGGTCAGCACCAGGGTTAAATCGGAAAGCGAAACTTCAGAGGAGGATCCGCCAGGGCTGACGTGGAACAACGGCATCGCCGCGCTGCAAGGCAGCATGCTACAGTTTCAGACTAACGAGTTCGGGCTCATCGATCTCGTAGACAACTGCGGCGCCGAGGAGTCCATCCACAGGAACGCCCAGTATCACACGCCGCTCAAACAGAGAATAGACAGGAACCGCGACAAGAAGCAGACGTCGCCGGAGGACCTGTACCGCTGCGACGGCTGCGGGTGCCACGGCATGGCGGCCGAGTTCATCACGCCCAACTTCTGCAGCTCCACGTGCCAGATGAACGTCGAACGCGCGCTCGCGAAGCGCCGCGACAGGGAGCGCGCCGAGCTGCTCAAGAAGAGGAACAAAATCAAAAAGCTCCTGATGCGGAAGCAGCTATCCGAGTCCGACCTACCGCCGGACAAGGACGACAAATCGTCGCCGAAGCCGTGCGACCCGACGCCGCCGGATAGCGCATCCGAGGCGGCGCCGGCGAAGATCGACGACCTCGGCGAGAACGAGAAGTACCCGTGGATGTGCGGCAAGAGCGGATTCTCGTGGATGCGGTACCTGGACGTGTGCAAGGCGAAGGCGGCCCCCGTGAAGCTGTTCAGGAACCCGTTCCCGTACGGCCGCAACGGGTTCCGCGTGGGGATGCGCATGGAGGCGATCGACCCGCAGCACCCCGCGCTGTTCTGCGTGGTGTCGGTGGCGGAGGTGCAGGGGTACCGCATGCGGCTGCACTTCGACGAGTACCCCGACGTGTACGACTACTGGGTGGCGGCGGACTGCGCGGACATCTTCCCGCCAGGGTGGTGCGAGAAGAACGGCCGCACTCTGCAGCCGCCCGCCGCGCACGCCGCCTTCTCGTGGCCGCTCTACTTGAAGCAGAAGCGCGCCGTCGCCGCGCCTCGCCAGCTCTTCCCGCACGTCACTACCCAGGTGACAATTCTTTCAGTTCCGCATTCTACTCTCACTTAACCGATCGCGTTATGAATAGCATATAAAAGCGCATACATATATTCTTCAATTTTTTATTTTTTTTTATTTGTGACAGGCTAGTGTTTGACCACTATCTCACCTGATGGTAAGCGACGATGTGATCGAAGCTGGTAAACACACTAGACCTGGAATACGCAGGCTCTCAAGGATAACTGCCGGAACACCGTATTTGGCTTGGCGGCAGACTTTCAACTTGATGGTGGTAAGCTACTTTGGTAGCAAGCCAGGCGAGCAACTCACAAAATGCTCTACCACCTCTCAAATGTCTCTATTCTTCAATGCTAATCAAAAATAGCATTGAAGAATATAATTATGTATGTGATGTTCTTATTCGCTGAATATATTTATGACTAACTATTGCACATGATATTGGCAGAAATGTAGTGTAGCAACCCTACATTAATCGCTGTACCATAGAAGAGTAGTTTCTAAGACGAGATTAAATTAGTTTATCTACTTACCTACCGTCTTCTAATGGTGCACAGTTGTTGCATTTACAGTGCTCCCAGACTTTATCCTATGTGTATATTCTGTCAATAAAAGTATATAATATACCATACAGGTGTTCAAGCCGAACTGCTTCCGCACGGGCATGAAGCTGGAGGCAGACGACCGCAAGAACCAGCTGGTGTGTGTAGCCACTGTGGCCGATATGCTGGATAACCGGCTGCGCATCAACTTCGACAGCTGGGATGAGATGTACGACTACTGGGTGGAGCCCAGCTCGCCGTATATACATCCTGTGGGCTGGGCGGAGGAGAACGGCCTATCTCTCACACCGCCTAACTGTGAGTAACATCAAGCACTAAAACATTCACATGACACACACACACAATCCTTTGTTTGTTATTTCACAGGTAAACAAGAATAAGGAAGGTTTCTGTGAAATCACCTCTTCGAATTCCTCTTCTTTAGTAACGGTGTTGTTCACAATTTGAATAAGTTGTTACAACTCCAATAAATGCGTTTAAAACAAACTCATCAAAAAGGGCGTAACCGCAAAGAAACCCTAAATGAAAAACAATCTAATTGTGGCGCACTATACAATAAGGAAGTTCATAAATCATAGGTTTAAAACTCTCTCCCTATTAATATAAAGATACTCTTTAACATAACAAATAAACGCTTTCTTCACTCATACTTATTTATTAAAAACATATAATTTAAACGCACGCAAAGTGTTACAAACAGACACATTAACTCCTCAACCCTTGATTAGATTTTTACAAATTATTATTATTTGGAACCAACTTGAAACCATATTAATAAGTTTCAATGAACTGCCAATGAACTTTCAATGAATTGAACTGCCCGTTGGCTAAGTTGGGTGAGCGTTCGCCTTCTAAGCAGGGGTATCGGGTTCGATTCCCGGCGGGAACATAAGTTTTCTTCCCAAGGAAAATTTGTGTTTCTGGTTCTGGTTGTGATTGTTTGTGTGATGTGAATGTTTCCGGCACCCACGACACAAGTCATTGAACTTAGTGTGGGGCTGTGAGTGTGAAAGCGTTTATGTTTATGTTTTTAATGATAAATACATTTTTAAATGTTTTAAGCCGGAGGAAAAAAGTTCTGAGGTAATCTCACATAAAAAAATAAAGTCGGATTCAGAACCTCCTCTTTTTTTTAAGTAGTTTAAAGATAGTTATAGCACCACTCTAAGTTGTGTCGTAGACCGGTACCCAGGTATATATTCGAATCACACCCAAAACCAGAAGTAAACATTACCCTTGGTTTCTCGTCCTAGTATTGCTATATTTAATATTATTATTGTTCATTTTTATTTGCAATTGCTAACAATATCTCGGGAAATGTGCATGAAACTTTATCCATATCAAATTAATTTCAATGGCATTGATGTCATAAGTCCATATTTGGGTTGGGTTTTCCTAAGGGTAAATAATAAATATCCTATTAACTTGCCCAGTTGGTGTGTAATGTCACGCTTACTTCTAATTATGACATATGTAAGAGGTATCTGTATGAGTATGCGGGCCTTAAAATACGACATCTTCGGGCGCATCATCACTTTCCATCAGGTGAGATTGTGGTCAAATGCGTATAAAGCATAAAAAAAACAGACTTTTGATGATAAAATGTTTTTTAAATTATAGAGATATTGTTTGTCTTTGAGTGTGTAATGATAGTTTGTACGACGGTCGTAGTTGCTAGTAATCTCTGGAAATTCGGATCCATCTTTAAAAATCATTTTTTAAAAGCCACAATATTTTTCAAAGAGATTGTTTTTATTGTGATAAAAATAGTTACAAGACACCTTCTATAAAATATGCCAAAGAAAATTTAGTTGATTGGCTACTGATGTTCGCTGACTGATTGCGTTTGATGTAAATGATAAAAGAACGTACTATTTTGCAAAATATATGCTGAGGTATTTAAACATGTCCGCGAGGCATGCTATATCTAAATAAAGCATGTTATATTTTATGGCTGCGGTTCCTTAAGGATTTTTAACGTGTATAGCCGAGGAGCGCGAGGTAGTAGATAATAATTCTATCAATAAAACGTTGTTCCCAAATGGCATTGAAATTGAAACTCGAGAAGTGATTGAAAAAATAAAATAAAACTGAGATGCTTGTTCCAACCTTGAAGAATTTAGTCATACAGTTGTTTACAAAATCTTTGCTCGTATAATTTATTTCATACAAGCTGTTCAGCGCTCCGCAGCTTCATGGACTTTTACCACAAAATAGTAGCTTATGTTCAGGGTCTAGATTAGACTTTATACAAAACAGATTGTATGATACAAATATACCAATATTTTTGGGACTGGAATGTTAGACTAGCTTTATAATTATATTTAATTAATTAATCTGTGGGTCCATTCTCTAAAATTAGGTCAATCTATGCAAAGCATGACGGCCAGAAACTATTTTTAAATCTATACGAGCTTGTTTGTGTGTGCATATAACTCATGTTTTGTTCAAATAAATAATCTTTGTCTCTTGTCAAAAACACGCTCAGAAACAATTAAAAATGTCAGTATTATTTACCTATCTATATTATTATATAGTAATGTCCTACTCGTATTTTAAAAGGGTATGCCTTGTTTACCCCCAGAATATCGCGGTGATAGGGCTTCTTCAATTGTACGAACTAATTTTATATTCCAGCAACATATAATGTAACTCGATTTCTAATACAAGCTGTTGCATTTTTTCGACTCATCGTTATCTCAGTAATACATCATTTGGGATCACTTATTAATAAAGTAATTTTGAGACATATTTAAATGATCATTTACCTGTGTCAAATGAAGTTCGTGTCAAACGAACCTCCAATGAGCGAGCGGAGTGAACGGGGATAATGACGCGTTATCTATATTGTATACAAATTAGTCACAGCTATTAGCTCTGATAGTGTTCCAGTACGCCTTGAACCGACGACATGTCTGCACGTATCGCTGGTATTTTATCTTTTATTTGTAATATTCTGATGGAGAAACAAATAATTTTGACATATTCAGCCTTTTAGAAACGTACAATGTGTGGATAGTGAATTAATTGAGGTTTTGTTTCATAATTAAATCGTCTTTCATGTTTGGTTATGTTTTAACAATTACACAGTTCATTATTTTACGAGAAAAATGTCTATAAATAATAGTACGGTGAGTTAAGTCGTGAAACGAATTAAACGATTTTTGTTTGTTTTTGAATGGGAATAAAATTGATTAATTTATATTATGTATGTTAACCTTGAGAAATCATTTGTTTTTTATGGCTACTAGAAACTCTCAAAAGGTTAATTCTTAATTTCTTAATTGGAATATGAACAGCTATTCCTACGTGTAATTTTATTATGTTGATTAAAAAAAAAACATTTATGACACACAACCTGTGCCCCGCGGCTTCGCCCGCGTTAATCATTTTTTTAATTTATGATGTGCAGTATTGAGATTGACCACCATGTCACCTGATGGTAAGCAACGATGTGGTCGACGATGGAGTAAGCTTGCCTTGAAATAGACTTTGTGTTAATCCTAGTTATTAACTATGTACGTTCCAAATTTTGTCCAAATCCGTTCTGCCTAACGGCTGAAGTGTAACAAGCGTGAAGAGAAAACAAACATACTTACATACAAATTGTCGCATTTGTTATATTTGTTTGACAAAGAGTAGTTTAACTAACCCTATTGTATTTAAAAAGCAACTACAACATAACATAAAACATACATAAGCGCTTTCACACTCGCAGCCCCACACTTAGTTCGATGACTTGTGTCGTGTCTGCCGCAAACAATCATATCACACAATTACAACCAGAACCAGAAAAACAAAAAAAAACTTGTGTTCCCGCCGGGAATTGAACCCGATACCCTAGAAGGCGAACGCGCACCCAAATAAGCTAACAAGCAGTTCAACAAAAAATTCCTTGCTTTTTGTCGCCTTTCATATTATGAAAAAAAAAATGTAAGGCTGTTATTCGCCTAAATTAAGCCTCAAGGTTCAATATTATATAAATTATTTACCTTATATGACAGCTACGCTAGCATTAGATATTGTCTTATTAGCTGATGACACGTCACTTATTTTAAAAAAAATAGGAGAGACGTGAAATTAAGTGAAGTAAATTATGAATTAGATCTAGTGTCGAAATGGTTTGCTGCTAATAATTTATTGTTAAATGCTAGCAAAACCAAATGTATCAAGTTTTCCCTTCCTAATGTGGTAGATGCAAATGTTACACTTGAAAACATCAAATTAAATATTGTAAAGAAAACTATTTTTTTTAGGTCTGACTATGGACTCTAAACTGCAGTGGGGTCCTCATATTGATGCAGGTTGCTTGAGTTCAAATTGAAAATATTGATAAATATAAATTAAACCTATAAGGTCACTAAATATTAGGACTACATGATCTTCACGCATTCGCTGTTTAAGTACGTTCCTGGTACTCCCCGGTCCGCCCAGCTCAGTACCTTCCTGATTCAGTTCATTGATGAGCCGTGCACATGCGTCGCGTTCACATGCAACTCATTTACAGAGATTTTGCGAAATATTATGTCTCTCAGACTAATGTTTAGCGACTATGTGTGGTAAGATTTACAAGGAAAGGAGATGTTTAAAATTGAAGGAGCCTGGGTCAACACCATGTACCATATATATACATATAGCTATACAATATAGTAACCGTTTTTTAATGTTTATTTTCTTTACTTTTATTTCGTTTTAATGTACATTTAAAATATCTTGGTACATTGATAGCAACACAAAACAGTTACAAATGGCGGATTGCGACAATATTGAACTGTCATTTTGACGTGTCTTTGATCATTTATTGTAAACAACACATCAATTCTAAAATATTTGTTTAAATTTTTGTTATAATTATAATAGGACTATAGAATATGTTACTCAATTGAAACTCAGGACAGAGTGACATTCAGTATCTTCTTGTCATGACTGCCCCAAAAATAGGGTTACATATTTAAAAATAATAATTTGAGGGTACAGCTGTAATCTTCTGCAGATTAATTTATTTGTATGTTTAAGAAAATGCAATCTTTTTTCCCTATTTTTCTATGTATGGTACATAGTGCTGACCCAAAATGAAACAATTCCTATATAACAATTTATTCATTATTTTTTCTAATTGATACTTCTGTAGGAGTTACTTTTCAAAAACAGCAATCCAGAAGTAAAACTTATGCAGTTTTTCTTAACAGAAGCTTAGAATGACCAAAACTGCATGTTACAACTGCGAAAAGTCATTTGTGGCGAGCACACAGTTACAGTTTATAATTCATGTGTAAATTCGTTTTTACATAAATGTTATATACATACTTTATTATGATTTACTTTTATAATAATAAATACTACAAATAGAGAAAATATTACAGTTTAATTTTGTTAGTCTGTACGACTAATATTTAGTGACTGTAATTCGAAAATTTGTTTAGTGATCTAGGGTTAAGAAGTGATGTAAAAAATACAATGCGCGCATTTAGATTAAGCAGAACGAATAAATCTTTTATGGCAAATGGGGTTAGATTTTACAACAGAATTCCTAAAATAGTAACTGAATTACCACTGGGAAAGTTCAAATCAGTAATAAAACGGGCATTAATTAAGAAAGCTTATTATAAAACGATTGACTACATTATTGACAAGAATGCATGGAGGCAAACTGCACAAGAGCTTTCTAGAGACTACATAATATAGATATACGAAGGTTAATATAATTTTGTATTAGTGTTTAAGAATGATTTAAAAATAATGAATGAAAAAAATACGCCGCCGACTTTCTTGCCAGGTTCTTTTCGAGATGGCTGTAATTTTGCGAATCTGGCTTTAGAGTCAGTAATTTTCATGAGTGCCTATCTAGAGCCCATGTGAATAAACGATTTCTATTTTAAGGACGAGGTTCTCAATTACAATGTATATCACAGTTTTTCCTCTTGTATATTTTACCTCATTTATCATGCGCGGTTCGGTACTTCGATAGCTCTGTTTCAATTAAGAACGAGATCGTTTTGGTTCCGGAAATATTGGCCTTTTTGGTCAAAAATAAAACTATATTTCATGATAATCCGTTACATATATACCTCGTTTTATACACACATTATTCGCATCTTCACTTACCATCAGGTGAGATAGTGGTCAAATGCTTCCCTATTTACCATAAAAAAAAACACAAACAAACTGAACAACAAATACAAAAAATTTTCGTTTTCCGGCTACTGAGAGAGCGACCTGCCAGTATAATTACGGGGCTTGAAACAGAACTCAATAGTCTACAGGGGAGAAGCGCATTGCAGTCCCACTTGGCAGTTTGTTAGTCAAAGTTCCTAAAATAAAATAAGATAGCTTAAAAACCTAATCGATTCTAAAACACCCATTCTATATTAAATTTCGAAAATGTTCGTCTGGCTATTGTCTGTAATCTGTATTGCATGTATGTTCGATATTGTCCCCAGTCTACAAAGATCCGGACTCTTTCTCGTGGGAGAACTATCTGTCAGAGACGAGTTCGTCGGCGGCGCCGCCGCGCGCGTTCAAGACGCGCCTCCCGCAGGGCTTCCGGCAGGGCATGAAGCTGGAAGTCGTCGACAAGAGGGTACGACATTTTATTTAATAAATAAACGCTATCGCACTCACAGCCCCACGATAAGTTCGATGACTTGTTTCGTCGAACAGTGGGTGTCGAAAACATTCACATCACACACTCAATTACAAACAGAACCAGAAACACCAATTTCTTTTTGGAGCCAACGGGCTATTCAATTAAAGAAATATGTTTTCACTTCGCGCCAAAACTCCATTATCCACATCCCGGATACTCTTTTATAAATAGTTTTAATCTGTAACCAAAGTTCTAGTAGTAATTGTGTGTGTTTTGAATGTTAGGGCTCTACAATACAATAAACTTGGACTGGACTTAAAACCCTTTGATTTTCGCACATGTTAATTGTTATCGATAATTGTAGTAATAATTAAATTGTTAACGATATTTCCAACTTTAAGATTATTTTTGATTTCATCAACACAAAAACTTATTGAGTATAAGCCGTGCCCCGCGGCTTCGCCCGCTATTATCAAGTTAACAAGTAGCCTATGCGTTAATCCTATGTATATGCTATGTACATTTCAATTTTTTTCCAAATCCAGTTGTTAAAGCGTGAATAGAGAACAAACATACTTACTCACAAACTTCCGCATTTATTATATTACAAGAATTATATTCTCAGATAGAGCGATTGTCTTTGTTATATAGCCGTCACAATACAGCGCAATCATATTATCCTTATATCAACGGCATATTGTTTGATTTTAGTACTCCTCGGCAAAAAAAATACTACTTCAATAGTCTTTTCTTTCTCACTCACAAACCCGCACAAAATTCGCGTTAGTAGTATCTAAACGTTCCCATATTATAAGACGTAGGAGTTCTATCGTACAATATCGAAAATATAATAATTTGTGGCAATTAGAAGCACTTAACTATTATGAGTGCCTTTTTGGGGTGTAAAAACATTTTTGATGTTGCCTATAGGTCCCTTTCCTGATCCGCGTGGCGACGATCACGGCGGTGAAGGGTCATCAGGTGCGAGTATCATTCGACGGATGGCCCGACGAGTTGTCCTACTGGTTGGACGACGACTCGCCCGACCTGCATCCCGTCGGATGGTGCCTCAAGACCGGACATCCACTCGAGCCGCCGCTCAGTTAGTATACTACTATTATTTGTTACCAATTGCTCGGACGTAAAAGTCTTAAAGGAAAATTACGCTGCGACAGACAAACGCAAATTAGAGATCCTGTTGCTAGGTAATTATACGGGACCTGACTTCGCAATCAAACTATTTTTATTCACCTCGACGTTTCAGCCAAGTTGTAATGTTGTCAGAGAAGAATATATTGGGCAATTAAGTCCCGCATAATTACTTAACTACGTGTTGTAATTGCGAAAATTTACTACTATTTACACGAAGCATTTCATTTTCATTATATGAACTGCAAAAAATAGGATACCTTACCGTTAACTGCGTTTCCCGAAAAGTATCATAAGAAATTGTTCACGAAAAATGTGAATAGGTATTCGATGAGCGAGCGTGCAACATATTTTACCGCAACGCTGCCTACAATTAGGTGAGATAGTGGTCAAACGTAAAATTAGTTACAAGACAGTAAACTTATAAGTGTTCCGTTTCTATCATCGGATGTACAGAACTCTGTCGTTGCGCGTCCACCGCAAGTTAAGAACATAATATTTAAATCGAGAATCGCCTTCATAAATAATAATGGAGTGGTGTAACGTTCCAGCGGCGGAGGAGTTGTCCGCGGCGGGCCCGTGCGGCGTGGGCGGCTGCCGCGGGCTGGGCTCGGCGCGCGGCGGCGCACACAAGCAGCACAGCGCCGCCTCCGCCTGCCCCTACCGCTGCAGCTCCCCGCACTACCCCGACCGCCGCCGCCAGCCGCCCGCCGAGCGCGCGCTGCCCCGCGAGCGCAGGTAACTGTACTACCGCTGCAGCTCCCCGCACTACCCCGACCGCCGCCGCCAGCCGCCCGCCGAGCGCGCGCTGCCCCGCGAGCGCAGGTAACTGTACTACCGCTGCAGCTCCCCGCACTACCCCGACCGCCGCCGCCAGCCGCCCGCCGAGCGCGCGCTGCCCCGCGAGCGCAGGTAACTGTACTACCGCTGCAGCTCCCCGCACTACCCCGACCGCCGCCGCCAGCCGCCCGCCGAGCGCGCGCTGCCCCGCGAGCGCAGGTAACTGTACTACCGCTGCAGCTCCCCGCACTACCCCGACCGCCGCCGCCAGCCGCCCGCCGAGCGCGCGCTGCCCCGCGAGCGCAGGTAACTGTACTACCGCTGCAGCTCCCCGCACTACCCCGACCGCCGCCGCCAGCCGCCCGCCGAGCGCGCGCTGCCCCGCGAGCGCAGGTAACTGTACTACCGCTGCAGCTCCCCGCACTACCCCGACCGCCGCCGCCAGCCGCCCGCCGAGCGCGCGCTGCCCCGCGAGCGCAGGTAACTGTACTACCGCTGCAGCTCCCCGCACTACCCCGACCGCCGCCGCCAGCCGCCCGCCGAGCGCGCGCTGCCCCGCGAGCGCAGGTAACTGTACTACCGCTGCAGCTCCCCGCACTACCCCGACCGCCGCCGCCAGCCGCCCGCCGAGCGCGCGCTGCCCCGCGAGCGCAGGTAACTGTACTACCGCTGCAGCTCCCCGCACTACCCCGACCGCCGCCGCCAGCCGCCCGCCGAGCGCGCGCTGCCCCGCGAGCGCAGGTAACTGTACTACCGCTGCAGCTCCCCGCACTACCCCGACCGCCGCCGCCAGCCGCCCGCCGAGCGCGCGCTGCCCCGCGAGCGCAGGTAACTGTACTACCGCTGCAGCTCCCCGCACTACCCCGACCGCCGCCGCCAGCCGCCCGCCGAGCGCGCGCTGCCCCGCGAGCGCAGGTAACTGTACTACCGCTGCAGCTCCCCGCACTACCCCGACCGCCGCCGCCAGCCGCCCGCCGAGCGCGCGCTGCCCCGCGAGCGCAGGTAACTGTACTACCGCTGCAGCTCCCCGCACTACCCCGACCGCCGCCGCCAGCCGCCCGCCGAGCGCGCGCTGCCCCGCGAGCGCAGGTAACTGTACTACCGCTGCAGCTCCCCGCACTACCCCGACCGCCTAGATTCGCATAATAAGACTTCGCATAGTAAGACATTCGGAATTCACGACTACCGTGTCAATCCTCACTCAAATCCAAATTTAAAGCAAAACTTGAAAAGACTGATCGTTTGTAAAAATATGTAAGGGATACGATCCCGAGGTAGACCACCAATGCGAAAGTCAGACCACTTGAGAGAAAGCATGATGAGCAAATTTGAGACTAGTCCGAATGGATACACATAACCGATAGAGGTACCTAACTTACGACTGGAGTAGAATCCTCATCTCTTTTTTCACTTAATATCATTTGTGACAGACGACAATCGTAGTGTCCGCGTAACACACATTCAGCTGATCTGCAGGCTTTAAAAAAATTTACTTCTGATTTCAATGCTCTCGGCAATTGAAACTAATCGCATCAGACTGTAAGCCGCACATTATGAGCTTTATGTATTTCAAGGTAGAATTCTTGTTTAGTACGTCATGTCAAAAGGCCGCACGTATTCTACGTGTAAACATACGTGTAATATCTATGATTCTGTGAATAATTCTGTTAGCCGTGAACTGCAGTCCCTGGTCTGCCGTCAAAACATCAGGTATACTGAACCTTACGATCCACGTCTCGTACATCGCTAAACATTTTCTTAATTCATTCTTCAAATTTATTCGTTTATTTCAAAATGCGTTCGCTGAACCAATTTGACGATTTACCACAACTTAATAATTATACTTGTGGTCATGAGCTTGTATTATCTATATAAAAAAATATATTATCCAACAAAACAACCTTTTGGGTATTTGTTTTTTTTTATGAGATTTGTTTTTTGTTTGTGTATACAACTCGATTCAATGTGGTATTAGCTTGTCAGCTGTTAATTCATAAAATTAATTGGAAACAAAAATTTCTTACTTAACCTATTTGTTTTTAATAAAATAATATCTTATTTCAGAATTCTAAGCAAAACGTCAAAATCGATACACACCAGCACTCCAACTAGTGATCCGCCCAAAGAAAGGTACTTTCACGATCATTATTATTTGATCCAAACTAATAAATCAGAAGATTGGGTTGTTTATCGTAATGTTATTTTTAATTTCAGAACGCGAGGAAGACCGCCGAAGCACAAGCGAGTTGAAGAAGTCTCTAAAAATGATGTAAGTAAACTGTGCACATTTTGGGTGCCGGAAACATTCACATCACACACACAATTACAAATAGAACCAGAAACATACATTTTCCTTGGGAAGAAAACTTGTGTTCCCGCCGGGAATCGAACCCGATACCCCCGATGCTTAGAAGTCGGCGAACGTTCACCTAACTAAGCCAAGGGGCAGTACAAAAAAAATAAGTTTGAAAATGTGAAGTATAATACCTTGTGTTGGTGAATGTGTGCACAGGCATCAGACGACGAGTCGTTGTCCAGCGGCGGCGGCAAGCGGTGGCGCACGAGCCCCCCGCCCCCTCGCGCCGCCTCCCCCCCGCGCCGCCCCCCGCCCCCGCCCCCCGTGCTGCACCACCTCGAGCAACTCGGCCTGCGGCTCGACCCCGCCTCCTGGACACAGGTCAGCAGTACAAACTATATAATCATTAAATAACGCAGGTATTATAGGAATGACGCGTATATCTGCATCGTAGTTTTCTAACGGATACAACATAATCAAACACGAGCAACAGGGACATTTCACGATTTAATTCAGCATACAATGTATGAAACGGAATTTTCTTGGCGTAAGGGGCATCCATTAATTAAATAATTTCGACCCCTCTCCCCCCTTGGTGAAATGTCGTGAGATGTTGCTCGACCCCCTCCCCTAAACTCACGTGAGATTTATCGAAATGCGTATATTTAATGTAAATAAGTTGAATATGTGCTTGATTGCGTTGAATTTATTTAACACACATTTTGTTCAATTCTTTTTATTTAAGACTAACCCCTACTAACTAATTTAGTGATGTAACGGATATTCGTATTCGCATTCGCGAATATCCGCGTATTTTTCAATATTCGCATTCGCAAAAATCATGCGAATATTTAGCGAATGTTTTTATAATCAAAAAGGAAATTATTATATGCATGCATATGAAATAATAATACAATAGATAACACTTAGATATTTTTATTAAATCATACTTCTACATTCTAAATTAAAGCCTCGTTTATGAAAAAAGAACTTCAGCGATCTTATCAAATCTAAAATTAATCAGCCTTGTTACAACGATGTAAGGTTTGCATTCATTTAGTAGTATATTATTACTTTACTACCATTTTAAAATAAAGTTTACAATTTCTATTTACTAAAAAACTAAACAATTACTTGAAACAAAATTATTAAACTTTAAATATCTAATGTATTAAGTATTTATAACCTTTGGCTTTAAATGTATATTTTTTCATTCCATTTTATATATCTGAGGAATTAAATATATTTATAATGAATAAAATATAAACTTAAAAAACAAAACAACGAATACTTACTTATTTGTAAATAAACCTTTTTTCAAAAACAAAATTATTATTAATTTTATTTTAAACTAAAGTAAACTTCTAATACTTGTTATGTTAACATTTGGTTTCAACTGCAAGTTATTTATCTATGTATGAAAATAATGATATATAAGTAAGTATGAAGGTACACAAAGTATAGTTTTTGTAATAACATGTTGACTATTTAATTATTAAATTTGAAAAATAACACAAAACTAACCTCAAAACAAAACAAAACTCAAAACAAAAAAAAATTTAAACATGGTCGACACGAAACGTCAAACCTGTCAAACACTAGACGCGCGCTTTTTTTGAAATTTTAAAATATTCGCATTCGCATTCGCGAATGTTGAAGATAAATATTGAATTGAAAAATCCAGCATTCGTTACATCACTACTAACTATATGATTTCGCCATAATTCAGTAGTTTTTTTACTCCATTAAACCCAGTTTTTTCGCATATTTCACAGTAACTTGCAAAAAAAAAAATACGTGTATTTGCTGAGTCACCCCCCTCTTCCTCACGTGAGGTTCAGCTCGACCCCTCCCCCCCCCCCCCTAAACGCCACCTAAAATCCAGTTTACGTAAAAACGTAAATGCTTTCACACTCCCAGCCCCAGTGTCGTCGCGCGCCGTGGTTGCCGAAAACATTGACATCGCAAGATTATTGCGTGTGTACACCCAGAATCAGAAACACAAATTTCCCTTTGGGAGCAAACTTGTGTTAACACCGGGAATCGAACCCGATACCCGGTGTCGAAACCGATACCGGGAATCGAACCCGATACCTCACGTTTAGAAAGCGGACGCGCACCTTAACAAGCCGGGCAGTTCATTATAAAAACATTAGGTGGGAAGGTTATCTGACAGTGGGATATTGTCGGCAGGAGGAGGTAGGGCTGCTGGCGGCGCGCGTGGCGGGCGCGGGCGCGGGCGCGGGCGTGGCGGCGGCGCGGCTGGCGGGCGCCGAGCTCGTCATGTGCTCGCGCGAGGAGCTCGTGTGCGTCGCGCGCCTGCGCCTCGGGCCCGCCGTCAAACTCTACGCCGCCGTGCGCCAGCTGCGCGCGCTCGCCTCCTGATGCCGCCCGCCGCCAGCGCCGCCGCAGCCCCCGCCCCCGCCCCCGCGACACGCCCACAGGACGAGACGGAAGCGCCGGCGCGCCAGGCGCTAAACCTACACCGCGCCCCGGACACTGCACTAAGATTGTCGTTCGCACGTGCGCTTGTTGCACTTGTCCAGGGAATGCGGCCGTTACAACCCTCCCATTGACTTTTGAGCGGCGCAGTGAGGCGGGGCAAAGTGCGCGCGGGCGGGCGGCCGGCAGAACTATATATTGTGCCTGCCGTGTTGTGATATTGTGTTAATGCTTTGGACTCCGTAGTGTTTTTCAGGGGCAGACTTTAGTTTTGAAAATAACGATAAATTACCATGAGCCAAACTGCCGAGTTTTTGGTTAATGATGCTTCGAACGTTACAGTTTTGTTTTTGGTTTAATAATGTGTAGACTGTGAGACGAGCTTGTATAATTTCGCAGTCTTAATATTTATTTTAACATATTCTTGGCCGAGTGGTTGTATATTTATATGACTTTGATTTATTTAATTGTCTATATTATTATAAGTATCGAGGCCTGTTATAATAGTGTTACGTTATGTTCGCCCAGTTCGCTAACTTCCTGGGCGGACGATCAGTATTGAACGTTAATTTTTTGCTAAAATAAAACCCGGGATTTACTGGATATATTGTAAATAAGTTCCAGATTTAAGTTTCATGTACTTAAAATAGAAAGGAGTGAAATTATCGCCAGACTCAAATACTCAGGATCAATGAGTGAACTGGATGGTGCAGAAACTACTATTTGTGGACCTTTAATTATGTTGTGACTTATGTATTGTATATATGCAAGGAACTATCCAAGCCGACGGCCTTGCTGTGCTATTTTTGCAAGATCTTCACATTCAAGGTGAACAATTATGTGAGTGATTTGTATGTTCAAGGTGACTCTACATTATCATGTTGATAATTACTAAATATTAAACTACTAATTATTAAACTATGATTTGATAGTTTTAATTGTACGCAACGTCGGCATGATATCATGCTTTTAATGTTTATAATTTAGGCCATATGCAGGCTATTAATTTTATGTTAGCATATAGTTAGTCAAAAGTTACCATTTTGCCAGTGTCATTGCAATGATTGTTTATACATGCAAATTTTGATATCTGCTTTGTAATGTATTAATGTTTTATTGGACAATATGAATTATTATAAATGTAATTTAATTTGCTGTACTCTGATGATTACTGTACTATTCTCATGTAGTTTTTTGGCCAATAAATCCTATAATTTCCTCATAATCAAACTGATGTTTTAACAAAATGTTTAAAGCTTCAATTCAATTTAAATCAAATCAAATAAATACAAGGCTTGATTCAACCACGCACTGATTTTTCCTTAATTGAAGGAAACGCCTAATTGACTATTAAACCTTCTATAGACAGTGTTATTGGTAATTCTATGTATTTCTGAAATCCGAAAACGGTGACATTCGAGGACAAATATTAAATGAGAACAAAGTAGTAAACAAATTGTTGTCGGAAAACAACCCTCATGCAAAATATTAACAACTTAAACATATTTATATACTAGCCGTGCCCCGCGGCTTCGCCCGCTCTTATCAATTTAAAAAGTAGCCTATGTGTTAATCCTAGGTATAATCTATGTTCATTCTAAATTTTATCCAAATCCGTTCAGCCGTTAAAGCGTGAAGAAGGAACAAACATACTTACACACAAACTTTCGGATTTATAATATTAGTAGGATGCATGAGATATCATTTTAAAATCTGTATTTTTATATTATCTCTGTATTATAAATTACTATACAGGCAAATAAAACAATCCGCCTCACATCATCATTAAAGTTTTTTAGCTGGCCCAAAGTTGCATTATCAAAAATAAACATATGAGTATATCGATTTAATAATTTAAAAAACGAGTATTATGTTCTATAATTATAAATAAGGCATATAGTGCCTGCAAGTTTAAGTAAGCAGTTACAATAGATAACAAAAAAAATGTAAGCAGCCATCATTAAAAATAGTCTTTCATATAATGGGTCAATTTGGTTTTAAGTGGTCCACTTACGACACACTTCACGGAAATATAATTTACCAATAACTCTGTATATAGAGTTATAATAAATAACGTTATATATGGATAGGTGTAAGATGATTGAATAAAACTGACAATATTTATTAAACATCTGAAATTTAGTAATAAATATTTGTATCTACACCCATACCACTAGTCTACTTTGCATTAAGAACTAGGTTATAACCAGCATTTACCTGTACCCAAACGTTATAATGTTTTACATAGTATAGTTAATTCTATTAATCATTCATGATTCGCCCTGGCTATTGGGGGATCTATTTCCTTTGTATAAGAATGTTTA
This sequence comes from Lomographa bimaculata, assembly GCA_948107665.1. NCBI lineage: Eukaryota > Metazoa > Arthropoda > Insecta > Lepidoptera > Geometridae > Lomographa > Lomographa bimaculata. The sequence goes on along the minus strand of OX403589.1, from coordinate 20,251,715 downwards.
TAATTTACTTCTTCTGGGTACTGTCTAGCTCTAGTTGAGATATAGTTGTACAAAGATGTTTTTGTATGTGGCATGCACTGATAATAATGTATAGATTATCCTAATAAGCTACATGCAAAAAAAAACCTTTGACTGTAATATATGTGACTCCTTATAATTTCTAATTACATTATAAATGAGTGTAGCTGTAGATAAAGTTGTGTATGCAACTGGTCATAATTATTAAGAGGCCGGGGAGTCTGTGTAACGATCTATAGGCTGTCTCTGTTTAACTTGCAAACTGTGCCCATGCTTGATGCGATAGCACTACCGACCGAACAAAATTTTATAGGAGCCGTAATACCAAAAATTATGAATGAAAATGTAATGTTTAGCCATTGTTTTTTACATGAATAGTACCTTGAATAAGATGAATGATAATCTATTTTCCTGTTGTAATGACAAAAGAAATGTGTTAGTTTTTAATACAAAACGAATAAGTTATCGATGCGACATTTACGTCGTAATAATGTGTGAAAATCAATTGGTTTATATTTCGTTTTAGGTAATTAATTTGGAATAAAAACTATCCAGGAACCTAGATTAATATGTTTTTAATTTGAATAACAGCACAGTATGGTGGTAATATGCTTGAATTATATATAATTTCGGTATAACGATTGTATGGGCAAATCAACCTCCGCAGGCCCCTTAATATACTCATGTGATATAATTACTAACTCATGTTAGTATGACAAATTATGCAGCAGTTGGATAAATAACTATTTGTTATATAATTTTCAAAATTAGCACAAAATGGATTAATCATAACATAAATCATGCTTTAAAAGTGAGGGTTGTGATTGTAGCAATCTATTTTGTGTCCTGTTGAATCTTCGCAGATGTTTTTAACGTTGTCTTTATACATATAGTAGAATCCGCCTCATACCATTTTTTGAGGTTGTAAATAGCGTTTTAAGTGATAAGTGTTGTTTTCTATTCAAATAGGAATGTGTCTAAAATCAAAATTTTATCATCACTATATTTGTGACTGTACATCGACGATATATCATTCATTGACGACAAATCATATCTTTTATGACTTTTGGCAAATTGTTAATTATTTTAATTTACTATGGATTAACAACACAAACATTTAAATTATCTTTGAAGAGCTTGTGATTACAAAAACGTTTTTTTTTACATAAGCACCTATTATGAAGAATAATTTATTATTATAATTAAATATGAACCATATAAATAACTCTAAGGACTTAGTGCAATCTAAAATAAGAATAAGGTATTTTATTTTCAAAATAGATTATGTCACTTTACTTTTATTTTTGTAAACATAAAGTTGTTTGATATGTTCCAAAATAGTTTTGAGTACTCATCATCACCCTCTGGCCTCGGCTATTGTATCTTATATAAAATAGGTATTATTAGAATAATGCACTTGTCAGATGATATAAATAAAATACGGATTATAAGTTTGTTCTTAAATCAATACACAGGTGACAATGTTTTTAATTTATGGAATTTATTAGTCATAGGTTTACCAGTAGGCTAGACTTATTTTGCTTTAGAATAATTATTTAATTTTATTAGATCTAGAGGTATCCTCAGTCCTTTTTATTGGATGCCATTATCCTAAATATATTATAATACAATATCAAGATTAGGCGTGTACCATAAGCGATGTTACACAACTCACTGTTTTAGTAGGTACTTGCCTATTGTAGGATGAGAAAAAGTTATTTTGTTATTTCTGTATAAGAACAGGCCACGACTATATTTTATAGTGGAACTGTGTGTACATAATAGTACCTATCTATGACATAAGTTTTTACGTGGCTATTACTGTAGCCGTAATGTGCCATTTTATTGGCACTCGAATGTTGTTCTTTGAAATAAAACCTTGAAATAATGGATGGATTTTTAACTTTATATATCTACACCATTGGACAACCCTACGATGTCTACGACTTCTTGCTTATAATTAAATTATCAGCTTTCTGCTGTGATATACTGAAACTATATTTAGAAATAAGATCAAAACGTAAATATATTATACGCAAGCAAAGCTTAAAAATACCGCATTGGCAAAGGCATTGAGCGTCTAAACCATACAGGCAAATAACTTTAAATTCTCGCAGAATATGTAAAGCTATGGCCCAAAGCCAGAAATGCCAAATATAAATTAAAATGTAAAGGGGGCATCCACACATGTAAGAGCAAAGGAATTTTTTTTTATCTGCCCTTGTGGGGCTGCAGACCTCTTTTCACTGATATTAGACCTATTTTCTCCTGGGGCCTCTCTCTAAAATGGCTACACATTTAAAACTGAAACTTGCATATAATACCCTTTATATCCCCTTTTTAAACAACAAATACAGAAATTAAACAATAATTTATTGTAATGGTAAAAAAATAGTTATAAACAATTAACCTCTTAAAGTTTTTTGTTGTTTTGGCAAAATGTAGGCGCGAGATCTCAGTTCGGCTCGAACAACTAGTTATGGATAACTCAAAAATTACCGGTGAGTTCAGATCTTGATCTTTAAATGGCACCATATGAGAAGCACTAGCTTTCAAATAAAAAAGAATCATAAAATCGGTTCACCTATAAAAAAGTTCTGAGGTAACACACAACAAAAAAAATTTAGTCTAATTGAGAATCTCCTCTATTTTTGAAGTCAGTTAAAAAGAGTCGTGTTTCATGTCTTAAAACTTGAGGTTCATTTTAGCGTCATAATCCCCATTAACCCGAATTTGAACCCGTAATGGGGATTATGATACTAAAAGTCTCAAAATCCCCATTAAAGGGGATACCTAATGGGGATTTTGATACTAACCCATTTTGTAGACACAAGCAGGCATGGCCACTCGCACTCTACTTGCGAAGAGAGTGGGAAGGAGCTGCACAACTTAATTCCTCTAGCTTCCCTTTACCATTGGACAAAAAGACAAACTGTATTGAGACATCATAATTGTATGGTGGACATTCCTACTCATAGAAAATAATATATATTACCCGAATTCCTACTATACTAACTGAAGATTATCATAAGGAACATCTATTATACAAAATGTAGAATATAATATGGTTATTGTAAAATAATAGAGAACCACCTTGGCTGCATTCTTGCAAAGTATAAATTATTTCTTAGGAGTTTCTTGATGAATACAACTTAGGAGTCTTCTAGTCTAGAGATAATCGGTATCTTCACTATCCTTAGCTAACTAGTTATCTGCGGTCATTCTTCTAGTTTCTAGACTACGAATGGGCTAGAATGGGCCATCCTAGAATATGAGAAGCAACTTGAGAATCCAAAGATGGATGAGATTGTATCGTACATCTGACTATTACTGTAGTTGTATGAATTTTAATTTACATACTTAATTATGGAACTAATGAGTGAAAATTGTGAAATGGCGGAACGGGTGTTGCGAGCTTGAGTGCCGCCTAATTTACATGTGATGAACGGAACGCACACATTTTCATCTGAAGTTGACAAGATGTTCACATACATAAGTAGACTGACGTTTTATTTATGTGCGTCTGACAGTGACAGACAAAGACAACAGACAATCGCATTTGGCATTGTTTGGTTGATTTCGTGATATTCATTGCTTAATTTTCTCAAATCATTTTAATTTCAACCAACTAAAATGGCTCTATATTGCGCAAGTAAGTATTTAATTACGGCATAAACATTTTTTTCAGGAAATACCTGAATGTTTTGTGTACCCGCGAATTACCGGGAGTTCCTGCCAAATCGTTCTTTTCACAAACATTTCAATAGAAAAATGGCGATAAGTGGCAAATATGTGTTATTTCATTCATATGCGACTTAATACGTATATTGAAATAGCTATATTATCAATTGCTAGGTTTGTAAAATGCGATACTTCAACATAACCTAACTTTTTTGTTTTAGTATCAAATGAAGTACCTGAGTGTCCTGTGGTATCCTCATCTTCAGGAGCAGTGTTCGAGAAGCGTGTGATTGAAAAATACATTATAGAAAATGGAGTTGACCCAATCAACGGGAAGGAACTTAGAGTAGAGGACCTTATTGAGATCAAAAGTAAGTGTTGTTCCTAAGGTCCTAAGTCCTACAACAACCCATGTTTTAAAATGACACATTAAATTTAACATACCAATCTTTTGGTACTGATTCACTTAACTGTTAAATAAAACAGTGGCCTGATGGGTTGCTGACATAGTAGCATTTGTAGGAAATACCTGGATACGATCAGCGCAAAACAGAAAAGGCACATGAGGCATATTCCCTGCTGTGGGTCCATATAGCTTCTTCTCGAGATGGCTGTAATTTTGCGAATTTGGCATTAACTTTCATGAGTGCCTCTTTGGGACCCATGTGAATAAACGATTTTGATTTTTGATTTTGATGATACATGATCTCATTTAAGTAAAATTTTAGATCATTCATGTGGAAAATGTCCCCATGTTATAAAATCTGTAAAGATAATATATATTTCAATGGGAATTCCCAACACGTCTATTATGTTGTTTTATGTTTTTATATCAAATATGTTGCAACCTGCTCATATGGATAGAGAACTACTTGAAGGGCAGAACATTACAAGTTGGGGTTGGTAATTCCCTATCACAACACAAACAAGTTGTTAGTGGCATTCCGTAGGGCTCTGTGCTTGCTCTAAGCCTTTTTGGAATCTTCATCAATGATCTAATATATATCATTAAATCCTAGTCCGCTTTTTTCGTTGACGATGGAAAATCCTTTGCTAACTCACTAATCAAATCTGGGCAACTACAGGTGATCTTGACCATATTCAAGGATGGACCAAAGACTGGGTTGTCAAACTGAATATATCGAAATGCAGTGTCTTGCATGGGTAAAACTAATCCCAAGCTTACAAACAAGGTGGACCAAAAAGTCATTGAACCAGTAAACAAACAAAAAGACCTGGGAGTACTAATTACATCAATGGTCTAAAAAGCCAACTCTTTCCTTTATGTCATGCCAGGTCATTTCAGACAATGACAGTGGAAGTTTTTTCTCAAGACATAATTATGTTAGACCCTTACTTGAATTTGGGTTCCAGGATTGGAGCTCATACTTCCATAAGGATAAAACCTTGAGAATGTACAAAAGGGGACAACGAAAATTCCTCAATCCTTACAGCGTAAATTCTATGAAAAAAGACTACACATGTTTCAGCTCACTACTCTTCTAATTGAAACCTATAAGATCATGAACAGCCTATACAACCTGCCGGACATCCATAACATCTAAAGGCTATAGGCAGACCATACACTTTCACGAAGACACCAGTTGTTACTCATCCGTGCATCATCAAACAGAAACACTGCTTTTCATATCTTGAGCAACAGAGTGGTTCACAATTGGTACAGATTACGGGAAGATATTGTTTCTCCTACTACAATAAATGGATTTAAAAACAAGCTTGATAATTGGTTGCAAATTAATAAACAAACTTTGCTAGAAAAGTGAACTGTTATAACTTTCAAAACTGTGGTATAGAGATATCAGCATTCTGCTGCTCGTCTATAAATATATAAATCATAAATGAAAATGGTCAGCAAGGTAGGAATGATGAGAGGTTTCTGGTATTTTGTATTCTCCCTCTTCCAGCACCTGCAATAGTGAAACCAAAGCCACCGAGTGCCACATCCATCCCAGCAACATTGAAGAGCATGCAGGACGAGTGGGACGCCCTCATGCTGCATGCATTCACCCAGCGTCAGCAGCTGCAGACTGCGAGACAGGCAAGTGTTCTTGACATGTAGTAGTCTTCAGTATAAGGCTGTTGTACAGTTTTAACTAATCAAAAAATAATTCATAAAGGTACTATGTTCATTTATAATTGTGCCCTGTGAATTCGCTTGCGTAAATTAAGTTAAAAAGTTAATCCTAGGAAAAAACATAAAATAAAAAGATATATATACATAATAATATATACATATAATCATACTAAAATACTTACGCATTCAGAAAAAAGTTTTTTCGTTGGAATTATTTGTCACCAATTGTCAGTAGCTAAAAGTTTCTTCTGAAATAGTTATTTTGCTAATACTTTGTGAAAATTAGTTTATCATTTGTGTGCAGGAGCTAAGTCACGCTCTGTACCAGCACGATGCTGCGTGTCGAGTGATCGCGCGTCTCACGAAGGAAGTCACGGCCGCCCGAGAGGCCCTCGCCACACTTAAGCCACAGGCTGGCATTGCCGCTCCACAGCCTGCCCACCAGGTAACATACTGTTATTGTCACCAAATAATTCTGTTTGTTGACTGAATAGCATATCATCATCTAAGGAATGAACCTTAGTTCAGTTCAGACGCATGTTGAGTGGTTTTTTTTTTTTTAAAATTACAAGTTTTATGAAAAATTTGTAAAATATTATGCATATATGCATATTCATTATAATTTTTAATTGACAGGTGAAGCTCTGAAATATATGCTTTTGAAGTTTTTAGGTGGAGATACTCTTTTTTTCTCGTAAATTGAACGTATAGGGGTCTTCGATGTCAGAAGCTTACTTGTGCAACAATTTATCAGCGTACGCGGCTTCGACTGACGACGACGGTTTCACCATTTTCATATTAAGTTTTTGGCGAGGCAGAATTGTCGCTTTTCATTCGGTAGCCAGGGACGAGCGCGGAGCCGGAATCCACGTATCTAGATCGGCGGCTTATAATTAGCAAGATGTATATGTTGAGTTGTGGCAGGCGGAGGCGGCGGGCGGCGGCGGCGCGGCGGCCGTGGGCATGTCGGCGGACGTGGTGTCGCGCCTGCAGGACCGCGCCACGGCGCTCACGCAGGAGCGCAAGCGGCGCGGCCGCACCGTGCCCGAGGGACTCGTCTCGCACGAACAGATCCGCGCCTTCATCACGCTGGCCAGCCATCCCGTGAGTACCATGCTTTTGGACAGTGTCAATAATAAAATAATTCAAGTGTATCTATTTACATATTTCATTGTCACGAGTTGCAGTCAAAGTCAAGACGTGCCCTAATAAGGTGGTAGAAACTTTACTAGAACTAATTGGAGTTTTGGAGCGAAAGCGAGAATCACGTATTTCGACTCTGTATGATTTGTCACTAAGTATCAACGGTTAATAAATAACCATTATTGCACATTAACACTTCGAAGAATTACAAGTTTTGGAAAATAATTTAAAATCGACATCGCCAATGAACTGCCCGTTGGCTAAGATGGGCGAGCGTTCGCCTTCTAAGCAGGGGTATCGGGTTCGATTCCCGGCGGGAACACAAGGAAAATTTGTGTTTCTGGTTCTGGTTGTGTTGTGTGTGTGATGTGAATGTTTCCGGCACCCACGACACAAGTCATCGAACTTAGTGTGGGGCTGTGAGTGTGAAAGCGTTTATGTTTATTTTTTACTGTCGTGTCGCGGCAAAACTTGGCATATTCATTTAGACATTAATATCCCTACTCATATATTTCACAATCTGCAGGGTCTCCACTCGGCCAGTGTGCCAGGCATCCTGTCGCTGGACATCAACCCGTCGGACCACAGCAAGCTGCTGACGGGAGGCAACGACAGGAACGCCACCGTCTTCAACAAGGATACCGAACAGGTAACACTTTTATTGTACAAGCAGACCTCTAGCCTGATGGGAAACGGTCACCGTCGCCTATAGACATCTGTAGTTGTCGACAGTTTCAAAACTAATTTTACACCCTTTTTAAAGGATTCTGTGGTATATGTTATATTGCTCCGGGAAGCTGGGAGCTTATTTACCATCGTTATTCACGATTATCACCTAGGATCCCATACATCTCTGTACTAAGTTAAAGAGTCGTATAGAGAACTCTTTAACTTAGTTTCGGAGGAAGTTAGGAATTGAAGACAGTTTTTCATGCTTACGAAAAAAAAATGATTTCTTGACTTCACTTAGCTTTCTATTACTTCAATTAATCATAATCTTTTATGAGTATTTTTGTGGCCATTTTAATAAATAATTTTCTTTTTGAATAATGCTAAGTGTTTTGTATAATATGTATTGTTACTTTCTGTTCAGTGTATGTCTTTATGTTCAGGTTCAATATAACGTTCTGTATTCAGGTGGTGGCGATCCTGAAGGGGCACACGAAGAAGGTGACGCGCGTCATCTACCACCCGGACGAGGACACCGTGATCACGGCCTCGCCTGACCACACCATCCGCGTCTGGAACGTGCCCACGTGAGTCTACCGTACACTAGGCTTACCGTGCTTACCATCCTCGACCAAAACTTATCAGATATGAAAACGAGAAAGGTGTATTTTTGATACATGAAATGAATTAAGACTTACAGGGTTCCGTTACCACAAATCTAGAATCTTAAAATTTGTGGCAAGATCTTACAGTGGAAGTAACGGAAAAGATCCGAAAATAGTTAATTTCCAAAAACCGGGTAAAAATATTCGAGAATCGGTTAAAATATTTATAGTTGAGGTATCTACATAAAATATATTTAATTAACATATAAGCTGTTGGACTGTTCAACTGGGGCTCGGCGGAGTACAACCGTTAATAAAAAAAACATATATTTCCAGTAGCCAGACCTCGGCGATCCTGCGGTCGCACGACGGGCCCGTGACGGGTCTGTCGCTGCACCCGACCGGCGACTACGTGCTGTCCACGTCCACGGACCAGCACTGGGCCTTCTCCGACATCCGCACGGGCGCGCTGCTCACCAAGGTCAGCGACTTCTCCGGGGTCTCGCTCACCACCGCGCAGTTCCACCCCGACGGACTCATCTTCGGCACCGGCACGGAAAACTCGCAAGTCAAGATCTGGGATCTCAAGGAGCAGAGCAACGTCGCCAACTTCCCCGGCCACGTCGGGCCAGTCACCTCCATCTCCTTCTCTGAGAACGGGTACTACTTGGCCACGGCCGCGGAGGACGCCTGCGTCAAACTCTGGGATCTGCGGAAACTGAAGAACTTCAAGACCATCCAGCTGGACGAGGGGTATCAGATCCGGGAGCTGTGCTTCGACCAGAGCGGGACGTACCTGTGCGTGGCCGGTAGCGACGTGCGCGTGTACCTGTGCCGCCAGTGGCAGGAGCTGAAGGTGTTCAACGACCACACCGCCTCCGCCACCGGAGTGCGCTTCGGGAAGAACGCCCAGTACATAGCCTCCACTAGCATGGACCGCACGCTCAAACTATACGGCATACAGTAGGACTAGTCTTTTACATTGTAAGTATAGGTAGGGGTAACATACATTATAAGTACATAGTGTCGAAATATTACTATAATTCTATTTGACTACTTCGACACTTGCAGTCAGCGTCGAACGTCCATTGGGGGTCGTCGACCATGAGATTGTGGTCAGTTTGCCTATATTGAATAATAATAAAAAATTGGAGGAGGTAGTCGGAAATCGATGATGCGGCCGAAGTTGTAGCATATAGCTAGATAGATTGCTACTGTTTCTAGACTTTTATACTGTTGGAGAAACAGACACAGGCAATGAGAAATATATTAATGGTCAGGTCTGATTTGCATTTTATTTTCTTTTTTTATCTTTGATAGTTTAGCGTTTGTAATATTTATTTATATAAGTATATTGACGCAGCCAGAGTATGTCGTGTATGGTTGGTGCAAGAAGCTAGTTCAAGTCCACAGCCACAAGCATAATTATAGAAATTGGTCAACATGTCCTAGCAAGACAAGTTCTATTTTTATGAGGGGTTAGATCAGAACTTTGACAAACCATCGTTTGTTTCATAATTATGATTGTAACGATGTCTACCAACACTGATCTATACATTTAATTAACATAATTGGAGCTATGTTACTTTTATTTAATTGACAAAGTAATTCTTTAATTTGTAAGATCGCTGTAATGACTTATAAATATAAATAACATTTAAGTTAGATAATTGAGTGTAAGGAAAGCAAAGAATATTATAAAATATTGTATTAATTACTAAAGTCATTACAGGTGTTTACAAATAAAACACCACCATTGTTCAACGTTAACGCATTAGATTAGAACCATAGTATAGGGCCTACCTTGGTTTTTATTAGCTGTGCTATAGTTTTAACTTTTTTTTTTGTTTAATGAATTTAGTTGTTTCTAAGAACATTTTCTTTAATTTGTACTTGGAAATGTTGGTCTAAGTATTACAATGATTTGTCTTATTTGTCACTGTTTTCGAACAGGTGATATTCAATACATTGATATAATGAGCGCCATTTTTCTATACACGTTTAATAAATAAATATTATATTTACTTACTGTATCATTTTTCGTCTAAATAAATCTCAGGAGACGCCGTGACAGGAATAAAACAATATTAATTATTATATACTGTAATGTTTAATTTATACATAAAACATCTTCCCATACCTTGATTATTATTAAAATTTAAGTAGATACATATAACTAACTTTACAGGAATATTAACAAAAATAACTAACTCGTAACAAAATAAATGGTTTTTACATAACCAGAAAACTCATATCTAATGAATGTATAATAATTTACATTACTGCCTTTTACTTTTTATACACGAATAATTATAATGCTAATAATGGAACTTTCCACAAAGCTATTCAACCTACCTCAAGTTTAAAACGGATATATTACACAATATTTGATTATTTTTATATAAATAACTTCAATTTTCGTATCATTTAATCCTCCCTTCACTGCTTTTAAAATTATACATCAGAATTTTGATAGAATAGCTTTCATACAATATTATACCGTCTGAAATAAAAAAATGCAGTTAGCTACACAAATAAAAAGTATTTAAAAATTAACCTAAGACGTAGAATTAAAAACGCTACAGTATTCGTAAGCCGTACGACTGCTAATCGCATACTTTAAGAACCATTTATAAAGGTAAGTCGACAAAGTTATGCCCGTTAATAAAGAAATAATAAAATTTGTTTGTTGTTATTATAACTAGCGTGAGTTGTACCGGATGAACCCACGATCGACACCAGTCGTGTTTTGTCGACCTTTTTAACAACACATGAGAACAATCGGCACATAAGCAAAAATAGTTTTCTTTATTTCCAACGATTTTCTTAGTAACCTGGATTTCGAGCTTATATAGCAACAGATATGACGCGGATAAATTGTCAAAGCCGTGATAATGGTATCTCTAATAGATTATCGTTACCATTGCCTCACCTGATGGTAAGTGATGATGTGGTCGAGGATGGTTAACGTTAGGTCTAGAATGACTAGCTATATAAGATAGCTACCGGTATATCACATTTTGTGATTATGCGGATAGATTTTGTTTTTTACTTGAAGGTTGAGAACTGAATGCTGTATTTCGGTACATGATAGCAAGCCAGATGAGTACGAAAAAATGCCTTACCAACATGGATTTCATCGAGACGTTACCTTTACCGGGATCTCAAGCCCATCGCAGGATTCGAAAACACGATGAGAAAGCAGGTTTATGGGAAATTATAATTTCTTGAATCTTTAGTCTTTATTACTAGTCTGGCGGAGAAAGTCTTATATAGGTGCGACGACGAGCTAAGTGAAGAGAAGCGTTAGGCTACCGACATGAAGACGTAGAAAAATGGCGGAAAGCACTAAAATTCTTGATAATAACTTTAAAAACATACATTGAATTGCAGAATAATTAAAGCTCAATTGAATGGTCCGAAGCACATAATTCTTCACTTGTTTTAAGCAACAAGAAAATAAGACACACCTGCATCTTACCTTCGGTAGCGGGTGACTCCCAAAGCATGTTCTCTGGGTCATTTAATTGAGCCGACAGCTGGTCACCTTTTACAGCTTATGCCCACATTACAATATGTATATAGATATTCACAAAATTTTCGCATTCGCATCAAGGATATTTCAGATATACCTACCTTCAGAATCCTTTTAACTTTCTCGATTTGAACACATGGAATCTCTTTTGACCACAGCCTCTGTATGCAACTCGGCCTAAATGATCAGCTATATATTTCATAATAAAATATACATTTTCAAATGAGATATTTGGTTAAAGTGTGTCATTTAAGCTCTCCGTTCAATTATTCCTAAGAATAAAATATCTGTTTAGGACACAGTACTGAAAATCTTTCGCGCCTCAACAGCGTTGCACTCAAGATGGGAGGTGAGCGGTATTATGCAAAAACCATTTTAAATCTGTAAAAACATATACAACGTGCGAGAAATTTTGTGATAAGCTCTAAAAAGCGACAACACTAGAGGGCCCAGCCTACAAGATACTTGTCTGAACATCATGGGAATGAATATCCGTTGCAGACTTCATTGATGAGGATGTTGAATCTCTCACACTTATTTCCTATGCCTACATACTATTACGATTGTAACAAACAACATGACATTCCGAACTAGCACATGCGTGTGATTAACGATGTTTAAAATGTACCTACTATTCCATGTGCAATCATGAGGAATGCCCGTTAAGCGTTTTAGGATTTATTATAATTGATAAACAATACTAAATTATTTGTCGACAAACCTAAGTTGGCATGTGGCGGAAATTGGAAGTAATGCCGAAAGTTATTTTTTACACCATTTATATGCGAGCAGCGCCCTCGCTAAATGCACTCCACGGGCCAGCTTAGGTTTGGTGACCTACGAGTAAATATTTTTAAAAGTTGCGCTCATCTTATGCTGATTACCTATATAGTAAATGCAACTATAGAAACATGTTGCGTACCAAATTAACTGTGACAAGTTACTTGGTATTTTATATTTTGATAAGTTATTGTTATACTGCTTGTTATCAACTATTTTACTCGATTGACAAGTTATAAATTGACCTATAGGTCATACAATTTGAACAGTTTTTAAGTATAGTGTTTCTCAAACAACAATCGAGTCTAGTATCTAGTACAATATTATAAATATATATAACACACACTTTTTCAATTTTCTGTTAGCAGATGGATGATAAAATAACATACAGGAATGATAAATATTTATGTCTATACTGTTAAGGGTTAATTATTAACAAATCACGATTTTTTTTCCAACCAGTATCATAACATTATCTATTTATTTGAACACCAACAACTTCTCTCTTAGTAATTAGTTAAGAAATATGTGAGAAAGCTACCAAGTGGAGTACAGTCAGCCATACAAGTACCACCTTTAACGATAATGATTTGTTACTATCGTGAAAATTAGGTATAATTAGCGTTTACTTTATTAACACTTTAAAGCAATATACATTTCGTATTTTATAATGATCAGATATTTCGAAAAATTTTAACATATACATACACCTACTTTCGTTACCGACTGTACTATAAACGAGTCATTTTAAATAATTTTATTACTGTACATATATAGTTTATTATAAGCCATTTATAAAAACAGGTTAGAACTCTGAATAATAACAATATTGCATCATACATTAAAAGCTTTAACGTTCCAGATTATATCCTTCTTAATAAAGCTATTTGATAGTTATGTAGTCATGTTTCTAGTTTTCTAGGTCATGAATCATGCAAACAAATGTTGGAATCAAAGTTCGAGTTTAGTTAAATATAGGTATGTCCTTTGTTTTTGTGGTCTTATCTAGTAAAAAATCAGATTAAAAAGTAATCAAGTGCATAATATAACATTATATTCAATATAATTTTTTTTTATCAGAAGGGACTAGGGAAACGAAGAATTTTGAATCAAAAACTTCAGGGTTTGTTGTCCTTTACTACTATTAAAAATATCTACATTTTAATGATATCAATGTTTCTTTTACTGGGAGCAACAGCAAAGACATCGCGTAGTGCTGCGACTTCGTAAGTTACAAAAGCGCGATGTAATACACATTTCAAAGGGATTCAATATTAAACGCTGTCCAACGATGAGCTATAAATGCCGCGGCCTCTTCATATCGGATAACGAAAGCTATAGCGACGTAAAAATTTAATAATAACTTTTTTTCGATACTAAGAGTTTCAAGCGAAACAGCGCGGGCGAAGTTGACTATAACTTTCTTAACCGCACATTTTAACACCAAGTAAATTTATTCATCCATATTAATTTTCAAATATTTATTTAGGTGAGCTCAAACCGAACACCGGCAACGCTCACGTCGAACGGGACGGCGCGAGCGTTGATGCCGCGATCGTTCACGGTCTTTAGGCGAAACGTAGCCGATGCGAAAGAGACGTCAGAAAAACGAGGCGGCGCGACATATCGACGCATTAGAAGAGCGCGGCGGAGTAGGCGGCGTAGCTGGAGCGCGCGCGCAGCTGGCGCAGCGCAGCGGCCGCGCCAGCTAGCGCGTCGCCGCCGGGTCACGCGAATACCAGCCACAGCACGAACACGATCGCCACCCACAGGAAGATCTTCGACAGCACCTGCTCCTCTTCGAACTGTGCCGTGCCGCGAGGGGCTGCAACAGCACGCAATCAAAACGTTCATATTTTATTTTGACATTTATAAACAGTGGCCCGAGAAATTGAGATCGAAACGAAACGCGTGGGTCATCGCCATCATCCCTGTGTATATTCTAATGTATACATTTTCAACCATTAGTGTTTCTGACATTTTTATCCTCAACTGCTGACTATCTTGTCAAACGATACTTGTTTTGAATAAACAAAAAATATTTTTTATTCTAGATTGGCAAGCATTTGACCACTATCTCACCTGATGGAAAGTGACGATGGGGCGAAGATGGATCTTGCTATGCTTATGGATGCTTGCCTAGAAGATACCTGTTCACTTGATATTTAAAGACTGGTAGATTGTACTTAATGGGAAACACAGACTCTGGCAAAGAATTCCATTCCTTAGCAGTACATATAATAAATGTGGAAGTAAAAAGGCTTCGTACACACCCTTGGAAAATCAACCATAAATCGAAGTCGCGTGGCTGATTGTCTGGTTGTCCGATGGTTAAAGGGGGATGAGGGAATCAGATCATGCAATTCCTTGGCAAACTCTCCGAAATGTATCCTATAAAAATACCGATAGACTTGCGACTCTACAACGATGTTCTAGGCTTTGAAGCTTGACATCCGTCAGCTCTTTGCAGAACTCTGTTCATTTAAATATTTATTCTTTTATTCTATATCGTCAGTTCTTTGTTCATTTAAATATTTATTATCTTATTACTGCTATAAATCATCTAAACGTTAAATCCTGGTCATGGCACCAAATTGTTAAGGTACTAGCTAAAATAAAACGCATGATATAAAAATAACTATACTATTATTATTATTCATAAATCGGAATTCGAAATTTGAGCTCTGAAATGACTGGATGGTTTTGCGTTAAAAGGTAGTTTTTTTTCTCGATAACTGTATGAGAGGGGTCTGGTGCGACATGTGCGACATTATACATATCTGTCAGTTAATCTCCTATTGTTGTATTTTGTCAAAATCGGTCACATAGTTTTATTATTGACTTATAATAATAACTATGTGACCGATTTTGACAAAATACAACAATAAGAGATTAACTGACAGATATGTATAATGTCGCAATTTCTTTTAAAGCATGAACCAATTTGGATTATTCTTTTGATATGTATCATAAAATCAACTACTGTATATAACACTGTCACTTACCGGCAGTAGGCCTCGGGTCACCGAAGTTGAACGTGGAGGTGAAGACGCCGAAGGGGAAGGCGCCGATGCCAAATGACATGTGGAAGCCTTCGCCGAACCCGAAGCCTGGAAAGCCGCCATTGTTCTCCGGCTCTGTGCGCTGCCCTGCAGGACGTGGCGGGACCTGCACCAAGCAACTATTTAAAGCCTTCAATTTACTTTCTGTAGGCGGCATACATTTTTAGTTTATAGTCTGATGTAATTAATTAACATTTAAACCTTTGAAGCTTATACGGCATAACTAATTTAACAACTCATGATAGCGTTGGTGTAAATATAATAACAAAACATCTGCTTTAACATGATGCATAATAGGATTACAGTAATTAGATTTATTTACACAACACAATGCTAAATATTTCGAGTGTTAACCTCAAAATATATACATAGAGTTAAGTATACAGCAACAAATAAATTAAATTTCAATGTTTATAACTACTTTTATAACTAGTAATATTAATTGAAAGTAATTGGATTATAAGCACTCTGGCCCATGTTGTCTATTGATTTTTGTTTCTATAGGATTAGTTATTAGCTATTAGCAAACTAGGCAAAACTGTGGTATTTTTTATTTTTATTTTACTTTATGTTATTAATGATTTTTATGCTGGATAAGCAAGCATGTCCTCCTATGTTGAATGTTTGTCATGACATATACTATGAATATGTTTCAGTGGTGCCATTTAACAAATGCTAGAAGTCAAGAAGGTCACAAGGTCTCCCATACCTTATTCCTAGGGTCCTCTTGTTTGGTGTTCCCCCGGCCATACAGCGGGATCACCTTGTCGCGACTGATGGCAGCTTTACATACTGGGCAAACCTGGCGGCTCGGCCGTGTCTCTAGCCACTGGTGCAGGCATGGCCAGCTTTAAGACAGAAACAATGTTTTACTGTAAATATATATAAATAATATTAAAACGCAAACAAAGCTAAAAAAAACAACTCCACCGCTTTCTCTTTGGAACTGTCAGATTAGATTTTTTTTTTATTCATTTGGTTCACAAATTGAATGCAACACTTAAGCTTAGATAGGTTAACAACATATTATATAATGCAAGCAGTGACAAATTGGGTACAGGTAGATGGTAGATGTACTAAACACACATTATTTAAGATATTTCAAGAACTACTGATCAGACCTTGATCAAATTTAATTTAAATGGGACCAAGATTATAGATTTTAATAACATGTTTAACACTTTAAAATTCAACCTTTCTAATTAAAACAATTGTTTTTATTAGAAAGGTTACAAATATGATTCCAAAATGGGATATAGTTACTTCTTTTACTTTTTACTTTTACTATTACCCTAGAAAAGTGTGTGTTGGTGTGTAATTTGTGTTGGACAACTATTAAACACCTAACTGTAAATGATCTGTTAAGAGATTTTCTAGGGCTCAAGTGAAGTCAATGCTACATGAATGCAAAATGATATAATTACATACAATTTCCTATTGGAAACATGGGTTTTCTCCCTAAGGGAATTATTAATTCTGGTTCTGGGTGGAAATATGTGTAATGTGAATGTTTCTGGCTCTGACAACACAAGGCATCCGAACTCAGTGTGGTGCTGTGAGTGTGAAAGTGTTTATGTAATATAATGTAGGGATAATTTAAAACTTTGTAGTAATTAAATCAACTAGCTCCAATAGATAGCCATTGTGACTACTAAGTAATATATATTACTTTTAAATTCAATTAATCCCTATATTTATGAGTCATGTTAGTATAATGTATTTAGCACTAACTGGGACAATGATAAATGAGGGCAATCGAGGAAAATTAGGCATGGAGAGGTGCAAGATTCGGCAAGAATAATAAAGAGACTAATGCAGGTGAAACTTTGGGGCATAGCTACTAAACAGTTAATAAAATTTTGTTCCTACACTATTTTTAATGCAAATAGGAATTCAAGCAAGAAAAACGGCTATTGTTTAGGATTTCAAGTGATTGTAATTAGTGAATATATTATCATATAATTACTTATTTGTTACTGTGTCAATTGCCGTGTACTGTGTCGTGGAAAGCTCTAAATTGGCTCACCAGAATAGATGTCCACAAAGGCTGACAACGGCATCACGAGCTGTGTCCAGGCAGATGTTGCACTCAAGCATTCGCTCGTCGTGCTTGTCATCGTCTCCGCCTGCATCGCCTCCCGGCGCGGATGTGCTCGCACGCGCCTCACTCGTCTCCGCCATCGCGGCCTCTCGCCTTCACGACACAATACAATAATCCACAACACAAAACTAGCACAAAATCTTATCACGATCGAAACAAGTGACGTCCTAATGTGACACGACAATAACTCCTTATCGAACCGTTGTGCAATAGGTCACCATCAACTAATTCAGCTGGATCACTTGTAAAACTTTATGATACTTTAAAATTTGAAATCCAAATTACAGGAGTTTTGTTAACAATTAAAATTTATTTTAATTTTTACATCCCCAATCCCGTGGTTTTGATTTGGATTTGATGATCTGTCAAACAAACGTCAAAAAGCCAAATGACAACATGTCATTAGCCATTTGCGTTCATTGCTTTGAGAAATGCGTTCATATTTAAAGTTCACTATATTTTGACCGGCTTTTCCTATTGTTTGGTTATTCCGAGGATTGCTGTAACATCCTTAGTATGTTTTAAGATTTATATAAGCTTAGTTAGATTGGTTCTTCTACAATATTTATTTTGAGTTATTAAAATTGTAGCGATCCTACAAACCGTAGGTTTGTCTCTCTCTATGATAGTGATCAATGCTATTATTTTTCAAATGCACACAACACGTGTTCTTCTTTGGTGAAGTTTTTTTTAGGATAATAATTCATCGTCCTTCCTAGGCAACGATATTCCGGGCTAGGGCTTCTTTAGTATCGCGGCAAAATCTCTTGTACTTGTATATATACTCTTTGCCTCTTTTCTCTTTTTGTTCGTAGACCATAGATTTCTATTATAAACACCAGTACGTTTTCATTTACAATTATTTTGATATTTCGTGTAACATATTCGAGAGTGATTTGCTCGTGGCACTATACACTTAAATTATTTCTTAAATCGAAATATTACGATCAACTATAACAAACTTGTTTTTATCAAATGGAGTTGAACGTGTAGATTTTATTGTGATATTTCGTCTCATTTATAATAAAACCTGCCGTATTCTAGTCGAAGTGCTCCAATTATTATTAATTAGTCGCAATATTAATGTTTGCCATTAAGACTTTCGATCGACGATTGTGTGTTGGGTAAAATATGTTGAAAAACAATTGTGACGTCACAAAATCTATCAGCTGAGGAGGTGAGGGGATCTTAAGATAAATCGGCGAGCAAAACAAACAAAATGGGAGGCGCGGTGAGCTCGGGGCGAGACAACAACGAGCTGGTGGATAACCTAATGAGTGGGAACTATATCCGGTCGCGGGCCGTGGAGCAGGTGTTTCGAGTGCTGGACCGCGCGGACTACATGTCACCAGAGTCGCGCGACCAGGCCTACAGAGACCTCGCTTGGCGGAATGGCCCGTTGCACCTGTCAGCGCCTTGCATTTACAGGTAATTGCAATAGCTTACAATCTGCGTTAAGGAAACTCTGGCCAACATATAACTATGACAGCATTAAAAGCTTTCTGTTTTAACTAACTACATTATTAATGTAGTTAAATAAAACAGAAGAGGCACTTAAAGAAGTGTCCTATACTCTTCATAACAGTATGTAGGCATTATATCCATTGCTAGCTTGGGGTAGATCTAAAGCTGCAGTAAAAATCTGTCATAAGGATAATTACCGTGCTGCACACAAGTAAACTATTCAGGTCACATTGCCTTACCTAACTTGTCTAGAATGGGAGCGAGCATCTGATCTATTGGTGGTACTGATAACACCTACAGAGATTAAAATTTGATTTAATTCTGTGTTACCATCGGGATATGATAAGGTTTACTTGTTCCATTTCAGGTTTGTCAGGTTAAGGTTCTGGATTCTGGAATTGTCTTGTTTATAAATTTACAAATAAGTTGTTGTAAGGTAACAGATGCTATTTGACCACTATTGACCTAAAATTTTATATAAATTTAATGTTTTAGTGAAGTCATGGAAGCCCTTGATCTTAAACCGGGGCTGTCATTCCTGAATGTTGGTTCTGGGACCGGCTATCTGAGCACCCTGGTGGGGCTCATCATTGGATCTTCAGGCATCAGCCATGGTGTTGAGACTATTTCTTTTGTGTTGGATTATGCAAACAAGAAGCTCTTACAGTTCATTGATAACTCTGCCACACTGGATGAGTTAGATTTTTGTACACCAAAATACTACTCAGGTGAGCCGTTATACATTATAATAAAAAAAAAAACAATTTTGACGAATTCATAAGACTTATTAGATATACAACATGAAATGACTGCATAAGTCTAGGTCTAATCACAGTAATACAATAAATTCATAAGTTTGTGTGTGTGTGTGTGTGTGAGTGTGTGTGAGAGAGAGTTAGAATGTGAATGTGCCCATAACTAATTCACCTAGATGCACTATATACTAATGTTTACCTAAAATTCACAATTTAAAAATAAACTGAAGTAATTTACAGGTGAATTAAGTCCTCATCTAAGTGCATCATGTACCTCCAAAGACTAATGAATATGGATTTAAATTTAAAAAGAGTAATTAGTACATTTAATTCCCAGGTGGATCCAGGTGAAGTCCACACAGCACACACATTTTAAATGAAATCAATAATTTGTTAAATATATTGATAACATTTTGAAATACAGTGTAGACCCATTTATTTGGACTAATTATTGCCATACATAAGTAATCCGAATAATTGAATGTGTGAAGAAAAGCAAATGTCATAATATTGACTTTAGAAAGATAGCCTTCTTTGCCCACTGTCATCTTATAGGTACATACATCGTCATTGGGTTTTTCTAGGGTTAACACATGGTGTACTGAACTACCCGTTGGCTAAGTTGTGGTTGCATTCGCCTTTCAAGCGGCAGGTATTGGGTTCGATTCCCAGTGGAAACACAAATTTTCTCCTCAAGGGAAATTTGGGTTTCCGGTACTAGGTGTGATTGTGTCTGTGATGTGAATTGAGAATATTTCTAGTACCCACAACAGAAGTAATCGAACTTAGTGTGGTGCTGTGAGAGAGAAAGCGTTTATGTGTTCATGTTTTTAAATGTTATGTGTTTATTCAGAACAGAACTTATAAAAATCAATGTTTGAGAGATGGATTTTTGTATGTATGGTGCAATACTGGCTAAAATTGTATTGAAACTGTTGCAAAACTGTGACTATATGGTATAAGGAGCATAAGGAGGTGGTAGAAACAGCAGAGGAGCAGTGGAATGGATGGACACAGGACAAGAGAGAATCGAAGAGGGAAACTTCAAACATACAAATTGTTAGTGTATTAGAACTATTTGGAACGCATTCGAAAATAGATTTTGTTTTTCTGTACTGATGACGTCTGTCGCATGATCTATCGAATTCAGTCAAATTCAATAAACTAATTTTATAACTAAAATTACGTTTAATTACCACAACCACGCAACATTTATTATTCCTTCACAAATAAATCTATTTAAATATTTATTATATATCCGAAAGTTTGTGTGGAAGTGTGTAAGTATCTTTGTTCCCTCTTCACACTTTAACGGCTTCACAGATTTGGATGAAATTTGAAATGTATATAGCTTATACCTAGGATTAATACATAGGCTACTATTTAACTGTTTGGTTTTCTTGCTAATCCTTATTGAAATAAAAACTGAAATGCGTAATAGAACAAACCTTACCAAAGACTTTGCCATGTCAGTAATTTAGGTGTGACATTTATATGTTATTATTCATTGTTCGATTAGCTCGAAAGCAGCTAAATACGCAACCAAAATCTATTCACCCAACTTATGAGGCAGTGTCTTTTGCTGTCTTTTTTTGATGGCATATAAATGTATGGAAATACCATTTTAAATCTATTCCATGGCGGTGACTCCTTTTAAATTTGTTTTTTTTACTTCTGTGTTAATGTTAATGTTTCTATGGAAGTATGGAGGAAATTTTCTATTTCACGATTTTGTGTGTTTATACTTAGCCATCACTTTCCTATTATAAAGTGCTGAATAAAAATGCCTTTAAAAGCTCCATTTGCTAGCTTATGCCACTGCAGCAAATACTTTGATTCTGCGAATACACTGCACTCAACGATAATAAAATTATCATAATATATAAGCGTAAGTAGAACAATCTGATAACCTTTGACTCCATTGTACTATATGACATGTATGTCACATAACAGTTTTAGGCTTGTTTATGTTTATATCTGGTTAAATGAATAACCAATTCACCACAACATCACATAAACACACACACTAAGTTTGACTTGTGTTTTGTGGGTGCCCGGAACATTCACATCACAACACTCTGAAACAGAAATACAAATTTCCTTTGGGTAGAAAAATGGTGATCCCACCGGGAATCGAACACGATACCCGCCGCTTATATGGTGGACGCACACCCAAGTAAGCCAACGTGTAGTATGTAAAAGTACCTAATATGTAAATTTGTTATTTACATACAAATAGATATGTTTTAGAGAACTTTCTCCATTCTTTCAATCTTGACTGACATATGTAGAGTCTGTAACCTTTAGTATTCCTCTATGTCATCTTGCTCTGGCTAAAAAATAGGCTCCCTCTAGGGAAAAAAATAATGAATCTAAAGATTGTATAGATAATTTGCCTTCATGGGTCCTGTTTCTCCAACTCCTGATAAGTTACAGTCAAGTTATTTGGCCGATGATTTTGTATAAATTCTGTTATATTTTTAAGATAGGTCTCTCGGTACATCGTAATATTGCCTGTCTCCATGAAAATTAGATGATAGCCATACTTGGCTGGTATAAATTCTATGAATACATTTTAATCTGAAATCAATGATCTCCTCAGGCAACGGACTATGCCTGGCGCCATCTCAATTGTACGACAGAGTGTATTGCGGAGCTGGGGTGCAGGCCAAATACGAAAACTACTTCAAACAACTCATCAAGGTACATTTGTGTAAACATTGAAAACCACTGTCAACTTATTATATTATTCTAGTAAACTGTCTATTATTAAGCAGAGATCTCCTGATATAAATGGGATTTTTAAAATTCAATCATTAGACCACTCGACTGTAGAACAAATTAAGTGTTTAAATGTTTGACAGGTTTGGATAAGGGAAGTGCGGTTTGAGCACGTTTTAGTTGGGGCCATCTCACAAATAAATTAATATTATCCATAGAAACAGTGCAGACAGATCAGCCGTATCGCGAGTGCAATTCATAAGGCTGTAAAAATACGAAAGAAATTAAATCTAAGCCATTACAATACTTTACGTAACACAGCATTTAAAATAATATATTAATTTACATCCAAAGGGTTTTGCATTAATATTGAAATATGGAATAAACCCGCGACATTACGAGTATAATATCTGAAGATCGCCATCGATATTGACCCAAACTTAAATTCTTACTGAAATCGGTACATTCGCTTAGAAGCTACAAATCATGAGATATTTTGGGCCACGAATAATAGTAAAATGAATGTAAAAAATTACATTAATTAGGAACTTGTGTTAGTAAGGTTGGTTGATCTGTTGTAATAGCTTAAGTCCTGTGTTTGGACTCTTAGGTGGTGGATTCCGGTTTTATCGTCTGTCCACGAACTCGGAACAGATGTGGCTTGCGTGGAGCGTTTAATCAAGGTTCAGCACCGTAGAATCTCGAGACAGTTTTAAGGATGAGTAGTACAGTTTTAAATAGATTTTATTTTTGTTTGTCCACCCAAGTGTTCAAAAACAGTACTCAAGCTATATTTTCAAAGTATATAAATGGTGCGGGTGGTGTGGTGCGTAGGTGGGTGGGGTGCTCGTGATGCCGCTCGCGGAGACTCTGGTGCAGTTCCGGCGCGTGTCTGAAACACACTGGAGCCGCCGCAACCTTCTAAACGTGTCCTTTGCCCTGCTCCGGGAGCCACTCCACGACCAGCGGCAGGATCTGATCAAACTAGGTATGTTACCTACCCTCGAGTAAGCATTTTGGGAAGAGAGTGTCGTCATTTGAACTGCTCGTAGAAACATAAGTTTAACCCTAAAAATGGTCTGTTTGTGATGTGAATATTTCCGACACCCACTATGCAAATCTTCGAACTAGGAATAGAATAGAAAAGAAGTCTTCGAGTGGGACTGTGAGTGTGAAAGAGTTTATAAGTTTACTCGTTCGTTGGTGTAGCTTTTTGTTTGCGATTTGTTACTGCACTATTTTAGATATATGATCTTGTAATAAACTAATTCATTTTTATATTTATTGTAAGATTATTGACCGAGCGAGCGCGAAGCGTCTCCGTTTCAGTGAGGGTGAAAATGCTTTCGTATGTCCGGATGTCCGGCTGTTTTCTCCCACAGGTCGCATCTCTCAACCGATTCTCGTGAAATTTTGTGAGCAGGTTAGATAATTATATGGATGTCGATTCAGTTTATGGTCATTTTTCAAAATGGCCGATATGTATAAAAAAAACAGCGTGTCGTAAAGATAGAAGTGATTATTTTGTATTGCAGGGAAACATTTTAATGATTCATCACAGAGTTTAACGAAAAGAGGTGGGGACCTTTTTTCGTCACACAAAAAGGTTGCGGATCATAATTTGAAAGCCCTCCAATAGAAAGTTTTACTTCATAAATCATATTTTTCTACCATTTGCGAAAAATACGCGACGTCCTCAGCTCCCAGAGCCATTATAGTTATAGATTACGAATGCTAAGATAAATAACGAGCGAAAATTACATTTTTTTTTAATTTATGCCCGCATTTGTAACCATTTGACCACAATAATACGTGATGGAAAATGAGATGCTTGCCTAGAAGGTACTCTTGACTTGAAGACTCCCCGATTATAAAAAAAACAAGGGGAACAAAGACAAGGGCAATTAGTTCCACTCCTTCGCCGTACGGATGATAAACTTAGAAGCGAAACACTTCTGGACGCATGTCAACTCTAAATAAATTAGCTAGCACACACACACCGGCCGACCCTTTCGTGCCACCTATTTGAAAACCTGTGATTCTTCAAGTGTTATTTACCATTAAAACATATAAAGTTGGAAAACATGATTTTCGCCTTAGCTCCAAAACTTCAATAGAAGTTATAGTAAAGACTTAATCACTTTATTAGGGCACGATTTGACTTAACTTTTTTACTCG
This sequence comes from Lomographa bimaculata, assembly GCA_948107665.1. NCBI lineage: Eukaryota > Metazoa > Arthropoda > Insecta > Lepidoptera > Geometridae > Lomographa > Lomographa bimaculata. Next base: position 20,226,908 of record OX403589.1, on the reverse strand, counting down.
ACTTTGACTGGGATGTGTGCCTATGAAATACACTTGGAATATTATATTATTACATGGCACTGCCATAAGATTGCACAATTAAAAGAAAGCACAAGATTCCAAAATTAAAAGAAAAATAAATTGGTTGTCTGTAAAGTCGGTTTACGGACGATAGTTTTACATGATAACGTCATAAGACGAACGCTTAGGCCGATCGTGCCTTTCTGTCGCTTGTTCCGCGCTCTCGCTTGCACGCTCAGGCTCAGGCGGCACGTGACACTTTTTCGGACGTGCAGCCGGTGTTAATCTATCTTCTATCTATATCTATATATACTAATAAAGCTGAAGAGTTTGTTTGTTTGTTTGAACGCGCTAATCTCAGGAACCGATGGTACGATTTGTAAAATACTTTCAGTGTTGGATAGTACATTTATCGAGGAAGGCTATAGACGATATTATATTTCTTTTTAAATTAGGGATCCTTACTAAAAGTCCAATAATCACGCGGACGAAGTCGCGGGCACTGCTAGTCGGTTTATAAGACGTTATCACGTCAAAAAAGAACGGGCAGCGTTGTTAGAGCGTGAGGGGCAGTATAGGTGGTCGTGTATGTGCAGAGGAGCAGCGGCCGGTGTCGCTGCAGGCGCTGTGCCGCGGCGCCATCCGCGGCGCCATGCGCGTTGTTAGAGCGGGAGGGGCAGTATAGGTGGTCGTGTATGTGCAGAGGAGCAGCGGCCGGTGTCGCTGCAGGCGCTGTGCCGCGGCGCCATCCGCGGCGCCATGCGCGTTGTTAGAGCGGGAGGGGCAGTATAGGTGGTCGTGTATGTGCAGAGGAGCAGCGGCCGGTGTCGCTGCAGGCGCTGTGCCGCGGCGCCATCCGCGGCGCCATGCGCGTTGTTAGAGCGGGAGGGGCAGTATAGGTGGTCGTGTATGTGCAGAGGAGCAGCGGCCGGTGTCGCTGCAGGCGCTGTGCCGCGGCGCCATCCGCGGCGCCATGCGCGTTGTTAGAGCGGGAGGGGCAGTATAGGTGGTCGTGTATGTGCAGAGGAGCAGCGGCCGGTGTCGCTGCAGGCGCTGTGCCGCGGCGCCATCCGCGGCGCCATGCGCGTTGTTAGAGCGGGAGGGGCAGTATAGGTGGTCGTGTATGTGCAGAGGAGCAGCGGCCGGTGTCGCTGCAGGCGCTGTGCCGCGGCGCCATCCGCGGCGCCATGCGCGCGGGGCTGGCGCGCCGCCACCCCGAGCTGCGCGCGCCGCCCGCGCCGCCGCCGCGCGCGCCGCCGCCGCCGCGCCGCATCCGCATCCCCTGCGGACCCACCAGCGACGGTCAGTGCCTCTAACGCGATACCATCTCACGACTAGTAGAGCTCGTTCAAGCTGAAATGACGCGCCCCACTACTTAATTAGTTTATTTAGATGTGTGAGTGCAAATATTAATGACGACACTTCATCTGTATAGGAGCGTCGGTTGTTCAGTGAACGATGGATCTGCACGTGTACAAGACGGTCGACTAGTCGGGCGATAGATCCGACCACGCTTGTGTGCGTAAATGCGAAGGTGGGGCGCGTCATTTCAGCTTGGACGAGCTCTACCCTTTTTTTATCATTCTATTATTTATTACGACCTACCCGTTTGGTTTAGTTTGGTGAGCGTTCGCCTCCTTAGCAGGGTTATCGGGCTCGATTCCCGCGAGTTTTCTCCCCATGGAAAATTTATATTATTCATTATTAATTTCTAATCCGGCACTCACTCACGTATTATTGTCAAAGAAAAATGCTCCGACCAGGTTTCGGATATGACAGAGTGATTCCGTATTCGATTCGAGCAGGGCTGCGCTCGATGCCTTCAACTTCGGTCGTTCGGTTACTTTTTATCCACGCTCGAAGGCCCCGGACGACATAGCACCATGGAATAGGATGGTAATCTACATACGACAGTCAATTTCGTCCAACAATGTTCATCTTCAACTTTCAGTTTGACCTCACGTACTGCTTTTCGCGGGAATTCTCATAGAAATTTGACATTTACAACCGTCTCTCGAGGCGGTCGTTCGGTTGCGATTCGCCGAGGCGCTGAACGCGGTAGAGCGTTTCAACTCTCACCAACCGAGCCTCCGAACGGGCTAGGGAAAGAAAAGTCGCCCGAGCGTAGGCACCGAGCGCAGCCCGGGTGTCCGACACCGCACCGGCTGACGTGCCGCCGTCACGTGTCCGCAGAGGAGCTGAACGAGCTGCACGACCTGGACGAGGCGGGCGGCGCCAACGAGATGAACGCGCTGCTGTCGCTGGTGCTGTCCATGGGACAGAACCGCGCCGCCGGCTCGCTGCGGCTCGACCCCGGCGACGACGACGAGTACGCCGCCGTGGGCGAGCTGTACGCGCTGGGCGAGCGGCGCCGCGCCGCCGACGACGACGGCGTCATCGTGTTCGACGTCGCCGCCGGCGGCATGCGCGCGCGCCGCTGGCTGCCCCGCCGGTTCCGCCGCCGGCTGCCGCTGCCCGCCGACCGCGACCGCGACGGTCAGTACTGTGCACGCCGTAGTAAAAAAAGAAAATCACCTTTTGCGCCTTTCCTATTTTTACCATTTATTTTTTTAGTTGCCCGTTGGCTTAAGTAGGTGCGGGACCGCCTTCTAAGCAGGGGTATCGGGTTCGATTCCCGACGGGAACACAAGTTCTCTCCCCGAGGAAAATGTTCCTGGTTCTAGGTGTGTGATGTGAATGTTTTCAGCACCCACGACACATGTCATTGAACTTAGTGTGGGGCTGTGAGTGTGCGTTTATGTTACAATATCATAGTTAACAAATAAAACATCTTTTTTATGCTCTATAGGCAAGTATTCAACCACTATCTCACCTGATTGAAAGTGAAGATGTGGCCGAAGATGTAAAATGCTTGCCTAGTGCAAGCTTTTATTCAACTTGCAATGTATGTATGTAACCTTGTTTTTTCGGGTGGAATCTTGCAACTCAATTTTGTAGCAGATATCTTCAACCGATTGAGCTGAAAATTTATATTCACATTTAGTTTGGATGACAATGAATGGTTAGCTCATAGCTGTGTGACGTCATTCCAAATCCATCATGGCGGAACACCCAAAATGGCGGACAAGTTACTTTTAACGCGGAGTGCGTTACAACATGGGTTAATGTGAAAGGGCATGCTGAGAATAGCTCGAAAAATAAGTGATGGCACTCCAAATTCAATATAGCGGACTTCTAAAATCTTGTTTTTAAAAAAGCGTTTTCAAAGATATTCTAAAGTGAAGTTCCCATTCGGCGCTAGCAGAGGCACAGAGGGCGCGCGGGCGCAGCGAGGAGGCGGGCACGTCGCGGAGCGCGGCGCGGCGCGGCAGCACGTCGGAGTCGGAGCGGTCGGAGTCCCCCAGCCTGGGCTCCGACGTGCGCTCCGACGACTCCGCCTCCGACTCCGACGCGCGCGCACACTCGCCGCGCCCGCGCATCTCGCACCACCGCCGCGCCTCCTGGACCGACCTCAGCTCCGACGATGAAGACGTTACTCAGGTCGGTCTCGATACTACTGTTGCCGCTCATCGAATGTACCGTCATTGATGAAAGTTACATCACGTGCTGATTTTACAAGCTTTTTTTAAACTTGCAATGTATGTATGTATGTTCCATGTTGTGCGGGTGGAAATCTAGCAACTACATTTTAAAGCAGATTTCTTCAATGGATTTAGCTGAAATTTTGTATTCACGTTTAATTTGGATTTTGTGTGTGATGTGAATGTTTTCGGCGCTCCTGACTTAACACAAGTAATCGAGCTTAGTGTGAGGTTGTGAATGTTTATGATTTTTGGAGATCGTTCTCGTTTCTTACTCTATCCTTGAATCATTGTAGATGATAAAGATATATTTGGTGTTATCGGATTTTTTTTATTGCTCCGCGTTTGACCACTAACTCATCTAATCGAGATCGCCCTGGTCGAAGGGCGGTCGATAGATTAGGACTTTTAAAATTTGTTTAGAATATATTTTTTTGTGATTTGCAGTTCAAAAAATTCTATAAAAATGTTATCACGATATTTACATGATATATTAAATTTTAATTCGTTACACATCTATTTATCCATGTTATTTGAGTCATATTAATGTCAAATATAATTAATTCAAAATGTTTAGCAGCCTAAATTACAGTCCGGTCATCAATGGAAAGAAACATGGGATGGGATGTAGCTCGAGGTAAGCCGTTACTGTAAATGAGGAATGTCAATGGGACCGGAATGCCACCCTGTGGAACCCCGTAACGAATATGTATAGGGGAATATCGACATGCATTGCTGTGCTGTCTTGGCAAACCTAATCGTCGCTTACCATCAGGTGAGATCACGGTAAAATGACAGTGTAATAGTTATAAAAATGCATATATTTTTCCTATATTTAAAAAAGTAAGATTATCAAATCATCTCTTAAATAATGTTATACAATTGAATGTACAAAAGTTATGTTTTCAAAATTGACATAAAGTCTGAAAAAGAAAGTAGGAAAACCTAACCTTTTTATATAAGTCAATGGTAAAGTGTATAGCATGTTTAGTACATAAGAACGGCTCGACTTACTTGAGAACTAGGCTGATATTTGTATACTTGTGTATGTAAATGTCAGAGCAAGGATTATGTGAAAGAAAATTAGCTAGAAATGTTTTGAATCTGAATTTAATAAAATAGATTTAATTAAGATACATACAGGCTATTTTGTAAAATACCAGCAAGCTCTCGGACCCAGATTCTTGTTCTAATCCTTAGCTTGCTTCTGAATGTTATATTTTCGCAATAATTGAGACGTATTTTCTATACAAGCTATAAATAACACTTGTTTAAACAACACTGTTCCGTAAATAGCATCGCTGCGCCGCGCCGTTCCTCGTAATATGCAAGCCAACGCCAGTTGACACTTGATACCTCAGACTTAAGAGAGAAGATACATACTATATTTTGAACTGAACTAAAACTACATACAGCAGAATTCGATTACCAATTAAATTGTTTATTTAATCTACAATAAACTATACAGTAAAGTACCTATTTGTGAGATGGCGGGTAGCACTGATATCCTACACACAGGGCAACCTAGTTAGGAGTTAGGTTTTATCCATGTACACGGCAAATACTTACTCACTGATCAGCTTAGTTTATTTATGAACCACCTGTATGAGCCAAGTTATAATATAAGATGCTGTGTTGACACACAATAGTGTTCCTACTATTACTATAGCTAGTTATAAGTACATGGGGTGTTACAAATTAGTTAAGTTTTGTCCAAATAAGATTTTTTATTTTAAAAGTAATTTGACAAATATTAAAACAGAATTCAGTAGTCTTACCACGAAAGACGTAGGTCTCAAGAGGTTTCTGGTATTCAATGAATTACCCTGTGTATAAAGAACCTTGTCGCAATGAGTATTGCAGCTACATTAAATAGTGGTCGCCCCGTGGTCAGGCTCAGGAGGTGAAGCGGCAGAAGCTGGACAGCGGCATCGGCGAGGGCACGTTGTCGAGCGGCGCGTCGCCCGACACGTCGGCCGACACGTCGGCGCCCCCCGCGCCGCGCTCCCCGCGCACGCCGCCCCCGCACCACGGGGTACAAGGTACGTCTTGCCGTCTCTTCTCTTCTTTATCTCTACATAGTATAAAACAAAGTTGCTTTCCGCAACTGGCTGTCTGTTTGTTTATCCGCTCCTTTTAAACCACGCGACGGATTTTGTTGCGCTTGCTACATCTTTGGCCGCATCATCGCTTTCCATCGGTGAGAGTGGTCGAATGCTTGCCTATCGAGCATTAAAAATTAGAAAAAATGATTTGCTGGCTGTATTAAAGTTTAAAAAGCGACGAGAAGTATTAAAAAAATATGCAATTCCTTGTTGCTCAGTATGACGGAATGGGAGCTCGATAGGCCGTATAAGAGTTTTAAAATATTATAGAATTCTTTAAACTCGAAAAAGCATGTAATTTTATTCGTAAATTTACTTGCGGCCCAATAGCGGCGATTCAGGTAGGTCGTGCATCTCGCCTTATAGTGAGGTCGATCTTCCGCAACTCCACAGAGCAAGACGCCGAGATGCCCTGGTACGACTTGGACCCGATCACTTCGGAGTCCAGCGAGGCCGAGTCCGACTCCGAGGCGGAGGCGGGGGAGGCCGACCGCGCCGGCGACGTCCCGCTCCCGCCGCCCCCCGCGCCCGCCGCGCCGCCCGCCGACCAGAACTCCCCAGACGACAATACAGGTGGCGCTGAAACTAGCGCTACTAAAACTAGCAAACCCAGACCAGAGAGTAAGACTTTTTTAATTAGTAATGGTTTATTGATCAAACAAGTTTAAGCCTTTAAAAAAAAATATAGTGTCTATATTATATATTTTTTCCATAGACACGGTAGATGATGCCATCGCCCCCCATCATAAATTGTAATAATTAGTGATGGCGATAAAGCTTGTCCTGACGTCTCGCTTATTTTGAATTCCCTTCTGAATTGTTTTACCTCGCTATAACACTATGTTTTTTTTCAATTCCGGTATATACATCTAAAACCGAGGATCGGGGTAAATTGAAAACCAGCACTGTGTGCTCATGTAAATGAACACGCAGTACAAAGCTGAATTTACTCCGATTGCTCTATAAAAAGCATATAGTTAAGAATTTTAGTTTGATTTGATGTATTTTTGTTTTTTATAGTAGCAATAAATATATTTCTTTCTTTCTTCTGGCGGCCGGCACCGTTATACGGCTGAGGATGGCTCGGGGTCGCCGACTAAACTGTTTTTATGCTAGATAGGCAAGCGTGTGCCCACCATCTCACCTGATGGAAAGTGAAAATGCGGATGATGATGTAACATGCTCGTCAAAAAGATACGTATTTACTCTAGACTTGAGGACGCCCAGATTATAACGGTTTGCAGAATGAGTTGTCGCTGCCAGGTATGTTAACCGTGAATGGTGTTTTCGCTGCTACATACAAAAGTTGTGTTGAATAAACATCAGACGCCGACGCGTGCGTTTTTAATGTGGATAGCTGAGAGAAGACTTTTTAATGTTTTGTCGGGTTTGCTACTCCCGTCGTCCATCACATTGTAGAAGAGTTGCCGGCCCAATTTATTTTTTATTATATAATATTAAGGGCTTTTTCATCTTAAAGAATATGTCACCCTGTTTGCCTTCACATTCAATCTTTCTCAGAAATGGAGGAGTATGTTATCGCTTAACTAATTCTGCCGTCACAACGAAAAAATATATTACTGTCATACATCAGAAATGTCTTTAGTATACTCGTACGTTCCGACTCGGAGCGGATGCATCTAAATTAAAAGTAAGAATAAGTATGTTTTAAATTGGAATATTCGTTGGAATATTTTAAAATAAAAAATTACTAGGAGATGCATCTATTTTTCCCGATTCCGATGATGTATATAACTCAATTTTGACAAAAATGCAGATACGTCTTTTTTCCTTACGACGGCAGAATTTGTAAAGCATTCTGGCCGAGGCCGATAACGCATGTACCTAACATTATTAGTGGTGGAGTAGTTCCGTAGTGTTCGTTCCCGGCAGGGCGGCGGCGCGGCGCGCTCGCTCCACGCGTGCGGCGCGCGGCGCGGGCGCGGGCGCCCGACGGCTCGGCGCGGCGCGCGCGCCTGTCGCTGGCCATGAAGCGCGGGGTCAAGGAGCTGCCGCTGCCGCACGCGCTCAAGTCATACATCAACTACGGCCGCTGCTACCAGATCTAGGCCCGCGTTCCATCTGGAACCCGTTACGAGGCGATAGTGTTTCCCGCCTGCTCCTCGTTAAGTAGGTGCTTCGAGCCTCCCCGTTTTGAGAGCGAAGCGATCTAAAAGCTGGGTGTTTTTGTGTGTGGCGATACGACGGGCTCGCTAATGATATTGCCGTCGAAGTGAGTTTCTTCTGTGGATGAGAAAATCCCCGGCTTCATTGCCGCAGGAGTAAATCGGGAAATTTCAGCGCTCGGCTCCGGTTGGGTGATCGGGAAAGGCGCCGGGACTATGCGATGTGCTCGTCTCGATAACGTGAATAAAGTGCGGAATGCGCGGTTGCGATCTTTTGATATAGGTAATTGGGCGATACTTTCAGAGTATTACCGCTAGAACCCTCGTTCACTTTAATTTGTCAAGTTTCTAATAAGACGTAACAGCTTAAGTCTCGGGGGAGCATATTACAAACCCACGCGGAACTTCGTTATTTTCATTCTCTAGTGGCACTGCAATGTACAGATGTGCGTGCGTGTGTCGCTTGACATCGGACGAGCGTGGCTTGAACGTGCCCAAGTGCCCGTGTAACACTTAGTTCAAACGTCAAGCAGACATTGTATACAATAAAGCGTAACTCGAGCTAATAACGTCCTTGAGTCGAGCACATTTGATCGCCCCTATGACTCTTTAGGGTCACTGATTTGCACTTTCCGAGTCAGTAAGGTCATTTTAAAGTCGCGAGTGCATTAATCGAGTGATTTGTAATCGGAATGTTGACGTTTCTTATTGATCGGCTCGAGAGAGGCTTAAGAGTTTGTAGATCGTACGAGTGGTTGGAGAAATATAAGAAAGTGTTTATTATATGTAAAAGTAAAGGACGTGTCAGATTGTTATAAAGTCTTTTAAAGACGGATGGGTTTTGTACGATAGAGGATTAGTTTTAAGGCGAGGTTTTCCGAGTCTATGTTATGCGAGCCGTAAGCTACTTAATACATTGGTCTAGACTACATTAATATTTCTATCATTGTTATATTTAAAAGCATTTTAGTCAGGGAATCTCTTACAGTTGATGACTTTTTCTATATAAAATGTTATATTTTGTGTGATCTCGTGTAAATGTACTTCAATATAATACATTTACTTTTCTACCTTAAACTTAAATACACACCAAAACTTTTGAGTTGCTGGAGTACCTCGCTTTAAAATAATCTACAGAGTTATATCACTTTAATATTGTTGCTCAATACTAATTTCTATTATATAGCGTCTTGAACTGTTTCATTAGAAAAAGGATTTCTTATTTTGTAATGTTACTTCAAATAACCATTTGACTGTTGGGACTTTTTCTCCTCCACAAAAACAACATGCCTTTAAAGCATCAGTTCAATAGTTATGATTGGTCGTTGACAAACGTCGCATCCGCCAATCACAAGAAAGCATCGGCCAATCACATTCATACATTCTGCCTTATCCTCTTCCCCCTCTGATAAATTCTGTTATAAAGGAAAATTTGTCAACTAATGTTATAATTTCCACGAATTAACATACATGCCATTGGTCAGGGCGATATAACAGTTATGATGGTTCACTTAAGTTCTTATATATGTGTATTTAAAGACTACCAAATGTTTTAAAAAGAGTCCTAAGTCGTCGTCCATATCCCAAATGTTCCATTTACACATAACTTTCATCTAAAATAGGCTGTTTATACAAACACGCACACACAAACAACAAATTCGAAACTATTGTTTACACATAGCAATTACAGATAGGATCTAAACCCACCTATTTTTGGTTTAGATCCTATCGGTTGTGTTGTTATGATTTAAACTCAAATATATTAATGAATCGTGACTAATTTGTTATTGGTACGAGATTATCTCCGCCAACTAGGAATCGATTTTGATGATTTTTTTTTGTTTGGTAGAGTATACTTTAGAGGTGGTCCCATAAAAACATTATCGAAATCGGTCAAGTCAAAACCGAAATATAAGCGATGAAGTCGGTTTCAATTATTACTGCGAGCGTTTATCAGTTGAGTTGAAATTAACTTTGATTTGGTTGTAACGTGTAGACAAAACAATGATAACACAATTGTACAATAGTTATTCACGTTTTGTTAAAGATGAGCTGGAAGAGTGAATTGGTATTGGAAGTTTAACTTTTAATTAATATCTTATATCGATAATATTATATTCTCTATTATTACTACTTCGAAATAAACTAATATTTTTGTATTATATAAGTCACCAAATGTATAAAAAAAGAGCGTATTTCATGTCTTCGTTACTTAAATAACTTTTTTTTAAAGTACCATTAACAGATCCAATTGGACAAAATAAGCGTACTGGATCCGTGGACCGATCCAATGAATTCAAATAAACTTGTCCTCAAAAATAAATGCACAAGACAAGACTTGGCGTATTGTTTCTGTAATATAACTAAAACACTGTAAATGACGAGTCATCTTAGAATATAACTTGAATTATTATTTGATATAAGTTAGTGTTACATTATAGTGCATAACGACGGCATACGAGTCATCGCCCAATATATTCGAAGAGTTTTAAATGAAGTGAATTGTATTTTTATAATTATTTTTGTGTAAATAGGTTGTTATTATTGTTGTAAAAGGTCGATGCGGTTAAAATGGCAAGGAATTTATTTTAATTTAAAATAAGACATAATTTTATTTATCTCTAAAAATTTAGTCATTGTCACATTAATTTGAGTGTAAAAAGGCCGGAGAATTCATGTATCATCTTCACTAGTTATTACAATTATTAAAAATTTAGTTAAAGTGATAGATATTTGTGACAATGAGTGACGACGGTATTTACTCATCCGGCACGAAACAAAAAGGCTGAAAGATGGCGCGTCAATAGATTACCATTGGTTACATATCGCCATATCTCTTATTGCAATAATAATAAATAAGATAATATTATATACTCTTTACTACACTTATAATATGAATCACTCTGGCTTGTGAATTGTGTGTGTATATATTGTAAAGCGATGCCTCTGTTGCGGGCGTGCACTGTCGTAGCATAGTCGTATTATAAGACTGCCATTGCGAAGTCGTCGGTCGCTCGCCCGACCGACGCGTCATAACTAGTTTTTAGTTTCTAATAGGAGAATGAAGCTAGCAACTTTACTATTTTATTACATACATAAATATATTTGTAAGCAAAAAATCGACCACAGCGGCAATAAAAATTGTTGATGCTAGGTTTAAAATTTTAAATATTTTTAACATGTTATTTGTTTTCCTAAACATTGATATCTCTTCTAATAAATTAAGTAATAATGACTTTAAAACGAAACAAGTCGACGGTTAATGTTATTATGTAAAAAATAAGGTAGATTTTAACTGAAAGTGGCGCTAGTGGACTAGAAATATTTGTTTTTAGTTTTTATAGTATTAGCCATGTTAGGCAGAAACTACTTTATGAATATTGAGCTATGGAATTCATATCACCAGATGATTGTGTTTACCGTTCCTTAAAACCAGGAAGATTTTAAACGAACGGTTGCTAGAATCGTACACATACGGAACAAGAACAGCAGAAATAAATCTATTTTCTTTCTTTCTTTTCTTTCAGGGCAATTCTCTTAATTTTAAATTGTTAATTTCGGTCTAGACTTGATCTCTCAAATGATGAAATGATATTCTGCTGACGTACAATACGACCTCTCGAATTGACATTGATTAAAGCTCAAATCGTATTTTTCTGTCAATATAAATTGATTTCGTAGTTGAACTTCGGGAGTTGCCCTCCAGTGTAGTTTAGTTCAGGATTGCAGAATGAAAGGGCAGCAAAGTTAGGTGAAGTTGCTAGTTGGTGTCTATCTATACCGCCCGCTCCACTCTCGGCCGCGGCAGTGAGTTCCGCCTTATTATTAAACTGTAGGTGTTTATCTCGGATAGCTGTAGGCAACAGTATTTTAAGAATTTTGTATCGTTTTCGTAATATCGGTGTTGTAGACATATTGTACGCAGACGTCACGCCCGGCCGAGGATGCCGCGGAACGAGGAAACTTTGTATGATAAATAATGTTTAGTGTAAATAATAATGTCATATGTTTTATTTTTTTGTTGCAAGTATGTAATGAATATATTGTAATGATTTTATTAAGATTTGTAGTTTTTATTTGTCCATTCCTATTGTTGTACTTGGGAGGGTAGACGTAAAAATGATTTAGAAAGTCGTTTAGAATAATATATTATAGGTTATAACATTATCTTAACTATTTAAAAAATAGGTATTGATATAAAACACTACACAAGTAGGTGAGCATAACACGGTGGGTGCTTACACAACTATATTTACAAATCAGTGTCACCTATTCGATCGTCTGATACATAATCAGGTATCAATTTAACGTAGCCTCGCAAGTCTTTATCTACAACACAGCACACTACATGTCTCTTACATTTATTTAATTACTACGGAATGTACTCAGTTATCAGTCTAAATTGTCCGGTTCAATCTGACTGCGCAAGAGGCCGCTCGCTTTTCGTATCTATTCTTTGAATTCTGTTTGTAACAGCGCAGGCATTTGCACGAACTTTAGATGGGTTCTTATGTATGGTATTTTATACCACATGAGGTGTTATTAGCAATTATTAATTCATATCAGTTGCTAATGCCGGGTCGCAATCTGTTCGTGTCCATGGCAAGGTTTGCAACGAAGCGCACACACGGGATGAGAATTGTGGTCCAACCTATGTACAGGTATCGTGGAGTGGCAGGGCGCAGGTAACCAATGGAGGTAGCGCACCGCGCTCATATGCAGGAGGTCAGATATACATTCAGTTTCGACTAATTCGCTCGGTGCTTCGCCAGCGAAACTTTCAAATAGGACGCTTCTCTCAGTTCTAGCTATATACCTTTGCATTCTATACGGGCAAGGTCGGATCGAGAACGAAAACTCCGTAATGCGGCATCGCCAGGGGTTTCACAAGACGAGTCCAAACTAGATAAGGGGACTATTAACCGTTCCCTCCACGGCCTTACAGCTTCATCACCGGGGCCCGGTGACCGTGTGTGCGCGAGCTAGCACCAGTTCCTGGTGGCGTGCAGCGGCGCGTGCTCGGGGTAGAGGTCGTCCGCGGCGGGCGCGCTGAGCCCGTTGAGCAGCTTGCGGTGCGGCCGCGGCGTCGCCCGCGCCTCCCGCGCCTCCCGCGCCTCCCGCGCCCACCGCTCGGCGGCGTGCGTGCGCTTCACGGGCCGCTTGCCGCCCGCCTCCGCGCCCGCGGCCCCGCCCCCCTCCGTCTCGCTGCCGGCCAGCGAGTGCGCGCTGCGCGCCTTGTGCAGGGACAGCCGCAGCGGCTTGCGCGGCGGCGTGGGCCTCGACCGGCTATCGTCGCGCTCCTCGTGCTTCCGGTAGGGTCCGAGCCGCGAGGAGTCCGAGAGGTCCCCCCGCGCGCGGCCGTCCCCGGGCGGGTAGTCGGAGCACTCGGAGTCGAGGTCGTCGGAGCGCGCGCCCCGCGAGTGGCGGCCGCGGCGGCTGCACTTGTGCGCGTTCTCGAGCACCTTCCCGTCGATGCGGCGCCGCGCGAGCTCCTCCTCGGCCCGCGCCTCCTCCGCGCTCTCGCTCTTCTTCATCTTCCGCAGCCGCTGCGACCGCTTCAGCTGCTCGATGATCGAGAGCGTCTTCCTCTCGGCCCAGTTCGTCTTCTTGATGCTCTCCTCGATTCGGTCGGCGGCCTTCTCGATCTCGCGGCGGCGCGGGTCGGCCGACGCAGTCGAGCGGGTCTCCCTCGCGTCGAGGTCGCCGTCCGGGCGAAGGTAGTCGTCGCGGGAGCGGTCGAGGCGGTCGGTCTTGAAGCGCTGCTTCTCCATGTGGCGCTGGTTGCGCTCGATCATGCGGATGGCGGCGTCGGTCTCGGCGGAGTAGTCGTGGATGCAGTGGTGGGACAGCGAGTGGCGCATGCGCGCGGCGCGGGGCTCCAGGCTGTGCGCGCTGTGCGAGCGCGGCGCGGGCGGCGCGGGGGGCGCGGCGGGCGGTGGCGTGGGCGGCGGCGGCGAGGCGGCGGCGCGGTCGGAGGCGCCGCTGGCGTCGGAGCGCGGGCGGCGCAGCGGCAGGTCGTGGTCGTGGTGCAGGCCGGGCAGGCGCGCCACCAGCGCCGTGATGTCGGGCCCCTTCTGGAACACCTGCACCTCCCCGCGCGCGCGCCCCGCCGCCGGCTCGCTGCTGATGTTGATGTTCGTTACGTTCTTCTTCGTTTTGTTCACGGTTATGCAGCTGTCGCTGCTGCTTACGGGCTGCAGCTGGAACGACGAGACGAGTTTCGTGAATTACGAATGCACACTTAGTCTAACAATGGCAGTGCTTTAAGTGGTCTACCGCTTGAATTTTTTTATACTGTATAAGCAAAGGTTTGACCACCATCTCACTTGATGGTAAGGAACGATGCGATCGACGATGGAGCACGTTTGCCTAGAAGATACCTGTTCAATCGTTGACTTGAAGACCCGAGACTTAAAAAAAAACATATTTCAGGCATATCGAAAAATACGTAGTACTAAATAAGTAGTTTTAAGGTAGGTCGGTGTAAGTAGAGTGTCACCTGGTTGTGCCGCTGCAGCAGCTCGGCCACCTGTTCCTCGAGGTAGGAGATGCGGTGCGTGAGGCGCATGTTGTCGGCGCGCAGGCCTTCCTTGGCGCGCTCCGCCACCTCGGCCGCGCTCCGCAGCGCGCCCAGCTCCGACCGCAGCGACGCCGCCTCCTTCTAAACATTTGGCTGGGTCACTATCGTGTATATTGTAAGCAAGTGTACGGTACCGTAGCGAGGTAGCAGTAAGAATAAAGATGTCAATTGTTAAGGTGCTTGGATTTTATCCCTAAGGATGTTTTTTTTTATCTCTGATAGGCCAGCTATTGTCAGTGGGCGAGATAGTGATCTCACCATGGAAAAAATATTGATGAAATATATTAATATATCATAATTAATATACGTCGTAAACCCGCCTTCTAATCTCGAATCATGCAATTTGCTAAATGAAGAATAGAAAAAATCTGAAAAATGATATATAAGAGATACACATTGGTAGAATATGTGATAGGTTGGTAATACTCTTCAGGAGGTGGTCTTTTTTATGCCAGATAGGAAGTATTTCGCCGTTATCACCTGATAGACAGTGATGATGCAGCCGAAGATGTTTAGAGAGTAACATGCTTACGCAACTTAATGCTAGGCACGTTTCGAGCTTATATTTTTCAAAAAGTAATAAATTATACGTTACTCTGTCTGGAAAATCTTTCAAATGCTATGGAATATTAAAGAAACTCCGTTTACTTTATTTTTCTACCGAGACAATTGTAACCATATCGTGTTTCTGTATGCGAATCAAGAAGTAATACCTTAATTTTTTTGACTTCTGGCTTTTTGTGCCATATACTTATGTAGATATAGGGCCTCTATAGAATAAAATACTGAAGTGCGGAACAATACCGTCCTAAACCATTCCTGAGGCATACCTGCGAGAAGGTAGAGGCGGGCGGCGCGGGCGCGGGCGCGTGGCAGGTTCTCAGCACCACGAGCCGCGCCGGCGACGCGGCGCCCACGGCGCGGTGCAGCTCCTCCGCGCTTCGGCACGATATCACCAGCGAGCCGTTCACTTCCACCAACCTGGAGGTAACCACCTACACGTAAGACTTAATGAACCTGCATATTGACGATCCTTATTCACTAGGTATATTGTAGGTTTTAAATAATTTGGTAGAACTCGATTTCATGTACCTAGTATTGCAAAATTTAATTTAGTAGATTTTTGTAATTCCAATTGAGTAACCAAAGTTCACAAATTGTGTGTTCACAACTTAGCTGGGTGCGTTGTAGAACCTCTATTTTTTTGGTTTTATTGCTGATTTTGCTGGCATATTATCAGCTGATACGGCGCCGGAGGTGATGACGCAAGTTTATTGTCGCTGCGTTTGCGAGACTGAGGCAGACGGCGAGCGCAAATGCCTCGCTCCTGCTTGGACGTCTGCTTCGGCTGCATTCCATTATTTCTTTTGTAATTGTATCATGGTCGTCTGTGATTACATTTCTTATTGGTGCATTGGGGTCGTTTTATGCTCGATAGGTAAGCATTTCACCACTATCTCACCTGATAGAAAGCGGAGCCTAGGAGATTCATATTCACTCTTGACTCGAAGACTCCCAGATTACCTATACCGGGTCTCAAGAAGTTTTAATTGGAAGCGAAATGCGTTTGGACTTGGACATGATTAACTTTAGTAGGTAATCAGAAATAATAAAAATAATAAACGCTTTCACACTCACAGCACCACACTAAGTTCGACGACTTGTGACGTAGATGCCGGGACCATTCACATCACATACACAATCACAACCAGAACCAGGAACACAAAAAAAATATAATTATTAGGCTGGGTCAGTAAACTCCAGTCCACGTTTAATATTTTTACTTGAATATATCAATATGTATGATTGCATTTCGTAGAATTAGACTATGCTCGATACGATGCCACGCATCAGCATTATTTTTCTACGAATTACTTTCGCGGGTTCGCCGTAGTTGGAGATAGCGTGATCTGGTGAATTTTCGCATTTCGAAAATAATTGGGGCAATTATACCATACTGGTACACTGGCACACAATAACTGGCTAGATTGGCGTGCACCCATAGTGACGGCAGGAAATAATTTTCTTTTGAATATTAAATATTGTCATAAACTTACAATAAATTCAAACAAATACAAAACGTATTTGTTTGCATTTATTTTTGTTCCACGGGGCAAAAATAGGGGTGTCATAAGTTTAACTGGTATGTTTGTGTGTGTTGTGACACTGTAGCTGCCAAACGGCTGGACTGATTTTGATTTACCTAGTTTTTATGTTTGAAAGGTGACTTAATCGAGAATGTTCTTAGCTATGTTTGGTGAAAACCGGTGCCTATTTTCAGGTAGAGCGTCGGTGATTTAAAAAAATGATATTTTGTCACTTGTTACTACTTAGGTATTAACAAGCCTAATTTATAAAATGACATGTTAAAAAAAATTACAAACTTATGCTTTGTACATATCTAAGTAATTTAATTGATATATTAAAGTTTTCGTGAGTTTGACACATTATACTTTATATAAATGAAACGGCTTGACTCATGATTTAGGGTCGACTCTTGCGACCTAGGTTTAGGGGATGTCCGATCCCCATCATCAGGCGAGTTCACGACGGAAGGTCATGACGGCGCTCATTAAAAAACCATTTTCGTAAAATCTGTCGTCTATTTGCGTTATAATTTTATACCCGCTTAAAATCTTACTGAGTTTTACTTAACAAGTAAGTATCTCCGACTATTCGTAGTCGTAACTACTCAAATAATTTTCTGAGTTATATTAATTACAAGAAAATGCTTGTAAAAATGCTTGCAAGAATGTGCAGACTTGTTTTAATCACATATCGAGTGAAGTGATGCTCAATAGAACCCGTGTCGTCAATATAAATCGGCTCAAAGTAATTGCATGTATTTACGAGAAATTAATCATACCATTTGAAATCTCCCCTGCGGATGTTAAAAAGGCAAAAAAAAATGCAGTCTTGAGAGTAGTCCTATATCTAGTTACGTTAACTATACATATTATATAGGTAAGCACTTATGTAACCAGTATTGCAGTATGACTAGGGTGGAAGGGAAAAATGTCATTGGTGATAGATGATCGATGTTGCGCGGGCGCGAAGACACGTTAGAGTAAATATCACTACCTCTGTAAAGTTAGCAACCAAGTTGGGAATATAATATAATTAACTAGCCGTGCCCCGCGGCTTCGCCCGCTATTATCAAGTTAAAAAGTAGCCTATGTATTAATCCTAGGTATAATCTATGTACGTTCCAAATTTCATCCAAATCCGTTCAGTCGTTAAAGCGTGAAGAGGGAACAAACATACTTACACACTTACACACAAACTTTCGGATTTATAATATTAGTAGGATTAATAAGCACAGTTCAGCGAAAGTACGAAAAAATTATTTTATTTGCCCTAATTTTTGCACCCTAATATCCCGCACCCACGTTTGTACACTAATTTCGAAAACGGTACAAACGGTTTCACTTCTGGTACAATCATTTGATATCTCAAAACCAACATTTTTCCCAACTTGGTTGCTAACTTCACAGAGGTAATATCACTTCTTGATGGGGAATTACACCTACTGTAAGCTATAGCTATATGTGTACATATGTATATACTTACTTCGCAATATGCACGAGTTTATTAATTTGTGAAAGTATGAATATAACTAGAAAAATGCTTACATGCGGTCGAGCCTTCCAAGGGTTGACGATCTTGGTGTTTATCAACTCAACCACTTAAACAAACACGTGTGTTTGTTTAATTGTAAACTAATATAATATAAACCTAATTATTATGCATCTGTTTGCATCGCTTCAAGTATTTTTATACGATATGCAAGTATTTAATTTTTTCTACTCCACGTGTCCGGGGCTCGATGTGTGCTTCTGGGCGTGATTGCGTGTGTTTGTTATGTGCATGTTTTCGGCACCCACGATACAAGTCTTGGACTTAGTGCGAGGTTGAGTGTTAAAGCGTTTTTTTGCTTAACACAATGTTATCACATACGAGTATTATAGCTAACTGAATAAATGACACTTTATACACATGAATAACTCTGTTTAGTACCTACTGATTTATGGCTTGGCTTCTGAATCGATCTTAGGATATTTTGCCACTGATATAGTTTGAAACACTGGTTAGTTCATAGGCTATATTTATTCCCGATTCAACATTATCAAGATAACTGACGAGACCTGACACAGCTAGTTTACTTATAAACTTAAAACCGTCCAATCTGCTTGGATGTATATCTACAACACTAACTCTCCTCAGGCCTGAGTAGCCTCCGAGAATTCCTATGCACAGTACCCAAGTACCTACCTACGGCAAATAAAGGCAGGAATACTTGGCTTCCAAGAGAGTGTCGTAAAGATAGCATCGTGATGCCCCCCGCGATTGGCGAGCGATGCCCTTCGCCGATTGGTTCTAATGAAGTTTCGTCAGCGATTGTACGGTATTAATTGTTGGTTAATTGTTCTATGCTCATCTCTTTAATGATCATAATTAGCTTTTGAGGTATTGAAAGCGGCGTTGAGTGTCGCAATATTCGTAACCGTGTATAGGATTTACCTACGACATGTACTGATTGTATAATATGCAGTTTTTTTATGAGAGAGAAGACAAGTAAGTTGCGCCTGATGGTAAGCGCTTGCCTGTGCAAATGCAGTTCCACTTAAAGTAACAAAGTCCCGCATGGCTTTGCATCAAAGACTAAATGGTTATATTATCTTTGCTTTGCAATGATCTCCTTTCCTATTTAAGAGACCTAAATTTGTATGCTTTGTTTGTTTTTATTCAAAGAGTCATGGTTCAGTAGTAATCAAGTCATGCCCTAGTAAAGTTGTAGAAGTTTTAATAGAACTTCTATTGGAGGTTTGGAGCGAAAGACAAAATTAAAATTTTCAACTTTGTATGATTTGCAAAAACGTAATTCTCATTTTTGCGGATAAAATTCTGTCTTATGTTACGTCTAAGTTATTGCTATAATTAGAAATTAATGGGATGTGTATAAATAAGTGTGAAGTGGTCAGGAAGAGGAGGCACATGTCGTGTCGACCCTACTCAGTAGGAAAGAGAAAGAATATGATGAATCACAGATCTAGGATCTGCAATAAACAATCAAAGTGATGAAAGGTGTGAAGGTTACCTGTCTCCCGGGCGCAAGGGCCCGTGGTCGGGCGCCCAGTCGACCGCCATGCCGGCACCGCGCGGCGCTGCGCCCCACGAGCCCTCGCGCGCCTCCGCCGACACCAGTCCGCCCTGCCCGCCGCACTCGCGGACCATGCTGCAACAAACACGCTCTATACATCACGAATGCATCACACAATATTATAGTTATCATCATCCGCTATATCGATACTCTGTGACTTGTTTGACTGTGACTTTTTTTTGTTTTTTTTTTTTTTATTTGTGACAGGCTAGTGTTTGACCACTATCTCACCTGATGGTAAGTGACGATGTGATCGAAGCTGGTAAACACACTAGACCTGGAATACGCAGGCTCTCAAGGATAACTGCCGGAACACCGTATTTGGCTTGGCGGCAGACTTTCAACTTGATGGTGGTAAGCTACTTTGGTAGCAAGCCAGGCGAGCAACTCACAAATGCTCTACCACCTCTCAAATGTCACCTGATTAGCACCACCCGGGGACCACGTGTAGGGAGTCAGACTTAAGGGGTATCCTCCTACGGACGTGGGTGACTCAGCCCCCTTATTTTTAACTGCCCGTTGGCTCAATTGGGTACGCGTTCCCGGCGGAACACAAGTTTTGTCCCAACAGGAATATGTGTTTCTGGTGCTGGGTGAGATTGTGTACGTGATGTGAATTTTTCCGGTACCCACGACACAAGTTACTGAACGTAGTAAGGGGCTGTGAATGTGATAGTGTTTAAGTTTAAGTTAAGTTAATACATCACGAATGCATCCCCAATATTTATAGGTATCATTATCAGCCTATATCGTTCACTTGTATATAGTCGCGATTAAATTAAGCAACACAAATAAGGCAAATGTGGTTAGGTATTAAACCAAATTTCCTAAAACTGTAACTGAATTAACAATGGGAAATGTTTAAATGAATAGTAAAAAGCTTATTATACACATAAATTTACTTCAAGTTGTTACAAGAACAAGTTAAAGTATAATAAACAAAAACGACCCTCTAGTGTTGCACAATGTTATGGGATAGCGCTGATCACAGCGGGCTGGCATAGATAACGTTCGAGAATGCAGTAAAAGCCGTAAAATAGTGTAGATTCATAGAACCAGTCGGCCAGGCATCTCCGCTCGTCACGGTCGGCGGAGCCGCGCCTTTCGCGGCCGAGTAGAGGTAGGTAGTTAGTGCTTACAGTATGGCAGTGCTTATAGGGCGTCTATAAGTCCTAGGCATGTGGCCAGGAGTCATGGTCGAGGTCACGCCGCAGGGCAGTGCTCTAATCGCTGGGTGGCTATGATTTGGGATCATTTTTTATTTAATTTAATAGGTTAGCGTTTGATCACTAACTCACCGATGGAAAGTGGTCGAGGATGGTAATCACGGTAGGGTAAAATGACGCTACCAACCCTCATTATTAGAAAAATGTATGACCAAAATTTTAATTGCATTTATTTAGGTATTTGATACTCGTACTATATATTAGGTATGTACCCCGATAACGCAGTTACAAAAATGAATGTTTCTACCAAATACTATGCTAATAAAACAAAAAAAATTAAAAATAAAAACATGGAAGAAGATTATGCAGCTGTTTGGAAAAACCGATCCGAGATCCCAACAAGCGTTCCCCTATCTATCACCTGGGAACACGACATCTAGGACATTAGGGTACCCGAAGACAAAATAATATCCCACCTACACCTACCCTCGTCATGGCCACCCCATGCACGCGAGGCCGACACCTACGCCCTGTGCGCTTCAAACTGCCCTTTGTTCCCTTTGCACCTAGTCCTGTCGGCTCGCCGCCCGACCAGCCTAGCCTGAACTATCTCGGAGCTTTGATAGACTGTTGAAAGTTAAATCAACGGGCAGCTAGGCAATAAAACGCAACTGTAGGAACTGTTAGATAATCTGTGTCTTTAGTAATGTTCCCCGTAATGTTTACTGTTAAACAAATGCATTAATTTCATTTATTTACTTAGGTATTAGCCGTATATAACACCTACACTTACCTAGGTAGGTAAGTATTTAACATTCTCGCAATTCATGAACAGCTGTGATCTCTCGTTAGTTGTTACATGTTAGTTCAATGATTCCGTATCGAATGATTCCGTAAGAATAATATTATTATTTTTTGAATCGAGAAAAAAAAACCGTTCTTTTTATTCTGCTCATTTTTCGATTCCAAACCACTCCCCACAGGATTGTGCACTACTTACCAATGACGGTATATAGTTCAAAAGTTTTCTACTTAGGATGGGAAAGAAATATTTTCAAGGCATGTTTTTCGCCTCTCTCTCCCACAGGCGCCTTCACATCTGTTCAAAGAGGCACAAACTATGCTCTAGACCAATACTTAAAACAAAAGGCTTCTGTATCAGCGTGAATACATTTTGGTTCTTTACTTTTATTTACAACAAACGCAATCGAGAACTTATTTAACATTTCCTAACATAAATATAGTTATTTATGAGTTATTAAATATAGTTATAATGTTTATATAAGTAAAGATTGAGAATATTTCGTTTATGTAGGTATCACAGGTATTTCAGCCGTTTTTTTGGAAATGTAGGGGAGGCCTCTGGATATATGCCTGTATAGGATTTGAATTTTTTACGGCTGAGTTGCTGATAATGATGATGAATAGAACGCAATACTATAACAATCTGTATTCTGTAATCCGCACTCTGAATTCTAAGACATAAGACCTTACTACGAACTAGGCTTTAGTTTGGGACTCTATGCATATTTATTATATACTAGCGAACCGCGACGCCCGTTCTTGAGTTATAAAATTACAACAAAAAGTGGCATTGATTTTTATATATGTAGATTTATACTATATTTATTACTATTTATTATATATTTAAACTATGTATGTAACTACGTACCTGCTAACATGTGTATTGTGAACTTTTGTAAAAATATACATTATCTTTGTAAAATATAAACTTTCATTTTCATATGTATTACTCAGACAAGTTAGTAGTGATATAATACTTTAGTACAGGTACTTTGTGGGATGTTGATAGAGTTCGGGAGATTTCCCACGGAAGTCGTGCGTGGAACGCGTGCGCAGCGAAGCGTCACAGGCACGGGGAAAATCGTAATAGACTTAGGTAGGTAACATGCAGGGAATACACAACATTACTTTTACTACGATAATACTTAAGCAGATGAATGCGCAACAGTTTAAAAAAGTTTTACGGTACAATTAGCTGTAGTTTCAGTGGACTCTGGCCGCACTGAAGGCTAGCTGACAGTTTATATTGTAGTAACACTTATTCTAAACTTTTACTGTTAACATAATTATTAAACAATACAATACGGACATAGGTATGCCGTACTTTGCGAATCTGGCAATAGAGTCATTAACTTTCATGAGTGCCTCTTTGGGGCCCATGTGAATAAACGATTTTTTGATTTTATGTCCAAAATAGAGACCCTTGCTTCACCTAATAAGTAAATTGTCAATTATTAGGGTTCCGTACCCAAAGGATAAAAACGGGACCCTATTACTGAGACTTCGCTGTCCGTCTGTCACCAGGATGTATCTCAAGAACGGTGATAGCTAGACGGTAGAAATTTTCACAGATGATGTATTTCTATTGCCGCTATAACAACAAATACTAAAAATAATATAAAATAAATATTTATTTACCATAAAACAAACTTGTTTTTTTATAGATAATGATACGGAACTCTTCGTGCGCGAGTCCGACTCGCACTTGGCCGGTTTTTTATATTTTAACGCCTATGGTGATATAGAAGTATAAAATACACATAATAATAACATCAGAATAGCAATTTATTCAACATCTAAGTAATCGTATACTCCAGTAAGGACTATGGGTGGTGTTATGATTACTTAGATGTTAAACAGTTAAATGCTCCGGGTCTAAGTGACTATATTTACTAAGTCCTTCCTGTGGTTCCGTGGGGTCTTAAAAAGATATACACAATTTTTAAAAATATACTCATACTTTATGTTTATTGATTTTCATTTCAATTAAATCGTATCTGTATCTGATGGCAATAACGCCGTAGCACCATTAAGTAATACCACGTAACTTCGTAAATTCCTAACAGTAGTCAAAGCGTAGGAAAGAGCCCCACAAATTATTTATCTCTGACAATGTATCTCCAAGCAAGTTACCGCCGACGGAGAAAGAAGGTATTTATCTAGTTGTCAGGCTAATGCCGCTATGATGACGGCTACCACGCGACGCAGGCGGCTGATGGTACCCTAACGCGGTAATAAGAGGCTGTGTTCATGTCGTAGCGAGAAAATGGTCAAGAATGTATTCGAAAATCATGTTACAAAATGTAGGAATTGTTGGTACACATGCAAATATAAGGTATGTTATCTCTGTGGATATTGCTGAAAGAATACAGCTATATATTTGATAACAGATTACGTTGAAATTACCTAATTATGTAAGAATATTCGATTGTGAGTCCATATGCATTGCTATACTCTAAATACACGATAGTATTGTGCATATGCCTATAAAAAATCTTAAAACAATATCATATTACAATGAAATCAAGATTACAATGTACAATTCTATTTAGAACACTGTGCTATCTTCTCTACAAAATTGAATAATCATTAGGTTAAATTTGACATGTAGGTACTTAGATTTTAAAATAAATTATATATGCGGAGTTCACGTTATTTACCGTAACGTTTGGTGTTATTAGTGAAGCAACTCTAACCGACTACGGTTAGAGTTAACTATTACAGAACTATAAATTACACAGATATCAGTCATAAATTGATCTTGCACATTACTGTAACCGCACGTGGCCTGATCTATCTATACGCCACGGCCAGGGTGGAATCGCGGTAGCGACAGCGGCTAGTTGACGCGAATTATGCGACCGATCGCTATTTTACCAAAGGTATTCGTACATAAGAGTATATCCAGAGTTCTTTAAGCGATAAGACCGCTGATTGTATATTTCAATTTAATTTAGTGTTATTAATAATTTGTGTTATTATTTCAGTGATTTATGTAAACAATAAAATGGTATCTATTTATCCCAAATTACAGATAGTAAGTAAACAGTATCCCACACAATCACAAACAGAACTAGAAACACAAATTTTCATTGCGCAGAAAGCTTGTTTCCGTTCTGGAATCAAACCCCCTTAGTTAGAAGGCGTAGCGCACCCAACAAAGCCAACGGGCAGTTTTAGCCTTCAAAATGTTCTAAGCTTTGTACTATTAGAGTTGCATTGCGATTTGTGATCACCTAGCTCCTTAAAGCCTTCCAACGCTACCGCGTGTCCACTCTGACCAGGCCCTGAAGTGGTCATATATGGGTGACAAATATACCAGCATGGACAAATGCGTGTATTGCTATATGAAGCTATGATTACCGAGTTGATTTATATGCAGCAGTAGACAGGTATACGCCGCGCAATCAGAAGTCCGCCGGATATGGGCATAACATGGCGCAGGTACATGTATGAGCAGTTAAACTATTCCAGAGATTTTGTTATAAGTGCATAAGAAAACTTGTTTTGTTGGTTTAAATCATACAACGATAAAAACGATAAATCTATTACTCTGTTGCAAAAATACGCACTGAAGTCACTGCGTATTTATACGGAACACACGGAATTATATTTTATAAGTAGTGAATATAGTAGCCGAGGTCCATATAAAAATCTCGCGGTCTAAGTAAAAACACTATATGGTAGACATTCCACAAATGCGTTTTGCTTCCACATTAATTGTGCGAACCGGACAATGGAATGAATTCCTTGTCTGTGTCGGTGTTTTATTCAAATTCAAAAATTGAATTAAAATTAACCATATGAACCACATGGAAGTCTTCAAGTCGCGAATGATTAGGTATGTATCTTCTAGTCAAACTTGCTCCATCGTAGACTACATCGTCGCTTACCATTAGGAGGGTTAATAGTCAAACCTTAAATAAAAAAAAGTAAGTTGGACTATAATTTTCTGCAAGTTTCTAACGATCCTTTAAAACGGAGTTAGAAGGGAAAAGATGTTGCCACATTAGCTAGTCGTTTATGTTGAACGATGTTTGTTTTTGTTTAAGTCGTTAATAGATGTGCAATTACATGGTGACAAATGATGCGGTGTGACGAATCGACGACGGCGACGATGGCGAGTGGTCGCCACTGTCCGCGGCTCGTCATCCTCCGATTGCAATAATCTTTACTTTCACTTTAATCTCGCTTTTACTATTACATTCGTCGTTAACAGTTCACATCGCGCTTGTACATTATCGAGATAATTCCCACGATTTAGTGAAACCAAAAGCTGTTAAAATTTACGCTAACTTCTGCTGATTTGTTAACAAAAGAAATTGCATAATGAAACCAAGTTCGCCGTGGTGATTTAATTATAAGATAGCTCTGATTATCTTAATGTCTTTATTACATTTTGTTTTATTTTCCCGAGTTCACATTTGGATGCTTTATTTGCTAAAAACAATTAAAAACAAAGACATGTTGTGTTCACACAACAATGTCCCTCATCAATCATGTACGTAATTCCCGGCTAACTTGACATTATAAAGAGAAGTTTTCAGATATTTAATTGTTGATATGTTCATTAGTACAAAGGTGTTACTTACAGACACTCAATTGTTCTCAGCACTAAATAGGTAAATAATTATACATTATTTAATAAAATTATTTTTTCCTAGAAAAGAGGAAAGTAATAATTACGTAGATAGTATTTCACGCATCTAGATAAACCGTGAGACAAGTTCTAGGCTTTCCCAGACACTTGAGCTAGTCTAGGTCTTATTTCCGCTTAGGAGGATTGTACTGGTTTATTATCAGCTTCATCTAAAACGAGTTGTAAGCACAGCCATAGATATGCGTATTCTAGTTGCAGTTTCTTGGAAATAAATTCACTGGTAAGTTGTGCATCTTTTACAAATCATGTTGAAAACGTCGCGTCGCGTCGGTTGCAATCCGGAATCGCAAGTTAGAAAAGGCACAATTTTTTCGTGCCATTGAGTAGGTATTTCATTTGTAACTAAAATGAGGCAGATCGTTTTTTTTTATTTTTTTCGTGATAGGCAAACTTTTGACCACTATCTCACCTGATGGTAAGCGATGATGTGGTCAATGAAGAATGGACAATGGAGCCTAGAAGATACCTATTCACTCGTGACTTGAAGACTCCCATATTGTACTCATCAGGAATTTTTTTATAAAAATAATCTGCTATTCCATTAGTTTTAGTTACTTACTGTGTGATCTTAAGTGTTCTTTATCTACCAACTTAGTAACATTTAAAGCTTCTTGTCGTTAAGAATCAGGAAGCCAAGTTAGCTTTGTAGAGATCTGTGTCTAGAATACCAAGTGACTCGCTAAACGCGATATGATCGCAGCATTTCAAAGACGTCTTTGGCCAGAAAGTTAATACGTTTAGGTAATTTGCTTTAATAACTCCATCGAAGACGAAAATGTAAAGAGCATCTATTTTAAACCAAGATTAAGAAAAGTTAACGAAAAAGAGTTAAATATTTTAAAATCAAACAAAGTCGACGATGATCAATCAAAAATCAAAATCAAAATGTGTTTATTTGTCAGAGTATGGTAAGTAAATAATAGTAGGACATAGTATTAGTTTCACATACTCTACCGTTTCCGGTGAACAAATATTTAAATGTAGATATCAAAAAGGCGAGACGGCTGTAATTTTGTGAATCTGGCGGTAGAGTTTCATTAGTGCCATTATTTGGGACCCATTTGAATAAACGGTTTTGATTTGATTTGTTCCACTGTCCAATGTTATCTTTTCACAGCTGATATCTACAGATTATTCTTTATATGAAAAGAAGATAACGTGGCAGAGAAAAAGTTTTTTTAGTCTAATTTATGCATTTAAAACCACACAGCCACTAGAATACTATAAAATAATAGTAAACAACATTGCTTTTCAACAATGTAAAATTAGGTTAGTGTCTCGTGCTTCACCGCAAGGATCGGAGTGGGAAACCGAGAGAGGTACAACCGTAGCCGCAACCGCAGCGCCCCGTGAGAAACCTACGCCATAGTCCCAATACCTTATTAGCTTAACTCTATTACTATAATATGATACCAATATTTCACAGCGGCCGCCTACAAACAGCGCTTTGTTTGCGACCATTCGTGCGACCGCGAACTAATTGACAACACTCGCGCGTGAGAGTTTTCTTCTACTAATTATAAACATAAATAGCACTGATAATTGATTCAATGTGTTGGTTATATCTTCGTGTCGGGAGCCCTTAGTTTCTCCTATTTTAATGAACTATTGGTTTAATTGTGTATGCTCACGCGGCATGCAAGCGCGATTTTATCAACTCGCATTGTCTGTCTGGTCGCTGGCATTGCATTTCTTTTAAGTGGATTTAGCCGTTTTGCCTATCGAGAATAAAAAAAAGGCGATGAAGGTACGAACGAACAGATTTAGTTGAATTTTTATGTGTAACTACTACCTCAACAACGAAATTCAAATTAAGACGATGGTTAAGATAGCAATATAATATAGAGAGCGGAGGAAAATCTCTAATACGAGGGAACGACTTCGGCAACTAAAGACTAAATCCTTAAAATGTGTTCAATCCATAGACTTTCTCTCAAATTCTTTAGGGTACTAATTTAATGCGCGTTTAGGTTAGATAAGAAGCGGCCTATATAATAAAACAAAAAATTAAAAAAAATCCTTTTTTTTTTGAAGTCGGTTGAAAATGGGTATCTAATAAAATCAAATAATATTTTTACAAACAAACGCATTCAAACGCATTCACACTTACAGCCCCACACTAAGTTCAAAGACTTGTATCGTGGGTGCCGGAAACATTCACATCACACACATTACACCCAGGATATAGCCCAATAGCAGGAATAACTCTAGATATTGTATCAAGTACTCGCATAAACAAATAAAAAATGTATATAATGACAGTTACAGTTTGCTCAAATTCTGCTACACAAGTGTTACTTTCGAAGCAAACCGTGATCTATAATTGTTCGCAAATTGTTGGGTGATGGCACTCTCTCTCATTGATTTTGTCTAACCCAGATTTTGGAGAGATTTTTCCCAACGATACTGTCAATATTGTAGAAAGTGTGTCGCCGCCGCCCCTCGAACAATGGCCAATGTCGTAATAATGGTAACAATTGCCGGCTATTTGCGGAGGATATCATGCATCTTACGGTTAAATAAGCTGTTAGCGCGAACGGCACGATTTACACGTCCCTGATAGCCGAGCGCGGCCAATCCGCCGTGAAAGGAACGTAAATATTCGTGTAATCACTGCTTAAATTGTTTCTCATGATAACGATCCATGAGAAATGCGGAAAGGTTCGCTCAGTATTAGATAAATAAGCGCTTAATTAAATCTTTGCAAATTGTTTCTTATGTGAGCTTGCTTTTATATCAATTAACGGATCAATTTCAATTCAAATGGTTGTAATTGTCTTCTTAATAGGATAGCCGAAAAACTGCTGATGGAAGTTTAAATCATGGAGAATTTCGACAAATGACATATGAGAGCTATATTGTAAAAAAAGAAAAAATTAAACAGGCGAAAAAGATCAAATCTAGTTTGACCTACTGATTCATTGATTGGCTAAGTTAGCTACACACAGTCTGTGGTTCTATAGTTGCTCACCTGTAAAGCTAGAGTTGCAGGTTCGTGGAATCGGCGTTCACCTGAACACCTTCAGTTAACTTTTGGCAGTTCGCATAAAACCATTGTTTGATGGTGACAACCTGAGGTCCTACTTTGCTCACCTATAGAGCGAGGGCTGCAGCGCGGCGGAGTCGGCCTGTTCAATGAGCTGCGCAAGTGCGCGCGCCTGCTCGCCCAACGTTAGTAGTTCCAGCTCCTCGCGACCCAGCTTGTACTGCAGCTCGGCCTGCTGGATCCGCGTGTCGATGTTACTAATTAAACAAAATTATTTTAAAATATGCAGATAGTTCTTTAAACAAATATAGTGAAATAAAGAGAGTTTGGAAACGAAAAGAATATCACAAATCTCGTCAAAATAGTTATAAGTACAGATAGTCCTTACTCAGTAACATGTGTTTTTTCCAGCCGTTTTCGTAGCTCCTGTATGTTGTTCTTCCGAATATCGAGGTCCTGCTTGACCGCTGCAGCGCGGTCCTCCAGCGCCCTACGTTCGTCAGCGGACAGCGCGGCGCATTCCTCGCGTGATCCATTGCGGCAAGCGGCAGGTGAAGCTGCTTGAGCCGCCAGACGAGTCGCGCTCAATGAAGCGCTTAACTGCTTTTTTAGACTGCAGAAAAAAATATTCCTTAATCCAAAACATATTTGTAAGTATTACGCGGGACATGTAAATTGTTTTTGTTCTGTGCGATTAATTTACAAATAGAAAGAAATAGAAGGAATAAATATTTGGTGAATGATATACATATTGAGATGCGAAATACACACTAAGTTCCTCCACTAAGATGACCTATGTGCCATGAGACAGTAACACTAGGTCCTAGGATTTACGAATCTCTCTGATTATTTATTATTGGATCGACTCGGAATTTTACGTCTTGGTCGGCTTGTTTGCAACATTACCTGAATCGCATAACCTTAGCGCTGCCAATGTAATGGCGATCGCGATGTGTATTTCGGCTTCCTGAAGGATATGCGACTACGGATTATGGAGGGTATTCAAGCATTTAAACGAACCTTTGTATAAGCGAGTCTTTGTCTGTCAAGGCAGTGCGCAAAGCATCCAGCTCCCGCGAGACGTCCCTTGCGCCCGCGCTGCGTCTTCTCGTGCCTGCCAGGGACACCTCGATACTCGCCATCTGTATACGAAAATTGTTACACTACTCTTCTGACGTATGCTTCAATAAGACACATTTAGATTGAGTTTGGTGTATGTATATTATATATTGAATAATACTGTAACTGACCAGCCCAAAAATATAGGTATTTCATCGACCGATTAACATTTACTGGTATTTTCGCCGTAAACTCAATTGTTTATGAATTTTATTCGTCACTGTTACATGACAAAGAAATTTACTAAATCGCCCTAGGAGTAATTTTTGACATTTTATACATATTTCATTACCTAAGTTTTTAAACTAAATATTAACTTCACCGTCAATTTCCCAGATGTGTTCCAAACTTAGGTGGCTCCTAAGGCTGATGAAACGTTTTTGTGTGCTAGGCAACTCCTAAATACTTATAGGCATCTCACTTAAGCGACTTGTCAAGTTGGTGAAAATAGCTGTATTTCGTGATTGAATTATGGAAAAAACCAGACGCCATATTCTCTCAAAAAAATATCAGAAAAATTGGTTAACATACGTGGGAAATATGATGTAAAATACCCCAATAAGCAATATTAGTCGATTTGAGGACTAACTTATACATAAATAACGAATTATAAATGTCATCTTCTTTTGGCAGTCAGTTATTAAGGTTCGGTTTACTGACCAATAACAATTATCTACTGTTAATTTCTTCATAATAACGACCTGCACCTTTTTCAGATATTGTTTTTTTATTCTCCGCAATATCTAACCTGTTATTTCGGAGCAAAATTATCCACACAGAAACTATTTACTCATAAAGGTTCACCACCACTCTATTATGAGGATCACACTTATATTATAAATCCGAAAGTTTGTATCTAAGTGTAAGTGTGTTTGTTTTCTCTTCACGTTGCATCGGCTGAACGGATTTGGATTTGATTGAAACCTAGGATTAACACAGGCTACTTTTAAACTTGTTAAATGCGGGCGAAGCCGCGCGGCACGGCTAGTATTATATAAAATTCAGCCTGCTTTTGGTATATCTGTATAATTGCTTTATGCATAATCATAACCAAGTTCAACAGATCGAGCAGATCTACATAGATGTGTACCTACATTCCAGCGCATACCGGTCTTATTATCTTCAATTACTGCCATATCACATCAACGTTAATAAAATTGCTTTAATCTCCACCCGTTCTATAAAATACGTATCAGGCTCATAATAAGTAGAAAAAGGCCTGTCGCCGCCACTTATGACAGTTGATAAAAACAGGCGCGATCATCTGATTTATAGCTTAACTTGTTCCCCACGTTTTCCAATAACAGCTAGTTGTAAGCCGTGTAAAAGGCGTTATTAGTAGCCCTTTTATGTACAATAAAAATAGTGTTATACGATTAGAATTCAATCCGAAGACCTGTCTGACGACAGACGAGACACTTACCAATTCTGTTATCGTGATGTATTAACAAGGATATTTACGCTCTTGAATCCATTAACCCACGATCAACGTAAGGTAGCGAGCCTATCGGTTTTCTATTTATCCATTTTGGAGAGTGAGCGCAGGAATTACACGAGTTAATTACCCCATGTCCTGTTTACCACCAAAGAACCAGACAAACTGTCAAACGTCATCGAGCGAACTGGAGGTATGTCAAACACTAATATATTTGACATACCTCCAGTTCTCTCGAAGCATTTTGTTTATACGTTTATCATCCGTACAGTAAAGAAGTGGAACTCATTGCCTGCGTCTTTGTTCCCTTAACGGTGCAATCTGGGTGTCTTCAAGTATAGAGTGAATAGGTACCTTCTAGGCAAGCATGTCCCATCTTCGGCCGCATCGTCACTTTCCATCAGGTGAGATAGTGGTCGAATGCTTGCCTGTCCAGAATAAAAAAAAAACTGGGATTGTTGAAGTCTAGAGTGAATAGGTATCTTCTAGGCAAGCAAGCTGCATCTTTGACCTCATTCTCGTTTTTTATCAGGTGCGATATCAGTCAATAACTTGCATATGCAGCATAAAAAATAAAAATGTACCTAACACAGTCCCAGCATGCTAATATAATTACAGGCAGTGCACGCGGTTCATTACTCTAGAACCGATAAATATCTCACACTAGAAGGTTTTTTCTTTTATAAACAACATTAGATATGTATCTATCTCCACTCGACAAATTCCGAGTATAAGATATGCATCTTCGCCCACTATATCAGACTCTGGTAGACTGCCTGCATTACGCCTAAGTGGATAACGTTGTATATAATATATGAGTGTATGAGTACCTGGCATTTTCGACTGAGATTACCTAGTATGGTTGTAGTAGACCCTGGTAATGTTTAATCCTCTGTATGATTGAGGCAGTTTTTTTTATTGGAATACATATATTTTTCCTGATCTTTCTAAATAATTTTAATTCCTGACGACCCAAACAATAGAAACGTTAAGGTTTAGTGGATAAATATATTTTTTATATTTTTATATAAACAAGTAATTATTAAATTGTATTATTAATGTGGCAATAATCTACTGTTAGTTATTGAGAAGTTCCATTATTATGTTCAGTACCTGGATGACCAAGCTTTGCTCCGTTTTTTTTTAAGTTTAAACGACGTTTTCTAAAAATGAAACCTAGCTAGATCGATGTATCGCCCCCGAAACCCCCTGCATACTAAATTTTATGAAAATCGTTGCAGCCGTTTCTGGGATTCAGATTACACATATATATACAATAATTGCTCGTTTAGATATCACTAACGAGTAGATACAATTTTGTTTTGACGTATAAGAGGGGTCTTTAGCGTTTTCATTCTATTTATAGGTACGTATTGTATGAGATAGTATTTTATATTTTAGAAAACGGCTCCACATTTTATCAGAATTCCATATTTTCCACCTTATTACATAAATATTTGTGACGTCAATTCACACATTTTTGATGTCAATGATTGGTCAACTTCCTTTTACGGCAGCCATGATTGATTCGTAGACGTTTCAGAATAAACGCCAAATTTGCCACGTTTAAAATTACTCTAACCCGCTGCATTTTGAAATATTTATTGTTTAAAGAAATGTAATGTTTTTAAAAAGTTATGCATACTCCTCTTACTCGACCGGCGCATTTGACTGGATAAAGTTTAAATCAACGAATTGTATGTAGAGTGTATACAGCACGACAAAACAGCACACATTGAATGCGATCCTGGCGTGTGCACCCACAACACACGAGATATTGAAAAGATACCATCTAACGGCTCCATTGGAAAGTATCGTATTAAGATGTAACTACCGGATAGTGCGTGAGAAAAGGGCGTTATACAATTACGGTACATTACACACAATAGTTGGGAAACTTGGGAACGAGGAGTTATGTACCGAGTTTATAAGAAGTACGCAAAGTCACAAACTCTGTTTTCCGTAAAGATGGCCGATACGTGGAATCTCGCGCTAGCATCGTTGAGTGTTTATGAACTTTATAAATATTCGCACTATCGCAGATCTACGATGGCTGAGATAGTCGCCGTAAATGTAATCCTTTATTTATCTGTCACTAGAAGTGGGATGGTGAGAATTATTGTTGTAGATGTGGCGATAGGTTACGTGTGTGTTTCGCTGCTGGTCTATTGCTAAGACGTTTTGTATAGTGACAAACTAGATAATCATTGTTGACAGAAATACGATTCTAAGCTAAATTAGTGATAAAGGAAACGAGATTTCTTATTCTGTTTTTTCTGGTAAATTTTATTCTGATCTTACTGGTTACATGGATAGGTCTTCTTATGTAGACAAGCCTTTTTTAGTTGCATCTGTTTCCTAGTCCTATGGTTCGATTCCCGGTAGGAGTATAATTTTCTTTCCAAGTTTTACGTATCTGGATTTGGGTGTGATTGTATGTATGCTGTTAATGTTTCTGGCATCCACTGTATAAGTTTTCAATTAAGTTTAAGACTGAGAGTGTGGAAGCGTTTGTATTTTTCTAGGAAGTAACTAGAATATAAAAGCACCCAATCATTTTATGTAGGAAAATACATGTCAATTATAGAATCCCTTTTCAACATGCAATACTCAGAGAATACGTTAGACATGAAAGTTCAAAAGCACTTCCAAGGTCTGATCCGGCGAGTGGAACGAAGCGTGCTGGCGGACAGGAAATCTCGAGGCCCGACTAATGACGATAAGCTGACGTATCCTGAGTGACACGGTACTATCCGGATATAATGTCAGTGTTCTAATTATACTTTAATGAAAGTTGTACGGCTCAAGGCAAAATATAGTGCGTTATATTTTCTATTATACCATGGCTGCAATCTATATTTACAATAAATGATCATACCAACGTATATACATGATCATACATGTATAAAGCCTTTGATTCTCCTACACAGAATAATAATCATAAATTTAATTCTATTTAAAAATGCAAAACCTTGGGGTAAAGTGCATTATCATAATATTTCAACATTTTCTTTTTCAAAGACATATAGGTAGAACTTTGGTTTGCTTATCATGTTTTTTACATCTATTTGATCGCAAATCTAGAATTATATTTGACACATCTTAGGGACATGATATAAAAAGCGCCCGAGCCGCACGGCCCAGGCGCTGCATGTGAAGATAAAATGTAAGGCGCCTAAGGGACAATGATATACAAAGCGGCCAGGGCGAGGCCGAGCGGCGGGCACGCGGTGGGCGCGTTGTATATCAAGTCCCTTAGAAGGATTATGTTTGTGCTAGTGAGAGAGGAAACTCGTGAGTCTATTACGTGATAGACAGACTAACGCCAGTTTTTATACTTATTTAGAGTTAAAGAAATGTATAGTACCTAGAAACGTATGGTAATTCCAGAAATGTTTGACAACAAAGACTGTGAGTGTGTGGTACTTCACTGTTTCATACTGATTTTTTTATCTACAACAAGAAGAAAACGTGTTGATGATGATTGGTAGGTCTTATACAAATAAGACCTATCAATGAGAACGATTTCATACAAGACGTCACATCTTCAAGGTAGGAAAAATGACCCAGGTTAATTTTTGTATTTGCATCTACTCGTATCTCGTACACAAACACCTTATATGATATAAAATACCATCAACAATTTGAGTACTAGTCGCTAATTGAAGTGAATGGTGTTGTCCTCAGCGTTTTTAGTTTTTACGACGCGGAGACGCACGTGATGCGTGATTGCGTCGGATTTCAACTAAATTGACATTTGATTGACCTAATGTTAGTTTAATTTACTTAACTACGACTTATATAACGCGTAATTAAAACAAAAAATGTGTTGCGAATGGTAATGCCGCACGCGCACGTCACGAAATCTATCGGAAATGTACCTGGCATGCCTTGCTTGTAAAAAATACTCTTATTTACTAAATATAATTAAGAAACGAGACGGGTAAGTCGCTTGCCTGTCTTAATAATTGTTGTTTGTTTATTTAATGGCTGTCGTTACCAGCTGTACTAGGATCTCTTCAGTTTTTGGGATGTATGCATAAATGTGGGGAATGTAGATAATAAAACACAAAATGTAAAAAAACCATCGAATTAATTTCTATTAAACAATTTTGTGATCTATTTTGCCATCTAGGGAAGGTATAATTAAAGGTATATAGATTGTTAAGTATAGTATAATTGTCTTTCAAAAATAAAATAAAATAATAATATATTGTCATTCAGGATAGTAATAAACTAGGGCTAGACTCTGTAAACTGGCCAACAATGTCAACTAATAATGAACCCAACTTAAAATTATATCAAAAGGACATGATACATTTCGTATGCTGTGACTGCCATGGAGAATCCTCCACGCCTGACAGGTGGAATAAATAGTATCAGCTACCGTCCGTGCTAACCATAGCAGTAAACTATCTTTGCCATAGATAAGTAAGGTGCTGGCAAATTGTCGCCTGTTGTCGCAGCCAGTCGCCACTTGTTGCGATCTGCTGCTCGAGGCACTGCGCTAATTGTGTGTTGCCAGAACGAGGGATAGCGAATGTATTGTAATTTATGACTTAACAGGCAGTTTTTACGATAGTATATTTTTTACATGCATCCAATACTTATAAAATAAGTACGAAACTTTGGATGTTTTTAATTCAATCACATTAATCATTGATAAGATTGATTGATAAGCCCCGTTTGAATTAAATTTGGCAGAGAGAACATTTTAACTCATGAAGTACAACCACAAGACAAATTGTCTAACGTCATTTATTTATTGATGACACACCATAAAGCATTTCGCTTTTACATTTATCATCCGTCCTGTGAAGGAATGGAATTATTGTCCGCGTCTTTGTTCCCCGAACGGTATAATCTGGGAGTCTTCCATTCAAGACTGAATAGATATGTTCTAGGCAAGCATGCTACATCTTCAGTCTCATTATCGCTTTCCACTAAGTAAGAAATTAGTCAAATGGTTGCCTGTCGAGCCTTAAAAAAGAATAAGAAAGTAATTAAAGTGAGCGGAGCCGCAAGCCACTGTACTATATGTTATCTTTGATATCAAGTACGCATACATTTATAAAAGTCTGTTTATTGTGCTGCCGGCTTTGATGATAGATAAATATAATTGTATATACATAACTTACATGTTTTCATAATATTAGTTAGTTCCATTTATAATTTGAGAAGTAGGTACACAACATTGGTAAGGAATAAATATTTTAGTATTCATTTCAATCTCTTTCATCTTTATGCTTGCCTTACTTTCGAAGGTTCAAAACAGTAACTATAAAGTGTGATCATTTTGCCAAAAAGCAATTAATCTATATATGTATGTATATATATAACAATCAATTGCAAAGTATTGTACTATATTCACTAGCTCCACCCCAGTATTTACTTCCTTTATGCGACAGCCTTTTGTAAAACTGTCAATTTTACTTTCAGGGGTCCGTTGAATCGGAAAAAAACTAGGATGACATAACATGTCTAGTGAGTGCACTGGTATAGAAACATGTCAGTTCATTTAGTGCCACCAATGACATAGGCCAAATCCCCTATCCCCCCGTTACCATCTAATAACAAGATAAACCATCAAACATCACCAATTTATGGTTGATATACCAGTTCACTCGAAACGATTCGCTTCTACGATTATCGTCGAAGAATAGAAATCTAATTCTACGTTTATTGTTTATCATCGTACTGCGAAAGAGTGGAACTCCTGAACGATTTAACCTGGGAGTCTTCAAGTCAAGAGTGAATAGGCATCTTCTAGGAAAGCATGCTACTTCTTCGGCCACAAACGTTACCGAATACCGTTTATCTTGCAGGTTGTAAATTATAGTTGAGAACGAATCACACCAAACATAACAACGTTATGGCGAAGATTACCTAACTTTCACGTTACTCTGTTATAAATGAGAATAAAATTTCCAATTTTCTCTTTATGGCTTCCTTATGTGGTCCATTACGTATTAATCATAGATCGTGTATGCATATTATTATTAGACATTAAAATTAATGGATTTGTCTAGAAGGCGCGCGTTTATGTCTTTTGTATGCAAGATTAAACGTTACTTAGGTACATCGTGTTTAGATAACATAACCATTATTAGTGCGCATTTACGAGAAACTGTTAAAGTCGAGAGATGTAGTTTATTACAATTGCTGCGAATGCATTATCGCCTTTATTCGATCGATAGATCGATATGATGATGTATCAATAATGTTAGGCACGGCTCTAAGTGGAAACGGAGTGGCGTTGTGTTTATTCGATGAGCTGGCTGAAGTTTTGTGCTTAAAAAATAAACCAGATGTTCTGATGTTAGTCACAGAGAAGGGAAGGGAACGCTGCAGCAGGTCCTGCCGACATAGCTCGCTACCAAACAGCTGTATGATCGCAATGAAGACACAATCCTCCTGCACTGCCAGTTCTGGATGAGTTTATGTTTTTAGTTTGCGAGAGCAGTGATCATGGTAATTTATTATGCAAACAAATAATAGTCGATGCACCGGCATCTGTCATCGGTTCTAATTAAAAATACTATTGACTCATTCTAAATACATATTGTGTAAATAACACTTGATATGAACTTAGATAAAATAAATCATTGATAAGTAAACAAAAACTTAAACAGCCCCGCAATACTTTTAAATACTTGTATCGCAAGAGTCAGCAGTATTTATATCATATAAATACTGACTATAAAATATAAGTTAAGAAAAAATTAAGCCGTGTGTCATACATATTGTTGTATGTTAAACTATATGCACCCCGCAGTTTTACCTGCGTAAGTCCCGGACCCGCGGGTATTCCGGGATAAAAAGTAGCCTATGTGTTAATCCAGGGTGTCACTAACCTCCATACCAAATTTCATCAAAATTGTTCAGCCGTTTGAGTGTGAAGAAGTAACAAACATACAAACTTTCGCATTTATAATATTAATGTGATTAACTTGGTATTATGTTTAGTAAAAACATGATTACGAGCGCGCGTTGATGTCTAATGTATGGGAATCGTGCCTAATGCCTGTTTTTGATTTATAATATAATTTAATTATACTTATGATAGTTTTCATGAAGGAGTTTTATTATGACTAATTGACGGGTTTTTTATTACCTTCACTTGTGTTCATATAAAAAACAAATAGGTACAATGTGTAAACCTATCCTGAAATAGTCCTTTCAGTTTGTTTTTTATAATCGATAGGCAAGGATTTTACCACTATCTCACCTGATGGAAAGTGGCGATGCGGCTGAAGATGTAGCATGCTTGCCTAGAAGATACATAGGCCTAACCTTAAAAAGACATAAAAAATAAGTCCTAGAGAATTGTAGTTTTTCTGTCACTTGTACAGTATAATAATTAAACGCAAGCAAAGCTTATAAACACCGACTTCACCGCTTATATTTTGGTTTTGGCTTGACCGATTTCGATTAAATTGATAGGATCACTTATATAGTATAATCTATCAAACAAAAAAGCTATCATCAAAATCGATTCATAATTGGCGAAGATATCGCGTAACATACATACAAAAAAAAACCCCCAGTCGAATTGAGAACCAAATTTTTTGAAGTCGGTTGAAAATGTATGAAAAATAAGTATACTTGCTCCAAATTCTCCGTAACAATGAAAATGATATTATGAAATCCGACACATATTTGCGTTTCCGCCCATTGTTATAATTCTCGGGGTTATACTAATAGCGTTATGCTAATAGCACATAACGTTATGTAAGTGTTGTTATTTTATAAACACATGTGGGGTCACTGACCTTGGCCTCCAGATTCTCGAGGTTGACGACCCCTCCACCGGGCTCCAACGTTTGCTGCAACAAACAAACGTGATCTTTAGCTTACATCCTCATATATAAGGCACTCTAAGCCATGATGGTGTCGTCGTCGTAAGCCCACCTTCTAGTCATGGGTCGCGGTTTCGAATCCTACGATGGGCTTGAGCTTCCGGTGAAGGTAATATCGTAATGAAATCGAGAGAGGTAGGAAATTTTGTAGTGCTCGTCTGGCTAGCTACAATGCGGCTGTCAGCGTCGGAAAGATATTCTGGCATCTATCCTAGGAACCATTCTTGTTCTTTATCCTTGAGTCATTTAATGCTTAGCGTATTTATCATCTTTGACCACATCATCACACAAACAAGAGTTATAGTGGTCAAACGCTAGACCAATAGAGAAAAAATAAACATGATAATTTATTGAAATGGAAACTGACGAAAACAACCGCCTTAGACACAATAAACATAAAAATAAACTTTCTGAATCATATCTTTGCACAATCAAGATTGTTAACGATGGTTCCGGAAATATTTCAAAAATTAAAAAAATACAAAATCTAAATTCTAAATAATTTATTTGCTAGAATGTAGGTATACATTGATGATGGATTTTAATTTAATTTGTTCCTTATACAATCTACCATACAAGTTGGTGCGCAAATATGTGATATTATTATGTTTATTCTATAAACAAATGACATTTAGTTATAAAATGAAAATAAACTCTTACAGTCACAATCAAAGTAAAATTATAAAAGTATTAATTAATCTTCCTTAATAAATGTCAAGTGTCAAGTTCAATTAAAAAAATCTTTCACCAAATTGGGATCCGGCATCTGTCATTTAGAGCAACTAATACCTAAATCTAGCATTTTTACCTCCTTGACCATAATAATTTACCAAAAGGTGAGATCGTAGTCAAATCCCAGATTAGTAGGATTATAAAAAATAATAATTCATTTGTTTTTTTAAGTTGAACTTGCGTGGATACACACGATCAATTTACTAAAAAATAATCATCATCACTTACAATCAGGTGAGATCACAACCACCGATTGCCTTTAGCCACGTCATATCATATAATAATATATGTGTTTTATCATATCATGTCATATGATATGACAGTCGTCAAAAATCAACCGTGGAATCGGAGTGCCAATTTACATGCACAATACACATAAAAAATACACTCTAAACAGAGTATCGAGTCTGTATAGAGTCGCTCTACTCGTATTTCAACGATCCAATATCGATTTTATATTCGTTCCCAAGGATCAATATATCGACAATCAGTAAAGAAACTGCATTCGATTCGAATAACTGCACATCTGCATAATGTTGGTAAACGTTAAGCACGATAAATGCACGCGGGCGTCTGCGGACATGCCTCGGAAATGTTGCCTCATTATTTTTGACTTCAGACGTTGTGTCAGCCTCGAGGTAAACGCTGACTTGCTCTTGAATGGAAGGAATTCACTATTGTAGCTATAATTTACTTTTCCTAAAAAATTTTGAAATTGTCCCGTTGTCTTAGTGTGCGCGCGCCTTATAAGTTTGTAAAAGTTTGATACCCGGCAAGAACACCAGTGTTCTCCCCAAGGGGAGAAAAAAACGCGATTACCGTGGAATACAGCAAAATTTCATCGCCTTACCTTAGAAAGGAAAACATTGGTTTCCCCTCACTCCTTGTACCACATCAGCTAGGTAAATAGACCGTTCCATATCTATCGCAGCCAGCGAGTGCGTGTGCTAAAACAGGAATGCGTGGAACTCGTGTCTCGTGTCCCATTGAGCTACAACGGTATGTTTCAGAGCGAGACACCTCGTTGTTCAGCTAATTTCACGTTATGATTACCGCAATTAGCACAAAAACTTTTAAATACTTTAATTGTGTTCGCAGAGAACAGCGGTTGAGGAAGTTTCCGAGTAAAACTATTTGGTTTTTCTACATGATAAATATAACCTATATATAACACTAGCCGTGCTTCGCCCGTTATTATCATGTTAAAAAGTAGCTTATGTGATAATCCTAGGTATAAGCTATTTACATTCCAAATTTCATCCAAGTCCGTTCAGCCGTGAAAGGGTGCAGAGCGTGAAGAGGGAACAAACATACTTACACACTTACACACTTAAACACAAACTTTCGGATTTATAATATTAGGAGGATACGGAACCTACATATTTACGACACTATTTTCTTATGATAGTTTCGTTTAGTGATAATCATCCAGTTAATTTGGAGAGTTTGTCCTAATTCACTGTAATAATATAAAACGCTTTCACACTCACAACCCCACATTAAGTTCAATAACTTGTTTCGTGTATGCCGGAAACATTCACATCACACATAATCACACTCAGAACCAGAAACACAAATTTCCCTTGGTGAGAAAATATAATATAATAGTATAAATCAGAAAGGTTGTGTAGGTATGTTGACGGATTTAATGTGTTATGTTTGTATCTAGATAGTCCATACCCTTAATTAGGACAAAACGCTACAATTTATTCTGATTGGGACGAGCAAAACTGCGGGCACAACTAGTCGTTTATAAAATACTTTAGTGGTTGTTAATGATGAGATGAGGGTACGCATTTTAATTTTTTGGAATTGTTTTGGTCTCAAGTAAACGAGAAGATCATTGGAAGGATAATCACAGGAAAGAATAGGTGTGCTACGCTACTAATCAGCCATATATTTATTATTATTATAACAATAACCGCTATATATATGACAATGTATACTCGTATGTAACGACTGAAAGAATTGGTAGATATAATCGTATAGAAGACTCTATAGAGTTTTGCCGCGAAAGTGAAAAATGGCGATGTTGATTTTGTATATTATTCTAAAACCTGTGATTCTTCGAGTGTAAATGTGTAAAATAATAGCCGTTAATACTTAGTAAACGTGCATAAGTTAGGCAAATTGTATTGTTTGTATTTGTATTGTTAATTAATTTATAGCTTTTTCTAGCGATATATGTACTAATAACTAACCCTTTACATAACTCTGAGGATAGCGCTGTGGGCTACATTAATACTAATTACTATAATATGTAATCTTTGTTTTTATTTCATTATTTATGGCGTAGCTGTTTGTTGTACCATCCTTAATTTAAAAAACATACTAAGTTGAAAAACGTGATTTTCGCCGTCACTCCAAAACTACATTAGGAGTTCTAGTAACATTTCTACCACTTTACTAGAGCATGACTTGACTATGGCTGGACCTTGACTCTTTTACTTGACTTTGACTGTGACTAGGACTTTTAATATGAAATACACTGAAAATATATTATTACTTGACACTGGCTAAATGCACAAGATTGCGAAGCCTAAATAAAAAAAAAATAACAACAGGATATAACGATATATCATTATATAGCTAAATACATGGTGTATGGCCTTTTAATTGTAATTAATTCCATTCCATTCATTTAATGTTACGTTATCGAGTTAATTATATAGTTATTTTTATGACGACGTCATATAATGTTAATATGTTCAGATAACATTAATGAGATTTTCTCAACAGAAATAATCATATGTACATTATTATCTATCTATAATGCTCATGCAAATGAGATCGAAAGATGCACGAAACCAATGTATTGAAAGTTTATAAATATTCATTTGTTAATTACTGTGTAGGCAAAACTTATTCAACATACCTAATAGTCTACTTATTCAAATGTTAATCAAATAAATATATAAAAACGTTTTGTTTGACTGTACTTGAAAATGTGGGAGGATTTGAGACTTTAATTGACGGGGGACGAATGTCTATTTTTTTAATATGGTTCAAGTCTGCGAGTCGAAGATGAACTAAACCAACTTACTAAGTAAAGATAAATACTTACAATAGGTGTTCAATATGGTTGATATTTTATAATATTGTATAAATTGTGAAATGGTAGAGCACATATTTTTTTATAGACTATAATTGATTGTCCAATCATCCTTCATAGATTAATAAACATAAACGCTTTCACACTCACAGCCCCACACTAAATTAGATGATTTGTGTCGTGGGTGCCGGAAACATTCACATCACATACACAATCACAACCAGTACCAGAAACACAAATTATCCATGGGGAGAAAACTTGTGCTCCCGCCGGGAGTCTAACTCTTAATTGGAAATTAATAGATTTCGAGCTATGTTATTCGATATAACGAATTTAATAACTATTTAATGTTATAACTAGCTCAGTATGTAGTACTAAGTGACTATTATTGATTGGGCCGTAGCTTTATATTATATTCTTTAAGAATTTGATGTTATTCGCTTGTAAGGACGTTAAATGCCTCTGACAGACGGACGGATAGTCGGACAAAGAGCCGAATCACCCAAGTCAATTAAGAGAATTAGCTTCGCTCGATCAATATCTAACCGTTATGTTTGTAAAAGTTCACAGAGGGGAATCAAGGTAATTAATTCCAGTTTTTTGATAAAAAATATTTGCTTGCTAACGAAGTCGACTGTAGTGTGGAAATGCATAGAAATCAGTTAAGAGCTGTGGAACCAGTGCACCGCGCGACTGCTCTATAGAAATTCCTCCCCGACAATAAAAGCGGCTAAATAAGTATCAACGCGAGCACCAGCATCATTAGACCGAGCTTAGGAGAAATAGAGCTGCTAACCTATTTACGAGTTCGTTACTCTACCAGGGAATACAAGCTACCTACTTGGCTCTTATGCCTTATATTTACCTACTGTACATTACTGTTACCCTACTAAATTATCTCTCGATTAATTATTAATCATTGTTTCACATAAATAGTAATCAATAAACGCTTTAAAACTCACAGACCCACACTAAGTTCGAAGACTTGACAGAAGTTAATTAATTTATTGCCATAATGGAAAGCTTAAAGCGGTGGTAAAATATTTGCGTTTTTATATTCTAGCATTACTCGTATATAAATTACACATT
Source organism: Lomographa bimaculata (assembly GCA_948107665.1). Classification (NCBI taxonomy): domain Eukaryota; kingdom Metazoa; phylum Arthropoda; class Insecta; order Lepidoptera; family Geometridae; genus Lomographa; species Lomographa bimaculata. The sequence continues at coordinate 20,182,492 of OX403589.1, read as the reverse complement.
GTAATATTATAAAAGATTAGTACTTAATGTCAAAGTGATCCTAAACAAAAATAAACAAATGTATATAAAACCGAGGCGTTATAAACAACCTAAGTATAAATCACAATTACATATAAACTTGACACATTTACTGACAATAGATTACGGTGGGTGCAATTACATGCGCGGGCGCAATGCCGCAGGTGATTACATAGTAGTTCCACTGAGTCACAGCGATTACACGGTGTGAACAGTCATTAGCCGGTCGTTATGAGCTGAACAACTTGTCCAGTAGCTATTTATTACCTGGGTTACCTAGGCACGCTTTATACTATAAGCTTTACGTTTACCACTAGACAGGAGCAGAAGGTAAACTCAGTAAAAGCAGCGCTAACACTCACACACATAGGTTTGTATGGTACAAACAGCACTCACTCTACTGATGCTACCAACTGGCGTTTCGAATTGATTTCGCTGTCATGCGCCATTTGGTGCGTTATCTATTTAAACTAGCCATATGCGAGCTATAAGTATTTTTTAACACAATGCCTACAGCAAGAATCCCTATTCCAAACTTATCTTGTCTGTAATAGCGTTTAATATCCATCGAACTTCTATAACAACTGAACTCAACTGAACTCTCTATTAAAACGCCATTGGGCCTATGGGGACCGGGAGCTTTAGAAAGCTTTAAGATTTATCTCAGGGACTGATTGAGTCGGCACATGCCCAAAATGCTGGTTTGTATTTGGGGCAGAGGATAAGCCTTGCTATACAGCGTGATAATGCAGCAAGTATTTTGGGCACTTTGCAGAACATTAAACTAGATTGACTAAATCATCTGTAACCTATTTTTTTCCCCTTTTATAACTTAAATAATTCCTAATAAACATTTTCAGAGAGATTATAGAGTACAACTATTTACCAGACGTGAAAGGTATATTTTGCTTAGAATAAAAATATACAGAACTCGTAAATAGAAACAGTTGGTGTATCATAACTGATATAATTTGACGTACCCTCGCTGCATTATTAGATTTTTGTGTATTGAGAGAATTTTTATTGAGTTTTGTCATGTCAAGCATGACGTCATACACTACCCACACGTCTATGTGTGCGTGGCCGTGAAGTGCGGCTCGTACTGTGTTTACATTCTGCTTCTATCTGTTTTGTGTATTTATATCCGTCGACAATGTCTCAGATAAATTATTGTAATTTGTCTTTTGTGGTTGACATTGCGCTGAAGATTGTCGTATATAACTAATTGGAACCTTTCATCTCTTTGCTCTGCCTGTTGCAAACTACACTAAGCGCTCATAAAAGACACAGAATATCTTTTTTTTTTCAAGCATAGTATTAACTTCACTGTAAGCCGGTTGAGCGCACACTAATCGTTTGTTAATACGATTGCGTTTAGAATGCCAACTTTAAAAAAATTGTATTGGTTCCTACTTTCATGCAATTTTCATTCAGGAACTCTGAGGATAGCGCTGTGGGCTACATTATTACTAATTACTATAATATGTAATCTTTGTTTTTATTTCATTATTTATGGCGTAGCTGTTTGTTGTGCCATAATTAATTTAAAAAACATACTAAGTTGAAAAACAAGATTTTCGCCGTCGCGTCGCTCCAAAACTCCATTAGGAGTTCTAGTAAAATTTCTACCACTTTACTAGGGCATGACTTGACTATGGCTGGACCTTGACTCTTTTACTTGACTTTGACTGTGACTAGGACTTTTAATATGAAATACACTGAAAATATATTATTACTTGACACTGGCTAAATGCACAAGATTGCGAAGCCTAAATTAAAAAAAAAATAACGACATGATATAACGATATATATTCATTATATAGCTAAATACATGGTATATGGCCTTTTAATTGTAATTAATTCCATTCCATTAATTTAATGTTACGTTATCGAGTTAATTATATAGTTATTTTTATGACGACGTCATATAATGTAAATATGTTCAGATAACATTAATGAGATTTTCTCAACAGAAATAATCATATGTACATTATTATCTATAATGCTCATGCAAATGAGATCGAAAGATGCACGAAACCAATGTATTGAAAGTTAATTAGGTTCATACTTTCATGCAATTTTTGATTGAAAAGATTTTTCAAAAAATATGGGGCGTTATTGAAGAATATCCATAGTGAAAGTATAAATTTCATATTTAATTTGATACGAAGTTACGAAATCTCTGATTCCAACTATGTTTATATCTACTGTTGCAATATTCTGCTGAAGTGCTGGATTTTATACCAAGGCCTAGCGAATAATTAATCTGGAAGATATTAAATAAGATCTGTCAGCGATAAGACCGTTTATTTACACTTAAATACATAAACGGTCTTATCGCTGAGATAACTAATAATTACTAACTACTATTAATACTAATAATTATTAACTGTTATCTATTCTTTTTTGTAGGGTTTCAATAAAGAATATATCTATTCAAATACAAATCTGTTTTATTTCCATAAATATAAATACAAATAGCCTAAGATATAACTAATAATATTATAACATTTATTTTTTTCTAATTATCTTTAACGGGTTTGTTAGCAGCTATGCTTGGATACCCTATGTTACGGTTACTGTTTGTGGGCAACTTAGACGACAGGGTGTTAGCGACCAGGAATGACCCAAACTTTCAACCTATCGATCTATTTTAAGATGTATAACAAGATTTTTATTCGAGATAAGCAAACTTTTGACCACTATCTCACATGCTGGTAAGAAACGATGGAACACATATATCACACTTTTACCTTGCAACAGTAAAATGTATTACTTACATAGCATACCAATAACAAAGGTAAACTAATTACTACAAACCAATCGGTCCATAAATTACGATTATCACGTCTACAATACCTCTCTTCTTGTAATGAACCAGTAATATGTTACAATAAGAATAATAGCCTTTATTAAATCTTACAAAACATGTTTAAATAAGTAATCTATTATTAATTAACTTAACTATTTGACACCGGTATTAAGATTGTGTTGCGTTTCCGCAAAGGTCTACCCTAGAGCTTGCCACACTTACCAATTGTGGGTCATCCTCCTGCAAGTAACACCAGTTATTTTGGAATATCGTCTTCCCATCTAAGACGCGTTTAATGCAGCTATAGTGCAGTCACATAGAAAAGTAAAAGTTAGTGTCAGCATGATAGCACAACATGTAAACAATCATTTCGTTGAGTAACAACCAACGACAGGAGCTCGCGCTGTCAACGGGTTATCAAGCGATATTGCACGTCATCACGGTCTAATTGAAAGCAGTATGGACGCTTCTGCCTTATCTTTTTTACTCTTTATTATTTATGATCGGGCTTTTGAGACTTACGGTCGTTAGAATAGAAAATTTGCACCTTAAAGTAATACGTTATAATACGGTTTCCATATAATTATCAATAGACAAACATGATGTTAGCTAAGTCTAAAAATTCCTGAATGTATTCTCTACATTCAGTTACAGCACGCAAATGAAAAAAGAAGTGTAATTTTAAATTAAGCTTAACTTTGAAGCATAAGTGCATAGTAACACTTCACTGGTGCCGTATTTCTCTATTGATTATTGTAATAAAGGCAAGCGTATTTTAACGGACCACCTTAATGTTAGAAAACTGCTGGTCGATACAATTTTCGAACGAATGTCTATATTCAAATCAGCATACTATATTGTCTTAGGATATTTCTTAGGATTTTTACATAAGTATCTACTTAAAAATTTAATATAAATTATGATCTATACAATATATTTAAAGTGGTAAAAACAGTGTGTTGACTGTGTTTTAAATGATGTAGGTATCTCTGTAATAGCTGCAAGGTTTTTGATAAATACTGTATAGTTTAGACCTTGGAATTGGACAGAGATTACTTTTGTCTGAATGAACGTGGCCCAGTTTTATATAAAACTTCCCTCCTTACTGTGATTCTTTTATAGTGCCAAAGCTCTGTTACGCTCGTTGGAAATGTGGCCATTGTCTTTTTGTGCAAGAGTGTTTACAGATGAATAGTCGTGATTGTGAACCGTTTATTCACATATATGCTGGATTCACGTTTATCGGTACAGGTATTTTGACCTCTACGATCGTACGAGGTTTTTGGCTTAGTGGCTTAATATAATCTTATATTGTAGGTAAAATGGGCGAAAGGCAAACTACAGTACACATTGTAAACTGAATTTATTTTAAGAAAAGAGTAAGGTACAGTAAAGGTACGCGCGATATAAATTCAGCTGTTATGTATGGCGGCTAGTACATTTTTTATACTATATAGGAAAAGGTTTGACCACTATCTCACTTGATGGTAAGTGAGGATGTGGTCGAAGATAGAGCATGCTTGCCTAGAAGATACCTGTTCGCTCGAGATTTAAAAACTCCCAGATTGTACTTATCGGGAAACAGACTCGGGGAAAGTTCCACGTGCATATAATAAAACTCCTCTATAATATAATAGTATACTCGTTCATAATATGTAGATCTAAATTTGTACATCTTACTAATTGTTATTTAATTGCACCTAGGGGGTACAAAGTTACGAACATTAATCACAATGCATGATTTATATCACGTATATTATACAAATCACTTAATGCCTTGGGAATTAATACCGATTGTACTTGCGACATCGTATACATTGTTTCATAATGGGCACATAACTCAAATGGATTTGTATCTATGAATCAACAACTATGAGTAAATATGTTTTTTTATGTGGAATAGGCAAGCATTTGACCACTATCTCACCTGATGGAAAGATGATGTGGCCGAAGATGCTTGCCTAGAAGATACCTATTCACTCGAGACTCCCAGATTATACCGTTCGGGGAACAAAGACGCAGGCAATGAGTTCCACTCCTTCGCTGTACGGATGATGAACGTAGAGGCGAAACGCTTCGAGCGAACTGGAGGTATGTCGAACATAAATGGATGACGTTTGTCTTGTTGTTAGATGGTAAAAAGGGCATGGTATTAGAAACAAAACATTATACCTTTGTAAGTAAACCTACCAATACAGATGATTATATAGATCAAAGCTTACTTGTATCTCTGGTGCTCCCACCAGATTACACACGATCACAATCCGAACCAGAAAATTTTATTAGGTTGTGTGTATATATATAAATGATGCTGTCAAAACTACTAATGATGATCTGGGTCGTATAGCAAGCTGGAGTAAGTCTTACGGACTCACGGTCAATCCCACAAAAACTCAGACCATCATTGTAGGTAGCTCTAGACTGTTGGCTAAACTTGACTTTAACCGACTGCCAAAAGTTATATTTGATAATGTTACAATACCATACAGTAAGCAAGTCAAAAATCTTGGTATTTACTTCGACAGCAATTTTACATGGGGCCCGCAGCTGCAGTCTGTGAGTCGCAAAATGTTTGCATCTGCTGCCTCACTTAACAGGCTACGTAGCTTTTTACCCACTGCTACTAAAGCTGCGCTTGCTCAATCTCTTTTGCTCCCTATTCTTGATTATGCCGACGCCAGCTTACAAAATTTTAGTATTCGGTTTATTTACGGCCTCCGGAAATATGACCATGTCTCCGAGTTTCGCTCAAAGCTCAAGTGGCTCCCTATACGGCAACGTCGGAATACTCATTTACTCTCTCTTCTTTATAACATTCTTTTTAATCCCTTCACTCCTGAAAGAAAACTTCAAGTTCTTCGACTCCTCCAATTCCCTGTTGCTAAGGTCATCGAAAAACTTGCGTCTCAAAATGCCAGCGCACAGCACGAGCTTCTTTGATTCTTCTTTCACCATGGAAGCCGTGCGGCTTTGGAATGCTCTGCCTGTGAATGTCAAACGCGCGCAAACTCAAGAGTCATTTAAATCTCAAGTCATAAACTTTTATTTATCCAATCTGTAAACGCTACTATAATATGTGTGTGAATTATATATGTTAAATAATATGTATTATAAGTACTTATATGTAAATATTTATTTATTATATGTAAGTATATTCTGATAGTATTATTGGTATGTATTATTTATGTAGTTTAAACAATGTATTTCTATTATTTTTAATCTATTTCATTCATTTTATCGCAACACAATCCCTACATTGTCCTTTCGTTTAAATTTCCATCCAAAGGTTGTCTGGAAGAGATCGCTCTTAGCGATAAGACCGCCCATTGTACCTATCTTTATAAGTTTCTCTGTAAGTTGTATTTATCTTTTGGTGTCAATAAAGAGTTTTTGTATTGTATTGTATTGTATATTATGTATGATTCTGGCACCCGAGATACAAGTCTTCAACATTCGAGCCGGGCTTTACAAAAACGTCAGTTATACGGTATTGCCAAAACATTTACATTTATTAAAGATATTTTATGGAGAAGGACACCGGAATTTTGATATCCTTCATTGGCACCGGTGTTTATCTTTAAATGTATATTTATAATTCTTCTTTACAGGTTTTATGTATATTGTAAACATTCCACAAATGCGGACGAAGCGTTTTGCCTTCACATACATTATGCGAATGCAAAAGAATGGAATTCCTTACCGTCTGTGTTCCCTGATAAATACAATATGATAGTCTTTAAGTCGCGAGAATATAGGCATCATCTAGGCAAACTTGCTCCATGGTCGAACGCATCGCATACCATCAGGTGAGATAGCAGACAAACGTTTGCATATTTTGAATAAAAAAGATGTATCTGAACTCCCCTAAACTCCCCTATTTCGATGAAATGTTTTGTGTGTATTCAGGTCGATTCAAAAATGATTTTAGATTCACATTTTTTAAATTTTTGTATGTAAAACCATTGCACAGGACAACGTCTGTCGGATCCGCTAGTTACTTTAGTATATTTTCAGTAAGTACTAATTTAATAATTAAACGCGAGAGCAGTAAATTATATTTAACTCACTTTATTTATAAATTCTCTTAACCCTTAATTAGGCGCATTAAGAAAATCACATAATTGGTCGCATGGGGTCTGTAGTGACCCCAAAATAAATGTAAAAAATTGAGTGTTTAAAATAAATAAAACAAAATGTGTATTATTATAAATATGAAAGTACTTTATAATGAAGGATTTTAAGGAAAAAAAACATAGTTTAGACTGTAATTAATAAAAATAAAAAATAAACTTCTAATCGCTCTTAACACTAACATTTGTTGGCTTATCCGAGATCAACGTTGAAAATAAAATTAATCAGATTCATCAGAGGATTCTTCTGTTTTTCATCCTTTACAGTATACTCTAAAGTGATGTGGACAAATAAATTTACAACACTTGTAGCATTTGGTTGGCACTTTTTTGTCATTCTTTCTAGAACATGGTGAACAGCGTCCACGCTTAGCTGTCAATTGCTGCACCGCTTCCTACACATCATGTACTTCACGAAGCCGTTTCTTTGTTGAAGTAGGGACAGAACCAGGCAGAACCAGCAACGTCTTTCTCCTCGTCAGAAACATCTTCCAGCCACTGTAATATTATATATTATTATCTATTGCGATTCATTACAAAATTGCAATCTGCAAAAATAAATTAAAAAAAACTTTAATATTATGGAAATATTTAGGACAAATTAAATATGCACTATAACACTGCCCAAACCCTTCAAAAACAAATAACAATATACGAATACAAACAGAGTAATAACACAAAAACGAAACTTACCTCTGCCAAAAAATGTTACGTAAGTGGTCGCATGGGGTCAGCGCTCACATGAGTAGCGACACGTGCGTACGCGTTGATGTTCTGGCCGCGACTAATTTGCGTACCCCGCAGGGAGGTAGGAAGCTAGAAAAAAAACTATCGCGCTACAAGCACTCTAACACATTTTTTTTTCATTTTTAAGTTGTCTTGACCCCATGCGCCTAATTAAGGGTTAAAAGTTCTAAATCAATTTCAATATATTACGAATACTAGGTTCTTATTACAAACTTTGAATTTAGAGCGGACATGTATTTTTTAATAACTGCCAGCATTTTCATTGTTTAAAACAACTGACGTGATAGCTTACATATTCGCATAGAGACATCGCTAGAGAGAAAAAAATGAATGAGGTATCTTTGTTGTTTAAATAAAACATTTATCTATCTGAAAATGGCTGTAGTAGTATGACGCGTAAAAATAAACTTCCCATCATACTACTGGACCTGTTGGTAGTAACAGAGGAAGATTTAATTTCCCGTGTTACTACCGGTAGTAAGACTGGTAGTTAGACACGGGCAAGAAAGGGAAAAATCCACTGCCGAGTTTCTTGGCAAGTTCTACTCGAGATGGGCAGTATTTTGCTGGTAGTAGAGTCTTTCATGAGTGCCTCTTTAGGGCCATGTGAATAAACGATTTTGATTTTGAGATACATCCGAAAATATATAACTTTATCGTGACATCTAAATAATTGTTACTTCTAACGAAATACCATTATAAATTACACATTTACTTATACACAAAGTTCAATACACGAACAGCTATAAAGCCAATGTAGGTACCTGATATTGGTACCTGATGTTGGTCTCAGATAACATCGATCGAAGTTTACAACGATCGCATTGCCTATAATTGTATTGTTCAGTAAAATAGCCGCGAGCGTGGGGCGGAGGCCCACGCACACCATTCATTCCGACAATAGTACCTCTGCCAAGGAATGCTTTAAATCGAGGCTTGTTCAAACGAACTGAGTTTCCTGTTAGTGAGATGTCTGTTTGTTAATATTTTTTTTGTAGACAATCGCTATTCGATATATATAGAAGACACTTAAATTTACGTGTTTAACTTAGTCGATGATTCAGAGCTATTTTTACCGACTTCCCAAAAAAGGAGGAGGTACTCAAGTCGACTGTATTTTTTTTATTTGTGTTACCTCATATTTTCTCTCCACGTGAGCCGATTTCGAATATTTTTTTTTAGTTTGAAAGGTGTTGCTTTCTAATTGGTCCCATTAAAATTTGATCAAGATCTGATCAGTAGTTCTTGAAATATCGTCAATAATGTCTATTTTGTGACGATTAATGCGTACTTTGACGATGTTCCCGTTTACCCGACTTCATAAGTTATCTCATAACTTCTTTCGTTGTGTGCCGATTTTGATGATTCTTTTTTTTTTTTTAAAGCTGGTGCTTTTAATGTGGTCTCATAAAAATTTGATCAAAGTCTGATCCCTAGTTTTTGAGTTAAAGTCAATAATGCTTGTTAATACATTAAATCTGATCAAGGTTCCGATGATTAAGCGGTGAAGTCGGTTTTTTTAAGCTTTGCTTGCGTTTAATTAGTATTCGCACATTTTAATCATTAACATTCTAATCATTTAAATAAGAATATAATGTTACAGGACAGGTGTAATTCTAAAACTACAAAGATATAAAATATACTTAGTCTAGATTAATTCTCACACACATTACCTATAGCACCGTGTAGCCCTAGCCTTATATTATTTTCAATAGACTATTAAAATTTCCGATGATCAGCCGGTCGTGATCGTGTACTGTTAATCTTATAAATTGCTCCCACACAACTATCTACTGAGCTTCTGTGAGATTGGACAATAAATTCTATTCAATTTAGGCATGCATTGATGCATACGTAAAATATGAAGATATAATCAATTATGTCATATTTTTATATAATTGTAGCCCGCTTAGCTTATTTATCTGTAATATAATATTGAAAAAATAAAGAAAATTAGTTAATTTATTCATATTATCTTAGTTTTTTGGTCACATAATAATATTTAATTTAATTAAATTTATTCAGATTAATTAATCCATTTGTGTTAGTAACATAAATACTTACAACTATATACATACATACTATATTTACATACATATACTATGTTTAGTGGTACAGTGTGGTTTTTAATGTTCATTTTACAGTTTAAATTCGTGTTAGCTCTAAAAAAACCTTCCTATCATGGCCTATATTCTTATCTGGCTTTAACCTAAAAATTACATCTCCAAAAACCGTTTCGAGGTAGAAGAGAGATGAAACCAGAAAAGCATTATTAAAGCTTCCTAATTCCTTACACTAGCGAACATGATTTCTTTCGCAAGATCAGTTTTATCCGATTTAAAGTTTAAAGATGTAGAACATAGTTCATATATAACAACTCTTCTGCCACCATTACAATACACCTATGAATAAGAATATTTTTTTTAGAATATTGCAATAGTAAAGTATACTAAAGGTGGTTAACGCCACCTGACCCCCTATTACGTATCTTTGTTGCACGCGGTTTCTATTTGAATTAAGCAAAAATGAACCTTATTTCTTAGGAGTTTTGTCAATTTAGTATTGAAACCGTTTGCAACAAAGATAGGTAATCGGGGGGCAGGTTATTATGGTAGGATATCTGCGTCGCCAGGAGCGTTACTGCTGCAACCTCAAATTGTAAGAAATAACGTAGAACGGAATCATATTTAACAAGCGTCTTATACAATGTGTAACAGAAGTGTAGTAAGTTTCACAGGAACTTCTAAATACGCGGCAGCAGCATGAATCAAAGTTTCAAAATAAATAATATGTCATTTGCAACCCTACTTCATCAGCTACCGTTCTATACCACATAGTCTTTGGTCACCTGGATTGGGCACCTCATAGGTCAAGGTCACGCGCAACCGATAGGTTGTCAGAAATATTTAAAAAATGTAATTTTTAATTTTTGTATAAAAAAATTATCTCCGATTTCGACTTTACGTTCTCTAGCAGACGATTCCTGGCACGATACACATCCACACCACCAAGTATTACTAAAACTTTTTGTTACAGGTTGTATAAACGGTATTATTTCAGTTGTATGAGATTACTTGAGTATAATTAGAGTACTTACCAGAGAGGCAGATCTCTGCTGCTTGTTGAGGTCATGATGAGTGCGCGTGCGATCCTCGCCCGCGTCCGAAAACTGACCCGACTTGCGGCTGTGGACAAACACATACGTCTTAGATACATACACCAATCACACTAATATCACAAATGCGAATGCTTAAGAATGTGTCAATATGTTTTTTAATCACACCGTAACGGTTTGGAGATAAATTAAAATGTGCATAGCTTATACCCAGGATTATTACATAGGCTCCTACTAAATTTAATTCAGGCAGACGAAATCGCGGGGTTCAGCTTGTAGGGACATAGATTTTGATGGTGATTCATGTTGTCCCTTACATAAAACATAAACATATGATATAAAACATTATGTAAGAATTGAACATCGTAGACCGCATCATCGTTTATCACGATGCGAGAATACTATACCTACAGCCAGTGTATTTACACATGTAATAAAAATATGAGAAGTACAATGATACATTTTTCAAATTCTTGGCACTCGTAATAAAAATAAAGAAACATTTTTTGACATTTTGGAGAGGTCTACTAACCACATTATTATAAAGCTTTAATTATGTCTGTGGGAAATAATAAGGCGGTGTGATCTCAAGGTTAAAAAAGCGTAACCTAATCCCGTTTTCATCAGCCTCCGTAGAAACCTTGAAACAGAAACCGCGACATTCTTAACAAAGCGAGTGTCCAATTACATTAGGTATTATTTACATCGAAATACCTACTTATTGCGATTACAATGCCACAGGCTAAATCACAAAGGAGTGCGTGGAAATAGAGGCCTTGATTTGTTTGATAAATTACATAAGTTGCACTCCGCTGTATGATCACTATTTAAACTAATTACCAGATATTTCTGAATTATTTGTGTTTTGTGAGTTCTTAGTCTAATTTATTATTTCTTAGTCAAAGAACTCACAAAACTTAATGTACGTCTAAACGTTTATACATACGAAACAGCAGTTGTGTTTATGATACAAACAAACAAACAAACAAACAAACGCATTCACACTCACAGCCCCACACTAAGTTCAAAGACTTGTATCGTGGGTGCCGGAAACATTCACTTCACACACACATTACACCCAGAACCAGAAGCACAAATATCCCTTGGGAAGGAATTTGTGCTCCTGCCGGGAATCGAACCCAGGACCCACGGCGCAGAGAGCGGACACCTGTCCACTGCGCCAACTGGGTCGTCAGAATATCTAAATAGCACATTTCCAGAAAGGATTTTTACATAAAGTAAGTAGAATCGACCATAGCTCCCAGTTAAAAACATTCAAAAGTGTATCCATAGTAATAATATGTTTATTTTACCAAAAACGTAAAATAGAGAAAATAACTTCTTTATTTTACGAGAGTGTGACTGACTTGAGTTCGAGGAAAAGATTCACAAATTTTATTTAACTAGCTATCAAAAGCATTAAAATGATATAAATATATACGAATCAAAAAATCATGTATAGAATGCAGCTTTTAACCGACTTCAAAAGAGGAGCGATATCTCCGCCAATTATGAATTGATTTTGATGTTATTTTTTGTCTGGTAAATTATAGTCCAGAGGTGGTCCCATATAATTTTTTAGCGAAATCAATGAAGCCAAAACCAAAATATAAGCGGTGAAGTCGGTTTTTCTAGCCATTTGCATGCAGTGTCTTGCGTTAAATATCGTTAATGTATCTTTCATCCTTTACATCCAAGACTAAACAGCCACAAACACGAATCACAAAGCCCAATCGATTATTCTTAACATCGTTTGTAAGCCGGTGTAGTTGGAATGTTTCCCTAACATGGGTAACCCTGTTCTCTTGGTTCATTAAGTACAAAGCTGGAGCCAGTAAGCAGAATTAAACACCCACATTACTGTGAAATTAGCATTTATGCCGAGATCATATACACCGCCGAGTGGCAATGAATAAGTATTAATGTTATTGAGGTAAGAACTATCGAGTTTTACAAGTGAAAACCAAACGGTACCGATATGAAACAAACTGTATCTACATCTGTGCATATTATCGTAAAAAAAATTAAAGTTAGAGAATTGACCGGACCAATCGATTATAATTCATATAAAATTAATTATATACAAACTTTTTTATTTCATTTCAATTATATACAGACCTAGTAAGTATTCGTGCCCTTTATTAAACTTAACTAATTATTTAAGAAACACAAATAGCTTTTAGCTTTAAGTTTCTCAAATTTATGAAAATCCTTAAAAATGTATGTTTAGCATCCGCACGACCTTACGTAACCGCCATATTTTTACTCCGCTATACGCGCCTGTATATAATCGCCTGTGATGACAATCGCGCTCGACCAGAATCGCCGCATGCTGAGAGTCTCACCTGGCTAATTTCCGATGCGCGCGCCGCCCGCCGCTGATCATGGACAGCGTGCTCATCACCGCCGACATCTTGGCAGGCTGCAGTCATGGGGCCTGCAACAAGCGACACTCAATGATAAATAACATCTTTTACCCTTCCACATCGGAAGAACGATGGGCCATTGTCAACGGTTTTTTAAAAGGAGACAGGATTTTGCTGGATTCGGCTGGATTTGTGTTAATCTTATGCATATATGAGTTAGTCAAACGATGTAGCTTGAGTAAGATGAGTGACTCAATTTCTTATTATAAAAAAATGCAGCATGAATACCCACACAATATTTTTATCGTTGATAGGCTAGCGTTTGGCCATACCTTGTTGGTAAGTAATGATGTGGTCGAAGGTAGTATATATGCTGGGCCTAGAATTACTGACTTTTAAAGCTGTTGATATATTTCATTGTAACTTCTGCCAAGTGAGAGTTCTATCTCTAACTCTTACTGAGAGATCTCAAAACGGAATAAATGTATACTAATCACATGTTTATAAATTTACGATTATTTCGTACATTTATATATTTATATTTATCTTAGCGCTGTACACCAATTTCAACGGGAAACCGACAGTTGCAAAATGTATAAAGATAAATTACGGCTTGTTTTACTTATTTTTACCGACTTCCCAAAAAAAGGAGGAGGTACTCAACTCGACTGTTTTTATATATATATATTATACCTCATAACTTCTCTCCACGTGAGCAGATTTCGAAATTTTTTTTTTAGTTTGAAAGATGTTGCTTTCTAATTGGTCCCATTTAAATTTGATCAAGATATGATTAGTAATTCTTGAAATATCGTCAATAATGTCTATTTTGTGGTCTATTTTGACGATGTTCTCGTGTACCCGAATTCAAAAGTTACCTCATAACTTCTTTCGTTGTGAGCCGATTTTGAAGATTTTTTTTTTTGAGTCTTTTCATGTGGTCCCATTGAAATTTGATCAAGATAGAATCTCTAGTTTTTGAGTAATAGTCAATAATGCGTGTTTATTACATTAAATCTGATCAAGGTTCCGAAGATATAGCGGTGAAGTCGGTTTTGAAGCTTTGCTTGGGTTTAATTATTACATTTAAAAAATTATTTCATTAGGTATCACGTGTGGATAAAAAAAAAACATATAGACTGAGCGTACCATCTAGAATGTAAATAAGTACCTAGGGCTGGCGCGAGTGTCGCGTACGTTGCCACAAATCAAAGTGACAAATTGTCATGAGCCTTGTCGCGAGCCTCGCTCGGCCGCCGACCGGCAAAAACTAGCGGCCGAGATAACAAGCAGACAGAACGCGATAGCCAGGAAATCCCTTTTGAAGCGTTCCGCTGAATAAATACTACCAATAATAATTAGGACCCTTTCACACCAGGGAAGATGAAAACGCATTTGCTTGACCGTGAACATGGCAAGCTTACGTTTGCGTCATATGGTCTCTGCCTTCACTCTTTGCACACGACTTCTTTAGCAGTATTTCCAGAGTAATAGATAATCCAGAATGGACCAAACAGCCCGGTATTGCCCTTATTTTTTATGAAGAGTCGGTTTCATGGTTTTATTTTTAGCCTACGTTATGATTAAATAAAAAAGAGATGTGCTATTAATAACTTTTAAAATTTCGATATAAATATCAATTTTAGTTAGTTACAGTATCATTAACATTTTCAATTAGTTTCACTGATGACCGTTTAGGATCTACAACGGTTCACAGTTGGATATAATTAATTCTTATTTAATTCCCAATACATATAATAAAGCTGTGATAAAATTTCTTATATAATCACATAATAGGTTTATTAACGAAAAAGTATAAATTTAAAAAAAGTAATAACCATAAATTGATGACGTTTGACAGTTTATCGTGTTGTTGGATAGTAAAACGGAGATAGGGGAATTAATTCCGGTAATTCCTACGCACAATACCCAAAATGCGACAGAATACCAATAGAACTGCTACCTTATACGAGACTAAAAAAGAAAGGTAAAATATAGCTTGGAGCTGGATTCGATCCCTATGACCACAACAGGTCTATGGCGGCGGACGCCTTCGCAAAATAAATATTTTAGTTAAATGCAGAGTTGTCAGTGTTTTGCATTTGTAAAAATAAAAATAAAATAAGTTGTATATTTAATCGAGGAAATAATATTAAATGAATTTATATTGCGTGTGTCCGATTGGCAATAAATTAATCAGTTATTTTATATCTTCTGTGCATTTTCAAATATAAGTATTCTCCTCCGAAGCATTAATGTTTCAATAAAGGAAGCAAGTCGTAAATAGTATATTTATATCGCAATAAACACATTCATATTAAATTCTACAATATGTCAGGTTTAAATAAGAACTGCAGGACTACCATGAACTTTTTAAGCCTGTCAAGTTCCGGGCAGTTCATTTATTGGATCGATATTTATCTTGCTAAAATTCTACTTACCACGAACATACAATTGCTGAACTGTTTTGACCTGCTTCGGGCATCACAGAGTAATTTATCTAATCTAGTACAATTTTAGCAGGACAAATATCGATCCAATAAATGAACTGCCCGGAACTTGGCAGGCTTAAGAAGTTCATGGGAGGCCGCGTGGCCGTTGGCTTAGTGGTGTGAGCGTTCACCTTCTAAGAAGCGGGTATCGGCTATGATTCCCGGTGGAAACACAAGTTCACTACCCAAGGGAAATTTGTGTTTCTGGTTTTGGGTGTGATTGTGTGTATGATGTGAATATTTTCTTAAAGGTACGATATGGGAGTCTTTAAGTCTCGAGTAAATAAGCATCTTCTAGGCAAACGTGCTCCATCATTGACCGTCTCTTACTCTCTGAGATAGCGGTCAAACAGGCAATCTTAGACCAAAAAACCCCACACGATTCATAAATACGTTTTTAAACATTATCATCATTGTAAACTGTGGATATTGTAGTAGGTTGTGCATTAAAATACCTTATATAGATTTATTTCCAATGTACTCGTATAAATAGGTAGTTTTAAGTGTACAATTGTTTGTTCTCCCAAATAAATAAATAAAAACTCATCGAATTTAGTTAATAAGTTTAAATATTAATTTCTCATAACTATTGCGTATACCTAGATAGAAGATCTAAGCATACCGCGAAGAAAACATCTAAAGATTTAAAGCCAGTAACCTGAGATAACATCTAGATGACCACCATTAGAATAAATAACACTTTTATGCTTCCATTAGAACAAGCAGTAAACCCTAAGCGAAACATACTATTAAAATACATACTGAGCATATATTCTAATAGCAAAGCTAATAGAGGAATGTTAGACTTGAAGAATATAACTTTCTCAGTTAAATGTACACCTACGTTACTATGCTTGCAAGAGATTGCATGTCTATCATGTACCTCTATAATTAACTAATATATTGATGACTTTAGGCATTGTTGAGGTAAAAAAATTGGCGATAAGAACATTACATTTACTTCAGAATAGTCATTCGTTAATACTAGGATCATTTAATGAATGCTATTGGTGTGCACCAATTTTAATAAAGTAGATCGAGTCACACACAGAAGAGGGAAATTTTTTAAGCACAATTTTTTTCTATCGCTTCTGTAGAGTCACAGGTGAAACGCGTTTTATTAAATTTTATCAAGTAATTTAGGTAATTTAAAAATAACACAAATTTAACGCTTTTGGTATATTTTTCCTATTTATATATGATTCATGTGTATAATTAAATTCGTCCTTAGTAACAATCCGTAAAGATTTACCAAGATACCAGAAAAAGATGATGTTGGGAATTGTTAACTGAGATGATTGTCTTTATATCTATGCATTTACTTATCTACTATTTTATTTCGAAAGCCGGTTTAATAACCAAAGAATTCATTACCAAGCGATTTGATAATCTCCTAACGCCATCGGCTGCTCATGATGGGTATACAATTATCTTTATTAAGGAATATCGCAGGGTGGAGATAATGAAACGGCAAGTCAGGGCGTCATGCGGACATTACGGAAGATTGATGGCCTCTGCCGCAGTCCCTCGACGGCGTAATTATAAGGACATGTTGAGCTGTCGACAGATGACGATAGCACCCGTCTTTATTCAATACGCAGATGGAAGAAGTGTACATTGTGTTAAGAATGAAGACGTAGGTTACGAGATTAATAGACCTTTGAAGACCCAGTGTTTTTTAACTGAAAGTACCATTTTTGGGCTTTGTATAGTAATAGATAAACAAGATCAGAGCTATGTCGCTAAGATAAGCGATATATATCATGAAATATCGTTATACCAATTATATTAAAGTACTTCAATTATTTAAGGAATTTAATAAAAAAATAATATCTAGAGTCGGAGAATTTTGGAAAATAATTCTATTGAGAATACTTTCACCAATCATGTTTCTGTTGTAAATTTATTAAGATCATATCCTTAAAAGTTGTTTTTTATTTTAAAGATCTAGTAATGTATTTTATTACAATAAGAACTGTTAACAATAAAATTACACTTACAAGCAAATCCTATACATAATTGATCGAGCGAAGCGAGATCACTAAATTGGCATGGGCGATTCAGAAATGATATAAATGAAAACATAAAGAGGAATATTTTTATTTTTGTATCTACCCATGTATCGTTGAAAAGGGCTTGACAAGTAGAGTAGGAACCTGGTTTTTAAAACAAATCTATGTTGGAAAATAACAATTTGGGAGGCCACTAGAGTCACTGTTTTTAGACCTATTTTGTACCGGGGTCTATCTAAAAAACGGCTACACATTTAAGGCTGACACTTACGTATAATATTAATTATATTCTGTACAACAAATACAGAAATCCAACACTTATAACAAAGAAAAAAAATATAAGCAATTAACCTCAAAAGATTTTCTCTATTAGGCAAAATGTAGGCGCGAAATCTCAGTTCGATACCAATTACTAGTAGGTAATAATAATAATGTTATTAGGCTGTAATATTATACACTCAATCTGAATCCTATACCTAGAAATTAGTAATGACATCAGTGAAAATAAGACTGAACAATATTGCAATAAATACTCAGCAGCTTTGCTGAGATGTGGACCAAAATGGCGACACGTAGAAATATATAAAGCTGTAGATTCTGTTTTTATGGCCGCCTAAAGCTTGAATAAATGGCTCACTCATTTACATTTTTATCGCTACAAGCCTTTACAAATTGCCGAAATACCGCTACCTCGAGCGTAGGCAATATCCTACAATCACATTTTTGTTAAACATCGGGCTATTTACAAACGATGAAACTATACGAGTGTTAAACGCTTTATTTATTAAGGTAAAATTATTCTAATAACTAAAAAAAAGATTAGTTTTTTTTATACTCATTGATTGATATTAAATCTAACGCGCCGCTATCATCGTGTTTGTTTTAAATCTAGTTTATTTCAGCAAACGCAAATAAACCGACGTGACAGTTAATATCAAGGACTTCGCAGCAAACAGAAAGTTTGTCTCCTATCTGATTGGTTGTGGATGTTGGTCTGGATGGTTAATATAGATACTGTGGTAAAAAAGATAAAGATAAAAGATAAAGATAAAGATAATTTATTTGTAAAACATGCGTTTGCATGTAAGTGGAATGCTTACATGCAGGTTGTTATACAATTTAGTTGGTGTCGATACATGTTTTGCCCAAGAGTAGGCGTACAAATATGGTGTTGGCCATAATGACCGAATACAAAAATGAAACATATTAATAATAACACACATAATTAATTAATTACTAAATTTTGTTAGCAAAGAAATTAATTTATCAAAATAATATTCATAAATGTCATAATATAATAAATTCTATATAAATGTTATTGTAAAAAAATATTAAAATAAATTAATAATGATTATATAAGTAAGTATTTATATAATTAATGTCACAATGTGGAGTCATTTATAAAATCATATATTTGGTAGTAGCATTTGTCTGTTAGTAAATTTCTCATCTTCTTTTTGAATATATTTAGATTGAGGTCTTTAATACATCTTGGCACCTTATTATAAATTGCTGGGGCCATGCAAAACACGCTTTTATGCATAAATGTAGTTTTAGCAGAGTGCAGTCTGAGTTTGCTGTTGTCTCGTCTGTTACGGATGACAGTGTCTTCCAGTCGTGGAAATAACAGAGGGTTGGATTTGACAAATGAGGTTATTTCTAATATATACAGCGAAGGAAGTGTAAGTATGTGATACTTTTTAAAAAATGGTTTGCAACTATCTGTAGATTTTAAGTTAAACATAGCACGTATGCATCTTTTTTGGGCCTTGAAGACTAACTCTTTATCTGTAGAATTGCCCCAAAAAATAACACCATAACGCAGGACAGATGCAACTAGTCCGTGATAGGCAGTTAGCATCGCATCGGAGCTAAGTTCTGACGACAGTTTCAATATAGCATATGCCGTTGTACTTAACCTCTTGCATAAATTTTTAATGTGTGTCTTCCAATTCAATTTCTGGTCTATGGTAAGTCCCAGAAATTTCGTGGAGGTGACTTCATCCAGTTCTTTACACTGATATCGAACCTTTAAATTTGGAGTATTCTGAGATCGTTGTTTAAAATTTATTATATTTGTCTTGTCGAGATTTATTTTCAAATTATTTATGTCTAACCAGGATATTATAGATGTCAAAGCATTATTAATGTCAGATTCGTAGCGTTGTATATTATTACCGGTTACAGTTATTGTACTATCATCAGCAAAAAGTGTCATACGTTGGTGTGTGGCTGTGGGTATGTCATTAATATATAGTATGAATAGGAGAGGTCCCAGTACACTACCTTGGGGTACCCCGTATAAAGGTGAGCGTTCTTCAGAAAAATATGCTTCTTCTTTTTTGGATTCAATGTTTATTCTAGAGATTTCAGTATACTGTCTTCTATTACATAAATAAGAGCGCAATAGATTTAGGACATTGCCTCTAATTCCAAAAACCATCCAGCATCCGATTCCGTGGGTAAAACGCTAGTCTTGTCTATCATATTTAAAGAAGAGGCAAAACGCTTTGACTATACTATCTGGACGTATAATTTATAACTTGAAAATTCAAAAATTAAACCCTGGTTACTAGTCTGGCTAGCAATCGATTCCTTACTGCCTTATTTCTAAACATGTATTACAATTGTTGGATAAATTATATTTTACAGCTCTTTCATTTGATACCCATCAGAATGGTATTTGTCTTTTTTTTGACGCTATTTGATGAAAGAGATGACATCCGTACTACGGACACCACTTTGTTGTTTTATAGAAAAACCTAGCCTATGACATCCGTAGAATAGCAACAAACTTAACGATACCCTATACGTTACAATTGGTTTATGAATGTGGTCGCTGTGAGGGAACAAACTAACATACATAGATTGATAGATACGTACCTACTCGTACAACGATGCTAAAATCATAACTCTCATCTTTGCTTCATTTTGGCTTCGCATTCCAGTGAACAAGATATATAAAAGCTCATTAAAACTTAGCTCGACTTAAATAGTCAACTATAAACATAGAAAATACGTAAGTGCCAGTGCGTTCCGACGTTGTATTGTAGAAAAGATACAAAAATATATTCTTCGTTATAACCTGGCCGTGTTAGGTGCCCGAGGAGGCCTTAAAAGGCTTTGTTTGAAGCCAACATCTTTCGTTTAAAATGCTAATGCGCCCATATTTCACCCGACGATCGCGAAGTGTCTTGCACCTACCTACTTGTAGATATGCTATTGTGGTTCTATGGAATTGACTACATTTGCATAGATTGGCAATTTGTATAATTAATCCATTATCAAATAGTTAAAATTACCTAAAATGTCTTAACAGAATTTGTTTAGGTTTAGGTTTAGGTTTTGTTAGGTAAGTGATGATGTGCTCAAGAGAGGTAAACACGCTAGGCGTAGAATAGAATATATTACTTTTACGTTTATATTTTTTTTGTCTGTGGTTTAATAGTGAGTATTAATTTAGAGGTTTCAAAATCAAAAACGTTTATTCACATGGGCCCCAAAGAGGCACTCATGAAAGTCTCTCTTCCGCCTCATGAAAGGCACTCTACTGCCAGATTCGCAAAATTACACCCCAAAATGAATTATAGATTTCTAGTTAAAGCCTCATTTCTAGAGCACCATTTAGAAGACTAAAAATGTAGCTCATTGTGGAAAACTTTTAATGAAAGAGAAACACGCGCAAGACCCTAAAATAAAATTGTAACTAAAATTGCCCTTGGTCTTATCAGTCGTCCAACGCCATTAAACTATGAACGATATATCTGAATAAATAAGTTCACACACCAACGGTTACAATAAACAAAGCATAAAACTTGATATCAAACGTCCAGCTATTGTTTTCTTAAAGTCCAAAATAAGCCCTATCTGATCCGATCGTTGTCAGGAAACTATTTTGCACTCCAGTGACGCTACAGTATCGCTGTAACAGAAGCCTTATTAACAACTCTCACAAGTGAGCTCACCGCAGTTAAGCAAGATCCAAACATAACGAACTTAACTGAAAATGTAAGTGTTCTGTGGTAGAACTGAGGTAACCACACTGTCCGCTGGCTGTACAAGATGAAGCCCTGGTGAAATTGCGGAATGCATAGCCCTCGGCGGGGCTCTCTTAAGTTAAATTAAGTATATAGTAACATACTCTACAATAAGTAAGGAAGTGCAGTAAATTGGTTTCTAAGCTGCGGGAAAGCAGCATTCTCGGCAGTCTGATTCCAGACCGTTTACCGGGAACTACAAAGCAATTTAAACAGAAATGGAACAGAATGGTTTTAATAAACGGATGCTGTCTGCGGACGTCAGAGCTTTTCTCACAACTGTATACAATTATAACTAGTGGATCTGCGAGCTAAAGACTTCGCGTATTGCTGAAATAAAAAAAACTATATAATCATCGAATTTCACAAAATTTCACGAGAATCGGTTGAGAAATGCGACATGTAGAAGAGAACAACCGGAAATCCGGACATACGAAAGCATTTTGCTCAAGCTGAAACGAAGTCTCTTCGCACTCGCTCAGTCGATAATATATATATTCCGATCCGACTCACTAAAAGCTTTTATAATAATATTTTACGGGTTGGTTATGATCATATATACGACATTAGACATCAGGCGTTCTAAAACTGAACGCCCCTTCACTAAATTTGTCAACGGATTTAGTATTAAATGTATGAAAAATACTGGAGGAGTATTCAGTTGTAGAATTGTTGATTTCTATCTCACTTCTTCATTACAGTCTTATTACCTAGCATTGTGCTGAAATTAGTAGGTACCAACTACAAGTAAATTAGTCGCTGCAATGAGATGTAAGTAACAAATCGGTATTTAAATGATGTAGAAACTGCGTTAACACATAACCATTGTTTATGAACTAATTGTTAACACGACCCTGAAAGGCATGTTTTGCGACACTATGTTATATTTTTAATTTTCCCACAAATTAAAAGTTACATAACAAATACATGATAACGTCATATGATCGACGGTGTAGCCGATGTTGAAAACAGGCAGAGGCTCGAAAACTTATTCGTAGTTCTGTTTATTAACATGACAGGTGATTATCTATTGCAACATACTAACATTATAAATCCGAAATGTGTGTTTTCGTGTATAAGTGGTTGTATGTAGTATGTTTGTACCGAGGTATCTCTGTAACGGAAGGCTGAATCATCGAAATGTGTCCAGCACTCTTTTAAAACATGCACCAATAGGATCTACAATGTCTACAGAAATATGGTAGGCCGTATTAATATAATAAGGCATAGGCTCATCCTGTTTTTTTATTCCTGAAAGGCAAGCATTTGATCACCATCTCATCTGATGATAAGTAGTTGTTATAATATTATGTGAATGTATGTTATAAAACAAACTATTGTTAGTTTAAAAAAGTATGTAAGTAAGAGTTACGAAGTCATTACATTCTTATAATATAGGCATAATCTTGTTATAGAGCTATCTGTGCGCTCGGCAGATGCCGATTTAAAGTAGGTAGCTAGAAAGCTACCCACTTTAAATCGCACAAATATTATAAATGCGAAAGTTCCTGTGTAACTGTGTTATTGTTTGTTTACTTTCCGTGCTGAACGGATTTGGATGAAATTTCGAATGTACATCCAGCTTACATCCAGGATGAACACATTGGTTATTTTTTTAATTGAACGAAGCGGGCGAAGCCGCAGCACACGGTTAGTGCGATAAAAACATTATGTCCTATTCCAGGGTTCAAACTATCTACAAATAAAATTTCGTCCAAATCAATTCAGACGTTACAGAGATACTTAACATAATAACACAATCTTTTACAAAGCTTTTTAACATGAGTTAGTATAAGTACTTACACACATTAACAACACATATTCAAAAGCTTTGTGGATTGTTGTCAAAGATGGCTCTTGTTAGTCTTAAAAGTAAAGAGACCTGCTTTATCTTTACAAAATTAACAACAACCGTTCAAAATATACGCGAATTATTGAATTGGAATAAGTGCTGCGATATCGGAGAAATTATTCAAAAGAGAGGCTGCCCGACCCGAACCGGTCCGCAAAGCGGCCGGCAATCTTATTTTTTATCCCGTTTTTTACTTCTTTCACGTATAATAACCGGAGCGGGCCCGGGAAGCGGGACAGTTGAATTTATCCCTGGAATTTAATTAGTTACTTTTAGGTTCGTATAACGTTGAAGGTGAGAGGAGAATGCGATTCAACGATCATTAAATTTCCGAGAACATGATAAGAATCTGAGATACCATAGATTAATCGGTAGTTAAGGCATCAGTATAATGTTAATGGGTACGGCACATATGGTATTGTAGCCTGCATATACACACGAAATATCAAATTCTCGTAGAAAGACTGCCATTTTATATTGGGCATAATGAAATATAGCAATCATTTCATGCTATTCACGCCATAGTGATTCGGTGCGGTGCATAACTTATAAATGGTGAAATGATATGTAAAAAAAAATATTATCAGAATCTGTTTCGCATGAATTCAGGTTCAGGTTCAGGTTCAGAATCAGATTGTTTATTGCCTCCATATATACAGTTCAAGGTGTTACATTTCAAAAGCTATGTACAATGTCCCATGTATCTTTATACCCTGTCGGGCGCAGCCACTAAAGAGAGGAGAGGACGCAATCTTAATTATAATATTTAAATAATATCTTTGAAATAGTCATGTATTGAGTATTATGCTTTCATTATTAATAATTTTTTCAGGTTTTTCAGGAATTTCTTGCTAAATATTTCATTTGTAAGGTCTGCTGGTAGCTTATAATATATCCTTACAGACACAATGGGGCAATGTACTATAAGACTGCTATGTTACTTATATTAAGGCTTTTGACGTCATTGTTACACTGGTAACAATAATTCATGTTATTAACAGAGGAATAAAGGATTGTATGTCTGATGAATCATTATGCCTGCCTATACATGTATAATATAATTTACATAATGTAAAATAAGTAATTCAGCGGCATTATGTAATTATTTTATGTATCAATTGGATAAGTCACGTAAAGATTTGATTCGGTTGGACGATCATCAAAAGAAACTTAAAATCATCACGCAAAGGCGGTAAAGTACCAAGTATACCTATTAGTCCGACAGAACTTACTTCGACAAAGCACACCTTAGAACGACAGCTACTTCTAAAACCGACTTTGCCATGCACTTGTTCGGCAGATAATAATTATTCCGACAGAAATATACCTTCGACATAGCTGCTGTGTGTAAACACAGCAGCTATGTCGAAGGTATGTAAGGTAGTGTAAGGTAAAAGTTAATGAAATGTGTGGTACATTGTTGTTAACATATCATTAAACGCAAGCAAAGCTTAAAAAACCAACTTCACCGCTTTATCATCGGACCACTTGGAATGCTCCAGCTTTCAAATAAAAAAGAATCATCAAAATCGGCTCACAACGAAAGAAGTTATGAGGTAACTTTTGAAGTCGGGTAAACGAAAACATCGTCAAAGTACGCATTTTTCGTCACAAAATAGACATATTGACGATATTTCAAGAACTACTGGTCAAATCTTGATCAAATTTAAATGGTACCAATAGAAAGCAACATCTTTCAAACTAAACATTTTTTTTCAAACTCGGTTCACGTGGAGAGACGTTATGAGGGTTATAACACACATAAAAAAAAAAATACAGTCGACTTGAGTACCTCCTCCTTTTTTGGGAAGTCGATAAAAATATACACCGTCTTTCCTAAGATTGTGTGTACTGTAGGACTTAAGTGCAGACGTCGGACTAGAGTATCGACAGCAGAAATGTATACGAGCTTAAGCAAAGAGGCAAGGTGCTTTTCTTAGCCTGTTCTGACAGCGCCACAAGATGAGAAGTGTTCCACATAAAAAGCGGCGGGGTTTTGTTTATAGTTTTATGGCGGAAATGGTCGTCCGTGTATCGGAACTGGCGGCGTGTAGTAAAGTGGGAGTAATTAAAGATCCTTACGTGGGTATTTGTCGCGGCGTGTGATCGCTCCACTGGTCACTCTCACCGCACGCCACTGAATGACTTCCTGTAGTTTTGCTGCTAGAAATTAAATGAAACTTCAATTCTAGCACAATTATTAATTTGATATTATAACTTTTTTGTAGATGGCAAAGAATTTTCTTAGTGATACTGGTTATGCGGCTATTATATGCCCGCGCTTTCTATGCTTCTTAAACAATTTCAGTGTGGCAAAATAATAACGTCAGGATTTGTGGAACACTATCTTCGCAAGGTTGGCTGGCAAGAGTACGGTTTCTCTCATTTAGAGAAACTGTGAACCGTACTCAGGATCGTGCTATCTAAGAGGCTAATACAGGGCTGTGTAATATAATAGCGCCCTACTACTAGCGATGATAAAAAATCTGAAATATCGGTGTTATCGTTTAAGCCCTTGCAACATTATATTATAAAAACTAGCTGTCCCGGCGACCTTCGTTCCGCCTAACAGTCAATGAATGTGCATTTTTAGGAAGCCATACCCTAGCATGCGTTACAATGCCACGTGACTATATTATTACCTTCTTCATGTTTATGTTTGCCAAGTACTTTACCAAATCCGAGTGACGTATGAGAAAATGGTTTTTATACACCTATAAAAAAAATAAAAAAGTAACGTTCCCAAAAAGTATCTTATGTCCGTTTCCTGGTTTTAAGCTACCTCCCCACCAATTTTCAGCCAAATCGGTTCAACCGTTCTTGAGTTATAAATAGTGTAACTAACACGACTTTCTTTTATATATATAATAATAGATATATTGGTATTTCCCAATACAGACATCTGTTTATCTAATGCCGTGCAAAATGCAGTAAAGCAAGTCTAGAACGAAATGATTATCCCTTACAAAGGCTGGTTCATAAAGTACTTCGCACTTCCTTGGTCAATATTGTACGAGCAGGAAGAGTGGTATAATAAAGATAAAGACGTTCGAGCTCTGGCCTAAGGTCTCAGGCCCTTCGCCCTCTGCCCTGCGCGCTCCACTGCCCGCGCACCTGTCTGTCACGCTTCGCACCACACCTTCTAACAACCGTGGTGAAGAAACACCAAGTGTCTTCCATTATGCGCCATTGTACTATTGTACTCGTCCCCGGGTTTGCGTGATGCGATATTGCGCAACGTGGATTACTTTTTCGAATCAATAGTTATCTGTGTTCTAGATTACTCTTCCTATGCTTGTGAAAGACAATAACTCTACCGACTGACATGTATAGCACCGATATAGATGTTAATCTGATCTAATGAGGTAAAAAGCGTATGACATCATTTCATAGTCTTTTATCTCAGCGTCGCGGGTTGACAGAAGGCGGAAGGTGTAAACCTGAGTGTTTGCGCAGGGTACTGTGTTATTTGCAGTACAGCAGCGCAGGTTATTACCAGTATCATATAAAACCTATGGCTCCCTGTTCAGCTGCTAATTAGCGGTTGCTCGAGCGGCTTCTTTGTGCGTCCGACTTTGAGCAAAGCTTTATTGTGCACCTTCGTACAAGTTGCCGTCGGAAGCACATTATGTCATACTTTAGAACCGGGTCTCAGTAAGTTGAGCTATTCCTGATATAAACATAAAACATAAACGCTTTCACACTCACAGCCCTACACTAAGTTCGATGACTTGTGTCGTGGGTGCTGGAAAGATTCACATCACACACACAATCACAACCAGAACCAGAAACACAAATTTTCCTTGGGGAGAAAACTTGGTGTTCCTGCTGGGAATCGAACCCGATACCCCTGCTTAAAAGGCCAACGCTCTCCAAACTGAGCCAACGGGTAGTTCAATATCCTACAATTCCTACGCTCGGTAGATATTTGATAAGTTAGATCGTTACATCGAAGCACGAAGTTGCTCATTATTTCTGTTGTATAATGTCAATATCAAGACAAATATGTCGTTGTAGGGCAACTTCGACATGACACTGAAATTATTATTAGTGCAGCCCACTCGGAGCGCAGATAATCCATGAAACTCGACAATTGGATAACGGTTCGAAAGACTGTGTGCCCGCTGTGCAATCCTATTTTGTTGATTAAACTGGGTAAGTGATTTTCAATACGAAATGAAAAGTAACTGCACCTAGATCTAGAAGTCGGTACGAAACGAATCTTTACATTATAGTTTAACCCTATCTTACCGGAGGTTATAAAAGTTTACCGAATACATTTAAGTACTGAAACTTCATATTCAATTCTGCAAAAACATAGTCAAAGTAATTTTATTCATAAAACCGATTTACATATGTTTAAGTCAATTAATTTATTCAAACAATATGGTACACGTATGCGAGTGAAAATTGTTTACAGTTTTCATTGTTATAACTAGTATGTACTCAGGTACGAGTATAAAAAATACTTGTGACTCAGGCGAATCCTCAGGTTCATTGACAAAGGTTCTGCACTTGTAATGATCCGCTTCGCTGGCACCGGACGAATGAATTCACCATAGTTCCAATAGCAAACAGTGCCTCATCGCCAAAGTACCTTCCACTGGCCAGGTGGCGGCTTTCCGGTGCCGTTTCCGCCGAGCCTTTGTAAACACTTCATAGTATGCAAATGGTAATGAAAGTAGACATCTGGCATATTGCTGAATCGGAACGATTAGTGTTACAGTGATATATGTAAAGTAAAATACTGTTTTACTTTATAACATACGGTAAATAGAAAAAAGTACGAACATGTTGTGTCTAGCGAAAGACAATGTCACAAATATACTTGTAGGTTCTTCTCAAGATGGCTGTAATTTCGCAAATCTGGCAGTAAAGGGTGGTTGAATAAACGTAGTTGTTTTTTTTTTAAAGCCTAACTGCCGGTGCTTGCATCTAACTACATGAAGATGATGCTGTGAGAGTGTGATTGCGTTTTTGCTTAGCGTTTATTGATGTAATGCGGTATTTACAATATATTTTTGATTTATATTTGCAAGCTCGATATTTGACTGTTACAAGCGCCATGATCATGATAACTGAAATATATGCAGGTGGGTGTTGTTTACAAGCAGACATATCTATCTACCCTCTTCCTTACTCATATTTCGCGTTTGAAACTGCTGGTCTCGCTAATCACTCGATATTGTTCGTGACAAACGATGCCTATGGAATCTGCTTTTACCATACAATCAGCAAATTTTCGGCCTTTACAAGAGCTGGATGCCACAAACAACACTTCTTAACCGTCTCAGACTCAAATATTAGACTGTAACCCATACAAACTCGTACCTTATCATATTGCAAAACAAACCATTCAGCAATGCAATCAATATAAAAATAGTGGTTACCAGTTCTATCGATAATTAAAGTGAAACGATCAATTATCTCGAGCATTAGCGGCGGTTGTTGAGCGGAACCGCGCGACAAAAACTGCACGATGCGATTTATCTGAGTTCGTGACGCCAAGCTACGCGACGCGATGAAAACGTCGCGGCACCATCGTGTGACGCACACAGGAATGTTACACGATGTTCTGGTTGCAACACAGCTTAAAGAACGAATTTGATAATGCAGATCAATTAAGTAATGTAAGGTGAATAAATGGCATTGTTGATTTTGTATTGTGTTCCAAAACTTGTGATTATTTGAATGTCAATGTGTAATATTCGTAGATCATTAACTGTTAACAATTCGTTGAACGAGAATGATAAGTTAAATCATACAAAGTTGTAAAACGTACTTTTTTTTTCTTCCCCAAAACTCCAACAGAAGTTTTAGTAAAGTTTCTGCCACTTTATTAGGGCATGACTTGACTATGATAGGACCTTGTCTCTTTTACTTGACTTTAACTGTGACTTGTGACTTGAACTTCTATTATAAAAAATTTACAAATCAAAATATTGTATTACTTGATGCTGCCTAAATGCACAAGATTGCGGATCAAAATATATAAAAAAAGAAACGATAGGATGATTTAGTCGTTGTGAACACAAATGAAATCCTACTTCCTACTGATATTATAAATCCGAAAGTTTGTGTGTAAATGTGTAAGTGTGTTTGTTACCTCTTCGCACTTTAACGGCTGAACGGATTTGGATGAAATTGAAATGTACATAGCTTATACCTAGGATTAACACATAGGTTACTTTTTAACTTGATAGTAGCGGGCTAAGCCGTTGGGCACGGCTAGCATTAAAATACACCGTACGTTATATGTGGAAAATAGCTCATCACCGATTTTCACCAAATATCTAAGAACCATCCCGTAACTAGGTTTTCGTTAAAAATTTGCTATGCATTCAGTCAGAGCACACAAATAATGTCTATGCCTATAATTTTAGCGTTGAGAGTTAATAAATCACACAGAACAATGGGCTCAAAAGAGAAAACAAAAGAATCCAGTATTTATTCATTCATTAGAATAAACGTAGGCGCAGGAAACTTGCCAGCCGCGAGTAGCAAAGGTTCCTGCTAAATAACTTAGTAGCTAGGTATGATTAGCATAGTTCTGTGTTTCCCGCCAAAGCTATTTCTACCACTAGAAATCGTAAGAAATGTTATGTTATATATGCGGTTTGATTGCATTCGGAAACTTGCGTCTGTCGTAGAATCTGATCAAGAAACTCAAGTAAAGCAATTAATGGAATAAATTAATTTAAATTAAAAGCACGAATGTCACGAATTTGTAACAAGAACTGCTCTAGAGTTGTTTTACGCGTAAAAGTTTTGCAAGAGTTTTTATACTCTACAATATTTTTTAAAAGTTGTAAAATACGTCATATGAAAAATATACACAATATATATTGATCTACGCCTAGGTAATTAAATGACAAAAACAGACGGCAAGCACCTGCATAAACAGACATCAGAACAATTTGTATTAAGTGTTATTTATGTAAACAGAATTCGACAAGAATTAAACTACGGGTAACAACATACGAACATTTGCGTTCTGGTAGGTACAAAGCACAACATAACGTATGTTGACGTAGGCAGCTGCAGGAAGTAGTCGTACCAGACATAAATAATGAAAATTTGGGCTGTATAATTCTCTCTTAAATTTAAAGACTTATTTGAGTGCTGGTAACATTTACATCACACACAATCACATCCAGAACTAGAAGCAAACATATCCCTTGGCAAGAGGCCAACTGCCAACTGGCCTGTGACATGGTCGTCATTGAACTCAATAATTGATGCCCAGTGACTTAACGATATATAGAATTTTCGGTAACGGTAGACTCCATTAACTGAATGACTTGCAGTTTTTAGGAGGGAGAATGTTCATTAACTAGTGCTAAATGCTTATTTTTATTTACCTTTGGTCATCTGTAGTGAGAAAACGAATGTGTAAGTCATGGTTTCAAGTTTTGAATGTAATAACATTTTAAGTACAAATCGATAAACTAAACGCATTTACACTTACGTCGTGGGTTATGATAACATTCACATCATAAACACAATCGCACCGTAACCAGAAACAATTCCCCTTGGGGAGAAAATGTTATGTTCCCATCGAGAATCAAACTTGATACCCGCTGCTTATGTCAGTCAACTACACCAACTGGAAGTTCAAAAAACTACCAGAGTTGTATAAAAGTAATTTGTTAGGTATGTGTTCAAATTGGTGCCGATTCTGTTGTCCAGAATTAGACAAAACTAGCCTAAAATTAGTTTTAGTCCTGCTTTAGTCCAAAACCTATTCAGAAAATGCAAGATTAGACTAAAATTAAGTTTGACAGGACTAAGTTAGTTTAGTTACTCTATTTAGTGAAAATGACCAAATTCTTATTCTGATGTA
Source organism: Lomographa bimaculata (assembly GCA_948107665.1). NCBI lineage: Eukaryota > Metazoa > Arthropoda > Insecta > Lepidoptera > Geometridae > Lomographa > Lomographa bimaculata. The sequence continues at coordinate 20,151,068 of OX403589.1, read as the reverse complement.
CATGTTTTACGTCAAATTAAGACTAAAAATAGAAATTTTAAACTCAAATTAGTCTGTATGAAAAAGGTCTGGATTATTTTTAATGTGATCTCATACTTAAAAGAATAAAACGTGCAATTAATGAAGCAAATACTGACCTATAAAGTCTATAATGGAGGAATATGTGATTGCGGCTCTTGTGAATACAATTCAATTTGGTTGCTGTCAAAATCAATTTTAGTCCTGTCATTTCAACTTTTAAATTAAGTTCATCGTAAAATCAGAATAGCGTTTAGGTATTCTTTGACTAAAATTAGTTTATTTTTAGTTTAGTTTAGGTTAGTTCGGTGCTCAACAGATTTAGCACCACTGCCTATACAAATTGCTTGAAACAAAGGTTTTAATAATCGCCTTCTCATCTATCTACTTTTTATCTACATGACCGCTTCTTTGACTGAGACGTGTTCCACTTTTCATTGAAATTCACTAAAGGCTTAAGCAATAAATGAAGACAAACATTTTCGCATCAACGATTTCGAATCGGGAAGCGAGATTTGGAACCCCTTCTAAGTTTGACCCCTGAAAGATTTGTTGCAAATAAATTACTAGCATCAACAGATTGTGTTACATCGAGCCCCATCATTCAATTAACGAATATATTAAAATGTTTGAAGAAGTATAATAGATTGTGTGTTATTTTGTTCCCTTTGGGAAAAGTTCGGTGCCCTCAAGCGCTTTGTTGGCGTGATTTAGATAAATGAGTTTTACTTATTGTCATAGACGGTAGCTGGTATTGTGTGGAACTGGTTTCTGATTTAAATATGGGAACTAGTGTTATGAATTAACGGATTTTATATCCCGAGTCGATATTGTGGAATGCTGCATTAGAAATAAGTGAGAGGCAATAGGCATCGCTGCGTAAAAGATATTCGGTTATTACCAGCTATTTCTTACTGAGTTTAATGTCATAATAAGAAAAACATTCAGTTAGAAGACTTGTATCGTGGGTACCGGAAACATTAAGTACATCACACATTTATACTCAGAATCACAAATGTCTATTATGTTCCCACAGGGAATCCAACCCGATAGCCTTTGCTTACAGCCAACTATGCAAGCAAGCAGTTCAGCGAGTGGAATGTTTAAGAAGCAGAATCTTCAACCGATTGAGCTGAAATTTTGTATTCAAGTTTAGTTTGGATGTCAATGCATGGTTAGCTGTGTGACGTCATTCTAAATCCAACATGGCAGAACACGCAAAAAGGCGGACAAGTTATTTTTAATGCACACCTATAATATGGGTATCAAATAAAAGGGCTTGCTGAGAATAGCTCGAAAAACAAAGTCACGTCCTTAATTATAGTTATTAAATAAAAGAAACTGTATTTTAGAATAATTGCCGTTTTATTTTAACCAACAGACCACAGATTACAGAGAGTTAGTTCAGCCACTTACACACTAACATAGACAAAAGTAGAAACAGTGTTGCCACCTTTCTTTTTAAACAGAATAACTAATAAATGTTTTATGCTGCCATATTACTCTAACATATATATTTTTTATCACTATTACTCTAACATATATATTTTTTCATATCATTGTTGCAATCTACGAGCCAATTGCCTATATTTCCTAAAAGCAAACTAAAACTATGTACAGCAAAGAACTAAGTTACCTAAAAAACATGGCTAAATATAAAAAATGTTCTATATTATTCTAACATAAATCTAATATAGCGGACTCCTAAAAGCTGGTTTTAAGAAAGTAGTTTATTTATTTTATAAATAAAAGATTAAAATGAAAGGACACAGAAGAGTATGGAACTTTGCTACCGAAAGTGTTTACTATCCTTCACCACATCTTCACTTACCATACGGTGAGATAGCGGTCAAGCGCTAGCCTATCACACAGAACAAACATTCTTCTTTCACTTAGCGAATCCTAACTGGTTGATGGTTAAATAAAACTACTATAAGCAATAACAAAATGATTACGCTAAGTAGGTAGTAAAGTCTCGTACGACATGGTCGTAAACATTGGCTTCAATTCCGGGACAGAGCAGAGTGCATCCTCACATAAAGTTTACGAGAAAACGCGTTGGCTGTAATAATACGGGAAATAGTATATCAATTTTAATAAAATTAAATGTTTGTTGCGAATTACCATAACTTAACCATATATATTTTTTACTACTATAAATATTATACAATAAATATTTTGCAAGGCTGTATATTGAGTGCTATTTGTGTCGCCTATTAAATTTTAAATCAAGTAAGTATGTGCAACATACTAGTAACGTTATTTGACGACACAGTTGGCGCATTGGGCAATCCTATGCCCTCTGTGCTGTGGGTACTGAGTTGCATTCCTGGCAGGAGCAAAATTTTCCTTGCCAAGGGAAATTTGTAACTCTGTTCAAAATTCTACAAATTGCATCAAGGTCAGTGCTCAAGGCATTAACATCATCTTTTTCCAGCATCACACTCACATAGCCCTCTACTGAGTTCGAAAACTTGTCTCGTGGGTACCGAAAACATACACTTCATACTCACAGCCAGAACAAGAAAGAAACCCTTGTAGGAAAACTAGTGTTCCCACCGAGAATCGAACACGACACACGCTGCTTAGAAGGCAGACTCTTAACCAACTACGCCTACTAATCTAATAAATAAAGTCTACTGTTCCTGACCAAACAAATTGAAAACAACTTCTAATAATGAAATCGTTCCCAATCCGATTGGCTAAATGCGTCGGCAATAACAGTTGTGGGCATACAATTGCACAAAAGAGCTCATTGTCAAAGTGCTTCCAACCCTCGGGATGCACTCGACAATGCAACCCCCGACTCAATGAAATGCGAATATAAACTATTTGACATCAATAATGTTGTGCTGTGTATCGACGGTACAAGTCATGAACAATCGCGGTTCACTATTTTGTTAACAGGAAATTACAAACATCTCGTCTTGTCAGCCAAGGTAATAGTAATACGGGTAGATAGTTACCCCGCGCTAATACTGGTTGTAAAACTTGATAGGAGTACGGGAGATAAACGATAACATTTTATTTCGTATATTAAGTATGAGTACAATCCTTTCTTAGATTAACATCCAAAAAAAGCTTTAAAGGATTATGATAAAATTTAGAAAAATTGACTGTTTTTTTTATTTAACACTCAAAATCGCTTCGCTAACTCAATACTTTAAACGAGCTTAACTGTTTACGATATTGAGAGGGCGGCTGAAAATATTCGCAATTAAGCCAAAACCGACGAGTGAAGACCGCGAATCGGTTAAGCGTATCAGAGGACGCCCTGTGACTTGATGGAGTGACGATATATAAGTAGGGACGAAGATCGGGTTCAGAGACACGCTTTGGGAGATGCCTATATCCAACAGTGGAATGAGATAGGCTGAGTATGATGAAGCCATTTTTAAAATTTCACAAAATATATTAGAGTAACCAAGTACCTAGTCAATTGAAAACAGTAGAAAATTTTATTAAATTGATAAACTTTTATCGTACTGCGGAACAAAAGGCAGGGACGCCTCTTGCATCATGTGATCTTCTGAAATATACATGTCAGTTTTCTGTGCATTGCAAATAATATTCAAAAGTACACTTGTACAGATATTACACACACATAGTACAGATGTTCACGTCAAAAAAGAAAGTACAACATCATATAATAAATCTCCATCTCTTATGAATTTGTATAATATACCCCTACTCTATATGTAGCGTGGTATCAATGATGAAGGAAATCTAAGGGTAGCGTGGTATAGTTTATTGAGGTAGCGCCGTAAACGTCAATTTAATACGATTGTCAGAAAAGATGACATTTCATGTCCCCATGCTCTACAACAAAGGTCTATGATGCTCTACTACACCAATAATAATAATTTTACTGTTCTATTGTGCTACGATCATTTAATTTCGCTCAGCAATGAAGCACTAACATAAATTTTTACTTTCATGACTTTTACGACGCCTAAATAAATCGGCTCAGCGCTGGTCGTAAAAATATAATAAAAAACATAACACATTGATCTTTTGATTTGAAAATATTTTCATTCGACTTCCAAACTATTATACACGCCCAGGAAAGCTGGTAAATAAAGCTTCATAGCATTAAGCTATTCCTTGTACACTGTTTTGTGCTAAACTATTAAATAAATAATAAATAAATTGATCAAGTTCCATTTGACAATTTGTTGATTGTCGTTTGTAATCGGATAGTGCGAAAGGAAAGGCGCGTGCGCTACTTCATTGTTTACCTGGATCAATGGCCACGCAAACGACCAGTTAACAATTATTGTTACTGGCGATTGAGACGAATGGCCTACGATTCGCACTGTCGTGTCGTATTGTAATCTATATGTATTGCTACTTTACATAACATTTGCTGGTTAGATAATCTGTGGAATAGGACCTTTGACCCTGATCTACATATGCAAAGCTGTACATTTAGATATTATCTAGTAATAGCATGAAGAATTGAGGTACTGTGCAGCAGGCAAGCACCCAAGCAGGTGTAGTGTATGGGGTACCTATAATTACCCACTCATGAAAGTAACGAAAAACAGAAGGTTTCAAAAGGGATCATATTATTACCTATATTTATGAGTAACTATTACTTAAACTGAGTACTAATAACGTTTTTTGGAAGAAGTATTTTTTTGCATTTTATCTATAGCATAAGAATACGACGTCCATGACTAATAAACGGTTGTAATATCGTTTTTATTATTCTTACTGTGGCTAATAATATGTCTATTGCTTTTGAAACCGTCATTACTATTTTACTACAGGAAATTGTAATAAATATGTCTGTTAGCACGAATTTTATCTTGAAACTAATAAGCGAAATCCAGTATCACGCCTGCTGGTTAGATAACCAACGGTTATTAGTGCATCCTACCGGAAGAGCAACTTTCTCGCTTTCACCTTCTACTAATTAGCTACGAGTGACAGAGACAGAAAACGTTAGAAGGTTCCGTTTGAAGGGGCTGAGTTAATCAAAGGAGGATCAAAGGGCAGGATGGCATACGGCAGTTTTTGTTAAAGCATTCCTTTGAAATGGGGTAAGCTTTTTGTAAAAATCGAAATTTGATATCTGGTTTTGTAGCGAGGGTTGTTAATTACATTTTTAATGAGAGTTTTTGATGCATTCATGAGAAATAAATTAAAATAATGTATGTGGATTTTTTACCAACGAAATTAAAGTGTTGCGTTCCATGCTCCCAGTTTACTTGTTAGAACAAAAGACTTCAACGCGCGCGCGTAACATTGTTTACCAGACTTTACACTTGGTATGTTCATTCATGCTTTCGCTATTACCGTAAAATCGTTTAACTTTTTCCAGAATTCCTCAGCTTATGTAACATGACATGCAGACAAGAACAGATACAATCTATTTCTTATAGCTTTATAAGTTCAAACTCTGAACCACGAATAAAGTTTGAGTTTGCATCCTATGTTAAAAATGTTTAAATTATTACCTGTTACTTTTAAGCACAAACTTAATACAAAAGTAGTGATTCGTTGGCGGAATAATTAATTTAATTGCACATTTATTCAGCGGTTTTAGTTTGAGATATATCACAATTAACTTTTCGTTTGATAAGATTACCTAAATAACATATCCACTTGGACAGCATCAATTTAATTCAGAGTTAGGCTTATACAAAACATTGATATTTATAATGATAGATATCTGTAAATGTTTTTTTTTAATAATAATTTCTACTTCAATGGAATTAAAAGATGATCATCGATTGTTATCATTGATGATGATGATGATTCTTCCTGGCCGATTTCGGCCTCAGCGACTGTTTTGTGGCTATTTTTTTATTTTTACATTTTTTTTTATGTTTCAGAACTTGGTTGTTCAGCCCGTCGACGGTGTGCTCTTTCGTGACTGGCATACCCGATTTTGGCAGAAAAAGTTCTGCTGCATATAGGGCACGTCAGAACACCGTTTACATAAAAGTAGGGTATGGCCGCAGGTGGTCTGGCCTTTATCGCATCTCGCTTTTTATCTAGATCAGCACGACGTTCTGATTCAAAGACAGACACGTGCTGATGAATGAGACGCCTCCATTCTGGACGTTGCGCTGCTTTATTTTCCCATTTCGAAGGCTCAATTTTGCATCTCTTCATGTGTCTTTTCAGAACATCTTTGTACCTCAGGTACTGCCCACCTGATTGGCGCTTACCATTACAGAGTTCTGAAAAGAAGATGCGCTTCGCCATTCTCTCATCTGACATGCGCGACACGTGTCCACTCCAACGCAACTGGCGCCTCATGAGGTAGGTTTCGATACCTCCAACGTTTGCGCGGCGCAGGACATCAGTATTTCGGACTCGGTCCTGCCATCGAATGTTCATAATATCTCGTAGACACTTTATATGATACCTGTCGAGTGCGCGTATATGCTTTCGGTACAAAACCCATGTCTCGGATGAGTAGAGAAAATTTGGCAGTACTATAGCCATATAGACACTTATCTTGGTGGTCAATTAATTATCATTAACAATAGCAAAACAAATGTTCCATCTGTGACAAAGGCTCCGAACTAACGAGTTCACACGTAAAAAGTATAAAACATTTGGTGGCGTGTCGCGGCGCCATGACTCAAGTAACTCGCGTACACGTAATTATCGGTTTATAACGATAACTGTACTTTAAGCACTAAATAACTGTTGACTTTCATGCTACCATGAATATTTGTTATTCTTGCAGAGATGGGAGCAATTTTTCAAGTTTGATTACCGTAATCAGGGCTATGCTTATTGGTGAAGATTTACATTTCATTACACAAATTGTTCTACATCCTTTCAAGATCTATTTACTGTGCATGTTTATATAATAATTTACGAACATACCAAAACAGCGCGTCGGATCGAAAGTAGGCAAGAAAAGCACTACGTGGCAAAACATTGAATTTAGTTGAAAACCTACTGTGCGCAATAGAACGACCAATTCTTTTCAGCTGGATTACAATGAAATAAAAATATAGGACATAATAATTATAATTGCCTTTAAAGCATCGGGTTCGATTCTCGGCGGGAATATAAGTTTTCTCCCCAATGAAAATTTGTGTTTCTGATTTTGGTTGTGATTGTGTGTGATGTGAATGTTTTCAGCACTCACGCCGCACACAAGCCGTCGAACTTAGTGTGGGACTGTGAGTGTGAAAGCGTTAATGTTAATGTTTTACGTTTCGTGAGTCGTGCGGCTTACGCCTGAGGATGCTTTCACGTTATCGCGACGTCGCGCGCCGTTGCGTTTTTATCGCATCTCGTGTCGTCAACGAGCGCCAAAAGACGCGTTGATGCCGGCCATGGGATGTAGTGCAGTATGCAGCAAACGTGCAGCCGTGTGTGGCCACTTATAAACGAGTAATGCCTGTTATTTATATGAATCTCAAAGCAAAGTGCAATCTAAATTTGAAGTTATTAAAAGGATATTCAAAACCAGAAACATGCGATGTTTGTGGATATATGTGACGTTGTTAGATGTGAAAATATGCCAGCACGACGCTCACTTGTTATCATTTACTAAATAATCACAGTAGTGAGACGATTATGACTGGCACGATATCATAAATTTTTCAGTACATTTTCACTCCACATCCTATAAAGATTCCGCATTATGTCTGCTATATAATACATAATTACTTTACTTTTTGTAGAACCGTGATGCCTCGCCTAGCCCATCTTCGCTTGTCATGGATACCAAGCTTAATGATTCGAACTCAGCGAAACTTCTGCGTAATGAATGTTCTGTTTGTTTTCGAACTGTTCACATTATATTAGTTAAAGATTAGAGAGCGTGTCGTTTTGAACTTTTTACACGAGACGGAGATAATGTAATTTATGTTATAATTATATAATACGAAAATTATTAAATAGCAAACAAAAATGATATTTTAATATAATATTAGCAATGTTCCCAGCATTTGGGAATGCTACCTATTGGTAGTGATCTTTTATAATAAGTTTTGTATCCTACTAATATTATAAATGCAAAAGTTTGTTTATGTGTATGTGTGTGAATGTTTGTTACCACATATCTCCGTAACGAATCAAGCAATTTTGATGAAATTTTGAATATATAGATAGTTTAGGTTCCGGAATAGCACACTGGCTGCTTTTTAACTTAATTTAAGTAGGCGAAGCCGCGGGCCACGGCTAGTGTAACATAAAATAATCACTGCAAAGTGAAATAAAACAAGACATTAGTGTGTCATTGGAATTGTTCAGGTTCTGGGTGTAATGTGTGAGTGATGTGAATGTTTCCGGCATCCACGATCTTTGAACTTAGTGTGGGGCTGTGAGTGTGAATGCGTTTGTTTGTTTTTTATTCATATTAATGTTCATTTATTTCAATCTGAAATAGTAACATGAGGGTGTTTTTTTAAATGTAGGTACAGTTCTTTGTAGACCCTGTGGGGCACCGCAAAAACTTCGAAATTAGTGTGGGGCTGTGAGTGTGAAAGTGTTTAAGTATAAATAAATAATTAGATGCAAAGAAAATGAAGCTGCAAAGTTGGACATGTCTTATTATTTATATACCAAAAGAGCTCTTATTTGTATGACAAATAACATTTTATTTGATCAAAAGGCAATGGTTTATTTTTCCAGTTCAAGTGACCCTCCTAACATGGGAGTGTAAGCTCGTCGGCACTCGCTTTGTGTTTGACACCGGTATCAGGTCTTACTCACTGACAAAATGAACTTGATGAGATTGTGCGATGCCGGCGGGGGAACTCAGCTTACTCGGATATAGAGGTAACGTTTGTTTTTCAGTTCATTTGTTTGTATAAAGGAGGTAATCTACGAATTCTGATTCAATTTCTAATACTAATTTCACTAGCTGTATTATCGCTGATTATTTATTTCATAACAAACATGAGCTAGTAGTAAGAAATCATCACGAATCGCAATATCTATAATTGTAGTCAGAAAAAACAGACTATCTGGCTGATTTATCGACTTGCGCTGACTACACGGTTGGAAACATGCCTCCATCATATCGCCTGCTTAAGATGTACATATAAGTATAAAGTATTGATATCGCTAAACTACCGTTAGCTTGGTTAGGAAATGTAATCTTTCACCCCAAAAGAAACTTAAGCTTCTGGGTGTGTTTGAGTGTGTAATGTGATTCTAGTTTTTACAGACGAGCCAAAAAATAAATCACTTTAGAACAAACACTTGACTTCACCAAGTATTTTATACTGAACTCCAATTGGTTACATAAAATCTTCACCAAGATCAGATGCACATTTTCGGAGTGATTAGAAGTCGGTTGTTATTTGCATTTTTTATTCCGCAAGTCGCGTGAAAGATTAATAGATCTCACAGGTGAAGCCAAATGGAGCAGCTAGTATAAGCCATGGAATGTGTACGCAGCCTGCTAATAACCATGAGCATCGAGTTATAGCGCGTGTCCGAGTGTCAGACACTTTCCCTGTTTTGCATACATCTGCTTATCGCCATCTATTCAATTACTCTCGACAGCTCCATTTATTTAAACAGCTTGGAGAAGACATCGATGTGAGATATCACATTAACGAGGCAAAAGTAAAATAACAGAAACTTTACTACGTGAAAAACGTCCTTCTTAATGTTTAAAACAAAGAAGGACATAACATTATGGCCGCACGAGAATGGCACTTTGACCTCTTTTTATGTATTTGATACCCATGAGCTTTATGCTCAGTTGTATTACGGGACTCAGTCTTTTTGCAGTATCATAGCCTATATTTTATTCTGTTCAATTTCGGCATTGCACGGGTGCAAATTCCTGTGGATTTCAAAAAATATACTTACTTTGTCCCAACAACTACGAACTTAAACACAACAAAATAAAAATCACAACGTGATTCGTTGTTGTGATTAATTTTATTTCGCTTCAGTGAAAAGACCGATATCAGGTCAGGTTATTCTCGAACCGAATGGTCTGATGCGTGACGATGGTAAAAGACCCGACGGCATGACTTTAATTCCATGGAAGATGGGACGGCCTTTAGTATGGGATGCAACTTGTGTCGATACTTTAGCTCCGTCACATCTTCCTGAAACACAGAATGGGGTTGGCGTCGCGGCAACTTCGGCAGAGCAGCGTAAACGGCGCAAATATGGAAACCTTGGCAGTGGTTACATATTTGAGCCGTTTGGTGTTGAGACACTGGGTCCGTGGGGACCGGGAGCTCATTCTATTTTCAAAATTCTATCAGAGCGCCTGGTTGAAGCGACGCGTGATCAAAATGCTGGCACTTATTTGGCTCAACGTATTAGCATTGCAATTCAGAGAGGCAATGCCGCCAGCATGATGGGAACGCTACCCACTGGTAGTGGGCTTGAGCACTTGAGTTACCTATAAGCTCGATGTCTTGTAGGTAACTTTAGTTCTTTGCTGTACATAGTTTTAGTTTAGTTTTAGGAAATATAGGCAATTGGCCCGTAGTTAGTACTTGAGAAAAAAAAAAAAAAGACCGACAAGTGGTAATAAAACTCGCGAGGACTCTTCAGCTATTCCTTGTAGGTATAAATCATTACAAGGTGGACATTAATTAATATACCAGTACATAGAGGAGGATATCATAAATATAAGAAACGGTAAAGAAGACGTTTGCGTGTTTGATGTTGCTTGACTACAGTTGTATTTTCGTGTTGTAGGTGGAGGCGGAGGGTTGCAGACTACACTTCATGTGCAATGTAGGTATGTAATTCTAAACCGCAAAGAGGTTGATACTTTTCTGTATAAATGAAAATGTTATAGATTTAATCTTAGGACAGCTTTTTTAGATTTAAACGAGCATCGCCTAATTGAATAAATTTTAACGAACACCTTAGCTTATATATTTTAATTTTACCGACTTCCCAAAAAAGGAGGAGGTACTCATGTCAACTGTATTTTTTTTTTATGTGTTTATCTCATATCTTCTCTCCACGTGAGCCGATTTCGAAAAATTTTTTTTAGTTTGAAAGATGTTGCTTTCTAATTAGTTCCATTTAAATTTGATCAAAATCTGATCAGTAGTTCTTGAAATATCGTCAATAATGTCTATTTTGTGACGATTATTGCGTACTTTGACGATGTTCTCGTTTACTCGACTTCAAAAGTTACCTCATAACTTCTTTCGTTGTGAGTCGATTTTGATGATTCTTGAAAGCTGGTGCTTTTCATGTGGTCCCATTGAAATTTGATTAATATCTGATCTCTAGTTTTTGAGTTATAGTCAATAATGCGTGTTTAATACATTAAATCTGATCAAGGTGGAAGATAAAGCGGTGAAGTCGGTTTTTTTAAGCTTTGCTTGCGTTTAATTATTTCACTGATAAATTGGTTTTTGACTAACGCCTTAGGCACATATATTACTGCCACACATATATCTTCACCTACGTAATATGCATTCAATTTGCCTCGCAATCAAATGCTCAATTGCTCTTTTTTCTGTTTTTAACTCGGCTTAACTGAACACTAAAATTGTACCACTAACTATTTAGTTGGGCCTCATAGAAATAAAATTGAATCTGTATAACACTTACTTACTTTACTACACTGAAGGTAGGTAATTAGTAACTTTGCACGAAGCCCTGGACTATAACGAAGTTTATTCTGCTAGCTCTATATTTTCTTTACGGAATACAGTACCTACAAACAAAACTAATTTCCATTTTAAAACGCTTATTCTTACTAGAAATTGGATGAGCAAAATAACTAAAACGGGTTTATTAACTGATAAAGAATTCAATTAGTTACTTCAGCTCTATATATTAACTCTACCAACCAAGGCTGGTATCTGAGGAGCATTAATATCTCGGACAGGTTAATTAAATAAACAGCTAATGTAGTCGATACATTTTATCTCGTATCATCAACGATGATACCTTTAAGATTACAAACTAACTTAATGTTGCAATTGCGTCTACGTATACCTAAGAATCAACTCAGAGTAGTTAGTGGTATAAGGAGTCTTTTAGAGAAATGTAATGTTATTCATATCATTCACAATTTACTGTAGTACTCACCTAAAGATGACGAAACTAATGGACTTAACTATAATTACGCCTTATTTGTAGAGATTTATTTTCAACAATAATCTCTATAATGTTGTCTTAAAACACGTAAAAGATGTTGACTTACTTTTTGTCGACTAGTTCCGGACAACTAATTTGTCCCAAACTAGTCGACAAAATGTAAGTCAACATTTTTTACGTGTATAACCCGTACATCAAACATTATGTGTTATACTCAGGATAGTTTTAAATTTAAATATATGAAATAATCTCTATGGATGCCATATAAAAGCCATATTATATCCATCTTTAAGAATTTACTTTTCTAACAACGCAAGTATGATTCTAATAAACAAGCCTTAGTGAACGAACATGATTTGACATGTATACGCACTTACAAACATATTATCATGTAGTTATGCCCGCCATATAATAGCAGCAAAATATCTTATTCATGGCGCAAAAAATAAATGAGACCGAGAATCGTTACAAGTAATCACTTATTAGATTTTTTTATATCTTGTTCTCTAATCTTAATAACGTATGAGTGAATGCGCAGTTTTGTGTCATTAAAAATAAAAAAATAGTCCAAGCTTAATTAATAATAATCAATTATAAAACAGACTTAACACTCACCAAAGCCAAAAATATTGAAATCCTCCTTTCCAATACAGCAACACTAAAGTCACACACCAATTCACATTTTCACTCACACAAAAATCACTTAACTTATAAACAATGTGAAAACTAATAAATAATGTTAATTAACTTATAACTTATCGTAATTATAACTTATAAACCGCGGGGACGAGCGTGCGTCCGTCTGTTCGTAGCAGTAAAGCAGACTGGTGAAGCGACGTATATTTCGTTCGTGCGAAGTCGTTATACACACTGTTACATTACCTGTGGCAGTTATAGGGTTGTATCACAGAAATGCCTCTTCTGGTTTTCGTAGCGTCTTCTTTTAGTATCACCTGTGCAAACCTTTGTGTTGTTGTGTTTTACTCTAGAAAGAATTCTAATGAGATATGTTGAAAGTCATTCATTTGTATGCGATCGAAGATCAATGTTATAACAATTTTTTAAATACTCTCTTTACACGACTACCCCAAATAGAGATAATTTTATATATATTTCTTTTATTTTCTCATAACTTTATTAGTACTGACTATTGACCATGAAAAACTTTGGGTACATTTGCTAAATCTATACACTAATTTAATTTCTATCATATGAACTAATTTAGGTGAGTTTTCCATCGCTTAAATCTGTCATTAGTTCCTAGTTGTCAAGGCGTCGGCGTTATTATAAAAAAATCATTTAAAAGCGCTTGGTCCCAACCTGAAAATTTATATCTCTCCAGATTTTGACACCAAATTATCAACTCTACTACATAGATAGAGAAATGCTTCATTTGGACTCCAGTAGAAAGCACTTTAATTTTAAATGGAAATTATAATATACCTAATATATTAGTATAAAAACATAACTAATCAAGGAGTACAAAATGCAGTCTTATCTGGATAACATTCAGACAATCACATGTATATTCCCAAATGTACATGTAGAGCTCTTAAGATTTCCGATTCTTAATGGTGCTGATGTTCAGCTCTACAGCTTATAATTTCTATAGCTATTTCTAAGATTATAATAAAATTAAATAATTTGGAGTAGTCTGAGAGAAGTGATGACCCTAGCTGAGTGCCTCGGGCGGAACGAGGGTCGGCAGAGAGATGCGGCTTGAACGACCCCGTGTTTATAAAATTAGTCGTGGTTATCATAATGAAAGGTGCTTAAGTTAGGGTGGCTCTCGTGTACAGGACGCCTCGATGCCTAAACGTGAAATTCAAAAAAGTTCTAGTTGTAAAATGGAGGTGAAAAAGATTGAAAATAATATTATTAAATAAAAATAATAATTCAGAGATCAAACAATTATTAAATTAAAACTTGGAGAGGCTTGTAATCCCTTGCCGTTTGAAGTGGATCTATAGATCTATACCTTTTTCAATCGATATGTGTATTGATATGGATTAAACATTTATTTTATGTGAGTGCAGGTCCTTTTAATCTCTATTTGTTCTCGTGACTATTTGTTTCAACACTTGTAAAATAAAAAAAAACTGCTCCAATTTCATATATAAAAAGAGGGAAATAATATGTTTATAATTATTCATTACCTACATGTTTTGTAAGTTATTCTTGTGTACTTTGTAACTTTTTGTTTAAATTATATAGGCCTTGATCGCTGCATATATAATACTAGCCGTGCCCCGCGGCTTCGTCCGCTATTATCAAGTTAAAAGGTAGCCTATGTGTTAATCCTAGGTATAATCTACGTACATTCCAAATTTCATCCAAATCCGTTCAGCCGTTAAAGCGTGAAGAGGGAACAAACATACTTACACACTAACACACACACTTACACACAAACTTTCGGATTTATAATATTAGTAGGATGTAGCGATCTAGACCTATTTTATGTTATCTTCTTATTGTATTTTTTAAACGCCTTATTGCTACAACTTTCGAAACAAACATTATTTATTCACATGGGCCCTTAAGTGACAGATATAAAAGCTAACGACTCTATTTGCTAGATTCGCAAATTTACAGCTTATTCGTGATTTATTCTGCCCCAGTCGCAAAACTAAAGGCTGACCTAAGAATGATAACATGGGAAGAGGAGCAGAAGGAAAGGTATTAGGGTATGTTTCCGAAATCGAGTGAAGTGGAGAGAAAGAGTAGGAGGGTAGTCTCCACCACCATTTGGGCTATAGTTAGGATGACAGACAATAACACGCCTTCCATGTATCTATTTAAAATACATACATTAAATAATCGTTGTTAATCAGATACAGAAACACAAAGTTCCCTCGGGAGACAACTAGAGTTTCCTCTTTAAATCGAATCTGATCAGAATCAGAATCAGAATATCGTTTATTGTCAGACTGTGGTTACAAAAGATCTTATATAAAATATATACAGTTTCAACAGCTTGCCCATTTCGAGCGTACAATATTTTCATAAAATATTAAAAGTATTATCTTAATGTATTAGAATTTGAAACATATAATATATAAAGATAATACAAAAACAAGTTTAAAGCTAAGTATAAATAAGATTTTAAAAAGTTAAAGATTCGGTATCAAAATACTCTTTAAGGCTATAGTGGACTTTGGAAATTAGCCAAGTTTTTAATTTACGTTTAAATATAATTCTAGGTAGCATTTTCAATTCTAATGGTAATCTGTTATATATTTTTATGGCCATCACAAATGCAGAATTATAAAACATGCTATTATTAATCTGTGGTATACATATATTATATTTATATTTAGGTCTTAGCGACTCGGCACGATTAGATTTAACTTCAAAAAATAAACATTCATTTGACTTGACAAACATACAAATTTCATATACATAAATACCGGTTAATGTAAGAAATGATACCCACTGCTATTGCACTAACGGGCAAAAGTGATGTTGGTTAACATTTGAATGACATAATTCTTATTTTTTATGCGGAATAGGCAAGCATATGACCACTATCTGGAAAATAATGATGCGGCCGAAGAATATTAATTATAGGCGTTATTGGTGCCGATTCTGTTGTCCAGAATTAGACTAAACTAGCCTAAAATTAGTTTTAGTCCTGCTTTAGTCCAACACCTTTTCAGAAAATGCAAGATTAGACTAAAATTAAGTTTGACAGGACTAAGTTAGTTTAGTTACTCTATTTAGTGAAAATGACCAAATTCTTATTCTGATGTACATGTTTTCGTTCAAATTAAGACTAAAAATAGAAATTTTAAACTCAAATTAGTCTGTATGAAAAAGGTCTGGATTATTTTTAATGTGATCTTATACTTGAAAGAGTCCTGTCATTTCAACTTTTAAATTAAGTTCAACGTAAAATCAGAATAGCGTTTTGGTATTCTTTGACTAAAATAAGTTTATTTTTAGTTTAGTTTAGGTTAGTTCGGTGCTCAACAGAATTAGCACCAATATAGATCTTTCTTTCTAAATATGCACGCCCCTCCATAAACATTTTCGTACATTTGATAGTTTGACAAATTTGGTGGAGGGGCATGCATATTTAGAATAAAAGATCTCTACATCTATATCATAAAAGCCCGAAGCGTCAGCAGCGGCCGTAGAACGGACCGGTTCCCATCTCCAAACCGACACAGGCATTCGCTAACACCATTATACGAAACATTCCATCACTTACAAACACTATTAATTTATTATTTAATTTATAACAAATTATGTCAACCTTTAAAAGTAATACAGGAGAACTGCACTCAATCAAGTTATACACATTCCTCGTTGAAATATGTAATCATTATAAATCCTATGATAATGGATATTGTAACTTTATTTATTATTTAATTTCAATTAATTTAGCAAAATTGTTGACGTACTCACTTAAAATATTGCGGACTTAATGATGAAATTAGCGGAAATTATATGATTCAACACATTACATACATCTTTTTCTTCTACTTCTTTAAATATTGTTTTCCCTGTGTGGTGAAACATGAACTGCTCGCTGGTAAAGTTGGCCGCGCGTCTGCCGTCTACGCAGCGAGTATCGGGTTCGATTCACGTTGGAAACACAAGCTTTATTCAAGGACATTTGTGTTTTTGCTACTGAGAGTGATTGTGTATGTATGTACATGTTTTCGGCAGCCATGATACAAGTCATCAAACTTAGTGGCTGTGAGTGTTTATATATTTAGCATTTTAATGAAAAAGTGATGTTTTATTCATTAAAAAAAACACAAATCATCATCTACTTATTGTGTTCTTGTCGGGAATTGAATCCAAGACCCACAGGCAGAGGGCAGAGATCTTCCCAAAAAGATTATAGAGAAAACGTAGCACTGCTCGACATTAAATAGAAATTGATATAGTAATAATGTTGGTCGTAGCTTAAGTGAAACCAAAACCGACAAGATTGGACGCACGCCCCGTGAAATTAGCATGACGAACGTCCGATGTTATAGTTATAGTAATCGCTACGCACTCCCAGAAAAAACTTAGAAGGTTTACTATGAGACATCGAAAACGGATATTAGACTCGAGAAATGAGAACAAAATATTGAAGGTACGTACTCTCTAGTTGCAGACGAGTGAGATTCTGGTATAATACTGTAGTACCCGGATGACCGAGCTTTGCTCAGCTGAAAACACGGATAAAACGACTTTTTCTAAAATTTTAATCTAGCTAGATCGATTTATCGCCTCCGAAACCCCCTGCATACAAAATTTCATGAAAATCGTTCTGATTACACACACATATATATATATATATATATATATATATATATATATATATATATATATATATACAAGAATTGCTCGTTTAAAGTTATTAGATTTTAGTTTGAAGGGCAATGTATCCAGTGATGTTATTTGTTTCCATTGTACCTATCTTTATAAGTTTCTCTGTAAGTTGTATTTATCTTTTGGTGTCAATAAAGAGTTTTTGTATTGTATTGTTATAGGACATAAAGAGACTTAACATCTAATATATCTGGATGACGGGGCCGGTGCCTTGCGCGCAGGATTTTGACCTAAGTAAGTTTAAAACACTAGGTGGTACTGAACTGTAATGGGAGGGCTATGCATGAGATTCCAACATAGATCAACCACTATTAATTTATTTTTACACCTATAAAATTGCACCTCTAACATTATTTTCGTATATAAACGCTAATTAGGAATAATAATGTTAATTAAATGTGATAAAAATGAATAGGAAATTTAATGTAGCAAAACTCACGCTATAGAATCCACCGATTCGTAACGTCCTGATCCGCGTTTCGATGCCAATGATGAACTTTCCTTCACAATAGCCTCAGACGTCACAGAAAGAACGTCAAAATCATTCAAAATGGTCGCGTTTAATTGCCCTGTTCTGATTGCGTTTTCAAATATTATTTTGTTTTGATATGAAAATTTATGTTTAAATAATTTATTATTATTTTGATCTGAAAATTTATGTTTTTATGAATGACTAGCTGCGCCCCGCGGTTTCACCCGCGTAAGTTCCGAACCCGCGGGAATTCCGAGGCTTCTTTCTTAAGCTCTGGACCATCTGTGTACCAATTTCATTCAAATCGGTTGAGTAGTTTTGGCGTGAAAGCGTAACAGACAGACAGACAGAGTTACTTTCGCATTTATAATATTAGTAAGGATTTTTATTTTGGCCATTTATGCGAAGCCGCGGAGCACAGCTAGTTGAAAATAGTGATTATTTGTACTAGAATATATAGAAATACAAGTAGTTATGCAATAATTTGATAAGGAATTCTTCATCCTTTCATCGCACCAAACGTTTTCATTTTGCATGTGTATGTTTTATTAAAAACTAACACTGCCACTTTGTATTCTCGTTTAGTTCCAGGCACTAGATTAGTGGTAATCCATGTGGATGTAGATATCCGATCCATTTAAATATCTTGTTTCAAACATAATAACATACACTAACACACACACTTTCGCAAATCACAATTGTTGCAAAATTATAACAAATCCATATAGTTATGTTCATAACGAGCGTCGATAATGAATAATCATCGACAGGTCCATATGACTCTATTGATGCAACACGCAGCCGATAGAAGTAGCAAGTCGTAATCCTGGATTTAATAACCGCATTGTCCATTCCACAGACAGATAGACAGCTACATGCTGTACGTATTAGTGTTAATGGAACGTAATTATCTACAGTATTGTTGATGAGGCTCATATAACAATTTATATCGATTAACTAAAGATTTGTTTACAGCTGTTCGTACAATCGAATCGACAATAAGACGATCATATGGGACTGCCAAACCAGGGCCATTTTATCCCCCAATGGAAAAAGAAGGGTGTTATAAGTTTATATGTGTATCTAGTTATCTGTCTGTGTTATTGCAACTCCCAAAAGGCTCAACCGGTTTGTTCAATTTTATTTTTATTTGAACGGTGACTTGAACGAGAGTGCTCTTACCTATGTTTGTTGAAAATCTTTTTTGCCACTTGTAAATACTATAAACTATACATATTATCTATAAACTAATTTATTTTCCAGAATGTGTCACGTTGGTTTAGATTTGATTAAATCACTATAATATTCGTCATATTATTCGAATTTAGTGCGAGGAACATAACGATGTTATGTTACGGTCGGGTAAGTTACTTAATTATTTTCATTAAATTAAGTATAAATTATCGCAATAATACAGCCTGGCGAAAGTGAACATTATAGCAGAATAATAATACATATTATTATTCTCACAATCTTACTTAATATTATAAATCCGAAAGTTTGTGTGTAAGTAGGTAAGTATGTTTGTTCCCTCTTCACGCTTTTATGAAATTTGGAATGTACATAGCGTATACCTAGGATTAATACAGGCTACTTTTTAACTTGATAATAGCGGGCGAAGCCGCGGGGCACGTCTAGTATGGAATAACTACAAGCAGCAGTCGCTGAAATAACCTACTCTGCCACACGATACACATCTTTGAACTTAGTGTTCAAAGACATCATTGAACTTAGTGTTCAAAGACGTGTGGGTGCTCTTTCTTTCTCATCTCATGTCATCCTTTACACTCTATTCTTTGGCTTTCCTCTACGTCTTTATCTATCCACATTACTTCTCGACATGTACGAAAGATGTTTTTTTTTTATCTGCACTGAGTTGGCTTAATTGGATGCGCGTTCGCCTTCTAAGCGTTTTCCGGCGGAACACAAGTTTTCTCTCCAAGGAAAAAAAAAAGGTTTCTGGCTCCGGTCGTGATTGTGTGTGATGTGAATGATGCACCCACGACACAAGTCATCAAACTTAGTATGGCTGTGAGTGTGAAAGCATTTTATGTTATTATTATATAAATATCTAGAGATACCTGATATCTGTTTGAACTTTCTATCTCACCTCAGCTCACAGCGGCGCGCGCTCAAAGCCGTCACAGTCTCATTGCGCGCACCCATTCTGCACCGGGCAGGTACTTAACTAGTCTATCAGCTTACAACTCTAGAAACCTGATAAATACAAGCACAGTACGGAATCTACGCACAAAATGTTGCTAGAATATCCATGAGGAACTTTGCTTTTAACTATCTAATGAAAATAAGTCAAAAGATGCCTTCATTTTTCTGCTACGGACTCAGGTTGATTATAGGAGATATAAACAAGTAAATATATTTGTAAATACATTTACGTACCGTTACTAAAAGTTGATGATGTACGTATGCATAGATTTCATACTCCCTCACGTCCAAGTGATCACTGACAAGTCTCAAGCATATCGCTAGCTGGGCTCAATTATTTGCATATATCATTTTTTTAATGGCATGCCCTTGACCAAAGAGCATATAACTAGTACCTAGACCACTATCTCACCTGATGGTAAGCGACAATGTGGTCAACGATGGAGCACGCTTGCCTATTCACTCATGACATGAAAACTCCCATATTTGTAGTACTAATTAAGAAATACCGGCTCAGGCAAGGAGATCCATTCCTTTGCGGTTCGTACAATGAATGTGGAAGCAAAACGCTTTGACAGCATTTGTGAAATATCTAACATATACCGGTGTCGCTAAGCAGTTTGTTTGCTTGTCCGATGATAGAATGGAGATGGGTGAACTAAATTGTGTAATTCGTTGGCACACTCTCCGAAATGTATACGATAAAATACCGAGAGACTAGCAGCAGCTTCCTTTCGACGATGTCCTATTCTGTGGCGATATATGTTAGAAAATACCTGTTCTACGGCAATACTTGACTAAGGAGTGGATGTTAATCCATTTCTCCACTTCCTCTTTAGCTTACGATGACTGACTTAGTCAGTCAAAGATTAACGCCTGTTGCAATCCAGCGAGCAATCTGATCTCTATCATTCTTCCGCTTCTGCCCCTACTGTTGCTACATGTACGTAGTTGTACTTTTTGCGTTTTCTGCGCTAAATCACTCGTTCATTAAGCGTTCAGGTTCTGATTAATTATGCGTTTATTTGTTTTTAGTCGCGCGGGTGAGACGGCTCGCGTGACGTATCGTTAATAGGCTTCAACTCTTAATGGGGACATTTTTTGACATTAGCTTACATTGTAAATGTACCTACTCGTATCTAACGGTCTGTCTTCACTTGAAAGAGGCCCGTTGAGTACGCTACCAATTTATATGGAAAAGGAATACACGACTTACCTAGATAAAATTGCGTTGAATCTCTCACTCACACCCCCACTCAAGTTCAAAAACTTGTATTTTGGGTACCAGAAACATTAATTATACAAACAATCACGCACAGAATCAGAACCACAAATTTTGCTTGAAATATGTGGGTTCGATTGCCTTTCGAAAATATCCCTTGGGAAGGAATTTCTGCTCCTGCCGGGAATCGAACCCAGGATCCACGGCGCAGAGGCCGGATACCTGTCCACTGTGCCAACCCTTTTTTTTTTTTTACTGAAATAAGTCACAATAGCCTGTTCCCTATTTTTGTTACAATCTAGGCAAGATTAGGCTAATAAGTAACTTAAATTTAGCTTATATTAACTGTTCCAACTGGGTCGTTATTCATAAATAAGTTCTCCCATCATTGGTTGACTCCACACTGACGAGTCAATTAAGATATCCTATTCGTCACTGTCGAACGATCAGAGATGACCGCTCCTCTGATGGGGCACTTTCTCCAACGTTCATTCATATGGTTTTCTCATATGCAGTTCAGCCGTTCATTGATCGATAGTCACGGTTTCTACACAACTACGAGATCTATAGTAAAAAAGTCCAATTATGTTCCCCTTTACTCGATTGTTTTACAATGCAATGAATTTATGGAAATAGATTAGTTGTGTGCATTTTATAAATGAGTTAGCATTTCGATTTTGTATTTTAACGACGAAAAAGAAGGGTGTTATAAGTTTAACGGGTGTATATGTGTCTGTCTGCTGCATCGTAGCTCCCAAACGGCTGGACCGATTTTGATTTAGTTTTTTCTGTGAAAAGTTACTTGATCGATTGTTCTTAGCTATTTGGTAAAATTCTGTGCGGCCTGCTAAGCTATGTTTGTTAGAAATCAATGCAGATTTTCCAGATGAGCGTCGAGCGTCGAGGTATTTACATAATTTTGATTTTGCCACTTTTTAGTCATAGTTTACAAATGAGAAAAGTTTGAAAAAGGTTGAGGTGCGCGACCGCATCGTGACTTTACACATCAAGTAAGATGTACATAGAACATTTGCCTATCATGAAAAAGAAAATTACCCAATTACAAGCAGTAAGTATTGATTAACCGAAATTGTTAGATAAGAAGTACCTAAGATACGTATCAAAAAGTTGCAAAGAAAAGAAACCTTGAAAAGAAAATGCCCTACACTTCCTTTCCTTCCCAGGGGTGAAGCAAAGAAGTGTTTGGGGTCGAACCCACTAAAAACTACCCTGTGAGCAGTCCCTCGCCGAGGTGAGGCAAGACAGGGTCGCGCTAGCTGGGTATCTATATCCTATTCCAGAGTTCTACAAAATAGTCTAGCTGCTACACATAACTTTCCGGATTTATAACATTCTATTTTTTCGCTGGATCACCAAGCATTTGACCACTATCTCCTCTATCCCTTGATAGAAAGTGACGATGCGGCCAAAGACGGGACACGCTTGCCTAGAAGGTCCCTATTCACTCTAGACTTGAAGACACCCAGATTGTACCGTTCGGGGAACAGACGCAGCCACTGAGTTCCACTCCTTCGCTGTACGGATGATAAACGTAGAAGCGAAGCTCTTCGAGCGAACTGGATTCAATGCTATGCACAAAATTAGCAAAAACCCCCTAATCTAAGGAAGCAATGATCTTAACGCATGCGCGGGCGCCGTCACACCGACCGCTTCCAAATATCATAGTTAGTTTGCACGGCCACTGATCATGAGCAATCCTCTAAAACCTGTTATGAGGAAGTTATGCTACATAAATTACTGATATTTGCATTGATATGATGACGTAAAAACGGTAATGTTCTGTGAAGTATTCTTTATTTTTTATATACATTATTTACATATTACTTCTAGTTATCACACGATATTAGGTACTTAAGATAAACAGTTACATTCATTTCTTAAGATCGCCTTTGATGTTTTCATTACGTTACGATTTATAAATGTCCATACAGTTACGTCTTATTGTAATTGCTTTTTACCGACTTCACAAAAAAAGAGGAGGTACTCAAGTCGACTGTATTTTTTTTAATGTGTGTTACCTCATAACTTCTTTCTACGTGAACCGATTACGAAAATAAATATTTTTAGTTTAAAAGATGTTGCTTTCCAATTGGTCCCATTTCAATTTGATCAAGATCTGATCAATAGTTATATCTGATAATAGTAGACAAATATCGTCAATAAAGCGTATTCTGTGGACTATATTGACGATGTTCTCGTTTTTAACCGACTTCAAAAGTTACCCTTCTTTCGTTGAGAGCCGATTTTGATAATTATTTGTTAATTTGAAAGCTGGTGCTTTTCATGTGGTCCCATTGCTATTTGATCAAGATCTGATCTGTAGTTTTTGAGTTATCGTCAATAATGCGTGTTTAATACATTAAATCTGATCAAGGTTCCGAAGATAAAGCGGTGAAGTCGGTTTTTTTTAAGCTTGGCTTACATTTAATTATTACCCGACTGTTGGCCGCAAAGGTGGGAAATGCGTTTATTGGTACATGTATGCATGTCAGAGTTAGAAATAAATTAATTGCATATAAGTGTTAACAATATGGTTTTACAAATTTAGTCATATGAAAGTATCAACAGTATGTCCATTTTGGACGTACCTACAATAATAATATAATTAGTAGAACAATTCGATGCTCAAATTACAAAGCATTTTTTATTTACAATAGTAGGTAAGTAATAATCGATAATCGATAAATAGTAGGTAAGTAATAATAAATGTATTGATTCTTACGTCGTCGATCGATTTGTCATAATCTTGCGAGTATCAGAAAAGACAAGACGGTATCATCTTAGGGCTTATAACAATTCAAAGTTGTGTAGAGTTGGGCATGACTTGACTATGACTGGACCTTGACTCTTTTATACTTGACTTTGACTGTCTGCTGACTAGGACTTTTAATATGAAAAAAATACACTTGAAATATATTAATACTTGACACTGGCTAAATGTACAAGATTGCGAAGCCAAAATTAAAACAAAAAAAGTTTACTTTTTACGCAGTTGGGTTTTTGTATCTGTTATAGTATATAGACTTATTAACTGTTGTCTTACGATTCCCTCATTCGTTTTCTCCTGTCATGCGTGTGATCATATACATCGCCCTTCTCCTTTATGTCACGACTCCTTTTGTAATCTTTCTGCTCTCTATTTCTATAATAATCATCTTGTTCTTCTTTAATATTGCCATCATGACACTGCTCTCGGTACCTGTTAGAATCTCTATTTGAAGTTTTATAATCATTCTGCTTTTCATAATAATCATTATTTCCGCTATCTCTAGAAGAGACTTCGCCGCGATTTCTCTCTTTATAACGTCTGGAACTAGGACCGGAAGAAGAATTATTTTGATCTGTTTTAGTTACTATCTCGTTGACATCTCTATGTTTTCCTTTATTGTAGTGTGCATCCCATGAGTCATATTTTTTTTTCTCTTCGAAAGACCTATGTGATTTTGGCCTCTCATCCTCAATCCGCCGCTTTTCTTTAGAAGAATATTTCTCTCTGTTTTTACTGTAATCTTTGTTGCTTTGTTTTTCTGAGGCATCATCATTTACACTATAATCTTGTCTATTTCTAGATCCATATTCCCTATCATTATGGTTTTTCGTATGTCTGTTTTGTCTTTCTCTACTTCTGCTTCTTTTTCTGTGTTTTCTTGCTTCACTATAATAATCTGATTCAGGTGATATTCTTTCCTGCTTTATGACAATGTTAGTTGGCATCTTTTCAGCTTGAGTTGGTTCTGGTTTGTTCAGGCTCACATAATTTTTCGATCCATATTCAGTTTTGATAAAGATACCTTTCGCTTCAGAATATAATTCCATCTGAGGATAAAAATAGTTTTCTAAAAATAGAATATAGTTAAGTTTGTTTGTTGGGTTATTGGACACTAAACATTATTAACATTTATTTTATCTCGCAATGTTATAAGAGTTATTTCAAGCACGAAGCGAATACATATGAGTGCCTCTTTGGGGCCCATGTGAATAAAAGATTTTTGATTTTGACATACTAGAAGTAGACTACTAGTTATGCCACGTGGCTTCACCTTCGTTAATCAGGATTAAAAGTAGCCTATCCAAACCATCATCAACATACATACCAACATCCAAAGGATGGAATTTAATCACAGTAATAGTAGGTACAAATCCGAAAGTACACATGTCCTTATTTGGTCTTTCTTTAAACCATGGAACGTATTTGAATGGGATTTGGAATGTACATAGCTTATACCCAGGACTCACCAAAACTAATTAATGTGGGCAAAGTCTCGGGACTCTATTATTTGAAATAATGTGTTACTATAGATATAAAATACTTAGTTAAAAACAACTAAATTTCATCGAATAGAACAAATGATATTATTTAGCTATATATGTTACTACACGCGCCAACATATCCGAGACCGATTACTCAAACCGTGCGGATAATGCGTTTCATAAAACCGCGTCAAAAATATATATATATTTTTTTTTTATGCTCTATAGACAAGCATTTGACTACAATCTCACCTGATGGACAGCAATGCTGTAGCCGAAGATGTAGCATGCTTGCCCAGAAGATAACTATTTACTCTTGACTTGAAGACTCCCAGATTATACCGTTCGTTGATGTCTTCTTAATCATTTGATGTCAATTAAAAAGGGTAGTGTTAAATATAGTATCATTAACTATCATGAGTGCCACCTATAAGTGGATGTAAAAAAACTTTAGAACTATAATTACGAGTGTACCTGTGTCTTAATAACGTCTCGCAGCGTATCGGAGTAGTTGGTAGTCTTGGAGGCAACGCGGTACTTGGCGCGGCGACGCTTCATGTCGCGAAGTTCTGCCAGGATCTCTACACGGCTTTTCTGGTTATTTGGTGCGCTTCCACTCGAAGTACTTAACAATAAGAGAAAAAAATTAAAAGAATTACCAATCACATTAAAGAGCCTTTTTTTATATTAGATCGGCAAGCATTTGACTGTATCTCACCTGATGGAATGTGACGATGCGACCGAGGTTGGAACATGTTTGTCTAGAAGGTACCTATTCACTCTAGACTTGAAGACACACAGATTGTACCGTTCAGAGAACAAAGACGCACGCAAAAGTATAATAAACTCGAATTAATAATAAATAATGACGACCCAGTTGGCGCAGCGGACAGGTGTCCGCTCTCTGCGCCGCGGGTTCTTGGTTCGATTCCCGGTAGGAGCATAAATTCCTTCCCAAGGGACATTTGTGCTTCTGGTCTGGGTGTAATGTGTGTGTGATGTGAATGTTTCCGGCACGCACGATACAAGTCTTTGAACTTAGTGTGGGGCTGTGAGTGTGAGTGCGATTGTTGTTTGTTAATAGGAGTAGGATTCTTTTGAAAAGTCCGCCTCCTGGGGATCAATGAAATTACCACATTTTATTTAGATGATATTATGCAGTGCATCAAGTGTAGTATATTAGCTTATTTACAAACACAAAGAAACGAATTCACACTAAGTTCAAAGGCTTGTATTGTGGTTGCCTGAAACATTTACATATAACACACACAACATTTACATATTACCAGAACCAGAAGCACAAATCTCCCTTGGGAAGGAAAATTGTGCTCCTGCCGGGAATCGAACACAGGTCCCACGGCGCAGAGGGCAGAGACTTGCCCACCGTGCCAACTGGGTCGTCGATTTGTTTCTTCTTATATAATGTCTTTAAATGTCTCACCTCATTGTACATGGTAAAAAAAGGACACAGATACTGAGTCAGGGTGAGTTAAGTTTAGTAAAAAAAATTGAAATGCATTGTGAACAGGATTTTGTTCAGTTAAAGATTAAAATTCTACGTAGCTCTCAACTTTAACGGAAAAGTGTGGATTTACGAACATACCTAGGTAGAGCTAAGTCAGTGAGGTCGTGGCAGGCCGGTGCTGCGGAGACCACGGCATCGTAGATGGCGCGCCGCTCGTCAGCCGAATAGGTCTGCTGTAAGCGCTCCACTGACAAGGGCTCAGTTCCGGGCGTAGCTATGCCGTGAGTCAAGGGAGCTATTGGAGTTGATATTGTGAATAAACAGAATGATCAATACCATATTACAATAACTACAAAATAATAAATGTCTTTAAAAGAATTAGTGTTGTTGAGGCGCTCAAAATACTGGTTCTTATTTGACTTCCAATGACTACTATTAATAAATGCAAACAAACGCATTCACACTCACAGCCCCAAACTAAGTTCAAAGACTTGTATTTTGGGTGCCGGAAACATTCACATCGCACACACATTACGCCCAGAACCAGAAGCACCAATATCCCTTGGGAAGGAATTTGTGCTCCTGCTGGGAATCGCAACCAGCACCAACGGCGCAGAGGGCAGACACCTGTCCACTGCGCCAACTGGGTCATCAATCAATATTAATATAATAATTATTATATTGTGTAAAACAACTGTATTTTAAAAGTATTCAGATCACTTTGAACATGAACATATTATTATGCTCAAAGTTACTTAACTCCATGCATATTTGCAGTGTAGACTACTTTGCAAATCCTAAAAACTACTGAATGGATTTTAATGAAACTTTCCAATAATATAGCTCATACATCAGAATAACACATTGGCTAGCACATCACACCAATAATATAAAGGCAAAAGTTTGTGTGTTTGTATGTTTGTTACTTCTTCACGCTAAAACAGCTGGACCAATTTTGATGAAATTTAATATGCAGGTAGCTGAAACCTCAGATTAACACATAGGCTTCTTTTTATCCTGGAATTCACGCAGGTCCGAGACTTACCCGGGTAAAACTGCAGCACAGTTAGTAATTTATAAAGATATTGTGTAATAAGTCTATGCGGACAAAGTTGCGGGTAAAAGCTAGTGTTAATTGATTAATAGTATTTATAAAGGATACACTCTAATGCTGATAATTAATTTCTGAGCCAGGTAATTGTCAGGTTACTGTAATAGAAATGGCATGTATTTGAATTTCATACATAAAAATATCTTTGCAAGTTCTTATGCCGATTACCTCTTTTGAATGAAGGATCTGATGAAGATGCTGCACTGATGACTCTCATTATGTCTTGTTTACCTAAAAAAATATATAATTTAAACATGAAATTAAATACCTTCGAACCAATCGACGACCCAGTTGGCGCAGTGGACAGGTGTCTGCCCTCTGCGCCGTGGGTCCTGGGTTCGATTCCCGGCAGGAGCACAAATTCCTTCCCAAGGGATATTCGTGCTTCTTGTTCTGGGTGTCATGTGTGTGTGATGTGAATGTTTCCGGCACCCACGATACAAGTATTTGAACTTAGTGTGGGGCTGTGAGTGTGAAAAAAAAAAAAAAAAAAAAGTACTTTTATGTAAAGCATTGTTATTAAATACATTTTATTCTATTCCACAAACTTAACTTTGTCTAGGTTTTACGACTATACTGCTTGATCAATCATGATGAAATTTCATGTAACAATCGTTTCGACTACCCAGTTGGTATGGTGGGCAAGATTCAAAATGCTGTAAAAAAAATAATGATTTGTTGTTCAGTAAATCAATAGTGACCTAAAATTTTTTCAGCTCCTCTTCCAGCTGCACAAGATGATCGTCAAGCCGTAACGTGCATCCATTATATGTTGCAAGGGTCAGTTGGTTTAGTCTTAAGATTGCCTTGATCGCTAGGGGCATAGATTATTAACTAGTATCTCACAACTAACAATAAATATGAATGTCTAACTTGGCCTGTAATTATTGCATGTGTAATAAATAAGCTATTTTAAACAGAAAATGTTGATATCACAATATTATCATACTAAGTTTGATGACAGTATTGGCATCGGGGTTAATAGGATCAGGCAGCAGAACTTCTCCTTTAGCATATCCTTGCAGAGTCAAGTAGCATTGCTCTTCATGTGCCTCTCTTGTCTCCATCGGTATCTTATGGTCAGCGATGTATTTACAACAGACCATTGTCTTACTCTGAGAACAAATTACAACATTGAGTGAAATACCCTTTAAACTATCAGTATGTTTTATGACATGTTGATTTGAAAAGTAACCTCTGTTAGGTTTGTGTAGTCCCATTGTAGACTTTGAAGAAATAGTGTCGTTTCTTTATCAATGGTATCGATATAGGCCCTTAGGTCTGTTAGTTCTCGTAGTCTTAAATCCATTTTTGTTTGATATTGATAACCAAATTATCTAACTTAAACAAATTATGCCTGATTTTTTTATTTTTTGATGTGTTTTGACAATGTTTCGACTTTTGGTAATAAGTCAAAATTCATATGACATGCTGTCATAACCACAGAATACTATTATGGTCGTGACATTGAATAAAGTCAGCACAAGAGCAGTTACAATTTTTTTCCAAAAAAAAATTGGCGATTTATTAAAATTTTATCTGGGGTTTACTTACTGTCAGATAAATCATAATTAGGTATGGTAAAATCTGGAAGTCTTCAAATCAAGAATGAATAGGTATCTTCTAGTCAAGCATGCTACATCTTCAGCCGCATCATCGCTTTCCATTAGGTGAGATAGTGGTCAAATGTTTGCCTTGTCAATGATGATGTATTAAAAGGTTTCGTCGCGCGTCGCTGTGTGACCCATATTCGTTGCGACTTGCGATCATTGCAGATGAAGTTTGGAACGCAACCATCGACACACTTTTTTTATCGGCTTACTATCCGTCTGATTCTGACAGCTACATTTTTCACTTCTTTTGACAGAATATTGGACAGGAGGTGAACGTGTTCCCAAAAACTTAAAAATTGTTCTGAATGTTCGTAAAAAATGGCAGATTCCGAGGTAATTACTCTCTAGATTCTCTAGAGTTAGATGCCAAATCAAAGAGGCATAGCTAACCGAATTTTCCATTCCAGGTTCTAAGGAAACTCAAAGATATTCCCTACAAAATCCAGACTTCAAGTTTGAAAGAAAGACTTGAGGTTGTAAAAGAGATTCGCGATGTTTTGTCGACGCCAGGTACTGAACAATTGTATTATTTATTCTGTTACGTTAGTCAGTTTATCTATACAGGTCAGGTGGAGCTACATTCTACAGGTTGCATTTGTTAGTGTATTGATCGGCCGGGCGTAGGCGCGCGGTCCATAATGCACTGCGTTGCACCATGCACCGGTGTTCTGAGTGTTGTAAATGCTAGGTTTATCAGTAGTCCACATAAACCTCAGATGACCTACCAATATACGATGTCTCACAATCAACTGGGAGGATTTCAAAATAATTTCTTAACCCAACTAACAATATCCTACAATGACTGGAAAAAATAATGTTTAGCTCAAAGTAACTTCCTGTGCATTTTATTTATGAACTGGCGACCTTATTTCATATCTGAGTTTAATATTATGAAATAGCATCACCTGTATATGTAATTCAGGTTAACCTTTGTGTTTACTTTGATACATCTGTATTGACTGCTTTAACATCATCATAAATAAATAAATATGAGGATAAGCTTGCTCCATCGTCAACCACATCATCACTTACCATCAGGTGAGACAGTGGTCAAAAGTTTGCCTATCTTGAATAAAAATAATAATAAGATTAAGGGTTAATTGTTGATGTTCTTGACCAGGAATAACTGAACCAGTCGTGAGGTACATATGCAGAGTGCTGACCCTGACACTAAACAGATACCGTGACACAACATCCCAGTCGTATGTGAAGCTCCTGATAGCACACCTCTGCTCGACGTACCAGGAGTGGACGCTGAAAGGGTTTCTGCCATTGCTGCTGGAGATATCGGAACAGTTGAAGAACACATCTACATCGTAAGTTGTTTATAAAAAATAAATGGTGAAGTAATTGAATAAAAGTAATAGCATACTATAAAAAGTGGCTATAGAACTAGAAAATTAATTAATCATGCACCCATCCTACTAATATTATAAATCCGAAAGTTTGTGTGTAAGTGTGTAAGTATGTTTGTTCCCTCTTCACGCTTTAACGGCTGAACGGATTTGCATGAAATTTGGAATGTACATAGCTTATACCTAGGATTAACACATAGGCTACTTTTTAACTTAATAATAGTGGGTGAAGCCGTGGGGCATGGCTCGTTTAATATAAATATTACATTTATCATACTAATATTAGGAATCAGAAAGTTTGTGTGTAAGTATATTTATTCCCTCTTCAAGCTTTAACGGCTGAACGGATTTGGATGAAATTTGAAATGTATATAGCTTATACCTAGGTTTACTAAATAGGCTACTTTTTCATTTAATAATAGCAGGTGACCATGGCTTCACCCGCTGTCACCATCACAGCTAGTAATATGTATATATTATTTATTACAGATTTAGGTATCTTTCGCTGATTAATATCTTACTTATTATTTGTATATAAATTGTATAGAACTGATATAGTAAACCACATTTGCTATCTCTTCTCCATGCAAGGTTTGTCTGGAAGAGATCGCTTTAAGCAATAAAACCACCCATTGTTATTTTGTAAAGCTGATTATGTATAATTTTTTGTATATTATGATTTTATGGATTATGTCCGAAATAAATTGAGTAGTAATAATATGTTTAATTTTTTTTTTTTTTTATTCATTACATCAAAGAGTATATCTATCTAATAGAGCAGATAATTTGTCAAAGATAATGCCACAAAATTCAATTAACATTCTTAAGATAGATTATATATTTCTTAATTTGTAACTTAAACAACCCTTCATCTTACATTGCCGTTTATTGTCTCCGGTAGGCTGCTATACAGATGACCTATACCTCCGAGAAGCACCTTCATCACATAAGATTATTTCTATTTAGTTTCCTCTTCATCTCCACCACTATCTTCAATCCTTCATCCGATGCCAATATCCCCATTATTTATCTCTGTTTGACGTCTCTCAAGTTGATCCAACCTGTCAGAACTGCATTTATATGTCCGAATACTGACAGTGCGGGCTAGTGTGCTAGCAATTTTGTTTGCCAATTGTTACTTACAGTAAGAACACAAGCCAGACAGGACTATATGCGCTTCGCTGGTCAACAGTCCTAGTGGAGAATTCGCTTAAAGAATCGGAGAATGGAGTTGATTACAACACCCTTGTGCTGGCACAAGCGAACCTACTGGCTGTGGTTACTGCCTTTGGAGACAAGAGGAGGAATGACAAGGCATACTCCATGGTATGTTTTACTAAACTAGTCAATATGCTAAGAAATAAAAAATAACCAACTATGTAAAAAGTAAACTTTGTTTATTTTTTTTACACATTTTTTTAATTAAAACTATAATTATCATGGCTTCATTGTAAGTACTGAAGAAGTGAGAATGGTTTCTAACCAACTTTAAATCGATTTAGGTCCTAAGTATTTGTTCTCCGAACGGTACAATCTGGGTGTATTCAAGTCTAGAGGGACAAGGTACCTTCTAGGCAAGCATGTCATATCTTCGGCCGTATTGTCACTCCATCAGGTGAGATATTGGTCTATGGAATGCTTAGATATTGGTCTGTGGAATGCTTAGATATTGGTCTGTGGAATGCTTAGATATTGGTCAGAGGAATGCTTGCCTATCCAATAAAAAAAAAAGTTAAAAATGATAATAGAAACCTAAAGATACTTTTGTAATACCTATTCAAACTTACACAGTTAGTCAACATTTTTAGGGTTCCGTACCCAAAAGGTAAAAACGGGACCTTATTACTGAGACTTTGCTGTCCGTCCGTCTGTCACCAGGCTGTATCTCAAGAATGGTGATAGCTAGACAGTTGAAATTTTCACAGATTAGTATAAAGTATTTCTATTGCTATAACAACAAATACTAAAACTAAAATAAAATAAATATTTAAGGGGGGCTCCCATACAACAAACTAGATTTTTTATAGATAATGGTATGGAACCCTCAGTGTGCGAGTCCGACTCGCACTTGGTTTTTTTTATTTATCATAAATATTGTGTCTGGTTCTCGCAATATTGAATTCTGATTAATCTGATGTCTAGTGACTCTCGCAAATTAAGACAAATCAATTGACATAAGAATCATCAAAATCAGGCCATGATGGTCTTTAGAGCGACACAAAGGAGCAAACATACAAAGGCTGATCAACACATTTCCCTCCATTGTGTCACGCATTTGGGTAAATAGAATTGATGTTCCTTAAACTGCCTTTTTTAATGAGAATTTGGACATGAAATATAATTCACACATAATCTCACTCTTAAAAGGTCTATATGTATGGATTGCTACAATAAAAATTTTACACATCTAGCAATTTATATTTGTTTTTAATTTCTCCATCACTAAGAGAGAAAACAAGTCATGTTGATTATCTAAATGTAACAATACAAGACATTTTCAACCGACTTTAAAAAAGGAGGTTCTCAATTCGACTATGTTTTTTTTGTTTTTTGTATGTATGATACGCGATATCTCCGCCAATTATTGTCCCATATGAATTTTATCGAAATCGATCTAGCCAAAACCAAAATATAAGCGTTGAAGTCGGATTTTAAAAGCTTCGCTTGTGTTTAATTATCCTCAGCTACATACATCATGGAGCGCCATAGACAAGAGCAAGCTGCACAAGTGGCTGGACATTCTTCTGGCACAGCCGGCCGACACTGGTCCTCACATCTGCGTCGCCTTCTCAGCCCTCTGTCGTCATTTCAAGCAGATCGGAGATGAAGCCACCATCACTCAGCACAAGGTTAACATAAACATAAACGCTTTCACACTCAGAGCCCCACACTATGTTCGAAGACTTGTGTTGTGTATAATGGTGTTCAGTCCAGATAACCTGAGGTCAAGCTGAAACTGAACCAGCTTGATTGATGCGGGCGTAGCCGCGGGGCTCAGCTAGTATATGAAATTATTGGTCAATATATATTACCATACTTCTCCTGGAGGAAGAATGGACCATTCACTTACTAAAGCTATATTGTTACAGCCAAAGATGCTGGAAAGCTTCACCAAGAGTCTGATCAACGTGAAGAGCCGTCCCAACTCCAACTACATCAAGGGGTGCTCCGACCTGCTGCAGCTTTTGGAGCGGAGCGAGGTGCAGGAGACTCTGCTGCCGGCGCTCCACAAGGCCATGCTTCGAAGCCCAGAGACCGCCATCCAGGCAGTGGGAGAGGTCATTAACAATCTGCAGATACACCTCGATGGGCTCGCTGTCGATATCGGGAAGAATTTGATTGGTATGACTCATAATCGTGTGAAAAACTAAAGTTGGTAAAAAAAGGTCGCACTCTTTTCTTACATTTTTTTTTATGATTCAAGAGAATTTTTATTTTTTATGAGGCAAGGATTTGATCACTATCTCACCTGATGGAAAGAGAATATGCGGCAGAAGATGTCCGTTACTTTCCTAGAAGATACCTATTCACTCTTAACTTGAAGATTACTACAAATACAATTAGTTCCAACCCTTCGCAGTATGGATGATAAACGTAGAAGCGAAACGCTTCGAGCAAACTGGAGGGTTGTCAAGATATTTCAAACGTGATAGTTTTAGAATAAATAAAAAAATCTTTATTTAACACCAGTGTCTCCATTTCCTGGTATTTCAACTACGCATTTAAATATAACTTGTTGTTACTGAATTATTATAAACAAAACAATCACATTCACACCCACAGCACCACAGTAAGCTCAAAGATTTGTATCCACCCAGGATACAAGCAGCTGGAAGCATTTACGTCACTAACAGAATCATACCCAGAACCAGAAGCAATAATATCCTGTGGGATGGAAAATTGTGCTCGTGCGGGAAATCGAATGTGAATCCACAGCGCAAAGTACCACTTGTACGTAGCGATTAAAATGTGGATAGCGTTTTAAGCACCATAATGATATTGCAGTGAACCTGCACTCCAAAGACGAGTGGGTGCGCGGCGAGGCGCAGGAGGCGCTGCGGCGGCTAGCGACGCACTGCTCGGAGCCCGCGGCCTCCAAGGCACTGCTCACGCACGCCTTCGCCGAGTACAATGGGGCCAGCGGGAAACTCACCTCCAGCGAGGACAAGATCGCCGTGCTCAATGTAAGTCGCCACTTACTATCGACGTCTGATATATAGAGATAAGGGGCTATTACGTATCTCTATTGAAAGAAAGAAGAAAGAAAAATAATTTATTTCGACACGTAGCGAAAATATAACAATAATATAGAAAGACCTATGAACTTATCATGCATGGCGAAATGGGTTTGCCTCAGCACAAAAGTCAAGCACGAAACTCGACGCTGATTTTCAGGCAAACCCGCGGGTGATATTTAAGTGCGAGTAAACTTATTTATACAATAATTAACCTAAATAAATTAAAAAAACGACAATACCAATAACATATAATATACTTACATATTTCTACAGGTGAGTTATCGTTAGATTCTTCTCAAAAATACAAGGGCCCTTAGACAAGTGTTTAAAAAAAAACTAAATGCTAGAACCAAGATATATTTCCACCTATAATCTCGATTTCTTGAAGGTAACTCAGGTTTTTGCTGTATATAGTTTTAGGAAATATAGGTAATTAAAAAAGCCCGTAGCTTGACTATTAAAAAAAAACTGATAGATTGATATGTCCTTGTAATTGACATGTTATATCGTGACGTACAGGGCGTGGGCACGCTGAGCTCGCTGGCAGTGTGCGCGGCGGAGCGCGTGTCGCTGTTCGCCGACGTGCTGACGCAGATGTCGCGCGTGCTGGACAGCGAGTCGCACGAACGCACGCTCTGCGTCGCACTCGACAACCTCGCCGTGTGGCTCGCCGCGCTCAACGCGCCGCTGCCGGACAAGATACTCGACATATTCAAGGTGGGTTGATAGATAAGATAGATAACGGCTTATTGTCACACCTTACATAAATCACCTACAATAATTTTAAAAACTTAGTGTACAATTGGCGGTCTTATCGCTTAAAGCGATCTCTTCCAGAGAACCTTTGGATGGAGAAGATTTTTAATAATTCGGTAAAACGGGGGTGTAAATACAAGATTATGAGGAAATAGAAATATAAAGTAAGGTATATACACATAAACATACTTAAACAAAATAAATTCTATAAGGCAATATTAATAAATACATGTGTTTATAATATAAATACATATATACAATATATTATAATAAAAAAGGATATTTGTTACAACTTGAATCATATTATGATATATAAGTAGCAGAAAAGTAAGACACAGAAAAGTTATTGGGAGAGAAAAACATTTTTTACTTGAATTTTAAATGCATGAACAGTCTGAGCACGTCTTATTGGAACAGGAAGGGAGTTCCACAAGCGAATAGCCTGTACTGTAAATGAATGATCGTAAAACGTAAAACAGTGTGGAGGCATTTTAAGGGAGAGATTTTCTGATGACCTGAGACCGTAGTTGAGTGGATCGCACCTCTGTTATTCTTATTTGCACTAGTGCATGTAGCCGGTGTCGATTATTCTTTAATCATGTATATTCGTTAAACAAACTATTTCAAGCTACCAAATAACATTATATTCTGCTTTTAATAATTAGGTAGTGCAATATTATATCCGTTACTTAATGATAATAATTTCTCATGTAAGTGATAAATGTATTCTTATGAGAAATAAAGAACCTCAAACCTCAACAAGCAACGAGTCCTAGTGTCGCTTGTTGAGGTTTGAAATTCTATTTCTCTGCTAAAAGTATAGCAAAGAAGCGGTTCCATTTATAAAATAAAAAGCAGGGAAATTATACTCGACTATCTAAATCTGTGTGACTGTTTGTTTTCTAAAAATATGTCATTGATTTCTTTAATTGCAGAAGAGTCTGTCGGCTCGGACCACGACGCAAGCGGTGCGGACGGCGTACACGGGCGTGGTGTGCCGCGCGGCGGGCGCGGGCGGGGCGGGGGGCGCGGGCGGCGGCGGGGCGGCGCCGGCGCAGGCGCGCGTGCTGCGACCTCTACTCACGGCCGCCGTCGAGAAGGCGGCCGCACAGCCGCTGCAGGTAACATAATAACATATTTGTCTGCCAAACGTAGTGGCTATACACTATCTTCCTTGAATTACTTTTTGTACAGTGTGACTGAAAAGCTAACTTATTTTATACTGTTTTTGTTAGATCTACACAGACACCGTATTCCACAGACCTTACCATCAGGCGAGTGACTTGCTCGTCTCGTCTCAATATATTTTTTATGCATTAAAGCCAAGCGTTTGACCAATATGTCACCTGATGAAAAGTGATGATGCTGCCGAAGATGTGACATGCTTGCCTTATAAATAATTAAAAAAAAATTATTCCTGTCAAAAATACTAAATGTTGCAAAGAAAATGCAGTGAGTTCTTGTTCCATGTTATTCGACTCTCAACTTTATTACTGAGAAGTAATGCATCATAATAGGTGGAGGCAACTAGTCAAGTCCAACATACAATAAATAGATACTAAGTAGATTATACAACATAAGCTGGTCTTTGACTCAATATTATAGCGAGACCTCCATTTACTTTATATTGGTTCAATATACATGAAATAGTCACAAACATGCAGACACTATTGCGATTCATAAAATTAGTATAACCAATTAGAAAACACTAAAATGGATCATGTTATCAACAGCACCCCATAGTGAGCGAAGGCATAGCAGCAATGCTAGGGCTAGCTCTCCTGGATGATACTCAGTCGCTGCCGAGCAGCGGCGCCGTGTGGACGGCTCTGACGCACCGCGACAAGCACGCTTTGTTACACGACAGAACGCTCGCCGCCGTCACAGATGATGGTAACTATAGCCTGGTTCACCAAAAGGTGGATTCTTTATAAATCACTTTCATCACCAGTTCAAATCAAATGACGAAATTAACAATAATAATATCGCGACGTGTAAAACAGCTGCACTGATTTTCTTTTTCATACTGTTCGTGTAAGTGCGCCCGTGGCTAACTCATTGTAAAAATCTAGGACCATTGTGGGTGAAATATTGGTGCATTATACATTAAATCTTATGTTATATCTATGTATTATTTCTGGCAGAATTAGACAAAGTATTACTCCTTTTACTGCACTACCACGATTTTTCATGCACCTTCTCTGATGACTGGCAGTAAATGCTATTTTAGCATTAAGTCCTCCGTGTACTGCTAAATTCTGCAAAAAAATAACTAAATAAAACTGCGAGTTGCGTATTTGAGGAAAAGTTTTTCCCTCGTCATCCTCTCGACGAGTACACGAGTGCCACTCGGATACATGTATTGTAGTTATAAATTGCACAATTTATTAATGAAAACTATACGTTAAAGTGCGTAAAGACTTCCTTCAACAATCTTTTAAACTCGTAATTCGTGCCAGTTTTTCTATTGCGATATTTGTAAGTAGATTCCTAGTGGGGGCTATTTCAACTGCACCGCTAATTCCCGCTAGGATCTACTTCGGTTTAAAACAAAGAAAACCATTAGAATATGCAAATGTATGC
Source organism: Lomographa bimaculata (assembly GCA_948107665.1). Classification (NCBI taxonomy): domain Eukaryota; kingdom Metazoa; phylum Arthropoda; class Insecta; order Lepidoptera; family Geometridae; genus Lomographa; species Lomographa bimaculata. The sequence goes on along the minus strand of OX403589.1, from coordinate 20,112,454 downwards.
CAGAGATGTTTAAAAACGCGCATACCTGTTCTTTTTGAATGTAGCTCCCGTAGCTTCGTTAAGTCCGAACTAACGGATATCAACATATTTTTTAATTGTATGTTAAAACATTATTGTTCATACCTAACTTGAAAATCTGTGCAACTGTTTGTTATGTTGAGGTTATTTTTTATAATTTTTATTTCGTCGCTTGTTACGATAAATAACAAAATAATCAATGAACTTCTCGCGTTATAGGATACCAATCACGGCGGTCTGATAGCTTTACTGCTTCAATCATGTTCAAAAGTTTGGGTACATCATATATTTATACATATAACATTTATATAGAATTTCGTTTGTTGTATTTTCTATCACAATCACATTACAATAGATCTTTAATTCGCATAGACATTTGTCGTCTTCGCTATGTAGTGCTGCTTTTCATAATTTCTGCTATTTTAGTTACCACCGCCTGCATTCTCTTTTATTTTTTTACAGTAAAGCACTATAACATTTACCCCTTTATAGTCCTAATACAGGTGGTGTATCTCTGCAGAACAGTGTTGGAAAAGTACCCCAGTGTTGCCAGCGATCTTAACTCGCCGATTTACAGAGCCTTCATACTAGTCTTACTGTCTACCATGAAGAATGTTAGAACGACAGCTGTTGGAGAAGCGAAATCTCTCCTTGCCAAGCCAGAGAGAGCTTTGATAGCCAAGAATTTAGTGCTAAAGTTAAATGAAGTGTTAGACGAAGGCAAGATCTTTGTGTCGAGGGAAAAGAGCCCGGCGGAGGGTGAAAAGGTGCCGGAAGTTACGGGGAAGATGATATTGGATTGTGTTCAAGTTCTCTGTTCTTGTAGAGGTGAGTCAAAAAATAGTTTAATGATTAGCTCGAGAATTGGTAACTTGTAATAGTTTTTTTATGACATAAGTCAAGCAAGATAAAGAAATATAGCGGCATAACGATTTTTATATTTGTTTTGAAAAAAAAAAATGACTCTGGGATGTGGTAAAGTCAGCTTGGCCAGAAGATATCTATTCACTCTATCTACAAGGTTTAAGATTGTGGAACACTGACTCTAGTAAAGAGTTTAGTACAATACACCTTTCTCTATCAACATTGGACACATCACAAGCTTATCTGTGAGCATTGCTGATTGTACTTCTTACAGCTGTACATGTAAAATTTTAACAGAAAGCTCCACATTCTACGAAATAATAGTTGGTAATTTGTTAGCAGCCGGCTCGATCATGACTTTCCTTCAGGCGAGATAGTGGTCAAATGTCTATCAAACATAAAAAACGTCCAGTCTAGATTGTTGACGTATTCGTTTTTTTTTTATTCTCTATAGGCAAATATTTGAACACTAAGATGGATAGCGATGATGCGACTAAAAATGTAGCATGCTTGCCTAGAAGATACTCTTGACTCACTCTTGACTTGAGAATCCCAGATTTTACAGTTACGGGAATAAAGATGCGGGCAATGCGTATAACCATTCGTTTTGCAACCAGGCTCACTGTCAATCAAACTAGGTATTGAAACAATTTCAGTAAGATTTGCCCAATTGGCAAAATTACAGCCTTGACAAAATACAGTACAATAATTTCTTTTATGTAAATGTTCCGTTACTAGAATACTCAGCCGAAGACTCCGCGAAGCTGGCCTTATCCGCGCTTATGGCTACGCATCATCCGCTCTCAGTCGCTGCAAATAAGAACGCATGGGCCAAACTAGTGGTCTACCTCGGTCTGAAGCCTAGAAAACTGATCGCGGACCACGCTAAAACTCTCATAGAGGAATATATCACAGCCTTCACACCTGATGAGGTATGTATTGTATGAACAACATTGGGATTATTTTTTATTTGCTATTGAATGTTGCTTCTTATGTAGCTTGTTTTAAGTTTGTAGTATTAGACTGCATATATGTTTCTTCCTTGGTTTTGTTTTTAAGTTATTAGGTTGGAATTTTGAATTTGAATTTTGATTTAACTTTTACCCTGTCCGCTCGTAAGAAGTTTTACACAGCTAAACAATCAGCTATGAAAACTATCTTGTGTATTTGAACTACCCATTAACTTAGTTGGGTGCGTGTTCGCCTTCTAAGCAGTGGGTACCGGATTGGAGTTCCGATGGAAACACATGTTTTCGCCACAGGGAAATATGTGTTTTTTGGTTCTATGTGATTGTGTGTGTGAGTGTGAAAGCGTTTAAAAATAAATTGCAAACCATGACTGAACCTTTTATGTCTTAAATTCCTTACTTGTCTCTTCTAATATGCTTTTATTCCAGCTTTATCTCCGAGCACAAGTCGTTGCTACGTAATATTAATGCACATTTTTGTTATTCCAGCGGTCGTCGTTAAAAAATCATATAATTTACTCCCGCCTACAGACCATATCTAACGTAGTTGCGACTCTGGCGGCGACCAACGCCGACGCGGTCACGGGAGGAGCGATACAATGCGCGCTCGACGCGCTAGGAGATTCAGAACTGCTGTCTGTGAGCAGAGATGAATACTTCACATACTTGACGCCCGAGGGAGAACTCTATGACAAGAGCTCAGTACCTGGGTAAGGATTTAGTACAGATGTATTGGTAATGTGATTTGAGAAAATTGCTGCTGCATGTCCCGCACAGATGCTAAAACATCGCGTTCTTCTAAAATTAAAAGTACAATTCGTTCGCACAATTAAAATATTTAAATATATAATAACAAGCTGAGCACTGCTGACCATGCCAATTCGGCCATATCCAGTATCCGTAAAACCTTGGAACATGTCCTGAACAATAGCAAATGCAGCAAATGGTCTTCCTATGTTATCGGCAATACGGGTTCCACTGAAACAGGTCGACTGGAGACCAAATGTATTTGCCATTAATATTTGGAGTTAGTGCTCGAAATAACTTTGCAATAACCTTGCCTTTACGCAATAAAATACATAACATAAGAAGGTATTGTATATTAAATATGCCAACATGAAACCATAGAATCTAACAACTGTTTAACCATGCTGCGATCTAACTACCCACAAAACTTACGATGGTTACTATAATTATGTCCAAATGCATATTTTCCGGCAGTAACGAAGATAACAAGGAGATGAATATGAAGCGCGAAAGCAAAGCCTACAGCTACAAGGAACAGCAAGAGGAGCTACAACTTCGCCGCGAACTGGAGGAGAAGCGACGTAAGGAGGGGAAGGTCAAAGAGGTGAATATACGAAAGGAAAAATGTATCTGACGACACCGCTTTTGTAGTACGAGTAGATGTCAATAACTGTATGTGTTTTACAGGTCCCGTTGTCAGCGAAACAAAAAGAAGCAATCAAAGCACAATCCGCCAAAGAAAGTGAGATACGAAAGAGACTGACCGTGGTAAGTTACACGCTAAAACTACAGCTAGTCAAATAATATAGCCAATCGAAATCAATCTCATCTAAATAATGTTGTGTGTCGCCGCCGCTGATAGTATGTAAGAAGGTTCGAATCCGGTTCGAAGGACCAAAAAATGAAGCGTTCAGATAGGGACACTACAAGAGTTAGTAGTTGAAGTCTAGTTATGATGTGTAAAGTTTATGCACTATATTCAATACGATACATATTAAAGAAATTGAGCCGATTCTCATTCGCGTGTGTGTCGATTGCGGCATATCAAAGCGCACTCGCTTAGGTAGGTAGATCATATTACTATGCAAGTTTATGTACTCAGTACAGCTAGGCGCCGTCCTATTGCCATTGCTCGCGCGATGATGCGGTGCGATTTCTTCGTGCGATGAAACCGCTCGCGCATTTAAAAATCGTGTGTCCCGTTTTTGAGCGATGCGATCACTCTCAAAATGGCTTCTAACAGAGATGCACAGTTTTTCTTTAATCAAAAATAGCAATAAAAAACGAAAACGTGGACCACATAATACATTCCTATAAAAGCAGAAATCAGCGCGGTGGATTTCACAATCAGTATTTCGACGTACGAAAAAAAGGAAGATTTTTGATGATTTAACGAATATTTGTCTTCGTCCACAGAAACATTTGATAACATCTGTAATCGAATACGCAGGGATCGTAGTCGTTTAACTATACAATACGAAAAATAGAACAATTTAGTCGCATCGCACGAACTTCAATAGCACATTCAGTAGATATCAGTATGTTCGAACGCACGCCTGATGGCAACAGGGCGGCGCCTTATGTGAGTCTCGGTTCGCAGTTGAACTCGCGCGTGGAGCTGGGCGTGGGGCTGCTGGCGGCGGTGCAGCGCGGCGCTCCGCTGGCGCTGTGTGCGGCGGCGCGGCGCGTGGTGCCGGCCGTGCTGGCGGCGCTGCGCTCGCCGCTGGCCGCCGCGCGCGCCTGCCGCGCCTACCTGCACATGGCGCCCGCCCTGCTGCCGCCACACGCGCCGCTCGCCCGACACTGCGCCCGGGTCACTGTGCGGTGAGTACTGCCCGCCCTCCGCACACAGCGCGGCGCTCCGCTGGCGCTGTGTGCGGCGGCGCGGCGCGTGGTGCCGGCCGTGCTGGCGGCGCTGCGCTCGCCGCTGGCCGCCGCGCGCGCCTGCCGCGCCTACCTGCACATGGCGCCCGCCCTGCTGCCGCCACACGCGCCGCTCGCCCGACACTGCGCCCGGGTCACTGTGCGGTGAGTACTGCCCGCCCTCCGCACACAGCGCGGCGCTCCGCTGGCGCTGTGTGCGGCGGCGCGGCGCGTGGTGCCGGCCGTGCTGGCGGCGCTGCGCTCGCCGCTGGCCGCCGCGCGCGCCTGCCGCGCCTACCTGCACATGGCGCCCGCCCTGCTGCCGCCACACGCGCCGCTCGCCCGACACTGCGCCCGGGTCACTGTGCGGTGAGTACTGCCCGCCCTCCGCACACAGCGCGGCGCTCCGCTGGCGCTGTGTGCGGCGGCGCGGCGCGTGGTGCCGGCCGTGCTGGCGGCGCTGCGCTCGCCGCTGGCCGCCGCGCGCGCCTGCCGCGCCTACCTGCACATGGCGCCCGCCCTGCTGCCGCCACACGCGCCGCTCGCCCGACACTGCGCCCGGGTCACTGTGCGGTGAGTACTGCCCGCCCTCCGCACACAGCGCGGCGCTCCGCTGGCGCTGTGTGCGGCGGCGCGGCGCGTGGTGCCGGCCGTGCTGGCGGCGCTGCGCTCGCCGCTGGCCGCCGCGCGCGCCTGCCGCGCCTACCTGCACATGGCGCCCGCCCTGCTGCCGCCACACGCGCCGCTCGCCCAACACTGCGCCCGGGTCACTGTGCGGTGAGTACTGCCCACCCTCCGCACACAGCGCCAGCGGAGCGCCGCGCTGTGTACGGCGGCGCGGCGCGTGGTGCCGGCCGTGCTGATCATTGGAAATTAATTTCGTTTGTAATTTAAACTACGGCAAAGTCGTCAGTTGGTACGACGACGAGTTTCTTACACCTCAGAGTGGCTGATCTTGTACGAATATTATGCGCGACAAATTTACACAATTTCGACGATAGATCTTAAACGTGAGATCGCTCGTGAACGTTAGCACTTAATCGTGAGATCGCTCGTGAGTTGATAATAGTAGACAATTTAGGTATATATGTACTCTTTATCACTGAAAATCCAGGCGCGTAGGACGATGCGATGCCACGAGATTATTCTGATATTCAGAGACCGATCTTAGTCTTCGCTCGAACTTCGCAAAGTCAAAATCTTTGTTTATTGATCTAAGGAAGCTTGGACCTTGACTTGAGTGGCCTCTGATTTCGGACCTTAGTGTAAGGAGTTGTTGAGTCTGTCAATATGATAGTTACGAGGGCCGTTTCCGCAGCTTGCACGATCCCCAGTGCGACTTGGACCCGGCGTGGTTGGAGGAGAAGCTGCCGGCCGCCACGAAGCGCACCATCGGCCTCCTATACGCCGCCACGGTCGCGCGCAACAAACAGAGTGAGGACGGGACCTCCTCGCCTCACCACTTCACCGGGCCCGGGGTCTGCTACATCTTCCCACTCTTTAAAAAAGGTACATCAAACAAATGTCTCGTAGGATGCTGTAGCGCTTGAGCATTCACCGAGAATCAATCTTACCAAAATAAGGCTAATAAGTAACTTAGATTTAACCTATTCTGCTAGATTCAAAATATCCAAGAATGTGTCCATTAACACTACTTATTGTCTTGGTTAAGGCGAAGACACTTGGTCCATATGTTCTTTATGAGCAGCACTTATAAAACACTACATTATCTTTTCGTTTATATTTATATCCAAAGGTTGTCGGGAAGATATCGCTCTTAGCGATAAGACCGGCCATTGTACCTATCTTTATTAGTTTCTCTGGAAGCTGTATTTATCTTTTGGTGTCAATAAAGAGTTATTAAATTGTATTGTTCATTACACTAATACCGAATTTTACGAACATGACGTTGCTTCAGGGTTCATAAATAATTATATATATACATATAATATACATACATTCTACCATGAACATATATTCCTTTAAGTCATAAAAACATTTATCTGCAAGCCACAATGTAAATTTTATATTGAATGTGTTAATAGGGTTGACGGCGAGTGGATCGGACGAGCAGACAATGCTGCAAGGGCTCGCCGTGGTGACGATGCACGCGGCACTGCGCCCCACCGGCCCCGACGCGGCATTACTGCACCCGTCGCTGTTCCCCGTCGACGACTGCTTCCGGCTGCTCATCGATCTCATCAGTGAGTACTTTTAACGGGGTCAGTCTCAAGGAAGTCCGTCAAGCTGGTCTAATTTGGCAACATCCCGATGCGTTCTTCAAAGGGTTTCACACCTGCGAGGGTGTCAAATAAGCATAGCTTAAGCACACAGAGATATACTTTCCCGCCTAGTAAGGTGTGTATGTACTTATTCCCATTACTCCATAGGTCGCTGGTTCATATCCGGCTCGAAGGACCAAAAAATGTAGCGTCCAGATAGAGAAACTACAAGAGTTAGTAGTTAAAGTGGAAAGTTTATGCACAATATTTAATATCATATATATCAACGTGATTGAGGCGATTCCCACTCGCGCGTGTGTCGGTCGCGGCGTATCAAAGCGCACTCCCCCAGTAGGTAGATCATAATTATTATTAAGCAAGTTAATGTGCTCCGTACATATTAGTTGTCATTGTAGTGGCAGCGATAATCTGGGGTCTTCAATAGATCTTTCTTATAAATTAGGTGCAATTAGGTTGTAACCTTGAAACAAACGTCTAAAATAATACGAAAATATGCATAATATTTTGTATGCTCCTAATCGATTGTTTATGTTAATTCGATGTTATTCATAATAACATTCAAAATCAAATTCATTTATTCACTTGGGCCCCAAAGAGGCACTCATAAAAGTCAATGACTACATTAAATTTCATATCCAAATAAATATTTGAATCGAGAGAATCTAGGAGTTTTTAAAGTAAAAAATTAAAAGGCACATTTTTCGCTGTACCATCGCTTTCAAAGTGAGATAGTGGACAAATTATTATCATGTAGTAAAGAGGAGACAGTAAATCCACGGTGCAAAGATACGTCATGTTCTGCAGAAAGGGTAACAAGGTTGGTGGAAAGTTTAAGGGTACTTTCTGCATATATTATAGAGAGCTATTTGATAATTTTATTATTCGATATACAGGTAGCGTGAAGGGTCGGTCGCAGACGGCTTGCACAGCCGCCCTGCTAGAGACGGCGGAGTGCGCAGCTTGCGGTGACGTCACGGAGCAGGACGTCTCCTGCCTCCTGGCGGGACTGCAGAACCCGCTCGAGGTTCGTTTACACACATAAAACTAAAATAAACGCTTTTAATGTGAACGCGGTCACTTCCCTGTGTTACTAAGCTCGGACTGCTCGTCCCCGAAATGGATAGCGTTTTTCACACTGTTTACATTCGTACTGTAATAATCTTCCTTTGCAAGTGATAATGTAACACAGCTAAACCGGTTAATTTGCAGATAAAATATGTAAAATTTACTCGTGATTTTGTATATTTTATCTGAATAAGGGACTTGATATACAAAGCTTAGGGTCAATGAAAGCGCTTTCCGGCGACTACATAGTATAGATATACCTAGGTTTATATAATTACTGTATTAATATTAATGTAAAAAAATGAATGAAAAAATGCACCGCCGAGTCTCTTGCCAGGTTCTTCTCGAGTTAACTATAATTTATTTATTTAAAGAAACACTGACAATATTCATATTGCATATTACAATTAATATAACATTTTATAAGGCTATGACAGATGTCATAGTATATGTTCTGATACATATACGTTTTACATGTAATTTTGCGAATCTGGCAGTAGAATCATTAACTTTGAGTGCCTATTTGAATAAACAATTTCGATTTTATCATAAGTTATCTTACATATGTGATAGAACTATTGTTTTTCTAGATAAAATAAAATCTTTTATCTTTCAATTCTTGATTAAAAAATAATATTTTAATGGTTTTTGTGTCAGGTGGTCCGAGACGCGGCATTGCGTGCGCTGTTGTGCCTAAGCGGCGCATTGCCGCCGCTGCTGGCACTGCCGGAGTACGGCCTCACGCTCACCAAACGGCTGTTCGTCGCTACCTTCGACGAGTTTGAGGATAACAAGTAAGTTCCACACATTGCGCCATTTAATAATAGTTGACACTCTTAGGGTTCCCGAAGCTTGCAAATGCGCTATCCCATTACTAAATCTATGCCGTCTGTCTTTCTGTTTAAAGGGACCTTTCATTTGATTCATTGGTTTTCATTTCATGATTATAGGGACTTTTCATTCTTTTTGAACAATTTTTTATCACCAGGTTTGTGTTGAATACCCGTAAGGGGGTATCTAATGCATTTCCATCTTGCAATGTTATCATGACAGTTTCCCAATAAATAAATATTCTATTCTATTCTTGATCCTCTTAGGTACCCGGCCGTTAAATTTAGAGAAAGTTATGCCGTTATTGCTAACACGCCTTCATTTTCTGAAATAAACGCTACGAAAAAAAACATGGCATAATTAAGATACAAGCCATAACAACACAATTATATTGTAATGTTTCGTCGGCTACTTATTATTCAAAAGAAACCTTCAAGTTTAAAACATACAAACAAACAGGCATCGCAGGCTTAATACTATCTCGTTACCATCCATTACGTACTGCCGCACCTTAGGGTTCTACCCTAAGAAGTAGTCTAATAAATTCACCCTCGTTGTAGACAACTAGCGGTAGAGCTCTGGTCCGAGCTCCCCGAAGCCAACTCCATGTTGGAATCCCCGCTGCTGCTCGAAGCCCTGCTCCAGGAAGTGCAGCATCCTTCGGAGCCGGTGCAGCGCGCCGCCGCAAACGCACTCGCCAACCTGGTGGAGAGGCGCGGGCCTGATGCCGCCGAGATAGTGCTGCAACATCTGCAGGATATATACGAGGACAAGCTGCCGGTCAGTGTCTTGCACAGTGCGACAACGATCGCTTGGCACTCGGTGATGGTTGACACTAACGCCGCCATCTTGTTAAGTGTCACTTTTTGACAAATCTGTCAGTACGGCTATTTTGTTTTTTTTTTTTATATTATTTCATGACCATGGATGCATAGTCCTTCAGTCGAAATATTAAACAAATATTAACAATTTCTATTCTTCATAATAAAAGTCTTAGTCACAAGTCACAGTCAAAGTCAAGTAGTCAGTCATAGTCAAGTCATGCCCTAGTAAAGTGGTAGAAACTTTACTAGAACTTCTATTGGAGTTTTGGAGCGAAGGCGAAAATCACGTTTTTCAACTTTGTATGACTTGCCTACACTTATGCACATTTACTAAGTATTAACGGTTAATGATCCACCATTATTACACATTAACACTCGAAGAATCACAGGTTTTGGAAAATTACACAAAATCAACAACGCCATTTTTTCACTTTCGCGGCAAAACTCCGTCAGTACGGCTATGGTAGATACCAGGTGGGAATCTGAGGATTCTAGACAAAATTCCTTATTTTCCAATAAAGGTTTTTAATACTGTTGTAATTAAAACAGGTTAGAATGCGCATATTTGATGACAAACTACATATAAACTACTTCGTTAAAGAAATTTTTTCGTTAAAGAAATTCTTTCCCTGACCCTATTCTTTCTAAAAAATAATATTTTATAAAAAATTAGAACCTTACCATCGCTATTTTAAGTATTATATAGAAGAAGAAAATATATTATCAAAAATAAAAAAAATATATATGATGTTGGGTGCCATTCCGTCAGAATTAGACAAAACTCACTTGATTGCAATATTGTAAATTCTTGTATCACAAAGGTAGATTTAATTAGCTGGCGACCCTTAAGCTACAACCTCTTTGTATGAGGAAACAACCTCTTTATCTGAAGCAACAACAACGCCCCCTGCAAATGTCAGTCAAGTGCTACAAGATCATTGTCGCACTGTACTTCTTAAACTATCATAATCGCTGTACTATAAATGTTTGTATTAATACCGGGATATTAATATAACACGCGGAGTGAAGCTCGATAGGCAAGCGTTTGACCACTATCTCACATGTGTGGATATACAGTGAAGATGTGGCCGAAGATGTAGCATGCTTGTCTAGAAGATACCTATTCACTCTTGACTTGAAGACTCCCAGATAATACCATTCCGGGAACAGACGCGGCTAATGAGTTCCATTTGCAGTACGGATAATAAACGTAGAAGCGAAACGGAGATATGTCAACCATATATGGATGACGTTTCACAGTTGGCAGACGTCATCCATTTATGGTTAGTATACCTTATGTTCGTTCACTTCGTTTCTACGTTCATCATTCGTACAGCGGAGGAATTTTTTTATTTTATTTATTTATAAGGAAGACCAACAGCCGAAGCCAATTAATGGTCCTCACGGATAGAAACAATATATTTTACTAATTAACGCAAACATGACATTAACGCATCGATACACAAAGAAAAAATAGAAAAGACGTAACAAAATTTCGAAATTGAGTAAGTATACATCCAAATGAAGACATTAATCAGAATATTGTAAATAATTTAAACAATGTAGCTCATTCAAATCAATCAAATCAAAATCGTTTATTCACTTGGGCTCCAAAGAGGCACTCATGAAAGTTAATGATTCTACTTAACGATACGATTCATTGCCGGCATCTCTTTCGAACGGTATAATATATAATCTGGGAGATTTCGAGTTTAGAATAGGAGATACCTATTTATTCTAGACTCGAAATCTAAGCAAGCATGCTACATCTTCGGCCGTATCATCCCTTTGGTGGCCAAACGAGTTACGTTCTCACATGTACACGCACAAAAAACAAAGTTTGATAAATGTGAATGTAATGGCGTCGCAGTTGATCCCGGCTCGTGTGGACTCTTGATAATGTAACATGTGGCGTCGCAGTTGATCCCGGCCCGTGTGGACTCGCTGGGCCACGTGATCTCGGCGGAGGTGGACGAGTGGGGCGGGCGGCGCGGCGCGGCGCTGGGCGTGCGCGCGCTGGCGCCGCTGCTGCCGGCGGGCGCGGTGCCGGCCGCCGTGCGCTTCTTCGTCAGCCGCGGACTCGCCGACCGCGCCGAGCCCGTGCGCGCGGAGATGCTCAACGCGGCCATGGCCGTCGTCGAAATACACGGAAAGGTAACTAACGAACGCATTCACACTCCCAGCCCCACGCTAAGTTCAAAGACTTGTATCGCGGGTGCGCATCACACATACATTACACCCAGAACCGGAAGCACGAATATCCCTTGGGAAGGAATTTGTGCTCCTGCCGGGAATCGAACCCGGGACCCACGGCGCAGATGGCGGACACTTGTCCCCTGCGCCAACTGAGTCGTCAAAACTCGTTCTTTATTTTATTTATTGCTTACTAGCCGTGCCCCGCGGCTTCGCCCGCTATTATCAAGTTAAGAAGCCTATGTGTTAATCCTAGGTATAATCTATGTATATTCCAAATTTCATCCGAATCCGTTCAGCCGTTAAAGCTTGAAGAGGGAACAAACTTCCACACAAACATTCGGATTTATAATGTTAGTAGGATTAAAATACTCACGTTTTACGAAACTACATGTGAAAGAGAAATTGAAAGCTCAACGTAGACGTTCGAGAGTCTGTCTCCTGAGTTGAGTTATTTGGTAATCAATTCGGCTCTCGCATAGAATGTGTCTCATACAAAGTTTTTAACATAAATTAAGCTGATAATACACTTAAGTGTGTCACGTAAATACAGGATTACCGATTATGAGCAGTATCACGCGGCTTCAAAATAGCGTATTTAAGTTATTTTTGGTCATGTCGATGCTCCTTATATTGTGTGCCCAGTGTTCAGCCCCTGCCACTCCCAGAGGAGATGCTTGATATAAATCCTCCAAATTGCAGGCAAAGGAGGCGCAGTGCACTCATATGTGACATTGTGTATACCACAGACTCAATTTGACTTATCCGGGTCAATATAACTGTGGTACTTTTTAAGTTAAAAAGTAACCTATGTGTTAATCCTAGGTCATCCATATCCGTTCAGCTGTTATAGCGTGAAGAGAATACAAACATACATCACACAAACTTTCTAAATTAGGTATAATATTGCAAAAGCTTTGTATAATTGACTCTCTGAAACTGACGCCGTCGTGTTTCTTAGGAGACGCTCGGCAGCCAACTGCCCGTATTCGAGGAGTTCCTGGACAGCGCTCCAAAGTCGGGGTCATTCGACGCGGTGCGGCAGAGTGTCGTCCTGCTAGTGGGATCTCTGGCTCGCCACCTCGCGCCGCTGGACGCGCGTATCAAGCCTATTACACTTCGGCTGGTGGCCGCGCTGTCCACGCCCAGCCAGCAGGTAACGACATTTGATTGACATACTTCCAGTTCGCCCGAAGCGATTCGCTCCTACGTTTATCATCCGTACAGCGCAGTGGACTTCATTGCGTGCGTCTTTGTTCTCCGAATCCAACGGTACAATCTGGGTGTCTTCAAGTCTACAGTGAATAAGTATAATCTACGCAAGCTGAGGGCTGAGTCACCCACATCCGTAGGAGGATACCCCTTAAGTCTGACTCCCTACACGTGGTCCCCGGGTGGTGCTAATCAGGTGACATTTGAGAGGTGGTAGAGCATTTTGTGAGTTGCTCGCCTGGCTTGCTACCAAAGTAACTTACCACCATCAAGTTGAAAGTCTGCCGCCAAGCCAAATACGGTGTTCCGGCAGTTATCCTTGAGAGCCTGCGTATTCCAGGTCTAGTGTGTTTACCAGCTTCGATCACATCGTCACTTACCATCAGGTGAGATAGTGGTCAAACACTAGCCTGTCACAAATAAAAAAAAAAAAAAAAAAGCATGTTACATCTTCGACTGCATCTTCACTTTCCATCAGGTGAGATGGTGGTCAAAGACTTGCCTATCTCGCATAAAAAAACTTGCAGCTGCACAGGTTACTAGCGCTTAATAGCATTTCTCCCAAATGTTCCGCCGAACAATTTATTTGATGATGCGTGATACAAACATACTCGTATTATTACAGGTTCAAGAAGCAGTTAGCAACTGCCTCCCACATCTGGTGACGTCACCAGCCCTGGAGGACGAAGTGCCCGGGATCGTCAACAAGCTGATGAAGCAGCTGCTCACCGCCGAAAAGTACGGAGACAGGAAGGTATTTGAAACGAGAAGAAACAAAGCTTGTCAATCTGTCTATAGAACAACAGCGCTTCAAAACAATGCAGTGTTGTGCGAATGTAACAATGTATTCGTTTTACCCAGGGTGCCGCCTACGGTATAGCCGGCATAATCAAAGGACTCGGCATTCTCTCGTTGAAGCAACTCGACGTTATGGGCCGCCTCACAGAGGCCATACAGGAAAAGAAAAACTTCAAATATCGGGAAGGTGGGCTAATCTTTCTTATATATAAAATTATCGTGTCGCGGTGTTGTTACCAAACTCCTCCGAAACGATTTTTATGAAACTTTGTGTGCGTATCGGTCTGAGAATCGGTCAACATCTATTTTTCATACCTTTTAAATGTTAAGGATGGTGCAACAAAAAAAATTTTTTAGGACATTTTTTTTTATAATTCTGCATTGCAAATACATACAATACTAAATTTTCACCCTTCTACGATCAACTCCTATTTTTTTTATTGAACTCAAAAATATTTCCTAGAAATAATGTATATTGCAAAACAACGTTTGCCGGGACAGCTAGTATTTTCAAATTTTAAATAAGTTGCTGGCAATACAAGTTCCAGCGAAACCAGTCTATTGAAGAGACCTTGAAGGCATTTTAGCTAAGATATTGGTTCACTTTAAGTAGTGATTCTTATCAATCCGTGTAATAGCTGCTATACTATATGTGAATGCTTATAAACATAAACGCTTTCATACTTTCAGCATTAAGTTCAATGACTTGTAACGTCGGTGGCAGCAACATTCACATCTCGCACACAATCACAACCAGAACCAAAAACACAAATTATCCTTGGGGAGAAAACTTTGCCGGGAATCGAACGCTTACCCAACTTAGTCAACTGGCAGTTCTAAATATATTTATTTTATATATCAAATTATAGGTTAAAGGAGCAAAAACGATGACTTCTAGACTTAGTGCAAAATATATAGCTAAGCCAGCTCTCTTGCGCTTTTCGCAAAATCTAGTGGAATACGCACTGTACACGTTTTTTTAATGGCGTACTTAGTTGTTTTCCTTTTTCGATTTGTAGTAGTAGTTTCAAACAAACACATTGACACTCACAGCCAAAGTAAGTTCAAAGACTTGTAGCGTGGGTGCCGGAAACATCCACATTACACACACATTAAATACATATTCTAATTACTAATCAAATACCCTGACTCTCCAGGCGCGCTCTTCGGTTTCGAGATGCTCTGCCACAAACTTGGGCGGCTATTCGAGCCGTACATCGTGCACGTGCTGCCCCACCTGCTCACGTGCTTCGGCGACTCGTCGCAGTACGTGCGCACCGCCGCCGACGACACCGCCAAACTCATCATGTCCAAACTCAGCGCGCACGGAGTGAAGCTCGTGCTGCCGTCGCTACTCAACGCGCTCAACGACGACAACTGGCGGACTAAAGCCGGTACGTATCGCGTACAGCGCTGAAGATTACTAAGAAACTGATTCCTATCGGCATTATTTTAAAGGAGAATCCATTTAGAAATATCAAAAATTCTTTAGTACCATAAATGAAACATTTTAAACTGTACCAATAGCAACGTCTAGTTGACAAACATCATCCAGTTATGGTTGATGTACATTATATTTGTTCGCTTTGCTTCTATGTTCATCATCCTTACAGTGGATTTCCGTAACCAATATAATCTGGGAGTTTTCGGATCTAGAATGAATAGGTATCTTCTAGGCAAGCATGGTACATCTTAGGCCGTTTAATCTTTTTTAATCAGATAATGTATTATTCAAATGAGTACATAACATGCATTTAAAACAAATTTTACCGAAATAAGCGCTTTCTATTTCAATTTAAATTTATTAAAATTGTCTGGATGAGATCGCTGTTTACAACAGCGGATTGTACACTATACTTTATTTTATTTTACGTGTTTGTGTTCAATTATCAGACAAATGTATGTATTTCAGGTTCGATCGAGCTGCTAGGTTCGATGGCGTTCTGTGCTCCGAAGCAGCTGTCGTCCTGCCTCCCATCCATCGTGCCCAAACTTATTGAGGTGCTAAGCGACTCTCACCTCAAGGTGCAACAGGCGGGCGCCGAGGCATTGAGTGTCATCGGGTCTGTCATTCGGAACCCGGAGATTCAAGGTCAGTATAAAAACATATAGTTTTGCAACGAACGGACCCCATATGGTTTTATCAGACTTTTCACTGGGTGCCCGCACGAACAAAAATACGAATGCTGCCTGTATATTAAAGTTCCTAAATTTGGAGGTAGGGCTATTTTTACGTCTTATCATTATCACTTACCAATGAGTTAGTATTCAACAGATACAATATAAGCACATTTTATTTTGGAGATTGTGTACTCGAATTAAACCAGTTGTTTCCCCCATGCACTTTCCACGAGACAAACTGACAAACGTCATCCATTTATGGTTGATCTACCTCGTATTCGATCGAATCGTTTTGCTTCTACATTTATCATCGATACAGCGAACGAATGTACTCATTGCCCGCGTCTTTGTTCCTCGACTAGTATGATTTGGGGAGGTTTCGATTCTAGAATGAAGGTATCTTCAAGGTAAGCATGCTGCATCTTTGGCCACATCTACACTTGACATCAGATGAGATAACGGCCAATGCTAGCCTACGAGCAAAAAAAAGTCAAAGCACAAACCATTGTTTCTACACAAATATCGAAAGACTGTTTTTCCTACAGCCATCGTGCCCGTCATGCTGGAGGCTCTCCAAGACCCATCCGCGAAGACGTCCATCTGCCTGCAGACTCTGCTTGACACGAAGTTCGTGCACTTCATCGACGCTCCGTCGCTTGCACTTATCATGCCGGTGGTACAGCGCGCTTTCCTCGACCGCAGGTAATGTTGTCGTCTCGCTCACACATGTTGTCTTGCTCTGTTTCCCTACAGTTCTTTGCCACTGCAGCTGTATTAGCTGTCTGGTGATGGAGGATTTTCAAAATAGGTTAGATGCCAGGTCATCACTTTCCATCAGGTGAGAAATGAAAAAAAATAACTATGGCTTCTGTCAATATATCTTTTAAGTTGAGATGTTTTAGTTTAAATTGTATGCCGCAAATTTTTAATATGGGCACACTTAATAGAAGATGTTTTTTATCAAAATTAATCTCTTTCTGGAATAATAAATAATATTTATCGGGTAGTTTGTTAATGATTATTTCGTTTATTTATATTACTATCCATTATCTGCTTATCGAACGAATGATTAATTTATCTCCAGCACGGAGACGCGCAAGATGGCGGCGCAGATCATTGGAAACATGTATTCGCTGACAGACCAGAAGGACCTGACGCCATATCTGCCCAACATCATTCCTGGACTCAAGAGCTCGCTACTCGACCCCGTGCCAGAGGTCAGTAGGTCTTCCATCATCATCGTCTTGGGGACATTCGCCTTTCACAATTTAATCATCATCAGTTTGGGTACGAGCTCATCATCACTTTGGAGACACATCCATCGTGCTCTTGGACACTTACATCATTGGCACAGACAGACTGATTCATGATGACAGTTTCCGGGTGCCCGAATATGATTAACATTTCAAAAATATTTATTTTGATATAAAATGTAATGTTTGATATAAATTGACTATATAACGTGAGGCCTCAGATACCCTCTTAAAGATTGCGCATGCACCAAGAATCCCGTAGCACACCTCACAAGGATGCAGATAGTTTTTTTGTGACCTACCTTTCAGTATTTAGCATTTTTTGTATTTTTTTAAATTTACATTCATATTTACTCGATCTGCTCGGTACTTTGCTAGCGCAACTTTGAAATAGCAATAGGAAATGCTTTGTTTTAATCGGGGACTCATCAAAGTAGAGGAAAGCACGACCTTCCTCTTCCTTTGACGAAGGTTAGGATAGGGATTTATCTGAGCGTGAGCCGCTTGCAGGCCGCGTCCAGAATATATTTACTAACTTTTCGTACACAGTATAAAAAAATGTTACCTTAGTGTCGTACTATATCGTCCCTATATGACGTCCAGGTGCGTTCCGTGTCCGCCCGCGCGCTGGGCGCCATGGTGAAGGGCATGGGCGAGGGTTCGTTCGAGGAGCTGCTGCCGTGGCTGATGCACACGCTGACGTCGGAGTCCAGCTCCGTGGACCGCTCGGGCGCCGCGCAGGGACTCTCCGAGCTCGTCGCCGGCCTCGGAGTCGTCAAGCTGCATAACATCATGCCAGGTACGGTGCGCAGGCGCACGGCTGTCTTCAGCGAGTAATCACTAAAAGTCAAGATTACAAAATTACTTGTATTGTCGAATTTTTTTCATATAAATAAACGGTTCTTACACACACCCCACACTTTATTTGAAGACCGTTATCGTGGATGCCAGAAACGTTTACGTTACACACACACACAATCGCACCTAAATCTAGTAACAAATTTCCCTTGAGGAGAAAACTTGCATAAGAACTTACGAACCAATGAGCCAACTAGGCCAACGAGCAGGTCATATGAAATTTAACTCGATCTGTCCTTTGGCATAGATGACCAGCTCAATAAATAAGGTTAATTTAAACGTAAGCAAAGCTTAAAAAAACCGACTTTCCTGCTTATATTTTGGTTTTGGCTTGATCGATTTCGATAAAATTTATATGCGACTACCTCTAAAGTATAATCAACCAAACAAAAAAAGAATTTTGAGAATCGGTCTACAAATGGGGGGGAAATCGGTGAACATACATAAAAAAATACATACAGTCTAACATAGAACCTCCTCCCTTTTCAAGTCTATTAAACCGTTAAAAATACGCCGATCCTAACGCTCTTTCGTAATTCGGCGCACACAATTGACGATTTATCTGTGTACATATATATATATATATATATAAAATACTCCGAATGCCTATCCTTCTTCTATGTTTCAACCAACGTCACTAGTGGGACATGGACTTGGGAAATACATAAAATATTTAAGTGTGATCGAGTGTATCCCTCCGCAGACATAATAGCGACAGCGGACCGGTCGGACATTGCTCCTCACGTGAAGGACGGCTACATCATGATGTTCATCTACATGCCGGGAGCCTTCACCGACGAGTTCACACCGTACATCGGACAGATCATCAACCCCATCCTCAAGGTAAGGCATACACAAATTTTACAAAATCCGTTAAAACACCAAGTCTTCTGTATTAAAAGACTAATTTGAGTTTTTATAAAAAAAACAATTGATATGAGGGTAATTTCTCCTGTTAACAAAATTCACCAGTGGAAGATGGCAAAGTAAATGTATGCTTGTGATTGGTCGATACGTGATTCCAATCTCAAATTATCTTATGTAAATAATTACACTGGTCCGAAAACAACCAAAATTGTTGCCAGGTTCTCGAGAAAGCTGTAATTTTGCGAATCTGGCAGTAGTCATTAACTTTCACGAGTGCCTCTTTAGGGCCAAAGTGAGTTAATGATTTTGATTTGATTTGAATTTGTGAAATAATATCAAATGAATACTTTCGTCTCTTCACTACAGGCTCTTGCAGACGAAAACGAGTATGTGAGAGACACGGCACTGAAAGCGGGACAAAGAATCGTTCAGCTGTACGCCGAGTCGGCCATTACACTGCTGCTCCCCGAGCTAGAAAAGGTATGTATCAAATATATGACCTATGGAAACAAAAATGCATGTAAAATGAAATTACTTTATAGAGATCTCGTATCTTTTTAAATCGGATGAAAAGCGACCATAATAACCGAATCTTAGGGACTTGATAAACAAAGCGCTCGAGGCGCGCGTCCTTTACGTATGTATTTATTTTATGTACGTGTCTTTATTGTATTTTTTTTGTCTGTATTTTATTACACTAGAGCCTATACAAAACGTCGGCAGCGCGGGGGAAGAGTAGCGGGCGCGCGCCCGTCGCTCGGCCGCGCGACCTGGCCGTTTTGTATACCAAGGTCCCTTAGGCGCCGACATTTTATCTTCACAGTGCCTGGGCTGCGCGCCTCAGACGCTTTGTATATCAAGTCCCTTAAGGTGAAATGTCCCTGCTTCCGAAGCAGTCGAATCGCCTGACATATGAGTGGCTATTACAAACAGATTTGCTTTGAATCACTTTAGCTGGCCAGTCACAAAATTTTCAAATACAATATATTTTTGGACAGATTAAATGCGGGTAGTTGAGTACAATACAACACTCACTCTTCTCAGGACAGTTAATTCACTAACTAAATTTCCAGGGCTTATTCGACGACAACTGGCGTATCAGATACAGCTCGGTGCAACTCCTAGGGGACCTTTTATACCGGATATCCGGCGTTTCCGGCAAGATGAGTACAGAAACCGCTTCCGAAGACGACAACTTCGGCACGGAACAATCTCACCGGGCCATCATGGATACTCTAGGGCCGGAGAGAAGGAACCGAGTGTTAGCGGGACTGTACATGGGACGAAGTGACGTCGCACTTATGGTCCGACAAGCAGCGCTGCATGTGTGGAAGGTACGCTAAGTAAAAATATAACTTAAAGCATAGCAATAAAATTCATAATTAAATCAATTGTCAAACAAAAGAAAATGTTGAACTATAAAATAAAAGCTTTCACACTCACAGCCCCATACTAGTTCTATGTTCGATGATTTGTGTTGTGGGTGACGGAATCATTCACTTCGGACCCAGAACCAGAAATACAAATTTCATTTGGGACGAAAACTTGTGCTATCACCAGAACCCGATACTCGGTGCTTCGAAGGCGAACGCGTAACTAAGTCAACGGGCTGTTCGAAATATACAGTTTTACGAGATATACAGTAGTCCAATGCTTGCCTATCTAGCATAAAAAAATAAACTGTACAGTTACTTCCGTCCGCTATTCTCAATTAAATCATTGTGGAACTATACTAACTATAACATGTAAGTATCTTCTTTCAATATCGCTGCTAGCTTCATTGAACTGGTTTGTCCTGGTATGCACAAAATACGTATTACTCTACTTCAGAGGCTTATTAACAATAATTTATGTAAGACGTTTCTTCTTGCCATAGCAGGACTCATTACTAAAACTTGCAGTTTAAACAGTCAAGCATCACAGAAACCTGTCCAATGTAGTCATGTTAATTTTAATTCTGTTTGGTTCAGGTGGTAGTGACCAACACACCGAAGACGCTGCGTGAGATTCTCCCGACGCTATTTGGGCTGCTGCTGGGTTGCCTCGCTTCCACATCTTACGACAAGAGACAGGTCGCCGCGCGGACGCTTGGAGACCTAGTCAGAAAGGTACCTAAATTAGTAGATTGCTCATTGATGTAGAATAATCCATCATTGATATATAATAAGCCGATAGGGGCCATTTTGGTGCTTGGCTAAGTCGGTAGAATCGAACTTCTGCCGTCCCTCACTGCCTCCACTGCTGAAGCCTGGTGAGTCATTACACCGCTATAGAGAAAGCAAACTCGTTTGTTTCACTCTTTGCGGAATCTTCAACCAGTGCCCAAAAAATAAATTCGTGCCGACCCTGCCAACTATAGACCCACCTCAGTCACGTCCATTCTCTGCGAGACAATGGAACGTGAACTGAACAAGAAACTCATAGGCTACCTAGAAGCAAATGACCTCCTGAGTGACCGGCAATATGGGTTTCGCCAGAACTGGTCAACGTTATTTTTCGTGAAAGGAAAATAACTTTTGGCTCATCTAGAACAAAGACTTGTTCTAGATGAGCCAAAAGTTGTTTTCCTCCTCATCCTATGGGCCGTGTTGTAGAATTCGTCTGTAATAATCGCAACACTCACGAAGTCGTTTCACTATTGGAAGCGATTGTTTTTGTGAAGACAAAATTTAAAATTCGTAATTGTTTTCTAAAGGAACGCCCACGACGCGACGCCCGCGTTAATGTTCAGCTTCGTTAAGTGTCGAAACTGTAAAACTACAAATAAAACTAAAATTTACTTCTTTATTTGAAATTTACAAGTAATATTTTTAATTAAAGTAAAAAGCAAATATTTGGAAAAAGGTACATTTCAACCAAAGATGTAGATTTTAGTATTATTTGTGGTTTTCCTAATTTCCTTCTGAATCTATATTGTGTCCTCTAAATGTATGTCAATAAATGTTTCGATTGATCGGTCACGTATTTGCTTCTGAACGTGGGGTATAAGGTCGACGTTTGTCCCGTAGCTAGGCGAGCGCGTGTTGCCGGAGATCGTTCCGATCCTGGAGCGCGGGCTGCGGTCGGAGCGTGCGGACCAGCGGCAGGGCGTGTGCATCGGGCTCGGGGAGATCCTCAACTCGACGTCGCGCGACGCCGTGCTGTCGTTCGCCGACGGGCTCGTGCCCACCGTGCGCACCGCGCTCTGCGACCCGCTGCCCGAGGTGCGCCTCGCCGCCGCCAGGACCTTCGACGCGCTCCACGCCACTATCGGTGAGTCACTATTTGTTTTGTCGCCGCTACTAAAACTATGACAAAAATGCGAAAATATTTTGCACCGAAACTCTAGGCCTTAGCATAGGCCTTAGGCATTTTGCTTTTTCTAACTACCCTCCTATAACACAGGCTACATAATAATACATCAGTGGTGGATTCAGGACTGTTGGGGCTCGACCCGGCTAAGAGAAGATTTTGCTGCTGCGCCAGCAATAATTATCACGAGACAAGATTTATCACGCAAGAAGTCAGATGAGTTAGGAGGGAGCTTGAGCCCCTGAATCCGCCACTGTTATACATACCAACCCTACTCAAAAAAGGGAAAAGGGAATATAATTTTGTCAATAAAATTGTCACCGGCAAAAAAGCCCCCGACGACAACCCCACCTGGAAAAAAGGGAATATAATTCTGTCAACGTATCCCCCAGGCAACAAAGCCCTCGACGACATCCTCCCGCCGATGCTGGAGCGGCTCCGCGACCCGGAGCCGCCGGTGGCGGAGGCGGCGCTGGACGGCCTGAAGCAGATAATGGCGATCAAGTCCCGCGCCGTGCTGCCGTACCTCGTGCCCGTGCTGACGGGCCAGGGCGGCGCCGGCGTGGACACGCGCGCGCTGTCGGCGCTGGCGGCGGCGGCGGGCGGCGCGCTGGGCCGCCACCTGCCGCGCGTGCTGCCCGCGCTGCTGGCGGCGCTCGGGGCCGCCGCCGGCACGCCGCACCACGCGCAGGAGCTGGAGCACTGTCGGGACGCGCTGCTGCCGGTGCAGGTACCGTCTCAACTTCATTATGAGTTGCGCGTTGCTGCCAACCCAACCACACATTTTGACTCTTAGTTTTTTGTGCATTTTGCTATTGTCAAGTAATCATATATTTCAAGTGTATTTAATATTAAAAGTCCTAGTCCCAAGGCACAGTCATGTAAGAGTCGAGGTCCAGCCGTAGTCGAGTCATAGTAAAGTGGTAGAAACTTTACTAGAACTTCTAATGAGTTTTGGAGCGAAGGCGAAAATCACGTTTTTTAACTAGGTGTCATTTGCCTACACTTATGCACCTTTACTAAGTACTGACGGTTAATAATCCACCATTATTACACATTGACACTCGAAGCCTCTTAATTTTTTCACCTTCGCAGCAATAAAACAACTTAAAGCACACTTATTATAATTAAACAACTTATAGATAATAAATTGTAAGCCATGGAATATTAACTAAGGTGCACAAGTGGCGAAAAGTACGAATAGGTAAATGGTGTAAATGATATGAGCTGGTACAGAAAATGCATGATACTTTTATATCAAGTATTAAGTATAACTTTTGCCTAAGCTTATTCATATTCAACTTGTAAACACGACCAAGCCCAAGGTAGCATATTTTTTATGTTACTGATTTTTTAATGAGTGACGAGACAAAAAAGTCTCATGCTCGTTACAGTTGAATGCCACTAATAAATTTAAACTTCAAAAGTTCAAAAATCCTGCGCGGCGATGCACTAGCTTCATCATCCCGAAATATTAGAACAGATGTTAATCAACTTATGCCTTGTAATTTCACTTGCCCAATCACACTGCCCTTCGATATGGGAAACTAATGTTTGCTTGGCTATTGAATTACTTGAGAACTTCTCCAGTAGGTCTCTGCAAAGGGTCTTATCACTAAAATACCTTAATGTCTTCTATAATATTATAGTATTAGGATATTCTTGATAACGTTTTTGTTAATAAAAATCGGTGATAGTAGTCAAACCCTGTTAGTATTTTTACCGGATTAATAACTTTCAGTAATGTTCTATCTAATTCCAGGACCCAGCAAGCGTTCGCTGCATAATAGACACGCTCCTAGACTCCGTTCGCGGCACGGGCGACAAGCGTAACGCCGCTGCAGCGCTTCTTTGCGCTTACGTATCCCACGCTCGCGCCGATCTATCCCCCCACGTGCCCCAACTACTAAGAGGCCTGGTCCTACTTCTCGCTGAAAAGGACCGAGACGTACTCCTCATGGCTTGGGAAGCGCTATTAGCGTTCACGAAGGAATTGGAGCCTGAAGCGCTGATAGCGCATGTGTCTGATGTCCGACAGGCCGTCAGACATGTCGCGGCTGATCTCGATGGGGAACTGTTGCCTGGATTCTGTCTACCCAAGGTCAGTACTATCAAACAGACCCTTCTCAATGTAGTCAGGAGCCGTTCTTCGCTTTGAGTTAAGGTTCTGGTTAACTGCTGCCTGGATTCTATCTGCCCAAGGTCAGTACTACACCACAGACACGGAGAGATGGTAAGCATGGCCTAGAATTGGAATAGAATCTTTGGAGTGCGCCAAGATTACACGTAGCAGCTACTATTTTCAGTGCTGTGCCTAACAGATGCATCTTCACTGTTTGGCAGGAGAGCACCTTGTCTTGATTTTCTTTTATTAGTTTTGTTATTTTAGATGGAATTCTGCCTGGAAGTCAGGTAGTACCGACATAGTTGCATCTGATTATAGACCCTGAGGAATTGGTCATTCACTTGTCCTACGTTATAAAGTATTGTCGTTCGAAATTCTCTGTCACTTCACTTATTTTTGCTTACCAAGATCAATTTACAATGCAATTTTGATTAACATCTGTTACCATTCCAGGGCATCGCACCAATCCTGCCTCTATTCCGGGAGTCGATCCTTAACGGCCTTCCAGAGGACAAAGAAAACGCGGCGCTCATGTTGGGCGAAGTGATCAAGCTGACGTCAGCAGCCGCGCTGCAGCCGTCGGTCGTTCACGTCACCGGTCCGCTCATCCGTATCCTGGGCGACAGGTTTAACGCCAGCGTCAAGGCCGCCGTGTTGGACACTTTGGCCGCGCTGCTTGCTAAGGTATCTAGAAAATTCGATAGTGGTATTTTCAGCCGTGGTTTCTGTGGTGATGAAGGACGTTGACTTCCAGCCTTGTCGGTGGTTTACGGTTGATTTTATTTCAGCTAAGCAAAATAAACAATAGTTTATAGTTGTTAAGAAAGCCTAAAAAAACTATTTTATTCCCATATACATAAACTCCCATTTAAGAAATGGAAAGCGGAAGTTGACATTTTTTTTTTTTGCTTAAAATAGTGTGTTAAGATGCTAAAGGATCTCTTGAGGTAGTTTAGAAAAAAGTCTGTGGCACGGGCAAACATGCAATAGAAATTGCACGAATCATTAAGTAGCCCTCCCGGGCAGCCACACAGCAATTGAATCAAATCAATAAAGAGGTCCGTATGTTTCCCAGGTGGGCGTGATGCTGAAGCAGTTCCTGCCGCAGCTGCAGACGACGTTCCTGAAGGCGCTGCAGGACCAGAACCGCGCGGTGCGGCTGCGCGCCGGCACGGCGCTGGCGCAGCTGGTGACCATCCACACGCGCGCCGACCCGCTGTTCTCCGACGTGCACAACAACGTGCGCGCCGCCGACGAGCTGGCCGTGCGCGAGACCAGCCTGCAGGCGCTGCGCCACGCGCTCGGCGCCGGCGGGGACAAGATGTCCGGCGCGCTGGCTGTCAGGTAACGCTGCCTCCGCACCGCGTGCGCCAGACAAGATGTCCGGCGCGCTGGCTGTCAGGTAACGCTGCCTCCGCACCGCGTGCGCCACTGTGTCACTAAGCATGGGGTTATTGGAGTAATCTCGGGCCGGAAGTCGGTCGTATTGCGCGAGAAGCCGGCCCGCCAATCTCATTACTACTCAGCCCGGGGCACGGAGTCAGTCAAACAAACGCGCTAGAGGTGAGCGCAGCCTGCGTATTTCATTGGTAACAGATCGTGGCAGCATCCTCTACACAGTAATCCTCAGTTCACAAAAAGCAAGCGCCTAGGAATCATACCTATCGCCGCCACCGGTAAGCAGCGGTGTTTCCTGATAAGTACAATATGAGAGTCTTCAAGTAGCCGAGCTTGCTTCATCGTCGAAGAAAATAAAAAAAAGCCAGCGCTGACAGGTCGGGTGGTGTTGCAGCATCCTGGGCACGGTGTCGGGCGCGGCGGTGCTGGCGCACAGCGAGGAGGCGGCGCGGCTGGCGGCGGGCGGCGCGCTGGGGGCGCTGCTGCACTGCCTGCCGCCGCCGCACCAGGACGCGGCGCTGGCGCACCACGTGCTGGCGCCGCACGACGACTGGCTCGTGGTGCACGCGCGCTCCGCCGCGCTGCTCGTCGCGCTCAAGGACACGCCCACCGTGCTCTACAAGGACGGCTTCCATGACAAGGTTCGTGACCCGTGCGGTGTGGGAGCCGCTTCCTGTGCTATATAAAAACGGTCTCCGCGGGAAAGTACGCGAGAAAAAATTACTCAATTTATTTAATGATATTTTTCCAGAGTCAAATCGTTGTTTGATGTTTATACGCCATATTATGTCCTTCCGCCGTTATTCGAGGCCTTTAAACAAAATTGAGATGACTTCTTCTTGTTTCCGGCCGTATTTAAGTCGTTGTAGTTCCTTTTATCCTAGTAAATATGACAACTTCCGGTTCCCAGTTCACCAGGTGTCGGCCATTAGAGCTTTCTTCATTGGCGTCTTCATTTTTGAGTCGTTAACATGTCAAACGTATTTATAGCGTTCGTAAAAAATGTTTAATTGGAAATCGTATAAATATAATTTCATTTAAATTATTCGATTAATTAAGATTAATAAGTTGTAGTTTCAAAATAATAAGATTTATATTATTGCGTGAAAAGCTTTTCATTTTGGTGAAAATTTTTCCATTACATAGTGACAACGTCAAATATTTTTTCGTTATTCAATATTTTTGCTTTCAAAATGTCGGAAACTGATAAAAACGTGTGCGATGATCTCCCGTCATCGTCATCTTCATCCTCCAGTGGCGAGGAGGAACCGCCAAAGCATCGTAAGCGGAAGCGGCCGCGTAAGGAGATAGAGGGGAAAAAGAGTAAGGTATTAAAACACCTTGCCGAGCAAGTAAGTCAAATACAGAATTATTTGGCGTGCAGTACTTATCCTCCAGGGTGGTACCCGGTTGGTCCCGATACGGATCAACACATCCGGGTGGTAACGAATGAGGACCTGGCGTCAAACCAGCAGGTTTTGCCAAATGTTGAAGTGCCCGCCGAGTCGGCGCTTAAATTTGAATTTGATCTGACTACAAACCTTAAACAACCATCAATTCCATGTGCGTCGTCGGACCACGTGGATTTGTTAAATGTATTACAGCATTTTGATTCCGAAAACTGGATGAATGTTCGTTACTCTGAAATCCAAAAATCTTATAATGCTCGGCCGGGGTTCATTGAACTTGAAGTAAACGATGAGATTAAACAATTCGATAAGGCGAATAATTTGATTGCAACTGATAGGTCTTTGGGTGCGATTACACGTGCACTTATTATGCAAAGTGATGCGTTAAAAATGGGCGTGTCTGATTTAATGCAGTGGGTTCACGATGGTAATAATGTTGATAAAGACTCTTTGCTTATAAAAATTAAAGAAATATTTTCAGGTGATTTTCAAAAAATCTCTCGATTGCTTGCAACTGCTTTGTGGTCGTCGAGCCGACATTATTGAACAAAGACGTGATGCATTTCTCAGTTTAGTAAAAGATACATTCTTAAAAACCACTTTGAAAAAGATACCTCCGTCATCTAATTTTTTATTTAATAAGGACGGTTTCTCAGAATTTTTAAAAAATAACGGAGGTACTAGTAAAATTTTTTCAAGACCCTCCTTCTCTGCGCAGGAGAAGAGAGTTACATCTGGATCTCAGGCTGCGCAACCTGGACCCAGTAGCTACAACCAAGCCGGTCGCCCCACGGCACCGTTTGCGTTGCGATATCAAACACCTCACTTAAGACCATATGTTCCGTTGAATTCGTATGCCACAATGCAACCATATGCTTTTAAATATGATTTTCCTGCCCATGCTGGAAACCAACGGTTTTTTCGACCTCAATTTAAGATCCAATCGAATTCCGCACGTCAACGGACCCCGGATAATCCGAGAAAATTTTTCAACCAACAGGGCTTTCAAAGTTTTAGCCAAACCAATGTCACGCGTGGTAGGGGGAGAGGCAGTAAAAAATATTGACATAGCACAACCATTCTCGGGGGGCAGGTTAAGAATGTTCGCCGATGCATGGGCCGAGTTCAGGGCGCCGACCCCCCTGCTGCATATAATATCGGGGTACAAAATTCCTTTTATAGCGAAACCTCCACTTGTTCGGTTGAATCTCGCCAGCAATCGGTATCAAACTTCTCCATCTTGCGAAATGGATCAAACTATAAACAATTTAATACGGGACAACATTTTGGAACAAGCCCCCCAAACACCGAGTTTCTTATCAACCATCTTTTTAACCCCAAAAAGCGATGGTTCCATGCGCCCTATTTTCAACTTAAAGAGGCTGAATCAGTATCTAAATCAGATTAGATCCAAATTCAGACTGATTTCAGTTTGTCGAATTCCAGACTTTCTACAACCGAACGATTGGATGGTAAAAATCGATTTAACTCAAGCATACTACCACGTGCCTATCGCACACACTCATCGGTGTTTTCTAAGACTGCTTTACAGAGGTCAACTCTTGCAAATGACCTCTTTGCCATTTGGTCTTGCAACCGCACCCAAGGTGTTTGCATCCCTATCAAATTGGACTGCGGAAACTTTGAGAGAGCAGGGAATACGTATCGTAGTGTATCTCGACGATTATTTGATTGCGTGCCAGGACAGGTCAAACTTAGTAGAGCAGACACAGACTGTTCTCAAGACCCTGCGAGTCTTAGGGTGGATTGTCAACACCTCCAAGTCAATTCTAGTCCCACAAAAGTCATTAGAGTACCTAGGCTTAATATGGGATACGTGGGAGAACAGGAAAAGCTTACCCGAAAAGAAAATTCAAAGTTTACGGGCCTCTATAACAAAGTTAGTCAAACAACAAAGAATATCACTTCGCGAAGTTCAAAGCATAGTGGGGACCTTGAATTATGCCAGGTTGGTTGTACCGCAGGGACGGTTAAATTTCCGTTGTCTCTTGACACATTGCAACTATCTTCTTCGGAACCAATCCGAAAAGAAGGGTCCTCTTCCTTTACTGTCAATCAAAGAACTCGAGTGGTGGATGCAGAATTGCGACAAGTCGACTCGACTTCACCCTCCGTTATTGACTCATTTTCTCACGACAGATGCAGCCGACACAGGGTGGGGAGCGGAGTTGAACGGAGTGCAGGTACAGGGAGATTGGTTAGATGGAGAAGAGTCGGTTCACTCGAATCAAAAAGAAATGTTCACTATTCTAAAGTGTTTGTACCGATTCGGTCCCTTTCTGAGTCACTCGTCGGTGTTGCTTCAATGCGACAACAAATCAGTCGTGGCGTATCTGAGAAACGAAGGAGGAAGTCGATCGGTTCAGTTGATGAATTTAACTTATCAGGTTTTCAAGGTTTTAGATCGTTTCGACATTCATTTAGTCGCACATCACATTCCAGGCAAATTCAACAGTGTTGCCGATCGTCTATCTCGGAAGTCGATTCTCCCAGAATGGCACCTTCTTCCTACGTTGACACAGGTTGTATTTCAAAAATGGGGTGTCCCAGAAGTGGATCTGTTTGCATCAAATCGAGCCCATGTTGTAGAAAAATATGTCAGTTTAGATCAAACGGACCAAGCAGCATGGAAACACAATGCGTTTGCTTGGGAATGGAAGTTCAAACTAGCGTGGATCTTCCCTCCTCCAAACCTAATACCGAGAGTTCTCATGCATCTCAATCGAGCGATAGGTACATACCTAATAGTTGCGCCGAGGTGGCCCCAGGCGTTTTGGAGAGCGGATTTAAAAGCCCGTGCCATTGCTCCCCCATTCACAATCAGCCAGTTAGAGTCCAAACTAATAGACTTATCGACGGGCTACCCCCCACCAAAAGTACAGGAAATGACGCTCGAAATTTGGAAATGTGGGGGTGGTCGGACGCGGTAGAATCTTGGTCTGCACAGCAAAAGGCTTTATTGCGGGCGGGATGGCGAGAATCCACTCTTAATACTTACAAACCGGCATGGGCGCGATGGATAAAATGGTGTCAAGACTCTAAAGTAAATCCTATTAATCCGTCGGGATCAGAATTAGCACAATTTTTGGCTGATCTCCACCTGAAAGAAAAGTTAGCTTACAGAACTATATTGGTTCATAAATCAGTCGTTTCTACTTTATGTAATGCTAAAAATAATGGTCAGCTTAGCTCTAACATTTTAGTAAAACATATATTGAAATCCATAGCGACAAGTAATGCAAAATCTCGTTCTAATGCAAATATTTGGGATACTGATATTGTAATATCTTGGTTAGCAAACAGAAAACTGTTCGTTGAGAACCTTTACGAAGTTTCGCGGCGTTGTGCTACCTTACTGTTACTTTGTTCGGGGCGTAGAGTACACGATCTCACTCTTTTAAGTGTATCGGACAGTAATTTTGTAGACGATAGTGTTACGAACTGTGTAACTTTTTGGCCTATATACGGATCTAAAACTGATTGTGTATCATACACTCAATCAGGTTGGAAACTGTACGCAAATAAAGAAAACTCTAATATAGATCCCGTGTTATGGGTGAGAAGGTTGGTACAGATCGCTGGGGATAGACGTAAGGAAGGTAAAGTGAGTAATCTGTTTGTAACAGCCCGAGGACCCGCCAAAGCTGCTTCTCGAACTGTTATCGCGGGCTGGGTAAAGTCTGTCCTGTCTGATGCTGGTATTGATGCAACTCCTGGAAGCGTGAGATCAGCTGTAGCATCTAGGGCTTGGATTGATAGAGAACCATTAGATAAAATATTGGCTAGGGCAAATTGGAGATCAGAAAATACATTTGCAAAATTCTATAAAAAAGAAATAAGATCAGTCACTATTTCTAAACTTACGTCCAGTAATCCTTCATTAGTAGATTTATTTGAACCTGTAAGATTTTAATTTTATGTAATTTAATGTTCAAATGTATAACTGCATAAGCTATAAAAGTAAAATTTGTAATTATGCATGTATAATGTACTGCAAATAATAATTAGTAAGTATATATATTTTTGTATTCACATTGGCGTCTGGTTCACCAGGCGAAAACAAACAATGTCTCAATTTTGTTTAAAAGGCCTCGAATAACGGCGGAAGGACATAATAGAAGAGTTTTACCTACCATTAAAACTCATATTATGTCCGGAGCCTTATTCGAGGCCTTACAGTAAGTTCTGCCTGGTGTTTGTTATATATAAGTTAGAAATAAGTAATTTATTGAGACCACAATGAAGAAAGCTCTAATGGCCGACACCTGGTGAACTGGGAACCGGAAGTTGTCATATTTACTAGGATAAAAGGAACTACAACGACTTAAATACGGCCGGAAACAAGAAGAAGTCATCTCAATTTTGTTTAAAAGGCCTCGAATAAGGCTCCGGACATAATATGAGTTTTAATGGTAGGTAAAACTCTTCTATTAATGAAGACGGGTAAAATAAATGGTTGTCTGTAAAGTCTGTTTACGGACGATAATTTTACGTGACGACGTCATAAAAAGAACGGCCCGAGCCGTTCATGCTTCTCTATCGCTTGTTCCGCGCTCTCGCGTGCACGCTCAGGCTCAGCCGGAACGTGACACGTTTTCGTGCGATCAGCCG
The DNA here is from genome assembly GCA_948107665.1 of Lomographa bimaculata. Taxonomy (NCBI): domain Eukaryota; kingdom Metazoa; phylum Arthropoda; class Insecta; order Lepidoptera; family Geometridae; genus Lomographa; species Lomographa bimaculata. The sequence continues at coordinate 20,080,874 of OX403589.1, read as the reverse complement.
GTTTTCATCGATTTATAAGACGTTATCACGTCAAAATAGCAATCTTTTTATGACTATTTCTCATAGAAGAACTATGTCTCAGTTAATCGGAATTTAATATATTTTTTCATAACACCGCCTATATAATTTTTTCAAGTATTCATCTATTTTTTTATGTATCTATTTTCCTTGGCCAGGTTGAAAAGACCCTGCTAGGCTACCTGTCAAGCGACAAGATCCCTATCGTTTGCAACGGCATCCGCGGGATTGGATATTTACTGCGGCATCTACTGGTCACCGGTAGCCCGCTGCCGCCCCAGCTGCTTTCGCAGTTTGTGAGGGTAAGTGTTTCTGCGTGACATATTTCATTTATTCCTAAACAAATAATTGTATGGGGGACTTAAATACATAATACTGCTAATTCCTAACGAATAGACCCCTAAGACAAATATAAATATAAATAGTTCAATATAAATAGAACATCGTAGGGGGGACCTACAATGATCTATATATATTGAAATTTGTTCCAGTTACACAATTGCCTGATTCTAATAAAAAAATATCGCAAACACGTTAGGGAATAATTATTATAGTTATTTATAATATTAGTAAGATACCAGTAACCAGTTACTTGGTTGGGTTATAAATGTCCGATTGACAATATCCGTGGGACATTACCAGCGTGCAATATCTGCTGATATCTATTACCGAACCTGCATAAACACACTATTTACAAGTAGCATGTTTACGTGTTTTACCTGCGGGGGTTATGTGCGCGAACGTGTGACTAATTTTCATGGTCCTTCGAGCCGGATCATCAGATTAACTGTCTAAATGTTAATTTAATGATATACTACCTTAATGTTTGTTGTTTACTGGCTCTAACTAAGGTCATCATTTGTTTAATATTTATTATTTTAATTTTAAACCCATCTCTGTTAATGACTACAGCTTCGCGCCGTATTCTTTCACAGATTTGATAAGTTAAATGGTAGTTTAATTAACTTTAAAATTCGGAAAGCTTTCGGTCATCAGTAATCATAGTCGAGCGCGTTCAAACGCCTTTTACAATACAATATTTTCATTACTAAAATTCAGTTTAGTAGTCTTTCCAAATAAAAAATTTCGACGTTTCGTTGGGTAAATGAATGTAGCTTTTCAAGTTCTCATGACTCGGCCGCGTCAAAACAAATCTTTGATCGACTCAACATATTCCAGAGCATGAACCACAGCAGCAACGAGGTGAAACAGCTAATGGCGCGCGCCAGCTCCGTGGTGGGACGCGAGGCGAGCGCGAGCGGCGCCGGCGCGGAGCTACTGCGCGCGCTGCTACCCGCGCTCGTCAACGGGACCAAGGAGAAAAACACATACGTGCGCGCTAACTCCGAACTCGCGCTCAAGGCGGTGCTCAGGCTGCCGCATGACGAACGACACGCTCAGGTAATGACGAAGTACAGCATTGACAGTTTTGCCGCGAAAGTGAAAAAATGGCGTTGTTGATTTAGTAAAATTATACAATACCAGTGATTCTTCGAGTATTATTGTGTAATAATGGTGGATTATTAACCGTCAATAGTTAGTGAACGTGCATAAGTGTAGGCAAATCATACAAAGTTGAAAAACGTGATTTTCACCTTCGCTCCAAAACTCCAATAGAAGTTCTAGTAAAGTTTCTACCACTTTACTAGGATATGAATTGACTATGACTGGACCTTGACTCTTTTACTTGACTTTGACTGTGACTTGTGACTAGGACTTTTAATATGAAATACACTTGAAATATATTATCACTTGACACTGGCTAAATGCACAAGATTGTGAAGCCAAAATTAAGAAAAAAAAGTAAAGCTTATGCCGCATGATAAACAAACGCGCAGGTAATTACTTAGATACTTAGCTTTCGAGCGGGCGGCGCTGGAAGAGTACTAAGTGTGCCAACTTTAATCTCGCTCAAAGCTGTTCTGCAGCTGCCGCATAATATAAAAAAAGCACGGGTATCGACTTAGTACTTACTCAAAGTTGTTATTCAACTGCCGCGTGATGAACAAACATGAAATGACTTTGTAAAACTTCCGAACGGCACTTCGTTAACTCCTATCGCGCTCAATGTTGATATGCAGCTGCCGTATTACAAACAAACATGGGTAAATACGATATTGAGGTAAATCTGCAGAACAGGTATAACAGTGAATAGGTACCCAGGCAAGCATCTTCGGCCGCATCGTCCCTTTCCATCAGGTGAGATAGTGGTCAAATGCATCCTATTCAGCATTGAAAAAAAAACTGGTTTGAGCGAGATCACAGTTGACGTACTCAGTTCTTGCCAGCGCCGCGCCGGAGTATAGCTCCCGAAGCCAAATATAATTTTAAATTACTAGTAGTATGATAACTAGACATGCATCTCTTTTTTTTCCTGTGATAGGCCAATGATGTGTTCGACGAGGACAGAAATACAGTTTGAATAAGGTCAAATATGCAATAATCTCTTAATAAAACAATATTACAATGTAACTAAGTGCCTGTAAAAGTATACATCGGTATGGATCTATACACCTACCTAATTATGGTTTATTATCAAGCTATTATGTTGGCTCAACAATGTATAAAATTACTGTTGTAGCCAAGGCTATAGGAGTATTTATCTCTTCTATCATATCATCGCAGATAATCTAAGACCTTCAGATAAGATCGCTATATTAAGGATTTCATCATAACGTCAAGAAATGTGACGAATTTCTTATGGAAAAGAAACTTATTAAGACTATACATTGCTCCAACTTTTGAATTCGCCGCATTAAATATACGCTTGTGGGTCAGTATAATGGGACTTTGGGAGATTTGATATCGTACATTTCCTCCTCCTAGGTCTTCCATTATAGACTTAGAATGGCCACAATACATAGTAATGTTGTTCGATAGGAATGCTCAGCCCTGCTCGAGGCGGGCGCGCGCGAAGCCCTCGCCGACGTAGTGGCGCGCGTGACGCGTCGCGCGCTCCCAGACTCTCGTGAAGAAGAACTCGACTGCACGCTGCTCACGTGAACCCCACGTGACCTGCCTGGACCCCACGGGACTAGTATCCACACATCGACATGAACCACGAGTATCTCTATTTTTGTCTAAATCTTCAACCTTTTGACTGTGGGGAAATTATTCCGTGTTTTGAATTGGCTTTTAGCACGCGCAGACTGACAATGCGCAGCGTTGGTATTGATTGTTCCCAAACTTTCAGCGCGCTAAGTGCCGATAGCGTGCTCTCAACCAATTCAAAACTCAGGGATTTTACCACAATTATGCAACTTTGTCAATATCATGAGTAATATAAATTATTTAAAATCAAGCCAAAACTATACTATCAACTGTTTGACCACCTCCTGATAAGTTCTTATCTGCATACGAATTTTGTACCAGTTTTGGAGTTTGTCTTTTGTATATACCAATGATACAAGCCCTAAATTTATCGGAAGTTTAACTGATGGTTAGTGCAGCTCGATATAGTACTGCAATACATATTTTTTTATACTATGAGAGAGTTCACATACGCAATGACGATATAAAAAAGGGGTCTAGTAGAGTAAATTTTCTTTGAGCCATCTATTGAAGAAAACGTAACAATCAAGTTCTTGCATATGATCATGACTTGTACTAGACCCCCATCCCAAAAATTTAAAGAAACTACCTTAACTGATAAGGTTCTGCATTCTTACACTAATATATCAGGAAGAATGTGTGTAGGGGTTGTTGTAGGTTCTACTATCGCCTCACTGACTCAGTGAGGTACGAAAACCAGATACATGGATATCTGATACCTGTACTCATGACAGTGATGTTTTGCTAACCAAAACATGGACATATGAGACAGAGTATGTAAGCTTTATGGCATACACTACATCCCTCTAGTGATTGAAACAATACATCGGTATCAATAACATCGCTAAATGTTTATAAATATCTATCACATCCTGTTGTTGATATAATTTCTTTAAAGCATAATCAAGCAAGATTCTTGTATTGCAAGATAAATATTTAAATTAGTCTGAAGCAGTAGAATGTGGCAATTTTCATCACTCTTCGGTCCTAAGTCTTCTCCTTACTGAGGATGTTTATGTTAAGGGTCTATATCCATTGTCGGTAGTGAGGTCAGGTGGTAATGATTGTTATATTATACATACAATAAACTCATTTTATTCCATGTTTTGTGTTTTATTCCATGCATGTAAACCTAAATAAGTACTATCAAGTTAAGGTCTATTGAACTAATAAATATATAGAAATTTTGAAAAAGAAAAACAAAATATTATTTAAATATAGAAATTATTTTATTTTATATGTATCTAGGTTATTTCTTAGGAATTATAATGGATACATTCTTAACACATTTAATGTTGTGGAAGGAAGGGTCTTGTACACAATTATGTTCTGGCAACTTCTATCATATTTAGTATTCATGACCCGAAAAAGGAAATAAGCAATAATTATCCTATCTTGTGTATATTTTTGTGACTACATAATCTCACAGCCACCCATACATATCTCAACAGAATAGCTTATTTAGTCTCTAGTGCTGTTGAGATGCTGCTCTACAAGGTAACATTTGTTATCACTAATTAGATACATTAAGAAATAAATTGCTCTATGTAGACATTAATATAAAATTAAATAATTTGCAAAGGTACAGATCTGAATCTAAAACTGAACCTCTAGAAATTTGACAAATATGAGTATTAAATGCTTCAATGGTAATATTTTGGTTTCCCAGTGAGTAGTGAGTGAAACTGAGATCTATGATGTAATGTCCAAATACTGCACAACAAGACACTCAAATACAAGTTATGAAAACTCTAAGAATGGGTGCATCTTCATGAAATAAATTAACTGTATCAAATGCAGCTACTAAAGAAAACTTGTTTTTCTACAGTATAACCTACCTCTTCACATATTATATCATACATGTGGACTTTAATCTAGTCATTAAGTACATTATTTAAAACAGGAATGTGTATCTTAATATGACATTCACCTATTACACTTAAAGATCTGCATTACTAGACTTTTTGGTAAATCCTTTGTTCTCTACAAGCTCATTACAGTCTTGGCGAGTAAGAGACGACAGCGGCAGGCGCTCTAACTCCTTGTCCCCTGCACCAAGTAGCACTAGCTCTGGTGGGGCACCTGTGATGAACTTTACTTCCATCCTCTCATAGAATGGCGCATCCTCCATTACAAATTTCTTCACTTGAGGTAGACGGTTTAGTGAACAGCCTCGACATGTCTGCAACATAATATCATAATAATAATATTTACATACCATGTCAATTTATTACTATTTGAGATAGATACCTTAACTACTAGGTTTTGAAAACTGAGGTAACAATTTTTATATTGTTTCAATGCAGTTCCAAAAAATCCTACTAATATCATAAATCCAAAAGTTCGTGTGTAAGTATGTTTGTTCCCTCTTCACACTTTAACAGCTGAATGTGTCACAATTTACATTAAGATCTTATGTAGATGTATTCTAGCAAATAAACGATTTGATTGATTGATGGATTTGGATGAAATTTAGAATGTACATAGATTATACCTAGGATTAACGCGTAGGCTACTTTTTAACTTTGTAATAGCATGTGAAGCCGCGGGGAACGGCTAGTAAATTCTAAATGATTTATTCACACTACTTTGAATTTATATCAAAAAGCCACTGATGAAAGTTAAGAGTTTACTGTCTACTAATAAGCGCAGCCTACCGCCGGGGCAAGATAGTGACTGCTAGCGCGACCCTATCTTGCCCCACCTCGGCAAGGGACTGCTCACGGGGGGGTTTTTAGTGGGTTCGAGCCCCACATACCCCTTTCCTTCATCCCTGGGAAGGAAAGGAAATGCCAGGCATTTTCCCCCCCACAAAAAAAAAAAAAAAAAGATTTGATGCCCTCTTATTTTTGCAAATGATTATAAAAAAATTGGGGCATGGTAAAAAGGGTACTTTTATTGAATAACACTAATCTGAAAAGTGAAAATAAAATTTTTTGACATGGGAATAATATTTAAATATAAAAATTAATTAAAATTTTATTCCACAGGTAAACAAACATGACTACATGACAGAGTAGGTAGAAGGTAGAACATCACAGAGAAAATGTAATACAATAATGGAGAAATCCAACAGCTCTTTTGAACACAACTATCATTTTACCAACTTTCATATTGGTATGTACTGCCTAAGTATTCATCAAAGGATTTACACTGCAAACTAGATTCAGAGAATATAAATATGTATGTAGTTTCATATGAGAAGCTGTGAAATCGTTGCAAACATCCACAAGCTAGTTCATACATTGAAACCTTCCATCACCCATGTATAGAATATTACACCTGGATATATGGTAACAACAAAAAAAAAACGTTGAAAGAAATCAACTTTTTTTGATACTCAAATATTATTTTTATATTTTAATTTTGTTTTCCTCTAACTGCCACCTGTGAAATGCTACACCCGGCAAAGTGCCGCCCCACAGTGGGCTGAAAATCGAGTTTCATAGACATAGACATCTTTTATTATAAACATTTTTTTTCTTGTTGTAAACCAACATAGAACCTTATCAGTAGCCCTAACTATATCATATTTATGCACCTTACACGATTATGACGCAGTTATGATTTTTCGAAATAAAATTTGTATGAAGAAAAACATGAAAATCGATATTTTTCGGCTTCCGTGCGAGTGCCCGTTATTTCCTCTGGTATGATTAATGTACTTATTTTTTACTATCTTTTGACATATTGCACATACCGGGCACGCGATGGACTTCAGGTGAAAAAAAAAAAAAATTATAAATAAAAATATTCCGCATTTTAGCCATTGTTTAAAGTGCATTAAGCCCTAATAATAATAATACGACACTCACCTAACCATTGTTACAGTTTTAATGCTGTATTCAGTTGCCAAGCTTAGAATTTATATTTTAATCCCTTATTTATGGTTTTACGATACTTAGCTATTAATGCTAATACTTGTTATGTATTCATTTATTAATGACCCATTGTACGGTCATTAAGATACTCGGCATTGTCATTGTTACAAAATTTAAGGCGAAGGTAAAAAAAATATTAAAATTACTACTAATCTTTAACTACCTGCTAAACCGTAACTATTGATTATTGATTGTATTCTAAAAATCATTTAAAAATGAGTCGGTATCTTTAAACACACGTGCTTTATTTTGGTTTATTGTAGTCATTATCTTTTAAAAAGATGTTTTAGGCACTTACCTACTTATCACTTGTCATTGTGTTGTTTTATGGTCGGTAGCCTGTATGAAGTTAGTATAAATTAGGATGATACTAAATATTTATTTAGTTAAATTATAACTTCCCTGCGTGTAAGGTGTGCAAAATTTCGAAAAGGGTGAGTTAAAAATGGAAAGATATAGTTTGAAAACCAATCTGGATCTATTTGTGATTCTGAAACAGTCTGGCAAGCTTGGGAACTATTTAAGACTGTCAGAAGTGTTGATTCTCAGTTGAGTTTGAGTTTGTCTGAAGAAGATAGAGACACACTTCAAGAATTCTGTCGAAGATTTAGTCAGTCTTTGATAAAAATATGGAAAACTGCGAAATGTAACACAGAGACTTTCAAATGACACTATGCAAATTGGTTGGAACAGGACATCGAGTGGCCAACTTGTGTGCGTGAAAATATACAACAACCAAAACCAAACCAAGTTCAGAAAAAAAGCAGGTTTATTAATTGATGTAGTTAAGCAAGGATCGGGAACAACCAATGATGGAAACACGGCAAGAAAGTTTTTCGAGTTCCCTGAAAAAACCGCTGCAATCACTGGGCTAGATGAAGATCTTATATGCAGGTTTGCAGTCATACTGCAAGTCATATCATCAGGTGAAACTATAAACACGGAAAAATTCAAGGAATACACCCGCAAGACTGCGGAGAAGTACACCGAACTGTACAATTGGTACTACATGTCAGTAACCGTGCATAAGATTCTTATACACGGTGCTGACATAGCCAATGTAGCGATTGTACCTATAGGTAAACTATCGGAAGAAGCCTCAGAGGCTAGAAACAAAGACTTTCGCAAGTACAGGGAGTTTCATGCTCGGAATACTAGCAGAATCTATAATAATCAGGATATTTTAAATATGCTGCTTCTCTCATCAGACCCCTATATTTCTTCCACAAGACCTGTACTCAATGCAGCATCGAAAAAAAAATTAAGTTCCGAAGCTTTAGGTCTTTCATCTGTGAATGTAGACCTAGAGACAGAATTTTTAGACGTAAGTAACATTGGCCCAGAAGACACAGATTCAGAGACACATTCTGATATGGATGTATCTTTTTAATATTGTTTAATTGTTTTATTGAAACTTTGTGACTTGTATATACTATGTGTTTATTTAAAATTAATTATTGTGTTTGATAACTTGTAAATAATATGCATTTTCTATTAAAATTAAAATACAAAAATAAATGTAATTTTTTCACCTGGAGTCCATCGCGTGCCCGGTATGTGCAATATGTCAAAAAGTAGTAAAAAATAAGTACATTAATCATACCAGAGGAAATAACGGGCACTCGCACGGAAGCCGAAAAATATCGATTTTCATGTTTTTCTTCATACAATTTTTATTTCGAAAAATCATAACTGCGTCATAATCGTGTAAGGTGCATAAATATGATATAGTTAGGGCTACTGATAAGGTTCTATGTTGGTTTACAACAAGAAAAAAAATGTTTATAATAAAAGATGTCTATGTCTATGAAACTCGATTTTCAGCCCACTGTGCGCCCGGTGCGGACTGCACCCTCCCCCCATGCTACGCCACTGGGAGGGAACAAGGAGGGAGGGGAGGTTTTAGACTTACCCTGAGATAGAAGGCCCAGAGGGTTTAGACAGGTCTGCCGAGAACTATGGTATTTGATAAGATTTTATTTCTATAGTAGTTCTAAGGGCCTAATATGCCATGTATTCCTTAAGTATATGTATTTTGTCCTTATCTTTAAATAGAAACGCCCCATCTTACCTCAATTCTGGCTGATATAATATCAGTGAGTTCGTATGCGGAAGACACGAACAACATAGCACAAAATGCGATAAGGAATTTCATATCGTTACAATTTAGGGCTAATTGTCTTTAAGTACTGGATGTGTAGGTAAATAAAATAAAATTTAGGTATTTAATTCAACTTTGAACACAGACCACAGACCACAGAGAGTACACAGACCACAGAGAGTATAACCAAAGATAATGTAATCACTCCGTTTAAGTACGACTTCGAATAGAATCCAGAGATAAAATAGAATCCACAGACTACAGAGAGTACTACGTAGAATCACACAATACTGATTGGAGATTCTATTACCACAGAGCACAGACCACAGAGAGTACTACAGAGTACCAGAGTACTTTGTGTATCACAGTATGCCTAGTGTGAGTTTTGCAAAAGAAATACGTTACTTCGGGTAGAATAATTATATTCTTTTCTATGTATACCGAGTGTGACGTTTGATAGTTACTGTAGTATAGAAACGATACTTCTGTAGTAGAAAGTAGAGTCATTCACTTGATATTTTGGTAGTGAGAAGCAAATTGTTGTAGTTTACAACAATTTGCTTCTCACTACCAAAATATCTACTACTGTGTAGTAAATTGCTACACATGTAATCTGTGGTAGTAAGTTTATGTTGTATAACTTGTATATACAGAAAACTTTCACTCCCTACATACCGGCGACAGGGAACAGAATACTACAACTGTAGGTTTGTCTCCTATATTATGAATTAGAATTGTCCTTGTTATGTACAATTATTATCCTGACCCCCTATTACGTATCTTTGTTGCACGCGGTTTTTTTATTATTATTTATTTTATATTATTTATTATCCAAGTATTTATTTAATCTCACGGGTCTGTGCCCGGACCTTTATAAGGCATTAGCGGAGCGGTAGCCAACGCTAAGAGGCCCTTTGGTATAATTACATTTTAATAATAACATATCAGGCGTGTCTAAACATACGACAGACATCTCTTCGTTAGAAGTTGATGCCGTTTTATGCTTGCACACGCCTTTACAATAATTATATATTATTAACTATGGACTAGGGGATGGATGATATTGGGTTGACAATAACTGTGACTAATGCGAGTAAAAACTTAAGAGTATTGCATTTTATATTTGATGGTTTATAAAATATCTGGATTATGGCATGAGACTACGGCACCTGTCAATTCCGCCTCATTTAAAAATATGTAGGCAGGTGGTGACTCGCCACCCACTGAATGGACTCCCCATAAGGGCCGCCTGCATTGGCGACATAAGGAGCAACGTTGGTGTGGATAGCTAAAGGGTGTTGAGAGGTGTTGCTGCAGTTTCACTAAACGCTACTCCCGACGTTATGCCCTTTATCACTTCCACCCTTGGAGCTTAGAAACTTAGCTCTTGCGCCTCCACCCTCGGACGGCCAATTAAGGCAAGCCGAGGGTCAGGGGTCTCACTTAGCCCCAGGGAGTGTCTCGGGGTACGCGGTGTCGCCACACACCGACGGTTCGCCACAAAACCGCCCCTAATTTATTTATTTTATTATTAGATATTTTTATATTAGAATTAAGCAAAAATGAACCTTATTTCTTAGGAGTTTTGTCAATTTAGTTTTGAAACCGTTTGCAACAAAGATAGGTAATCGGGGGGCTGGTGGCGATGGGGCGGCTTGAATTTGGGTAGTAGGTTCATGCCTAAATTGAATGAATTCTTCTAAGAGGAACTAACATCTCTGTTTATATCTCTGTATATAAAATCAAAATCGTTTATTCACATGGGCCCCAAAGAGGCACTCATGAAAGTTAATGAATCTATTGCCAGATTCGCAAAATTACAGCCATCTCGAGAAGAACCTGGCAAGAAACTCGGCGGCGCATTTTGTTTCATTCATTTAAAAAAAAAACATTCTTAATCTCTAATACATCATTTTTTTAACCTAGGTATTATTATGGTAGTCGCTAGAAAGAGCCTGTGCAGTTTGCCTCCATGCATCCTTGTCATTAATATACTCTGTGGTTTTATAGTAAGCTTTCTTAATGAATGCCCGTTTTATTACAGATTTGAACTTTCCAAGTGATAATTCAGTTACGATTTCAGGAATTCTATTGTAAAATCTAACCCCATTTGCCATACCAAATTCCATAACAAATTCTTTATATCATAATAGAAGTCCTAGTCACAAGTCACAGTCAAAGTCAAGTAGTCAATCATAGTCAAGTCATGGCCTCGTAAAGTGGTAGAATTGTGAATTTTTTCTAGAACTTCTATTGGAGTTTCCGAGCAAAGGCGAAAATCACGTTTTACAACTTTGTATGATTTGCACGTTTACTAAGTATTAACCGTTAATAATCCACCATTATTACACATTAACACTCGAAGAATTTGATTCTTCGAGTGTTAATGTGTAATAATTTTGGAAAATTATACAAAATCAGCATCACCATTTTTTCACTTTCGCAGCATAACTTTCACCTGTGGCTGTTTATGTATAGAGTTACCAGGTTGGAATGACTTGAACGTAAGCAAAGCTTAAAAAACCGTATTCACCGCTTTTATTTTGGTTTGGGCTTATAGGGTTATAATATACAAGAGGTATCTGGTATTTATTTTCTATCAGCCTAAAGGAGATCCGCAAGATTGGGCCAGGTGTGGACACGTTTAAACATAGCAATAAAAATTGTTTATTTTTTTAGATTATCTTGTGGCAACTTGTTTTTTGTCCTGGTATTATTTTTGGTTTCGTAGTATGAATCGTAGTACTCTCTAGTCTCTGTGGTCTGTGGTATGAATAAGGGTGGCTTAATAAGTTAATAGAAGTTAGGTTTTTTATTTTATGTGTCATTACAAATTGGATTAGATGTCGTGTTGTTATCTGTTTTGAATGTGGCGAATTTTATTTTCATAATGGAAGATTATCATCGAGAAGCTATCCAGAAAAATATAAGCTCACTAGTCAACCAAACTGACCTCACGCTCATGGTCACTTATCTGGAAGAAAAAGGAATATTTACCGAACACAACTTGGAAAAATATAGAGTGAGTACTGACTACCCTATCTGATCTATGGGAAAAACACAGTCCAAGTAGAAATATAATCTTTGGCTTTTTGCACTGTATTATAAAACTAGTAAAGGTTCATTATTCCTTTCCCTCCTTTCCTTTGACATAAATGATCTAAGAGCAGCCTCAGCCTCTGGACTGGCTAAGGATACCTGGCTCTGTTAACAGAAGCACAAATTTCCTTACAGGGTATTGTATATATCCTTCTAGCGGCAGCTTGGGTATATAAACCAGGGCTTGTTAACGCTACCAAGTAATACTAAAAAGTAACGTTAATTACTATTATTTTCACAATAATACCTGTATAACGGTAATATAAATTATCGTTACCTGGGTATCGTAACAATAAAATAACTTTAACGATGTATAGCAATTAACAATAAAATAACACAACAATGTGAAAAGTATTGTTATTGCATCTGAGAGTAGTTACCTAATTAATATCTTAAGCTAGCATTGCTTGGAGTCTGCACTTAACGACAAACAGAGATGCGAATGGCGACAAAGCAGCAAACAAAAATTTATTTGTTTTTTGGAATGAAAGTTCCTAATCGTGCGTTGTGGAAAGGGGCTAGACGCAAAAAATGAACACCAAAAGTTGTAACGACACTTTTTGCTATAGTTGTAAGCCATACCAAATTCTCAAAAATGTTACATGTAGTAATAACGCTATCGTGTTTGACTATGGTAACGTTACCACCATTTTACAGGTATTTCAAGCCCTGTATTAAACTGTAACATGTAAGTCTTTTGATATTTCTGAGTAAGGGCTTAAACCCTTATTAATACCTTATTAGGAATTCCGTAATTAAAAATAAATTCCGTAAATAAAATTTTTGTTTACATAAATTATTTACCTTATATTCTAATAATTTTAATAATAATATGGGAAATCATCTTGCATTTGATATAGCTCTATTTGCTGTTGACACATCACTTGGTTTTAAAATTGATAAAAAATGTGCAGAATTAAATGATGATATCACCACCATCATGTGGTTTGTTGCTAACAACTTATTGTTAAATGCTGGCAAAAACAAATATATAAAGACTTATTATTATTGGCCAATTCACGCTATTATCCATAACAAGGGTAATTATGGCTCCCTTCCCATACTATAATTATTCACAAATAAGTTATAGCGATATAAGCGAATATATATAACAAATGTATATATATTATTATGTAAGCTAGGTTCACATCTAGAACGAAACATGATGCACTTCATATAATTAAGTTTCTTATGTAAGATTTAGTCGTTTTACCCAGTTTTGTGATCTTCCAACAATAAATAATAAAAAAAAGTTCTCTGTAAGTCATATCCCACCAAAGATAGCTCTGATGAGATTTATAGAATGCTGTTTGTGATGTGATGCCATCTGAAGCAATGATGTATGTGAATAACAACTGTAATTTCTTTGTTATATTGACTTTAGGTTACTAGATGTAGAAGCAATGATGTATGTGAATAACAACTGTAATTTCTTTGTTATATTGACTTTAGGTTACTAGATGTAGAAGCAATGATGTATGTGAATAACAACTGTAATTTCTTTGTTATATTGACTTTAGGTTACTAGATGTAGAAGCAATGTCTCAGTTCTCTGTCGTGCAGATAGGACATACAATAAATATTATGCTGACCTACACATATTCCACCTAACCAAGAATTCATTTAAAAACTACATCAAAAAGAAAAATCTCGAAACGAAAATTACCTAGACGATACCCCTCATTTACACGCAAAAAAAAACATACATACACACACCCAAACACACACACCCAGTTACCTTAAATAGTATTTTATACATGTCTAGGTGTTTATGAAATTATTGCAACATAATTATATCCCGTAAAATGCATATATACTCGCAATGCAATATGAGATACCTCTTTACTCCTCTAGTTCTTTAAATGTAAATGTAAAATCCATTAGTGTAATCCTTTTCTGGCCTTACTTTATGTATAATAAGTTTAATATTCATATTATGTCATGTAACGCTGTTTGATTGACGAAATAAATAAAATAATAAATAATAGTTTAAAGAAACTAAAAAACACGCTTTATATAAAATTCAACTAAAAAATAGAAAATAAATTTTAATAAATTCATAGTTGAATTTTATATAAAGCGTGTTTTTTAAACTATTATTTATTTTTAATTTTTTAGTTAAATTTTCTATAAAAGCGTATTTTTTAGTTTTTTAAAACTATAATTACTTTAAAATCAATTCGCTAAAATAAACTGTGTAATAAAGCGTGTAAAATAGGCATAAAAATATACACTTTATAAAGTTACGTTATATGATGTATGTGAATAACAACAGTAATTTCTTTGTTATATTGACTTTAGGTTAGTAGATGTACCCCACAGGTGGCCTTTAAGAGCATGCAAATAAGTCTACACTTATTTTAACTTTTGAAGGTTTATAGAACTCTATAATACATAATAATATACTAATCTTTTTATATCTAAAAAAAATATTATATGTATAATTTTAACACTAAATTATAATTATTTACATGTACCCTGGAAAGGAATAGCAATGATTACAAACAATGGTGCCGATTCTGTTGTCCAGAATTAGACTAAACTAGCCTAAAATTAGTTTTACTCCTGCTTTAGTCCAAAACGTATTCAGAAAATGCAAGATTAGACTAAAATTAAGTTTGACAGGACTAAGTTAGTTTAGTTACTCTATTTAGTGAAAATGACCAAATTCTTATTCTGATGTACATGTTTTACGTCAAATTAAGACTAAAAATAGAAATTTTAAACTCAAATTAGTCTGTATGAAAAAGGTCTGGATTTTTTTAAATGTGAGGTGGTAGAGCATTTTGTGAGTTGCTCGCCTGGCTTGCTACCAAAGTAGCGTACCACCATCAAGTTGAAAGTCTGCCGCCAAGCCAAATACGGTGTTCCGGCAGTTATCCTTGAGAGCCTGCGTATTCCAGGTCTAGTGTGTTTACCAGCTTCGATCACATCGTCACTTACCATCAGGTGAGATAGTGGTCAAACACAAGCCTGTCACAAATAAAAAAAAATAAAAAAAAAATGTGATCTCATACTTGAAAGAATAACACGTGCAATTAATGAAGCAAATACTGACCTACAAAGTCTATAATGGAGGAATATGTGATTGCGGCTCTTGTGAATACAATTCAATTTGGTTGCTGTCAAAATCAATTTCAGTCCTGTCATTTCAACTTTTAAATTAAGTTCAACGTAAAATCAGAATAGCGTTTAGGTATTCTTTGACCAAAATTAGTTTATTTTTAGTTTAGTTTAGGTTAGTTCGGTGCTCAACAGAATTAGCACCAATGTCTTAAAACATAAATGTCTTAAATCTAAACTTAGCTGGGTATTAATTAATTAATTAGGTGGGATTTTTTATGTACAGGGGTGTTAGTTTCATACATACATACAACATATAGTCACACCTCTTTCCCATTGGGGTAGGCGGAGACCACTTCTCTCCACCTGTTATGATCCTGAATTCCTGACACATCTCTTGCTTCTCCTACATTCATGAGTCTTTTCACACATGCTTGTTGGTTGTGGGTGCTTTTGACCTGTCTTTTTCTCAAGACATTTTTGTGGTCATGGTCATGATCAAGATACGTTAGCCTAGATTGACCATTACCAAATTGGCCATTTACACTCGCCTTATAAATTTTCTTCGTCAATCTACCGTCGTCCATCCTTTCTGCATGTCCAAACCATCTAAGCATCCCTTTCATACATATTATATAACATATTCGTGAACTAACTTTTGAGTGCATATTATTTGTAAGATTGTGACCTGAGACTTGGTGTTGATGTTTTCAGGACCCGAACACTGCACAAACGCAGCGCAAACGTTACATGTACGATGATATAACCAGACGTGGTCCAAAAGCATATGATGCTTTGTTGGATGCTCTGCAGTACAATGGTTACTGGGAAATAGTGAGGATGCTAGATCCCAATTCTAACCTGTCTTTAGCTAAACCTAGCATCAATGGTAATACAAGCAGTGAGTTTTACTTTTACCTACAAACCAAATAATTTCTGTCACTATACATCATTCATATATTTATGTGTACAGTCCTGGCTTAGATTCCCGGCAGGAGCACAAATTTCTTCAAAATCACCATCATAGATAGATAGATAGATAGATAAACTCTTTATTGAACACCATATTTGTGACAAAACATAATAGAAAATAATTACATACAAAATAAGTGTAACAATAGGCGGTCTTATCGCTAAAAGCGATCTCTTCCAGACAACCTTTCATAATACAACAATTATGTATTCTTGTAAGTATTTGCATAATCTGCTAAAATCATAAACCTTGTTGCTTTGCTAGAATCAGGAAATGTATATCCGGATGATTTTTTGTTTTTGGTAGAATGTGTTTGAATTTGTAGCAGGAAGCTCCATCTAGTGTCGAGTAGAAACAGTTTTTTACATCGGTCATGGCGTAATAGATGGCGCTGATAGTTTCTTAAACCCGGTTTTTCAAATGCAGTTTGGAAACCGAGCATTTCTCGGACCTGGAACGTTAATAAATCAATTCCTTGGGCCGAAAAACACCTAATCTGTAACTTTCATGAAAATCGTTGGAGCCGTTTCCGAGATCCAGATTACACATATATATATACAAGAATTACTCGTTTAACGGTATTAGATTCACAGCTTCTTTCCTAACACTACTTTGCTCGAAAACGGACTTTGAATACACGCTGTTGTTTTTAACTTTGACTGCAATTATTGAGTAGCCTGTTCTATTCTAACGAGTGGTTGCAGAGCAGGAAAGTTTCGTATCAACCTGTCTCTGTTGTTCCTGGGTAAATATATAGCGTCAGGCTCTCACAGGTACTATGACCGCTGGGATACAAACCTTTTACCTTACTGTCGTAAGGTACTTGTACACAAGTGTTTGGTTAACCTTGACGCTCTAGGCCAATAAATCCATGCCTCGCTAAATTTTTTACTAGGGAGACTATGACTGGTCCATGACTTGGACTGTAATATCTGACCAAGACTTTTATGAATTATGTAAATTCACTTGTATTATTTTTTTACTTGACCCTGGTGAAATGAACAAAGATTACTGAGTTAAAAGATTTTTTTTTTACGTTTGAAGTATTCTGTGCCATTACAGAGATTCCTTTTCACACTCGCACACATACCCATGGTAATGTAGCCATACTTAAATTAATTAAATATTATTTATTGCAGGAAGAACATCCGAAAAGGAAAACAAATATGTTAGTATAAGTAATAGAAAGATATCAGAACGTGAACTTTTAAACAGTAAGTGAACCATTCTTCTTTTATACAATACAATTATAATAATATTAACTCACACGATTTACAAGTAGCCTGTATATTATGTTTGTCATTTATATATTATATTATACGACCCAGTTGGCGCAGTGGACAGGTATCCGCCCTCTGCGCCGTGGGTCCTGGGTTCGATTCCCGGCAGGAGCACAAATTCCTTTGCAAGGGATATTTGTGCTTCTGTTTCTAGATGTAATGTGTGTGTGTGATGTGAATGTTTCCAAACCCACGACACAAGTCTTTGAACTTAGTGTAAGGCTGTGAGTGTGAATGCGTTTATATATGTTATGTTATTATTAGTAAGCACATATCTAAACTAATATTTACTAACATCCTTATATTTATGTAAAACAACGATGTCCAATTTCATAGTATCATGTATAAGGGACCGAACCAGGTTACAAAACTACCTACTTGTTGCACCGAGGCGAGCGCGTGACTCAGGCACTGCTTTTGTTACAGATGCATGATTTTGAATATTTTGTTAAACTTTCATGTTGGTAATAAATAAATAAATAAAAATAAAATAATTCTCCATTCAAAATCAAAAATCAAAATCGTTTATTCAAAATCAAAGATCAAAATCGTTTATTCACATGGGCCCCAAAGAGGCACTCATGAAAGTTAATGATGCTATTGCCAGATTCGCATAATTACAGCCATCTCGAGAAGAACCTGGCAAGAAACTCGGCGGCGCATTTTTTTTCATAATTTTTTTTTTAAAACATTCTTAATCTCTAATACATAATTTGATAAGCCTAGATGTTATTACCGTAGTCGCTAGAAAGAGCTTGTGCAGTTTGCCTCCATGCATCCTTGTCATCAATTCAAAGGTTGTCTGCAATATGTTGTCATTCTCAGCGCATAAAACTGCCTTTTTTACACTTATTTTTTAGACTATGATTGTTCCATAAAGAGTTTATCTATCTATCTATCAAATATTTCCCATTTTATATATACTATCTCTGTCTAAATTTCATCAAAGAATTAATAAAGGTATTATTACAGGGGTAGCGCATAACTGAGTATCTTACCTGAAACCCATGACCTACTTATACTTATATATAATTTTAAATTGTTTATCTAATAATGTACTACACCGATCAATATTATAATTCTGTCAATCTAATTTATTAATTAACATTGTTTTACCTCGCTGTAACACTATTTTTTTTTCAATTCCGGTATATACCTCTAAGGCCGAGGATCGGGGTAAATTGAAAACCAGCACTGTGTGCTCATGTAAATGAACACGCAGTACAAAGCTGAATTTACTCTGATAGCTCTATAAAAAGTATATAGTTAAGAATTTTAGTTTAATTTGATGTATTTTTGTTTTTTATAGTAGCAATAAATATATTTCGTTCTTTCTTTCTTTCTTTCTTTCTTTCTTTCTTACTGCAGTAGTAAACTGGTATGGGAGTTGCGCTCTGTTAACAAGGAATACACATGTTTTGTTATGCTTTTAATTAATTCTTTACTTTTCATATCAAAATAAGTATTTGAAAATGCGAGCATGCTCGAGTGATTTTAAACGTATCCATTTTGAAGTATTTTTTTGTGTATTTACAATCCAATCGCCTTCATGGAAATTTGAACCCCAGCTGCCGTCAAAAAAAGTTACCCAATCATTGACATCAATAATTTGTTGAATGACGTCACGGATCAGTAGCCAAAATAAAAAAAAATGCATGTAAATAATTGAGTAGTGTAATTCAAGAAGATTAAAATAAGTAACGCGTAACCTATATATATGTATTTTTTTTCCCCTCTGGTGGGTAGGTGTAACAACATCTAACCTAAAACGCTCTCTCATATTTAATTGAAAATTAATATTTTAAATGTGTTTTAAGTCTTAATTAATGTGTGTACCTAGTGATTAGTAGTAGTACTTCACCTGCCAGTGTACAATTCCTTTCTACAAATCCTTCTACATAATCTGAAAATCACTGCACAATGAGTTCATCAAATCAGGCCATGTCTGAAGCTATGGAGGCACTTAACTCAAGAATGGCACGATTCGAAAGTGATCTTCAAAAGACAACATCCGGAAGCAGCACGGAGAGTTTAGCAGCAGACTTCACCGCCTTCAAAACATTCACTTTGCAGCTGCTGCGAGCCTTCCAACAACAATTGGCAGGCCTTGCCCATGATGTTGACCAGCAGGAAATGCGTAGCAGACGGAAAATCTTGCTTTTCCATGGTATTGCAGAGGACAAGGATGAGGTTTGTGCTGAAGTTATTGCCAAAGTGGTTTCTAAACAGCTAAAGTTTCAGGGCTTCAACACTGACTGCATTAGTCGATGCCAAAGGATGGGACATGCCTCGAAAGATAAAACTCGTCCTCTGCTTGTGAAATTCTGCGATCTTAGTATACGGGACAAAGTTTGGTTTGCTAAGACCAACCTCAAAGGCACAGGTACGTCAGTTTCCGAGTTCTTGACAAAACCTAGGCATGAAGCATTCATGGCAGCAAGGCAACGTTTTGGGCTGTCCGCCTGTTTTACACGAAACGGCTATGTACATATTCTCAGTCCGGACGGCGCGCGACACCGAGTGACGAGCCTTGCTGAGCTGCAGAGAGTCGCTCCTGCCGAAAGCACGAAGCCAGCGGTGGCAGCAGTGCAGGCAAAGAAGACGACCAGGACTCGCAAGGCAGCTGCAGAAGCATTACAGAAGTAATGATCCGTTTTCTAATTGTAATTATAAGTTCCCTGTTTTCTTCCGCAATTGTGTGCATATTTTTCTAAAAATCACAAAATCCTAAATGGAACCGGGTACACAAATATTATACTGCAATTTTAGTAAAAGTAGGCAGTCGTAAAATGTATAATTTTGTTTGTTTTGTTTACATGTTGTTCTACCTGCGGAGTTCGTATTGACTTTGACGTCTTATGTCATTTGTCAAATGTCACGTTATATTTTTTTTTTCCCTAAAGGCAATGCCTGGACATTATACATGATGTTTTTCTTTTTTTTTTTTTTTGTTTTTTTGTTCTTTTTGGTATCATGGTGTTAGATGTGGCTCACAATAATAATATATTATCACGACGTTTCACGCACAAATAATGTTATGTGTGCCGCATCAAGATTAATTACTTTAGACTTATAGTATTAATTATTATCATAGCTAATATATATAATAATTGTTCCTAAGGCAAGTGTGACCCGCATTGTTTTTTTTTCTGGTATTTGTGAACTTAATGCGGAAGGATTTATTTTGCTCATTTTTGTTTTGTTTCTTTTCCTGTTGTACAGCCGGCAGATGAAGTATGAGTATTATTATTGCTATCCAACTACATTTATTAATTGATAGAATATTTATATATTTGCAACTTTTATTTTTTATAAATATATATATATTTTTAATATTATCTAGGCATATTATATATTATTATTATTATTATTATATATTAATCAACTATACACACCCCTGATACCTACCATTAGTAATTATAATGTCGAGTAGCGGAAGTGAAGACTTTTGTTCGGCAAACTCTGATGATTCTATTTCTACCTCTGACAGCTTTGTCAGCTTGCCTACATTGTCCGATACCTTATCTGAACTTTTTTCTGATGTCTCTTTAAAACAAAATTTCAATGTAGTTCATATTAATGCACAAAGCATACCGGCCCATTTCCATGATATGCAGGCATCTTTCAATGACAAAAACACCCACGCTCTGTTGGTTTCTGAATCTTGGCTTAAACCTTGCCTTCCTTCTACCTTGTATTCTCTTCCTGGTTATAATCTCATACGCAATGATCGCACTGGGAGTGGTGGTGGTGGTGTAGCCATCTATCTACGTTCTCACATCCCATTTTCAATTATTAGCATGTCTGCACAACCACCGCCTACTAATGCGTGTGAACACTTGCTTGTTGAAATACAACTATCTCACACTAAAATTCTTCTTGGAGTATTCTACTGTCCTTCATTACGTATCAACTATTTTTCCTCCTTTGAAAATCTTATTGAACAATTTTCTCCTTCTTACCGTCACACTATTTTTATGGGAGACTTTAACACATGCCTGATTAAAAACGACTCTCGATCCTCGATATTAGCATCTACTGTCAATGCCAGCAACATGCACATACTCCCTCTCAATGCTACTCATAACTTTCCTAACTCTGCTCCTTCACTTCTAGATCTTATAATTGTATCTTCCATGCAACATGTTGCTAAGCATGGGCAATGTAATGCCGACGCATTTTCCTATCATGATCTTATCTATTTATCTTACAAAATTCGTCCTCCAAAACCCAAACCTAAGATTCTTCTGCAGCGTAACTTTGGTTCCATGGACATTGATAAGCTCCGTAATGATGCTAATGAGTTCGATTGGAGCCCAGTGCTCGATGCTACGTGTATTGATGATAAAGTAGAATTATTTAACTGTTTCCTAACACAGCTATACGATAAGCATGCTCCAATTAGGTCTATTAAAATGAAGCACCTCCCGGCTCCATGGATCACAACAGAGATCAAAGCAATGATGCACAAAAAAGTTATTGCTAAAGCTAAACTGAAACATCGCGCCACTGATGATAATAAGCAAAAATACACTGATACGAGGAATCGCTGTAACCGGGTGTGTAGGGATGCATTACGCCGCCACATCCATAAATCCGTTAACAATGATGATCCTGCTAAAGTTTGGCAATTTCTAAAATCGTTAGGTGTTGGCAAGATTCGTCAGGATTCAGCTCAAAACAACTTAGATATTAATTCTCTTAATCAACACTTTTCTTCATCATCTATCATAGATCCCAGCGACAAAATGAATACTTTATCATGTCTTTCAAACACCCCAACACCTGATTATTCTTCCTTCATTTTTAGTCAATTCACCGCAAGTGATGTTAAGAAGAGCATTCTCTCAATCCAGTCAAATGCAATGGGTGGTGACAATATTAGCCGCAAGATGATTTTATTCATTGTAGACGAAATCCTTCCAGTCATTTGCCACCTCCTAAATTATTCCATTTCCAATGGAGCTTTTCCATCCATCTGGAAAGACGCCACAATTATCCCCCTACCTAAAAAGCCTAATCCCGTTTCTTTTTCCGAGTACCGTCCTATATCTATACTTCCATTCCTGTCCAAAGTCTTAGAGCGTTTAGTCCATAATCAACTGAATTCTTTCCTTCCTCATCACAACCTTTTGAATCCTATGCAATCTGGTTTCCGTCCCGGCCACAGTACTGTTACAACACTTGTTAAAATAACTGATGATATCAGATTAGGCATGGAAACCGGACAGCTGACTATTCTAACTCTATTAGATTTCAGTAATGCGTTCAATACGGTTGATTTTGATATCCTTCTAGCAATGCTCAGTTCTATTAACATATCTCCTTCTGTGGTTGACTGGTTTCACAGCTATCTGTATGGACGCCGGCAGCGGGTCCGAATCGAAGATTCGTTCTCCTCTTGGGCTACTACGGGTGCTGGTGTTCCACAAGGCGGTGTATTGTCTCCTCTTCTTTTTGCTTTATTCATAAATTCCATATCACATTCTTTATCTTCTTCCTACCACCTTTACGCAGACGATCTCCAAATTTATACGCAAGCTCCTATTCATAAGCTATCTGAAGCTGTTGACACTATTAATAGTGATTTGCGTCGTATAGTCGAATGGAGCAAAAAGTTTGGGCTAAAAGTTAACCCAAATAAGACTCAGGTCATTATCATTGGTAGCTCAAGAATGTTTACCAAGGTTGATTATTCTGTAATACCACAAATCAATTTTGAAGGCGTCGTCATTCCTTATAGCTCTAAAGTAAAAAACTTGGGTATTATTTTAGACAATACTTTATCTTGGGGTCCCCAGCTAGCAGCGGTTAGCCGCAAAGTGTTTGCTTCGGGTGCAGCACTAAGAAGGTTGCGTAATTTCATTCCGACTGCTACTAAAGTTATGCTTGCACAATCACTCCTTTTGCCTATCCTCGACTATGCCGATGCCTGTTACCTCGATCTTACGGAGGATCAGCTGAATAAACTTGAGCGTCTCCAAAATTATTGCATAAGGTTTATTTTCGGTCTTCGGAAATATGACCACATTTCTAATTTTCGTTCAAAACTCAAGTGGCTGCCAATTCGCCTTCGCCGGAATACTCATATTCTTTCTCTTCTACACAATATCCTTCACAATCCTTTCTCTCCCCTTTACCTCAAAGAACGTTTTGATTATCTTCATTGCACTCACTCTCTTAGCCTCCGATCTTCAGAAAACCTCAGATTAAAGATGCCTGTCCATAAAACCGGTTTTTATGATGCATCCTTTTCTGTAGAGGCAGTGCGTTTATGGAATGGTCTTCCTGTTACAATCAGGCAAGCTACTTCTTTAGCCGTCTTTCAAAATAAGGTGAAAATGTTTTATCTACAATCACTAACTAAGGACAAATTGGTATCCGATATTAATTATTAAAAGGGTATTGTTTATAGTATTTACGTAGGTTTATATTAAATATTGTTTACGTAAGTTTATATGTATGTATGTATTAATGTATATAGATAGGTATCTAAGTAAGTTGTATTTATGTCTATTAATATGTATTAATGTATATTACTATGTATAGATAGGTATCTAAGTAAGTTGTATTTATATCTATTAGTATGTTTTTACACCACCGACCACATTATATAAAATTATCCCTCTCTCCATCCAAAGGTTGACTGGAAGAGATCGCTTTTAGCGATAAGTCCGCCCATTGTACTTTAGTTTTTTTAAGATTACCCCTGTAACTAACTGTATTTGGTGTACAATAAAGAATTTTCTATTCTATTCTATTCTATTCTATTCTATTCTATTCTATTCTATATTTAATTTTTGTGCAATATTCCCCGTATTCACGTGACGTCAGCAAGCCCGTACCGCTTCACTACTTTTTTTTTTATACTCGATAGGCTAGCATTTGACCACTATCTCACCTGATGGAATGTGATGATGCGGCCGAAGATGTAGCATGCTTGCCTAGAAGATACCTATTCACTCTTGACTTGAAGACTCCCAGATTATACCGTTCGGGGAACAAAGACACGGGCAATGAATTCCACTCCTTTGCAGTACGGATGATAAATGTAGAAGCAAAACGCTTCGAGCGAACCGGAGGTATGTCTGACGTTTGCCAGTTTGTCTTGTTGTTAGATGGTAAAACGGGCATCGCTAAAATGTAACCGATTGGCTTGCGACCTTACGTCGGTGACCGAGACTTTGCAATTTGGACTCAATCAGCTTACTGCAAGAACTTATGGAATCACGCGCTACCCTTTAGTATCATTAACCTCTGGTTCATGGTGGTTTAAAGTTAAACCAACAGCATAAAATGCAAAATGGTTGCAATTTTCAGGTCATCCTGTATCTCCAATTACAACCAGTGCTGCCGTACCACCCAGCAATAAACACGTGCCCTTTGTTGTGACGAAGTCAACAAAATTCACCGAAGACGATCCGAAGCATTGTAAGAATAATTAATTTGCACTTATCAATATTATTTATCTATTACTGCCCGTTGGCTTAGTTGAATCAAAATCAAAATCGTTTATTCACATGGGCCCCAAAGAGGCACTCATGAAAGTTAATGATTCTATTGCCAGATTCGCAAAATTACAGCCATATCGACATCGGGTTCGATTCCCTTCAAACATCACCATAAATGAATAATGTTTGATAGTTTTTGTCTTGTTGTTTGATGGTATAAAGGGCATGGAGGAATTATATCATGTAATTCCTGAGCACACTATCCAAAATGTAAGCGATAGAATACTGATAGGCTTGCTACCTTACGTCGGTGACCAAGACTTAGCAGTTTTGACTCAACTAGCTTACTATCGCCAATAAGTATTTTTTCTGTTATGTATGTTTATTGTTCCTCCTCCTTGCGTCGTGTTCCTCATTACTGAGGGTCGTGATCCCCCCGACGTAAGAACATGTTAGAACACGGAACAGTGAATTGTTAGAAAAAAAAAAAAATAGGAACACAAGACAGAGATAGCATACATTTTAGTGCTGTCAAGTTAGTCAGAACTTAGATGTCTATGCAGGCTTAGTCGAGTATGGTATTGGTGGTGGTTAATAGATGTTTGTAATGTTATCGTACAGACATCCGCATGTACCCGACACGCGGCCGGAATCGTGGCGTACTGCTTATGTTCACATACAGCAACTTCACGAACAATGTCGACAAGCAGCGCTCCGGCGCGGAACTGGATGACGCCAACCTCAAGCACCTGTTCACCGAGATCGGCTTCAAACCACTTGGATTCCCGGACTACACGCTGGAGGTGAGTACTTGAGTAGTACTGGAAAAACGTGGATAGATAGTGGTACTGGAGCTATATATAGGTGATGGAGTAGTGCAGCACAGCGCTCGAAACGATTCGCTTCTACATTTATCATCCGTGCTGCGAAGGTGTGGAACTCATTGCCGTTGTCTTTGTTCCCCGATCGGTATAATCTGGGTGT
The DNA here is from genome assembly GCA_948107665.1 of Lomographa bimaculata. NCBI lineage: Eukaryota > Metazoa > Arthropoda > Insecta > Lepidoptera > Geometridae > Lomographa > Lomographa bimaculata. Next base: position 20,054,973 of record OX403589.1, on the reverse strand, counting down.
CTTCAAGTCAACAGTGAATAAGTATCTTCTAGGCAGGCATGCTACATCTTCGGCCTCATCATCACTTTCCATCAGGTGAGATTGTGGTTAGATGCTTGCCTATCAGGCAAAAAAAAAACGTTCATCATTTGGTATTGTAGTGAAAAATCATCCTTGACAGTACAAGGAAGACGTGTAAACTTATATTTATGAATAAATGAGTATAAGAGTTTTTGGTCATCTTTATATATATAATTCTTGTGTACGTGTGTATGTGACTGAACTCCTGGCCGATTTTAAAGAAATTGAAAAAGAAATGTTCACAAAAAAAGATCGAGTTTCACAATTCGATCCGACAAATTCATGTTATTTTTAATTCTCGATAGGCAAGCATTATAACGGTCACATTATCACACCTGATGGTAAGCGATGATGTGGTCGACGATGGAGCACGCTTGCCTAGAAGATACCTATTCACTTGAAGACTAGTAGATCATTAGCGTCTAATGCCAGGAGCCTGATTTAGAACACGTTCCATAGTCTTGCAGAGTATGGACGTGACTGATATTGGCCTGTAGTTGGCAGAGTCGGACCACATGACAAGCTCCAGCTTGCAAATAAAAAATAATCATCCTAATCGGCTCACAAAAAAAGAAGTTATGAGGTAACTTTTGAAGTCGGTTAAACGAGAACATCGTCAAAGTAGTCCACCAAATAGGCATTATTGACAATATTTCAAGAACTACTGATCAGATCTTGATCAAATTCATATGGGACCAATTAGAAAGCAACATCTTTCAAAATAAAAAAATTTCGAAATCGGCTCACGTGGAGAGAAGTTATGAGGTAACACACATAAACACAGTCGACTTGAGTACCTCCTCCTTTTTTGGGAAGTCGGTAAAAAGTACTCTAACGTGACTACAACTTAGTAGGGGCATCAGTTGGGACTTGGGACTTGGCGTCAGTTGGGACTTGGAGTCAGTAGGAGAAATTCTGATAATGCGACGATGTACTTGCGAGCTTCCGCGTCTCTTTTTGCATTTACCAGGGCTTGGTTGCAGGATACGCGGAACGTCTTGAAGGGGCTCAGCTCGACTCTGGAGCCGGGGCTAGAGAGCATATTCGTGGTTGTATCGTCGCACGGATATGAGGACCTGTCGACGCAGGACACGGACATCCGGTGCTCGGATGGCAAGCTGCTGCCGCTGCGGGAGATCATCGGATACTTCAGCAACGACCGCTTGCCGGACTTCAGTCACGTGCCCAAGGTCTTCATCTTCCAGCTCTGCAGGTAATAACTCCTAGTGGACATACGGAAATGTGAGACCAAAGAAAATTTTAAGCGTCTGGTTCGAAAACACTTTCTAGAAGTCATTCAAGGTTGAATCGTTACACTAACTACTACGTACTATTACTCTTATATATTTAATTTATATAGAATACTAGCGATCCGCCCCGGCTTCGCCCAGGTGTGATAAATGAAGAACCGCTCGAACGATTTTGTGCAAACTTCACATAAACCATCTACTAAATAGTCCGAACAAAGCCTAAACATTTGGTTTTGATAGGTGAGCCCGTTCTTGAGTTATAAAATAACAACCAAAAGTGGCATTGATTTATATATATGTAGATTATATGTATATATATATATACATATGTAATAAACCAGAAGTGGTAAGGATTCTTTTAAAAATAACAATCTATTTACCTAACCGTACTTTTTATTTTACAAAATAAGAGTAATCAAATATAATCAACGCGATACTAAAAACGTCCGTCGCCTCCGAGCGCTGCCGAAAAGTGAACCTGTCAACCCGAGTATACTTCGTTGCTCGTATTTATAGCGAGCCATGTATTTCAGCTTCTGTGGTGAAAGTATTTGGTAACACGGCCGTTCCTGCTTGCGTGTTGTCCCCAACCGCTGCTCCATTTTCAGGTCCCTGAATGTCTTCGTCCGTTGTGTCTCCTTCTAAAAGACACAAAGATATGATGTTAGAACCTGCTTTATGAGCGCAATATTCATAACTGAAACCTTTTCTATACAAGAAATATTCAATACTAGTACATGAACAAATGGATTACTTTAAGTTGGCAACGTTGAGAGCAAAAAGACAGAGGAGAAACTGTGTCGGAGGCACAAGCGTGCACTCAAGTACAACCGACACAGGCCTCAGAAAGTAATAGCGGCAAAACTAATATTAGCAAATCGGAGAAAAGTCAAGTACTGGTTTCAGGCGAGTCATACATGCATGCAAGAGTTAACTTCGGAATTAAAATTAAGAAAAATAATAAATGTATTACGAATTACAGAATTCCGGACTCCTGAAATTCATCACACATTGTAAATAAAAACGGCAACTGTATGACACGGCACTCACAAGCCATGACAAACATTGCAAACACGGCAACTATGTGAGAAGACGTCTCTCATCACATATTGCAAAAGAAAAGGCAACTGCGAGATAAAATCACGCATTGCAAAAGGCAACTGCATGAAAAGATTTTGGTCTCCTCATACATTGCAAAAAGATAAGCAAAATAAAGGCAACTGTGCGAAAGGATCACACATTGCAAAAGGCAACTGCATGAGGAAACATTAGCTACCTCAAACATTGCAAACGGAACCACATAGGGTGCAGTAATCTTTAGGTGAGCAACAGATGTCTGCCTGACGTAGCTCACCACTCGCGAAGAAGGCTGAACAAGCCTCCGGCGTCCATTCACCGCGCCAAAGCACCATGTGGTCTGCAGCAGCTTGAGTTGTCTTGCCATAAGATCCACTGAGAAGTTTCAAGCTGTAGCGATGATGTGGTAGTACACACAGGACCTTGTAGGGTCCCCGCATACCGGAGTCCAGCTTTCCCGTAGATTGCGATGCTTTATTCACAAATACGAAGTCGCCAACATTGAAGGTTCGTGGCTCCCGACGTCCATCGTTGACATAAGCGTCTTGGCGTTGCTGGTTGGCGTCTAGTAATGTGGACGCTCGCTGTCTCCTGAGAATCATCAAAGCTTCTCGGTTTTGATTATTATTTTGCAGGGCTACATCTCTTACCAGGGACCTGATAATTGGAGTCGCTGCATCAATGCCCACGAGCAATTGAAGAGGCGAATTTTGGGTGGTACTTTGCTTAGTTATATTGAGAGTAAGCTGCACTTTCCATAGGACATCAGACCATTGCCTGCCCTTGTTTCCAACTTCGATGCGCAGCATATTGAGGACAGTCCGACAGTATCTTTCAGCTTGTCCGTTCTCACGATGAATACCCGGAGTGATGAAGTGCAATGTGCTACCCAACTCATTTACCCAGTCTTGGAATACGCAACTTTCAAACATTCTACCGCGATCGCAAACAATCGTGGCTGGGGTTCCAAATAATGACACAGCATTTGAGAAGACACGCTTTAACTCATCGGCATCTTGACGGTATAGTGCGTATAATAAACAGTACTTAGAGAAAGCGTCTATTATTACTAAAATGTACTTAAACCCATTGGATTCAGGGAGAGGCCCAACGACATCGGTATGTGTGACAGAAAATGGGATTTCCGGCTTAGTCCAGGACTCTATTGGTAACAAGGGGGCTCTTGGCACTTTTTTATGTGCCAGGCACGTAAGACAGTGACCTATATATTTTTGAACAAATTGTCTAAGTCCCGGAAACCAAAAATGGCGCAGTATTAGATCGGTAGTTCTGTCAATGCCGATATGATCATGATCATCATGGAATATACGTAACAGACTGAGTCTATGACCTTTCGGGATAAAACAAAGGAAACGCGACTCCTCCCCAATCGGCATGTATTTGTAATACAACAACTCATTTTTTATCAAATACCTACTCGTATCTAATTGACCATCTCTTAGTTTTGACATAAGGTCTTGAGTTTCTGTGTCAGCCGTTTGAGCAGTTTTCGCCCAGTTATCTGGGTTACGTATGTGGGAAACTTGCGTAGGAGGGTTTCGACTGAAATAATCTGCGTGTTGCATCAGAGACCCCTTTCTATACTCAAGAGTGAACCTAAAATCTTGCAGGTAAACCCACCAACGTGCAACTCGAGGCAACAAGTCTTTTTTCCGTTCCGTTAGCTTTAAAGAATTGCAATCCGTCACTATTTTGAAGCTAATACCAATTAAATAGTGGCGGAAATGCTGCAGCGAACGAATTATAGCTAAAGTCTCAAGCTCATAACTATGATAACGAGACTCGGCACCTTGGGTGGACTTACTAAAATAGGCAACTACCCTTTTCATCCTACCAGGATGTTCCTGTAACAAAATTGCCCCGAACCCAATAGAAGACGCGTCAGTATGAAGTTCGGTTGGTAATGTGGGATCGAATATAGCTAACACAGGTTCTTGAGTCAAACATCGTATTATGTAATCACGAGCAGCATCCTGATCTGAACCCCAGATGAACGGTTCACTTTTTTTGAGTAATTTAGCTATACAAGCGGTTCTGGACGCGTACCCAGAAACATATCTTCGAAAGTAGCCTGCGAGCCCAAGAAACTGACGAACTTCTCTAACGTTCGTAGGCTTTGGCGACTTAATCAGAGCCTCAACCTTACTAGGGCTCGGCCGTACCTGACCATGTCCAATCCTACGTCCCAGGTATTCTATTTCAGTATCCAAAAATGTACATTTCTTTAAATTTATGGAAAATCCTGCGCTAGTAAGGATGCGCAGAACTTCTGTCAATGTTTCAAGGCCTTCATCTATAGAATTGGACATGATAAGGACGTCATCAATGTAAGTAAGTACCCTACCAGTGTCAATCAATGGTTTTAGTGTTTTTGACATAATTCTCTGGTAGACAATGGGCGCATTAGCGAGGCCGTATGGCATTTTTGTATATTCGAAGTGACCCTCGGGCGTTACAAAAGCCGTTTTGCTAATAGATTCATCGTCTTTCATTGGTACCTGATGAAAACCGGTAGCCATGTCAAGGCTCGTGAAATATTTGTAGCCACCAAGCTTGTCAACATGATCATCGATTAGCGGCAAAGGGAATCTTTCTTTAACGGTAATGGCGTTAAGCGCGCGGTAGTCAACGCACATTCTATCGCTCCCGTCTTTTTTTTTTACAAGAATGATAGGACTAGCGTAATCTGACTGTGATTCGCGAATTATACCCTTGCTAAGCAGATCGTTTACTATTTCACGAACCCTTGTCTTTTCATCCAATGACAGCTTATAAGGACGATGACTTATCGGGTTAGGTGATGTTAATTTTATTTCCATGCTGCCCGTACTCACTGTGGAGGTTGCCGTACCTGTAATAAGTGATTCAGAAAACTCATGGATAATTCTCAATAAGCTTTGCTTTTCATCACCCACTAAAGGTGTTTTTATATGTTCAACCACCAAAGTGTTCACGTGCTGCACGGTGAGGGGGCTATCTGATCTAACGAGCCGCTGCTCGTCATTAGCTCGGACATACGTCACCCCTTTTTGATTCAAAACGTCAGTACCGATTAGAATTGGCGCGTTGATGCAATGATCTGACACTACATACAAATCTACCTCTAATGATATTTCCGGCAATTCTAAAATTGTAGTGATGTATGAGGTAGACTCGACATCTTGACTTCCTATTCCCCGCATTAGGCGATAAGTAGGAACGCGATTGAAATTAAAATGCTTCAAACATGATTCGGATATCAAAGATATATCAGATCCGCTATCAATCAAGACATCAACGGCCACTTTTTGAACTATCGCCGGAATTACGTTTTTTCGTTTGGAATCGACTCTGAGCAAAAATTTACGCTGTCAACATCCTTATTGTTCATGCTGTGAGATCGTTGTTTTTGAAAGCAAATGTCGACTGTATGGCCATTGCGCTTGCAAAAAGTACAGAATTTCGTTTGTTTATTCTCAACCCGGGCGTTTGCAGTAAACGTGGTGGCAGTTGTGCCCTGACTGGACGTTGTAGTCTCGGTCTTGGACCGCTTAGAGCAGTACCACTTCTTATGGCCAGTTTTGCCGCAGATGGCACATGTATCACTTGACCTAGGTGCCTCACGTTTACGCGGGTTATACGGATTTACATTAGCGGACGAACGGGCAGCATTATTGGAGCAGCGTGAATTACCTTTCGGCTTAATGTAAACCGATAAGAATTCTACCAAGTCTTTTAACTGCAGTTTAGCATTGGCTGTCGCGGCCTTTATCTGGGGATCGGTAATACCTCGCACGATAATAGAAACCTTTAATTCGTCTGACAACCCCTTAACAATGTTAAGACGCAATATCGATTTACGAGCGTATTCAGCAAACGTTGTATACTTATCCGAATTGGTCGACATGACTTCAAATAGCACTGTAGCACTATCCACACTGCGAGGACATAATGATCGAAATTCAGTTTTGAAATTGACCCAAGTCCTTTCGTTTGTGACCCACTCATTCAACCAAGATTTAGCATCACCTCGCAAACAATTACCTATCCGGCCTAGGCATTCCCGATCACCCCAATTATTTAATTTTTGACCGCGTTCAACCTCCGCGCACCACGCGTCAAAATCATGTACACTGGGATCGAATGGTGAAATATAAAATTGTTGCGATCTTACTTGAAATAGTGCAGGCAATGCTCCAATAATCCTACTCGCTGCGTCCAATTCACGAGTCGCGGCGGTTTCGTTTAATCGCGATGTATTGGCAGGTTCAGTCTTCGAACCCTCGTTCCGTTCACTCGCATCGGTAAGCTCTGCTATGGGGAGAGAAATAGGCGGGTGGCGCTCCGTTTGAGACGACGGACTGGGAGAAGAAATTTCTAACGGTAGTCTACTTTCTATCGCGACTAACCGATCGAGAATTTGATTTAAAGCGACATCGCGTGAATTATCGCGGCGCCCATATGAGCTGTCACGACGCCTACTAGAAGAGCACAAGGCTTCACGATGCGTGTTATGTCGGGTTCGTGAACCGCTACGACCCCGAGATCTATCTCTAAAACGCAAATGACGACGTTCTCTGGATCTATTGGAACGTTCCGACATCCCGTATTGATTCGATGAAAACACGCACTTCACAATTTAATTACCTCAAAAGTAATAACCTCAAATTGTGAGGCAAAATTTATCTAATAAATATTGGACAACAAAGCGGATATAAATTTGATTGTATAACTTTAAAATATGTGAGCTGTGCAAGTACAATCCCACTTCTGATGTAATAAACCAGAAGTGGTAAGGATTCTTTTAAAAATAACAATCTATTTACCTAACCGTACTTTTTATTTTACAAAATAAGAGTAATCAAATATAATCAACGCGATACTAAAAACGTCCGTCGCCTCCGAGCGCTGCCGAAAAGTGAACCTGTCAACCCGAGTATACTTCGTTGCTCGTATTTATAGCGAGCCATGTATTTCAGCTTCTGTGGTGAAAGTATTTGGTAACACATATATATATATATATATATATATATATACATATATATTTACATCACAATACTGATCTTACGTCCTTTCATTTCGCATTATTGTAACGTCCACTACTTTTACTTCATTTTTATTAACTATGGCAGCGAATATTGGTCCATTACATAATTTCAAAAATCATGTAAAACTTATTTTCTTAAATATTCACGATATGTTAATATACAAATATTCGTATATTGCCAGACGGAGGGAAACCAATAAGGACTCCTATCCATATTATCACTTATCAGAACTCCTATGATATACATGATTTTTAATTTATTCTACTGCTTATTGCAATTCCTTTTGAGAATGCGACGTTGCCATTCTTATTAGCTATTATATCATGCACGATGCATCATGGACTCGCGGTTGTGAAAATAATCCCTGAGACTGCACACTTCGCGGTTCTGAAGGTTCTTGGCATTCAAAAAGCCCCACACCCCACTTCGAGGTCACGGATTGCCCAGTCGTGCTCTACTATAGACTGTTTATAATAAACAATATAAAAAAATATTGATGTAAATTAAACAAATATTGAGATCAAATTAAACATTTATTAACATACATCTTTTATCAATTCTTTATACAGTGAGGTAGACATTTATAATTATGTAATAAAGATTTTAAGAAACATAATTAACACAATTTGGTACGCCAAATAATGCGAGTTATTCATATTTTTAGTAGAATAGCGTCCATATTTAAAACAAAAATAATTTCAACAAAGTTCAAAATTGTAACAAAAATAGCCTCTTATGAAAAGAACTTAGTTAAAAACCTTTATTAAACATGCATCTTCTATCAATCCTTCATTCAGTGAGGTAGATATTTATAAATATTATGTAATAAGATTTTAAGAAACATAATTAACATCATTTGGTATTTGAAATATGATATCAGATAGGTATCGAATATATGGACGTCGAATAATAGTTAGTGTGAATATTTTTGGGTAATCTGGCGTCCGTATATCGTAAATGCCCAACAGACGTAAAAATACCTCCGTTCAAAATCCTTGTCATGTACATTAATCAACTTTAACAGTTTTATTTAAGCTATATTAACCTTTTTTATGAATTTAAGTAAAAAAAGTTAAAAACAATTAAACAGAAGCGTGAAACGTTGTTAATATACGGACGCCAAATAACGCACATCATATCTTTTTTTAGTAATATAGCGTCCATATTTCATACAAAAATAATAATTATATTTCAACAAAGTTCAAAACAAATTAAATTTCACAAAATTTAACAAAAATAGCCTCTCACGAAAAAAACTTAAGTTAGTAGATAGTAAAGTTGTACATATTAGGCACAATAGTAGCACTCGTCTTCAGTATCGTAATTATAAATACTAAACTCGCTGTTAGAGCACTAAAACTCAGCACGAACAAGTAAAAAAAAAATATTTTCGGGACTATTCATGTCAGCATCAATATGCCACGGTCTATTGTAGAAATCAACAACCCATTTGCAATTGACGCAGTAAAATCTTACATTGAAATGAGTTTCTATCTAAGGCCATGTTAGGTTGTTGGTCAGAATATGATAAAACAAACCTCGATTTCAAAGCCTGTCAATATTTACAATTGACTCCATCTTCTTACCCAATTTGAAGGTAATTTATATACAAACGGAATTATTATTATAAGTTGCTTACGAAATTAACAGATTATGCTCATTTAAGCAGTTGTACACCAAATGTTAAGTGTTGAAATATCGTGCAATATGATATAAACGGATAATCTCACACATATACACGAATAAAAATATAACCAAAGTTAAATATGATTCAGTATGAAAGTTATTCATTCATTCTGAATAATATTTGATGTTATTCGGACGTCTATATTATGTAAGAAAAATCACTAAAATAAACGAAACACGTTAATAATAAATAACAGTTGGTAGGTATACTATGACAATATTATATCAATCTGGCGTCCGCGTCCGTACAATGAATACAGGTGTCTCAGTTTTCATAATACGGACGTAATATTACCCAAAAATATATATTCACACTAAGTATTATTTGACGTCCATATCTTTGTTATTTGAAATCCAATGACTTCTTTTTTCTTTTAATTTTGGCTTCGCAATCTTGTGCATTTAGCCAGTGTCAAGTAATAATATATTTCAAGTGTATTTTCATATTAAAAGTCCTAGTCACAGGTCACAGCCAAAGTTAAGTAAAAGAGTCAAGGTCCAGTCATAGTCAAGTCATGCCCTAGTAAAGTGGTAGAAACTTTACTAAAACTTCTATTGGAGTTTTGGATCGAAGACGAAAATCACGTTTTTCGACTTTGTATGATTTGCCTACACTTATGCACGTTTACTAAGTATTAACGGTTAATAATCCATCATTATTACACATTAACACTCGAAGAATCGCAGGTTTTGGAAAATTATACAAAATCAACATCGCCATATTTTCACTTTCGCGGCAAAACTCCTCCAATGTTGTTGTTGTTGTTGATTATTGCGTTTTTTTTACAGATATAGTTTGCAACATTGTTCAAAGAGTTTGATTTCATCTGTGCTCTGTGGTCAGCAACATAATACCTGAGCATAATACGTCCACCTTTAGAGCACACCTATCTCGGGATTGCACTTGATGTAATCTGGCGTCTGTGTCATAAAATCATAGCCACACACATCAAAAAAGTGCTACCGCCAGACAAGAGTGAGTGAAGGTGGCGTTGTTGATGTTTTGTTGTTGACTATACCTGGTAAAGAAAATGAAAATGTGAAAGTGTTACTATTTTAGGTTAATCTTACAAACAAACGCATTCACACTCACAGCCCCACACTAAGTTCAAAGACTTGTATCGTGGGTGCCGGAAACATTCACATCACACACACATTATACCCAGAACCAGAAGCACAAATATCCCTTGGGAAGGAATTTGAGCTTCTGCCGGGAATGGAACCCAGGACCCACGGCACAGAGGGCGGACACCGCGCCAACTGGTCCGCATATATACCTGACACGGCTATTTGTTTTTTGTAAAAGCATTTTGGACGATGACTTTGATTTTTAACCAGTCTTTGTTTTGCAGAATTTCAGGATGCTGACTACGAAGTTCCTCGCACTCATGGTGTTTAGGCGGTTGTTTATTTTTAATGTGTTTGCTGAAAAACTTTTTAACTATATTTTTCTGTTCTGTAGTCCAAAGAACAAGGTTTCGTTTTTTCTTTACATTAGTAACATCGCTTAATGGCTTCGGAGTTATGACAGGGTTATCTTTTGTGAAGTCCGTTTCATTTGTCCTTTCAGTCAGTAGTGCAGCGTCGTATTCCATTAACTCATCACCATCACAATTATCGTGGTCCTCTGCGTTCTCAAGTAAATCTTGTTCTAAGTCTAAGTTTCTGCCATCCAAAAATTTGCCTTTATAAGAGTCTGATTTGCCACTCTCCATAAGCAGCAGTAATTTGGACAGTTTGGCCGTCTGATACACGTCATCAGGCAATCTATAGTTTTGTCTGTGAACAGCCTGTGTGTGGCCCATAAAGTTGGTTAGTTGTTCAATGTCAGATTCCTTAAGGTTAAACATCTGAGTTAACGTAGCCAAATGTTTGCGTAGCTTAGTCGTATTGATAGCTGCTGGATTTTGAGCTCCACTTGCAATGGCGTACTTTTTCAATACCTTATAGCCACATAATGTGCTTTCCGATCCGGGTTTTGCAAACAAAAAGTCATTTTTTTCACCTAAAAATAAAATATATTTAATTCATTATTATCATTCAAATCAAAAGATTGTTTAGATTCGGAAATATTTGTCTGTCAGTCTATCGTTATCAAAGAGCATCTAACCTCGGTATACCTACTGTATACAACGGTGTTCCGGCGGCCAGTGATGAAATGCATGTCAATCGACAGAGTTCGATTAGAAACAAAAAGTGTTCAGTAGTTAAATGTCTTAGTGATATGGGTTTGACTTGCGTTTCATCACTGGCCGCCGAAGCACATTTTTAACACGCTTTCATTAGCTTCGCTTGTACGTATGTTCGTTTATATGTATGTATGTATGTTTGTAACCGACTCCTTTGGACTCTATTTTGACCCACTTTAATTTAAGCGTGTTTTTTGGTTTTTAAACTATTATAATTATTTAAATTATGCGCTTCACGCAATTGCAATAGGTACCTAATGCATAGAAGCTATATACCTACCAAGTTTCATCAAGATTGGTTCAAAATTACGACCTGTACGCGAGTTCGAACATACAAACAAACAACTTAACTGACAGACGAAAAAAAATGTTGCCAGTTGATGCAAAGATGTTTCGCTCGCTCGGTCTAAATCATAATTCTAAATATATAGTCAATTATAATTCTAAATACTGTAAACTTACCTTCATCTCTTAGTATCAATTTTAATATCCTTGCACTTCGACGATTTTCACTGATCATTTAGCCAAAAGAGGCGGAGGTCACATATCTTATCAAATAAAACGCGCGAAACCAAGCTCAATCACGACGCGAAGCCCGTATACGACATGATATAGTGAAATACTATGATTTGTCTAAGACATAAACAATGCGCACGGTACGGCAACGTCGCATCTTCAAAGTTTGTGCGGAAGTAAAATACGGCTATCAATGAAAGTATTCACAAATTGTCAGCAGCGCCATTCGTTTTGCAACTAAAATCAACGGAACTATGTAAATATGCAGTATAGCAAGATTGGAAGAAAAATGACGTCCAATTCTTTTTTCATATTTTGACATTTCTAATATCAGTGCGTCATTTCGCAAACATTGCGCTTAGTCTCCTATTTGACGTCCGTATATGGACGTCTTAAGCAGGTGGACGCCACATTAGATGCAAAAATGGCCATAGTGGACGTACAATAAGTTATGGGATATATATATATATATATATATAATTATATATATACATATAATATTGGAATCTATGTATCATATGATCTGTTGTATGTATGTTTATGTATTGAATTCTAAAAGTTTTTGCATAATAATATACATGTTTTATATTAAGTTTATTTATTATATTTTTATATACACACATATATATATATTTTTAATTAATTTTAGATTTCTGAACCTTTTCTTTATTGTATAGCTTCATTTATTGCACGCCGATATATCTCCTGAAATAGCAGGATGACTGGCAGAAAATTCTGTAGCATTAAGTCTATGTACATAGTATTTGTGCATGAAGTTTTTAAATAAATAAATAATCATTATTACACACCCTGGAATAAGGAGTATGGAAATCGACCAAGAAATGAACCCCGGGTCTAACACAAACTTCACGAAAAAAGTGTGCCAATTAAAACCGGGTACATGTATCCACTATGAGATACATGCACTCGCCATGCGTTACAATGCCACGTACATAAAAGTGTTTTATCTCTTTCACGTTTATTGTTGCCTAGTACTTTTATAACATACTAAAACTTTTTGGATATTGTAAAAATATTAAAATCGACTTTACGACCTATTCTCATACCTACCAATTAAACAAAAAAAAACATTAAAATTGGTCGAGCCGTTTCGGAGGAGTGACCACAAACACCGTGACACGAAATTTTTATATCCTACTAATATTATAAATCTGAAAGTCTGTGTGTAAGTGTGTAAGTATGTTTGTTCCCTCTTCACGCTTTAATAGCTGAACGGATTTGGATGAAATTTGGAATGTACATAGATTATACCTAGGATTAACACATAGGCTACTTTTTGACTTGATAATAGCGGGCGAAGCCGCGGGGAACGGCTAGTATTAGATAAATAAACTAAAACAATTTTTATGTTTTATATCCATACAGCTTGCTTTTGCTTTCAATCATTTATCAGCGAATGAGGTTCTACGGCGACGATCGCACTTTTTTCTACCGACTTCACAAAAATGGGTACCTATTCAATTCGACAGTATTTTTTTTAAATGTGTTACCTCATAACTTCTTTCCACGTCAACCGATTTTGAATTTTCTTTTTGTTTGAAAGATGTTGCTTTCCCATTGGTCCCATTTAAATTTGATCAGGATCTCATGAATATTTTTTGAGTTATCGTCAATAATGCGTGTTTAATACATTTAATCTGATGAAGGTGCCGAAGATAAAGCGGTATTAGATGAGTCGGATTTTTTAATTTCGCTTGCGTTTAATTGTCATCTTACGAAGTTTTTAGAGAAGCGGGATTGTCGTTTATATTTTGTTTTGTCGCCTTTGTTTCGTGGACACTTGAGCGCGTCCCTAACATCTATGTGTAAATATATCTATGAGTATGGATGAGATTTAATTATAGGTCGACATCACTGGGTCAAAAAGTACACTGTGCTCGATATAAAGTGACGATTAGTTGTTTCTTGTGGGGTATGTTTGTGACTGAACTCCTAAAGGGCTGGACTGATTTTGATTAATCTTTTGTTTGTGTTCAGGTGGATTCAAGAATGGTTTTGATTCTAACAAACACTTTCATACTCACAGCCCCACACTAAATTCGATGACTTGTGTCGTGGGTTCCGGAAACATTCACATCACACACACAATCACAACCAGAACCAGAAACACAAATGTCCCTTGGGAAGGAAAACTGTGCTCCTGCCGGGAATCGAACCCAGGACCCACAGCGCAGAGGGCAGTCACCTGACCGCCACGCCAAAAAAAATCATTAAAAAATACTACATTCAACTGGATATTTTGTCCATAGGGGTGACAAGACAGACTTCTTTCATAAGAACAGTACGGCGCCGCGACACCTCAAACAGCCTCCATCAGAGACTGATGGCACGCTGATAGCCACCGACGGCGGCGGCTCCTCCCCGCGCCGACGCGAGGAGAAAATGGCACTCTTTACCAACATCCTCTTGGTGCAGTCAACGCTGCCTGGTATGTATTACGACGGCCTACTTTGTTCCCCCTTAAATTAATTCATACGTAGGATAGAAGCGCAGACCATAAGGATTTCCTGTGCCGATTCCTAGTGGGGTCTGCCCCCAGTTTAGTTCTTAGTTGGCGGCGCTGGCGTCATTCTCCGTCTCTCTTGCTCTCGTAATTAAGATACACTGGGGGAACGTCCGTCTCTCTTGCTCTCGTAATTAAGATACACTGGGGGAACGTCCGTCTCTCTTGCTCCCGTAGTTAAGATACACTGGGGGAACGTCCGTCTCTCTTGCTCTCGTAATTAAGATACACTGGGGGAACGTCCGTCTCTCTTGCTCTCGTAATTAAGATACACTGGGGGAACGTCCGTCTCTCTTGCTCTCGTAATTAAGATACACTGGGGGAACGTCCGTCTCTCTTGCTCTCGTAATTAAGATACACTGGGGGAACGTCCGTCTCTCTTGCTCTCGTAATTAAGATACACTGGGGGAACGTCCGTCTCTCTTGCTCTCGTAATTAAGATACACTGGGGGAACGTCCGTCTCTCTTGCTCCCGTAGTTAAGATACACTGGGGGAACGTCCGTCTCTCTTGCTCCCGTAGTTAAGATACACTGGGGGAACGTCCGTCTCTCTTGCTCCCGTAGTTAAGATACACTGGGGGAACGTCCGTCTCACGACTGCCACGCCGCCAAGCGGCATTTTGGGTCACAGAGAGTTTGTTTTCAGAGCGCCCATAAGAACTGCGCTTCTATCCTACGTCTGAATTCGTCGGTCACGCATTTTAGGAGACATCCTGGTATCCTCAAAAACATTAACGATATAATATTAAGTGATTTGATGATTGATAGGTTTTATTTAACACCTTTATGTAATAACAACATAATTATATGAAAGCCATCAAATATTGAGCATTGAACACTTAAATTACAGGGTTCGTGTCGCGGCGGGACCCGGCACGCGGTTCGTGGTACATTCAGGTTCTGTGCGAAAAATTCGCGGAGCACGCGCACGATTGCCACGTCGACGATCTCTTCAAAATGGTGGATCACTTGCTGCAGAAACGTTTTGAGATCCAAACCTCGTCCGTCGACAGCTGGGGCTTCAACCGCAGGCTCTATCTCCACCCAGGGCTCTTCGAATGAACTTAACTATGAGTGCCTGCAACTTTGAGATCCAAACGTTACCTACAACTACTGGAGGATTAAACGCAGGCTCTATCTCCACCCAGGACCCGTCGAATGAACTTAACCAAGCTATGGATCTGAAAATGTTGATCTGCCCGCAGTCACAAGGCTGCCTAAGAGTATCGGAATCGAAATCCGGTTTATATTTAAAAAAAAATATTCATTTGGGTACTAAAAAGGTCCTCGTGAAAGTTGATCATTCTAATGTGGACCTACAGTGTGCGGACATAAGTTTTGTTCTAGCTTAGTTGTTCTGTTTAAATTAATTATCCGGTATACTATAGGTACCTTATAGTATTTTTACAGTTTTCCCAACCCCTGTCATTTTTTATGATGTTTTATTTTTCAAAACTTGTATTATTTTTCAAAACTTGTGGTTCTTCGAGTATTCGTGTGTAATAATGGTGGATTATTAACCGTTATAACATTACCTGCAATAAGAACTCGCGAATACTAACACTACAGTTTTTGCCAATAAAGAATTATCTATACTTAGTACCATCTATACTTAGCAACTTTGTATGATTTGCCAACAAAAAATCATACTAAGTTTTAAAACGTGATTTTTCGCTTTCGCTCCAAAACTCCAATAGAAGTCGTAGTAAAATTTCTACCACTTAATTAGGGCATGACTTGACTATGACTGGACCTTGACTCTTTTACTTGACTTTGACTGTGACTTGTAACTAGAACTAATCTGAAATACCCTTGAATAATTGACTTGACACTGGCTAAATGCACAAGATTGCAAAGCCAAGATAAAAAGAAAAAATATTGTATGTATAATGTGCACTCGCTCATTTGATGGTGCTCAAATGTTTTATAGTAATTATAAACATCGTTAATGTTAAATTAAAGTATTATTACTATTATGAACTGTAATTAGAATATTATTAGACTGTATTAGAATTAATTTTAACTCTATTAGAATTTCTGCAATTTTCGATATATTAGGAAATATGTATATTTTTTTGATCGATTATTTACGTAAATACATGGCCAGTAAAAAAAAAATTATTACAAAATCTATCCAGCCGTTTGGGAGATGAGGTACTATTGAAATTAACAAACATGCATACAAGATACGAAAAACATAAAACTTCCTTGGCAGTCGGGTAAAAATATATACGCATTCTCTATTCTAATGTGCCATATCCTTATAGAATCGTATATTGCAGTATATTATTCGAGCTGCCCGTTGGGTGAGCGTTCGCCTTCTATGCAGGGGTATCGGTTTCGATTCCTGGTGAGAACACAATATTTCTCCCCAAGGAAAATTTATGTTTGAGGTTCTGGTTTTGATGTGAATGTTTCCGGCATCCTAGTGCGGTGCTGTGAGTGTAAACGTTTTTTCTTCCGTTCCAGATAAACTGGAACGGAAGAAAAAACTTTCATTTTTACTTTGTATATAAATGACTTGTTTGCTTGCTATGTGGACTAGTAACCGATCATTGTGTTACGAATTACTATTTATTATTTTTGAGCCCGCTTAAAAGCATCCGACACGGCTTGACATTCAATAAAAAAGCTGAAATATATACCAACTATAAGTAGGTGTAGTTTATTGTAGTTTATCTCGGGGTGGAAATATGTTCAAACGCGATCTGCTCAAACAAGTAAAGATATATAAACACTAATAATTGAATTCTGAAGGTAAACAAAGCAAGGTAATAAGTAATTAGACTAAAGGTTATTTTCGAGCGTCTTGTACTTCGCGCGCGAAAGAGTATCGCACATACAAACTTTCACATTTATATAATAGTGCGCACCGCGGTTTTACCCGCGAAGTTCGAATTCCGGGATAAAAAGTAGCCTATGTGTTAATCCATGTGTCAGCTACCTCCATACCAAATTTCATCAAAATTGGTCTAGCCGTTTGATCGTGAAGAAGTAACAAACATACTCACAAACTTTCGTCTTTTTTATAATATAAGTGTAATTAGGATGCCATATTAATACTAAGCAAGGAGGAAATGAGGTTTGGCCAGCGAGGCGGGGATCAGTGACATTTTAGATTTGGTTTTATTTTTCTAATTTTATACATAGTTGAAATTTGATGATTAAATAATACTAGAGTGAATAGGTATCGTCTAGGTAAGCATGCTTCATCTTCGATCAAATGCTTACCTATAAATCACAAACAAATACACGTAAATATGTTTTTTAAATTGTTAAGTAACTAATAAGAAAATCGTAATTACTCTAATTCCTTGCTGTCATTTTTTTATATGTATTATGTTAAGTTGTGGCTAGTGATAAATTATTGTGTTACAATTTTATTATTAAAATATTAACTAATAGAATTATACCTAGTTGAATAAATAAAATATAATATATTTATTTGGGTCCCTGAGACGGGTTGAACGGTTTGGGTCAACCTCGTAGATTTTAGTTTGAGTCAAACCATTTTGGTCGTTTATGTAACTGGTTTGAGTGATTTGTCACTAATATGATTGCCTATTGTCAATAAGTAATGTTTTCAAAGCCTTTAAAGTAACTTATAGTGAAAATAATCTGCTAGCTTTCAAAGAAAATATAATTAGGTAATTTCTATATTTAAATTTTTTGTATTGTTTTTAACGATGTTTTGTAGATAATAGATATAGGTATTGTGTAATATATAATTGACATGTTTATAGATGGATGAACTTTTACCAATGTGTTAGAAAAGTTACTATCTCGCATTTTATTTACCTCAAACATAGGACCAAACTACTGTTATTGTAAGCGAGCTGCATAAAGTATCATCTCTTTAAGTATTTGAACTGCTTTTCATTACATAATAAGTATATCGAATATTAACCTTATTCTCTTATTAAGTAGTAAGTAAGTACTCTTATTAAATTGTAATACTAATTTTAATATATACACGGTGTATACAGAATATATTTTGCTACCTAAATATTAATAAAATACATTCGTAATAGTACTAGTTGTAGTTTTATTACTTGCCTACAGTAAGGACACTTGCAAATACATGCATGACTAGATGCGGGTGGTTCTTTTACGCTTATTGTTGTCGTTCTTACTAATATACTAAGGCCACGCGGACACAGTGCGTTCCGCGGATAAATGTTTTTGGTGTTACGAAAACCGCTGAGTTTTTTTTTCCTTAGTTTTGGCTTCGCAATCTTATGCATTTAGCCAGTGTCAAGTGATAATATATTTCAAGTGTATTTCATATTATAGGTCCTAGTCACAAGTCACAGTCAAAGTCAAGTAAAAGAGTCAAGGTCCAGTCGTAGTCAAGTCATGCCCTAGTAAAGTGGTAGAAACTTTACTAGAACTTCTATTGGAGTTTTGGAGCGACGAAGGTGAAAATCACATTTTTCAACTTTGTATGATTTGCCTACACTTATGCACGTTCGCTAAGTATTAACGGTTAATAATCCACCATTATTACACATTAACACTCAAAGAATCACAGGTTTTGGAAAATTTTACAAAATCAACAACGCCATTTTTTCACTTTCGCGGCAAAACTCCAAAACCGCTGAGTTCCTTCCTAAAGATAACTTCTTTACCGCCTAACCCCAGTTCCAATGAGTATACAATACATGCGTACCCCGTTCGTAACCATAGAAAAGAATATACTCTACCAGAGTTCGTACACTCACAGCAATGCCCGTTTTGGAGGTTCAAAAGTCGTCGAAGGCGTTTGATATAAACCTTTCGTTGAGCCCTCTAAGAAGACGTAAAATAAAACAAAAGGCATTCTGGTGCATTCGCAGAATGACATGCAATATTTAAAAGAGCATTATTTTTCTCAGGCATTATTCTTCAGAATTTATTGGAATATTCTACTTTGCATATAACAAAGGGCGAGATTCGACCTCTATAGTGAAACCACCGACTGGACCTACGAACCACGAAATTGACATAGTGTATTAAAGGTATTATAATATTCCAAACAGTGAACTTGTTCGTCTATACGTAGGCATCTAGACGCTCAGGTAACAATCTACAACCGTACGCCAAGTGCGCGCGCGAGGAATTCACGGAGTGCCCGGTGCTTTTTAGCTGTCGCCCATAGAGTACCTTTGTATAATTATACTCTCGTCTCGGTCTAAACAGTACCAAAAAGGTACATATTATGGTGTCTTCAATTAAAAACTACCGACGAGTGGGTTAAAATTCAACATAGCTCGATAAAAAAGCGTCGTGGTTTAAAAGCCCTGCGTGGAACAAATACATAGAAATTAATTTGTTTCAATTCAACGCTTTTTAACTGACATTAAAAAAACTCTCGTGCGATGAGGCCTTAGTCAGATTGTGTGCGTTGTGGATGAATCTTGGAACGTGACCATTTGTCTAATTTGTCTTGTACTAAAATAGCGGGAAAATTGACACTTGACGTAAAATCTTTTGCTACTGCTATATACATAGGTACTCGAAAAGTAAAGAAATACAACAAATAACTGCTTAAGAAATTGAAACATTAAAATGTAAAATTACTTTGAGTCCATTTTGTTGAGTGATAAAAGAATTAGCTATAAATAAAATATACATCATCCTACATCGTTTCTGTGATGAATTATTGTACCTATCGTGTCAGACTCAGAAACACGTTTAAAAATAATCACACTGGAGAGGAGTCAAGAAGGTAATAGAAAAAACTACAGGCTGGGCAGGCTGCTAATCCAAAAGTAAAATCACAGAAGTAATAATATTCTGTAGGTAAAATGCCAGATGTTATGATAGCCGGCATACCAGTGAGCTTTCCTTTTGAACCTTACGATGTTCAAAAAGTGTACATGGAAAGAGTGATCGAGAGTCTCCAAAACAACACAAACGCCTTGCTAGAATCTCCAACAGGTACTGGCAAGACGCTGAGTCTCCTGTGCTCGTCCTTAGCATGGCTTTTAGTTAAAAAAGCTCAATTACAGATGAACGCCCAAGCTGGCAATTTTGCAGACCACAGCAATTTCAGTAGCAACTTGCGTGACAATCTAAAAACTGGAGCTGGAAAATCTAAGGATAACACAACATGGGGTATGCCTAAAATTATTTACTCTTCAAGAACTCATTCACAATTGACACAGGCTATGCAAGAATTAAAAAGATCTAGTTACAGACATGTCAAAGCAACAGTTTTAGGTTCAAGAGATCAAATGTGTATTCATCCTGAAGTCTCCAAAGAGACAAATAATATGAATAAAGTACATATGTGCCAGTTGAAAGTGAAGTCGAGAACATGTCACTTCTACAATAATGTGGAATCAAAAAAAGAGGACCGGTCTGTGAAGGGAGATGAAATATTGGACATAGAAGATTTAGTTACGGTTGGGAAAAAATTAAAATGCTGTCCTTATTATTTATCAAAGGAATTGAAGCAAGATGCAGATATAATTTTTATGCCATATAATTATTTATTAGATCCAAAATCGAGGAAAGCTAATGGAGTAGAACTCATGAATAATATAATTATTTTAGATGAAGCTCATAATGTGGAGAAAATGTGCGAAGAGTCTGCATCTTTGCAGATTAGAACAACTGATGTAGCACTATGCATAGAGGAAATCACTTATGTAATGCGGTCATTTAGCGATGCTAGCGAAGAACAGATGGACATGACAGTTGACAATGCACAACCTAAAGATTTCACCTGTGATGACTTATGTATATTGAAAGAAATGATGCTGGCTCTCGAAAAGGCAATAGATGACATTGAGGTTGGAAAAGAAGGCACAACTTTCCCAGGGAGTTTTATATTTGAACTTCTTGCTAAAAGCGAAATCAAGGATCATAACCAGATGTCCGCAATAACATTGATAGAAAATCTCATTCAGTATCTATCTACTGCTAGTGCCTCACCATTCCAGCGGAAAGGTGTTGGTTTGCAGAAAATTGTGGATCTACTGAATGTGGTTTTCAGTGGTACCACCCATTCCTACAAAGAGAGAATCAAGTTATGTTACAAAGTTCATGTTCAAATTGAGGATAAGAAAAACAATAAAAAGTCAGATAGCTGGGGTGCTTTGAAGGCAGCAAATTCTAAAACAGCTGAGAGAGTTATAAGCTACTGGTGCTTCAGCCCAGGGTTTGGAATGAAGCAGCTCATAGATCAGAATGTCAGGAGTATAATATTGACTAGTGGAACCCTCGCTCCTTTGAAACCACTGAGATCTGAATTGGGAATTAATATTGGAGTACAGTTAGAAAATCCCCACATTGTTAAAGGCAACCAAGTATGTGTGAAAATAGTAGGCCAGGGTCCCGATGGTACGCAGCTCAATTCAAATTATCAAAACAGAGACAACCCTAAGTACATTTCTTCTATGGGAAGAACTATTTTGAGTTTCAGCCGAGTAATTCCTGATGGGCTTTTGGTATTCTTTCCATCATATCCAATAATGACAAAGTGTCAAGAAATGTGGCAATCGGAAGGGATATGGTCGAGCATTAATAATATTAAACCAATATTTGTGGAGCCACAGAGAAAGGACACATTCAATGCCATCATAAGTGACTACTACAGTAAGATTACTGATCCTAACACAAGAGGAGCTTGTTTCATGGCTGTTTGCAGAGGAAAAGTCTCCGAAGGATTAGATTTTGCTGACATGAACGGCAGAGCTGTGATAATTACAGGACTACCCTTCCCACCCCTAAAAGACCCAAGGATTATTTTGAAAAAGAAATATTTAGAAGAACTTAGAGCTAAAGACAAAGATTTTCTTTCAGGCGATGAATGGTATTCACTGGAGGCTACGAGGGCTGTGAACCAGGCCATTGGAAGAGTAATAAGACATAAAAATGATTATGGAGCCATTTTACTTTGTGACAGCAGATTCAATAGTCCTAAGCTGAAAGGTCAGCTATCAGCATGGCTGAGAGACCATATCAATGTATCTAATAAGTTTGGTGAGACAGTCAGTGAAATATGCAGGTTTTTCAAAACTGCTCAATCAACATTACCTTCTCCTAAACTTAAACCCCTTCTACCAAATGAATCGAACAGTAGAATGTTGGATGCAGGACTGATGCATACAAGTGGTGTATCTTTCCCTATTACAAACTCAAGATCTGTAAAATCAGTTACCAAAAAGTCAGTTAGCCAATACCCTAACTCTAATGAAGTCTATGCTGATTTTTCAATGGATTTCTATAAAAATTCTAAATCCTCTGCTTATGTAAATGAGTTTAAACCAAAACAAGCCAAGGACTTGTTTAGTGCTCTAGATAGCAGTAATGGTAGTCAAGAGGCTGACAATGGCTCACAATCTTTAGTAGCAATACATAAGAGAAGTGGTGAAGACGCGAGTGTGATATCAACAATAAAACGAAAGAAACTCAAAATTAAACCATTTGGATTCGAGGAGAATTTAAATGGCAATGGAGAACATTCAGAAGCTACATTAGTCGAAAAAGAAGCTCCAGTATCATTGGTAGATTTTGTTAAGGAAGTAAAAGTACTTCTTCAACCAGAGCAGTATAAACAATTTCAAACGTCAATATCCAACTACAAGAAAGAAGGGGACTATTCTGTATTCTTGAAGACTTTATCGAGCTTATTTGAGAATGTCAAAATGTTTTATTTATTCAAAGGCATGAAAAGATTTTTGAAAGACGAGCACAAAGGACACTTTCAGGATTATTGTGATATAGTAAAGTTGGAAAGGTGATAAAGGATTTTAAATTAAGTAAACAAATGTAGCTAAAATTAATATATTGTACTAAATAATATTCTAGAATATGTTATTAGGAGTTTCATTTAGCTTATTTCCGATGTCCACTGAGTTGATTCTGAGCATGGTTTGCTGTGCACGTTGGAAGTTGATCCGCATAAACTGCTTCCTCCTCTTCTTTTTGAAATGTGTTCTTGTGTGGGATAGGCCTTTAGAAATTACTGTAGCTGTAACATTCACCAGCCCTGGTTGTACGAGTGGACGGCCTATTAGAGAGAAATCTTTAGTTCCTGCTAAAAGCACTTTATCCAGCCTTATTTGGTCTCCTATGTTAGGTGGCCAGTAGCCTTCCACTACTAGTAAGTCTCCATCAGTCACTCGCCATTGCTTGCCCAGAAGATGGACTATAGCAAAGTTTCTTGAAGCATTCTGCTCTATCAGCTTGTTACATGTTTCTATGACATTTTTAGTGGTTTCTGTAACTGATTTGTTCTCTGTAGGTGCAAGGTTTGTTAAGAATCTGGAGATGATGCCACCTGAAACAAAAAATACAAAGGTTCATATCATTCTCCCACCAAGGTAAATATCAAAATGGAAAGTAAGTTTTGCTAACAGCAATGTAGCTGTGTCGGGTACATGGTAGGTTTAGTAACCTGTATCCTACTAATATTATAAATCCGAAAGTGTAAGTATGTTTGTTCCCTCTTCATGCTTTAACGGCTGAACAGATTGGAAGAAATTTGGAATGTACATAGCTTATACCTAGGACTAACACATAGACTACCTTTTTTAGCCACGGGGCACGGCTAGTTTATTTGTATGTGAATATTTTTGTAGTTATGTATATTATTATTATTATAGAACTGCTTGAGAGTTTGCTTTTATGTAGCCGCTATCAGGTATAAAACCCAGATCCTGGTGAAAAAACCCAGTTTACTTTCCAAGGGAAATTTGTGTATCTGGTTCTAGATGTGAAGGTTTCTGTCAACCATGACATAAGTCATCGAACTTAGTATAGTGATATAGTTATTTATTAAGCTATTGCATAGCTTCTATCGCGGGCCTTGAGCGTGGAGACCTAATCCAGAAATTCCGTAACGAAAAAACCTAACACCCCCCACTCTAGCGACTTCACAAAAAGTTTTCGGTCACGTTGATATGGGAACTCCGTACCGATGCATTCGATTCAGTATCCAATACCAATCGGCTACTGAGTCTTCTAACTATAACTTCGAAATAAGCGTATAGGTCTTGACGTTTACGTTTTTAAAGTAAATCGATACGGAGTTCGCATCTCAACGTGACCAAGAACTTTTTGTGAAAAAAAAATGAAACTAAAAATAAAAAATGCTATGCAATAGCTTTACCGCGGCAGTCCCCGAGTGCCACACGTCTTTTATTTTTAATGGCTTATGTAGCCATTTATCACATTGTTATTTTTAATCTTCCTACTGTAAGCTAACATAAAATAGATATAGCACAGATCCAACATCTAATCCATAATTCCATACTACACAAAGGTTAGCTGAAAGAAGATACTAGTTATGTTAAACTTAGCATTAAGTTTGCCTATGGACAAATCATGAGCAATAAAGAATGTTGTTCTATCTATCTAGAGGTTAGGTAGTGTACTGTGGCTAATAAAACATACTTATATACATACCACACCATCAATAAATAACGCAAAAAGGTGCAATATCAGGCTTAGTTGCGAAAAGCAGCCCAGACACCCAAGTAAGATCACATCAATACATATTATATTACATCCTAACAAATTAACTGACCAAAATATTAAAAATGGATAACTAATATAGTTGAAATGGGAACAAGAGGTTTTTCTTTACATCTATACATCTACATACAAATCTCTTTACAACCTCTTCGGAGTAAACGAAATACATGGTAAATTTAAAATACAAACATCTCTATTATTTTATTATGTAAAACATACCCTTGCCGCTGTTAAATGCACTGGCCAGTCTATGTAAGCCAGCTCTTATTATAGACATGGTATATCTGTCTTATTTCCTTCTATTTACTATTTCTAATATTATTTTGGATCAAAGAAACTAAATTAACTTTTTCATGAATTAAAGAAATTGCATTTCTTGAAAATAATCCATAGACATAACCCCAAAAATGTTTAGACTTTGACATAGTTGACGTTTTAAATTTAATTTTTTTTTATGCAAAGGTTCGTGTCGACTTTGGTAGACTGAAATTGGCGAGTCGAATCGAATCGTAATAATTGCTTCCTTTACATTATTTACTTTGAATTTTTCTGGAACTGCGTCCTTTAGCGATGTACCGAAGCGCGCAGAGTTGCGATTTGGCTCAATTTAGTTCCTCGAGTAGACGACGACGACGCGATGCACTACAAAAGGGTACCTATGTATTACTAAAATCCTGCATATTCCGAGCAACAGCGCGTTCTAAGTGTTCTTAGCTTAATGGCTAAAACTAGAACCGTTACATTTTCGTCATGTATGTCTGTCCATCAGCAGCAAATGCTAAATTGCAAAAAAGAAACTTGGTGGGTGCGTTCCGCGGTGCCATATATTACATAGTCATAAGTTGGGGGACAAACAATTTTCCTTTTCGCTTTACTCTTCGCGAGATGGAGAAATAGCTCCGATTAAGGTTAATTTTGGTATCTGATCAGTTAAGTCAAAGCAATTTGAAGCGGTACTTGATAAAATATTATCAAGGTGAATTAGCTGACATTAGCCCTTATGACTTTTTCTTTCAATACATTTTACTGAACCCTGCAATGGGTATACCTGCGGTGTAGGTAGTGATACGCTTCTAGCCAATTTGTTGGTAGGTCCTATCATAAGGAGCCAGTTTCCCAAGTAGATTCACAAGAAGTCTTAACTGGAAGAATTAGGTACCTACTTCTACGCACAAATGGAACAATATGTTCAGAATATTTTTGAGGGCTTAAATACATGTATATGAACTTGAAAATTTATAACAAACAGGTGAGTCTAAAGAATCCTTAGAAGTTCCTCTCATTATCCCTTTTCTTCAAGGTTTATTCATATACCAGCCCTTTGTTTTTATCCTATTTTTACTTTAGCATTCGTACTGTTCATTTATACCTAATTTTTAATGCCTTATTTGCTTATTCTGGTGCATTGTAGTGTTTAAAATTATGTTATTGTATCTCATTTCTCTATCATTCCAAGTTAGTGAATGCTTGCAAAGTCGAAATCCAACATCTTTGGACTGGTTATTTTATAACCTGACGGTTCATTTGGAGTTTGTAATTCATTTTAGACAAGATCTTGTGATATCGCTTTAACAGGCCTTGAAAGCACCCGGTTACGGGGAAAAAATATTTTCCATATGGAAAAACTGTGTTGCTATTATAAAATGACAGGTCCCTTCCATTTTTGGAAGGCCGGCCCAGCTGTAGGGGCTCGTACGTCATCGGCGCGCGTCGGATGAGCTCGGCGGCGTCTGGGGTGCGTCGCTATAGCAACGGGGGCACGCGGCGCGCCCGCCCGCCCCACAGCGCCGGTTGCTGAAAATAAACAGAAGCGTGATCGCGCTCTTCAAAATGACGAAACGGGAGCCTGAAATAAGTATTTTTTTTAACACCTAAGCTAAGACAGAAGTACTAATTTTTTTAGTTTTCTCTTGCATCAAAAAGTTACTTTAAAGCTCATTTGACAGAGTAATCTTATAGAAAATAGATAACTAAATATGATATTATTGTTTAAAGGCGTGCCTTTCAGGACAACGGGCGTAGTGGCACCGTGGCGTCTATAGCTTTTCACCAGTCACGTGTTTGCCCACTTAAGTTTACCGGGGCTTTTCCACGTGTAGGACACCGCTCGCAGGTCCCGGGGCGGGCGTGTGAGGGTAGAGGGGAGGGAAAGAGGGAAAACTGGAGGGGAGGGTGCGCGCGCACGGATCTCGCCTCAGTCGCTGGGCGGCGCGCGGCCGGCCGGTCGATAGCTGCGCTGCCGAGCACGGCAACGGCCATGTTGCACGATCCGTGGACGCGCGACGCCCGACGCGCCGCGTAGTGTTGTGCAGTGCCCCCCCTCTCTCACCCCTCGCCGGCACCGGCCCGACTGAGCTTTCGGTAGGAACCATGTGTTACTTATCAAGTTATCACCATGACATGCGCTCGTGATTCAGGAAACCGACAGGATCTCTGAATTTGCGGTGAGCGTTGTACATCTCATCACGCAAGAGGCGGCTGTTGAACCATACTATCCCGCCCTGTCCTTCGAGCTTGATGCCTATTGAACGCACACATCAACACATCACGTACCAAACATCAATCCTAGGCAATGATGACTGAAAGTACTTCAGCCAACTGTTCCACGTAGCTTCATCTACTTTGGTGCCTTTCTCGCTGACACACATTTGGCAATGGAACAAACTAATGATGAATCGCCACTTAAGTACAAATCACTAACGCGTCTAACTTTTATTTTATTTGAGTCTCGCTTCGTACAAACTAGAAAGTCAACATCATACATCTATATCATACATACATACTCGTACGCTGTCTGGGTAAGTAAGGTTAGGGTTAGGAATACCGTGATCGAGGTTTGCTACGCTGAGATTGACGGCCTATATAGATAAGGGTACGTAAAGGTATTGTGTTCGTTGTGAACAATTTCGTGAGGCAAACAGATTTTAATTAATTTGGGGGAAGTGAGCTGAAATTGGGAATTAAAGACGATATTGGCAAAGTTTGGGGATTGGTTGGTGATATTGTACGTAAATTGCTTGTTTCTATCGAAATATCGGCGGGCGATAGAAAGTTGTAGCGTTGTATTTGCTACGTTCAAATTAAATTGTTACAAAATGCTACGAACTTGCTACGAAACTGCTACGCTCAAGTAGTATAATGTAGCTGTGCAAAAGAATTAAACGCGTATTGCCGAGGGGTGTTTTCTTGTTTTCTTTTAGCGAGTCATTAGTTTC
The DNA here is from genome assembly GCA_948107665.1 of Lomographa bimaculata. NCBI lineage: Eukaryota > Metazoa > Arthropoda > Insecta > Lepidoptera > Geometridae > Lomographa > Lomographa bimaculata. Next base: position 20,026,944 of record OX403589.1, on the reverse strand, counting down.
GAGCGATTCAGATATCAAAATAATGTGTGGTGATAACCATAGATGTCGCCACGTGTTTGACGAATGTCATAGCCCAGTGAGACACTATCACAAAATGTATGAACTTTTACGAATATTTTTGTGTCAGCGCAATGATTTCTCGATCCATTTACATTTTCAGGTCTTCCGGTTCTGTAATCTTAGTTCTGCATTACATTTGATGTATCACTCAAATTAATTATAGATATTTACAAAGGCGAAACATATTCCGATCGGCAATTTTAAAGTGTAAAACGATTGTAAATCTTGAATGGGTGTCATTTTTATGAAATGACTTTGATAAAGTCTGATATTCTTTTAAGTTTTACATAACATAAACTCTTTCACACTCACAGCCCCGCACTAAGACTTGTTTTACGGGTGCCGGAAACATTCACACCACACCCATAGTTACACCTGTAACCAGGAACGCACATTTCCCTTAGGGAGATAGCGGGAATTGAACCCGTAAGCCACTGCTTAGTATGAAGATGCGCAATCAACTACGCCAGGGGGCAGTTCACTACATCAGTGGGCAATCCATAGTACATAGCCGTTAATTGTAACGTGTTTACTATCCTCGACCACAGCTAGGGTTAAACAAAAAATAATTGAAAGTGAAATTGGCTGCAAGAAAAAGTTCAAAGTAAAAATGTCTGCATGGAAAACATTCAAAACTTCATTCATTAAAAACTTCGTCGCTATTCGGCTAAAAATTTAATATTCATTAGTTAGTGAAATACGTCACAAATATCTCACCTGACAGGAAGCAATCGATCATAAATGTAAATCATCGATAAATAAAATAAGGTGCAATATATATTGCTCACGCGTTTAAAGTGACGCAGTGTTTCCATATTTTGATCATTGCAAAAAATGTAGCCGAGCATTCGCTAACTTATCCGCCTTTTGCCGGGCAGTAACCTGGTCGCATCGTAAACCCGCCGCACTCCTCGGATGCAAATCTGCTGTGAATCGACATCACATAAAGTATCCCTTACGTCGCCGCCAATAAAAACGCTTGTAAATCTAGAGAGAACTCGCAGATACGTGAGAACGGGATTGGTTTCGTCGTGAGTTTGATTTTACGTTTCCATTTTCAGCTACACGTGGGTTATGGCACGAATAAAGATCATGCTTTTACGGTGCGTTCACACTGGTGCAGAGATGAGCAGTTTGCTTCTTTTTTAGTATCTTTGTCGCTCAGTGAAGAGTGAATTTTTTATAATATTAGGCCCGAGTTCGTAAACGTTGCTTGTCTTGATTGTTATTTTCCGTTGCATATGATGACATTTGATCTGACTGCTTTTCAACATTTAATACCCATTTCCCGATAATACCGTCATGGCCTTAGCCTTAGTTGTTTGGTGAACGCGGATATATAAACGAACGCATTCACACTCACAGCCCACACTAAGTTCAAAAAAGACATGAATCGTAGATGCCGGAAACATTGCATCACGCGCAATTACAACCAGAATCAGGCGCACAAATGTCTCTGAGAAGAAAAATTGTGCTCCTGCCAGGAATCGAACCCAGAACCTAGATGGCGAAGTGGGCTGTTGTGATTATTGGGATAAGCCATTATACCGAAACCATAGTGAATTAAACACTAGATTAGAATTTATAAAATTGTTTGTACAACATTTTGGTATTGCGATACTAACAAATATAAGTTTTTTAGATAACGATTACATAGGCAAGCATTGATACCATCATCTCACAGTGATGATGTGGCAGAGGAAGTAGAGTGCTTACCTAGAAGATACTTTTTTATATAATAATACAGATTTTAGGGTTAGGATTAATAATACATTTTAAGACTGTTACTGACTGACCAAAAATAAAGTTTAAATCAATATACATAGTGTGTCGATAAAGAAAACTTATTGTAAGATCTTTTTTTTAAATTAATTTATTCAATTATAATATTACTGCTAACTTATACTAAACGACTACAAATTTTTATTATTATTATTATTATTGTTGATACACTGAGCAGCTTATTAAGCTGATACGTGTATATCACTTTTGTGCACTTTTTTTTTTTAAATGTTTGTCCAATCTATTTTTGAAAGAGTTTATTGAGGGAGCACTTATCACTATCTCTGGTAGCATATTCCACACTCTAGTTATGCGGTTCGGCAGGAAGTGTTTTCGGGGATTGCTTGCACTTGCATGTTTGATCAGTTTCCTGGAATGCCCTCTCAGTACCTTGTTTGTATCCAACTGAAAGAGTTTACTGGAGAGGTCTATGTTATAATGCTCGGTTAAAATCTGATATGTCTCTATTAGGTCACCCCTTTGTCTGCGCTGTTCCAAGGTTGTTAAACCAAGTTGTTGGAGTCTATATTCATAGGGGTGATTTTTGAGACCTGGGATCATTTTAGTAGCTCTTCGCTGTACTCTCTCCAGTAAATCAATGTCCTTTTTGAAGTAGGGATTCCATATCTGAAATGCATATTCCAGTAATGGTCGCACATAGGTTTTATACAGTTTCAAAAACAGTTCTTTATCAATGTATAGGAATGCTTTGCGTATTATATAGAGAATGCTGTTTGTTTTTTTAGTTATTTGTACTATGTGGGTTTCCCATTTGAGGTTGGCAGTGATGGTAACTCCCAGGTCCTTTTGGCTGTCAACCACTTCTAGTGGGCTCTGGTTAATGAAGTATGGTATTTTTGGGTTTTTACTACCTACATGCAGAACAGTACATTTTGTTTCATTCAAGGTAATGAGCCAGTCTTGAGTCCATTGATAAATCTGGTCAAGATCTTTCTGGATAATATTGTGGCTCAGCAGTGGATTTCCCATAATTTTGATATCATCTGCAAAAAGTGATAGTGGTGATTGCACAGTTGGCCTCAAGTTTGTGAGGAAGAGCCCAAATAGTATTGGTCCTAACACCGATCCTTGCGGTACACCACTATGTACATCATGTAGTTCAGAAACTGCTTCACCAACCCTTACTCTAAACTTTCTGCCTGTCCGGAAGTCTTCTATCCATTTTAGAAGTTTGCCTCTTATCCCAAAGTGTTCAAGTTTTGCAATAAGTCTTTTTATGGGTACTCGATCGAAGGCCTTTTCATAATCTAGGTAAACTATGTCAGTAGGTTCGCGTTTGTCCCAGCTTTTCGTCCACATTTCCATACAGCAAAGGAGATTGGTCACTGTTGATCGCCCAGGAATAAAGCCATGTTGTTCTTCAATTACTACTCTTTCTTCTGTGTAGCAAAGACTTATTTTAGTCGTATTTAACAAGCTTTTATTAAACTTGCAATGTATGTAAGTGTGTTTGTCCGGGTGGAATCTTGCAACTCAATTTTGAAACAGATATCTTCAACCGATTGAGCTAAAATGTTGTATTCACGTTTAATTTGGATGACAATGCATGGTTAGCTGTGTGACGTCATCCTAAATCGCGGAACACCCAAAATGGCGGTCACGTAATTTTTAATGCACTCCTACAATGTGGGTATCAAATTAAAGGGCTTGCTGAGAATACCTCGAAAAATTAAGTGAAGTCACTTTAAATCCAATATGGCGGACTTCTTAAAGATTGTCTTAGAAAAGTTTTTAACAAGTAACTTATTAATTACAAAAAATATTATGCGAGAACGCATGGCCAATCGGGCGACAACAACTTTATTTGTAAAACCCATTACTTTATTTAATATAGGTACATACATATTTATTTAAACACCACCGTTTCTTGTATCTAACATCAATCTAGCCATCAAGCTAAAGCTAGCTAAGTTAATAGTAGCTAGTAGCTACCAAAAGGTTAGCCCTTTTAAAAGCGGCCGACATCAATCTTCGACATTTAATAACAGTTTTCAGCCTCAAACCTTTGCAATACATTCTCATAACGATAAAATCGCTAAAGCCCTAGCCCATAATTAATGCGTGCTACAGTTTAATGCGTACCTCAACGTTTTGTTAATTTGTTTATTGGGCTACCTGCCCACCTGGGTTAACGACTTTCGATTCCTACCCCCTGGATACTGCTGGCTACCCTTAATATACCCTGGCTTAGAATCAGTCGTTATAGCCTGAGGTAAATGACCGGATTAGGTATTTACGAGACATTCTTTGGATCTGGGTCTATCCCAGCCCTACGGTTAGTGTATGTTGATTAAGTAATAATTGGGGCGAAAACATTTAAATCTTGTTTACACGGGTCCGATCTGTTCTGTGACCTTTCTGGACTTTCTACAGTTTGATGTGTCTGTTGATTGGCGTCTGAAAAGTTGTTAGGTTAATAGGCGGTGAATAGGTATCTTGTAGTTTTTAAGCTCACAACCGACTCGTATATTTTAAATTCGAAGCAATTCAGTCATAGAACGAAATGAGCTGCCCGTTGTCTTAGTTGGATGCGCGTTCGCCTTTTAAGCACAGGGGTACCGGGTTAGATTCCCAGCGGGAACACAAGTTTTTTTCCCGAAGAAAAATAGTGTTTCTGGTTCTTGTTGTGATTGTGTGTGTGATGTGAATGTTTCCGGTAATCACGACATAAGTCTTTGAACTTAATCTGATGCGAGTGTGAAAGCGTTTATGTTTAACTCTATATCTGTGCGTGAGAGTGTATGAAAAATATTGTTTGAAACTCTATAATTTCTAACTAACTTTCATCTCTATTAACGCGGGCAAAGACGCAAAGCACAGCTAGTATTAAGAAAGTAGTACTAGTAAAAGTTATAAATTAAACCTAATTATTATAAATACTAAAATATACTTTGATATATTATACTTAATTACCAATTAAAAGACTAATAGAATCAATTCGATGCGCGTGTTCGCCACACTTTCGCACAAGCTCCATTAGAAGGAAAATAGTGACCCGAATAAATCAATTGCAGTATTTACCGCGTAGTCAGTCGGAATCGGCATCTTATGAAAAATATGCAAAATCCCATCTCGCTATGTTATACAATGAATGCCTATATTTGGATGTTTAAGTGGATCCGAGTGGAGGAGAGCATGAGAGTATGCGGAGTGGTATTGGATACCGTGCGGAGCAAGGCTGTGCGCACTGGCAAGTGGTGATGAGCCCCGCTATCCCGCTTCACTTCCCCGCTCTGCTTCTCCGCTCCGCGTTAAAATATATGAAAACATATTGCGGTTTCTTTTGCTTTTTGCTCCCGGGCTTTTTGATGTTAGCAAGTATATCAGGATGTTTGTTTCTCAATCGCGCTAAAACTACTAAACCGATGTATCTGATATTTTAACCAACGATCGTGATCTGAGATGACCCAAAATATATTTTCCATTATCAACACTTTTCTCATCTTCGATAAGACGCGAAGACATCGAGGACGCGCAGGTCACAGCTAGTTTAATAAACATGAATAGCCTGCAAAAAAACGCATACAAACACAGCGAGTTATTTCACTTTGTTTACTTGGGTGATATCACCTGGACTAACAAAGTGGAATAGGACAAATATGGCAGGTTTCCGATACATAGATTCCAATATGACGACAGAGCATGCTCATTAAATGTCCTGCCTTTTATAGCAGATTATAACATATTTGCAAGGCAAGTATTTGACCACTATCTCGCAAGTTCGATGACTTGTGTATTGGGTGTCTAAAACATTTACATCACTCACACAATCACAACCACAAACACAAATGTTCCTTGAGGAGAAAAGTCGTGTTCCCGCCGAGAATCGAACCCGATACCTGTTTCATTCCCAAGTTCTAGACAATCTATGTACCAAATTTCATTTAAATAGGTTCAGTAGTTTTGGCGTGAAAGCGCGACAGACAGACAAGAGTTACTGTCGCATTTATAATATTAATAAGGATTAGTAAGGATTTATAGTCAATTGGTTTTGTTAGGTGCGTGTTCGCGTGCTTAGAAATTTCGCTATTTTTATTGATATGTTGAGCCAATCATTGGTTGTATGAAGATATGAAACTTTAGTTGGTCCAGGGTCCAGGTTACTTTTTTAACGCTAGATAGGCAATCATTTAACCACTATCTTATCTAATGGAAAGTGAAGATGCGAGGGCCTTTACTGACTATTAACTGACACTACATTAATTTATATTATAAATATTATTTGTTGTTGTCACATTTAATTAGTTCGTATCGCATTTTGTTTAGAATACAACATAAATATAATTAAAAAGATATACCATTGGTTTGAAAAAGATCTTAACTGTAAAGTACATTCGCAGTTATTTGTCCAACTTTACACTTGTTCCAGCCGGGAATCGAAACCGATACCTCTGTTTAAAAAGCGAACGGCGCACACAACTAAGTCTACGAGCAGTTCACACTCGAGCCCATACATTTTATATCGATATAGAAACGTAAGTTATCAATAATAAATAAAATTAGTCTGAAAAATATATCTCTGGTCTGCCTAATGTGGTGTTTAAATGACATTTAAGTAGAACGTCGTTAGCTCCAAGCTTTCCTCACGGAGCAACTTCTATTGACATAAATTACATGCTTTTGAAATAAATATCATAAATAAATTTCAAGCATCGCCTTAAGACTTAATACCCACCAACCATCTCCAAGTAATTACTCCACTCAAGCCGAACCGCTCGGTTACATCAACGAAATTTCCTTATACTCGGGAAAACCAGCAATTTCCTCAAAAATACGCGGCGAAGGTTAAAGGATTCCCTTCAGAGACGTTATTATCATCGTAACCATTATCAGTGGGCGCCACGTTTTCCTCGGCTGAGTAATGCAAGGGATGTATTAAGACAACGAGCGCCCATCATCGACTATAAGCCAGGTGGAGGAAGATGCTCGAGGCCCGTAGCTATAGACTGTTTGTGCGCGTCGCTGTCTCCTTGGTAGGCTTCAAATAGTAGGTAGATTATTATATTATTTGATCTAAATTGTCGACCTCGGTTTCGAGCGTGTACGATGCTCTTTTTCGGGATGAGTTTACGCAGCGAGATCGCGACGAAGACTTCGTTGACTTTGCAATGTCTAATTCTCACGAAAACTTGAATAATTAAAGTAGGTAAATAAGATATTTTTTGTTTGAGTGAGTAAGTAATCAACTACAGCCACATTTGCTAACCTTTTGATAATTATTTCGTATATCTTTACATCCGTTCAGACTTTCAGAGGTAGATTTAATTGGAGTTTATTTAATTGGTTTAAGACAACGTTTTAAAGTCCATACATAACACTCACTTTACATATACATTGACGTCGTCATTGACGTTGGATTTATACTGATGGAATTGCATTGTGAGATAGTCCATATAATGGAAAAAGCTATCACTTAAATAATCACGGGTAAGTGCAAATCGGATTCGTTATGTGTCACCAAACAATGGCGTAAGCTTGAGTTACACTTGACCTTATTTTTCATTCGTGGTTTTACTTTCAATTATTGTTTGTTGAGAGATCCGTTATCCGAATATCATACGTTTCTAGAAAATTTGGTAACATGTTACCATTCAAAAGATAGAGCCCTAAAAAGTCGACGTGGACTTAGTAATAGCGTTACGTTTGCTTTGAGTAAGTATTAAATAATTCAATGCATTATTTGTGACATTTATGTGTCAAAACGTCGAGTTGGTTTAACGCGATTAAGTTCCGTGATATTACCTAAACTGTATTCAAATCGCAATCGTTTCCAAATTACAAGATTTATGTGTGTTGTATGAAAACAAACAAAAATGATTTTAGGTTAAAACGTTCTTGAAAGTGCATTATCCTAAAATTTGGGTTATGTCATCAGATCAAGCGTCGAGGCCATCCAGCTCCTCGATCACATTTATACAGTGAAACGGCTCAAAAGAACAAAACCGTTTGAACTTGTTTAGTATTAGTGTAATGTAGTGTTTTATAAGTTCTGCTCAAAAATAACACATGAGTCTTCATCTTAACAGAGACAATAAAAAAAGTGTTAATGGACACATTCTTGGATATTTTGAATCTTTTTTTTTTTGCTTTATAGATAAACATTTGACCACTATCTCACCTGATGGAAAGTGATGATACGGCCGAAGATGTGACATGTTTATCTAGAAGATACCTGTTCACTCTTGACTTGAAGACTCCCAAATCTAGCAGAATAAGTTAAATTTAAGTTACTTATTAGCCTAATCTTGGCTAGATTGTAACAAAAATTAGGAACGTGCTATCGTGACCTAAAATTGTAAATAAAAAATGTCATCCGATCTCAAGATAGAGTTTCTCAAGTAGTATTTTTAGAGCGCATTACTGATACAAGTTGAGCTCAGCAGTCAATCCCCGAGGCTCCCCGTAATAATTACAATGTGGGTTTGTTTTACTACAAACTTCTACGTGTTTGTGCAAGATCGTTATGCTAGCGGATCCTCTACGCAGTGTTAGCGCGCTTACACGCAGCAACTTGACTATACCAGACCAGCAACAGAAAAACCATCACGAGTACCGTTTCTTTCTTCGCTAAGAAAAACCAAATTTGGTAGAAAGGTAAAACCGCACTTACATTTACATGTATATATATTATTCGATGCATTTCTTCTAAATATACTTGACTGGTAATGTTATCTAAGGCCTGAATTTAGCAACATAGAAGCCCCTCATGTTAGGTTAGGTTTAATTGCTACGTGCAATATACTCGTATATTTAATTACACATATTTACACTATTTTAAATGATGTAAAAATGTATAATTATTTTATTACACTTGGAATTTTGTTTCTTTGTTTCATAAATCCCGAGGATATTTTCTATAAATCTTATGATAACAGAGAGAATCAAGGTATTCGGAGAACGTGTACCTAATATTGTTGCAATATAATGTTAAAACTAAAAACTGATATCAATAGCCCCACAATATTGTGAGAAAATCCGTGACTGGACTCTATTAAATAAAAAAACATCGGCGATTAAATCTTTAAGATCTACAGACAGATAATTTCTTGAAAGTTTCGAGATATATATAAAATAACATACCAATACTTAACGTCCTTCTTTTTGATGCGTCCGATTAGGGTTATGGTTATGAACTCTAACATATTTATAACTGGTTACGAAAGATTTAAAAATCTTTTTTTCGTATCTGGTTACGAAACATGGTGTGGATGAAAAGAAAACGCACACTAACCGTGCGCCGTGGCTTTGCTCGCTTTAATCAAGTTTAAAAGTAGACTATGAGTCAATCCTATATAAGCTATGTACATTCAACTTGACGACCCAGCTGGCGCAGTGGACAGGTGTCCGCCCTCTGCGCCGTGGGTCCTGGGTTCGATACCCGGCAGGAGCACAAATTCCTTCCCAAGGGATATTTGTGCTTCTGGTTCTGGGTGTAATGTGTGTGTGATGTGAATGATTCCGGCACCCACGATACAAGTCTTTGAACTTAGTGTGGGGCTATGAGTGTCAATGCGTTTTTTTTTTAATTCAAATTCAGTCCAGAACTTCGAAATTAAAAGTAAATATTTCGAAATCGGATCAGTAGTTCCAAAGATTACTTTTTACAAAGAAACAAACTTCACCTCCTAAAATATTAGTGTAGATTATATAAGTAAATAAAATGTATTCTATAAATATTAATAGAATAGAAAATGAATTAGCCCTCAGACTAGAAAAAAACTTATTGATGCAGGAATTTTACTATATATTTTAATTTTAGACAAGACATTGTGCCTATAGATCATGAGAACTAATTAATTTACAAAATCAAAAATGATTTAGAAATTGTCTAGAAAAGCAATCCATTAAGACATTGCAGATGTAGGTTATCGGCTGCAACCGCATCTATCTAACGTTGAACCGCATGGCCGCCACAGCCAGACGCGTTTAAAAAAATAAAATTTAAAAAGTTCCAGCTTGCTTACGTCACGGGGGCGTGCGCGTGACGTCACTGGCGGAAATAGACCGGGTGGGGGCGCGGCCCTTGTACGCTGCCCGGTCTATTTCAGACCTAGTTACGTATACCCAAGGTTTTGTTTTGAAAACATGCAGTTATTTATGTGTCAGTACGTCATGGGATGTTGGATTGGAAAGATATTCGATAGAAGTCATTTTTATATGGAAATAGTGTGTTCTGTGTGCATGATGATTGGAATAAATTCAATTTGCGGTCCATTTAGATAATAGATTGTATAAATATGGAAATAAATATTATTATTATTATTTTTTAGAACGTGTTTAAAAAATAATATCTAAAATGTAATATAAAAAGATTTATATTATACATAATTACAAAAATCTATAAGAAGAGAGATGAATACATAATTCTAGAATATTAATAGCATGTGATCAAAATTATATATTTGGGGAAATCACCGACACTGCATGACGAAAAAGTTGGCGCAGTGGGCAAGTCTCCGCTTTCTGCGCTGTGAATTCTCGGCAGAAGCACAATTTACCCATGGACAATTGGATTTTTTCTGATTCTGGACGTAAGTGATGTAAATTTTTCCGGCACCCACGATACAAGTCTTTGAACATAGTGTGGGGCTGTGAATGCGCAAAAAAAATTGTTTAGTACAAACTGTTTGTCCAATATACAAAAACATTACCAATAATAATAAAAACCGTCCTCAATATCTCCGAAACGAATGGATGAGAAATTCTGTATATATGACCTTAAGTACTGACTTAAAGAATAAGAATTTGTTCCTGTGCCTCAGTAGACACAGAAACAAATTCTTATCACAAATGTAAGATTAATCAGAATAATTATAATTGGAGTCGAACAACCTTCAGCAGATCATTGGTGGCTAGTTCCCAAGCGTCGCCGTAAATAGCGCAAGGTCGTGCCATTCAACTTACCGGGAGAGTGAGAGCGAATGCAAATGGCATAGCTGATGGATATTTTTAGACGATAAATCAGAATTTGCATCTAATAAGTTACTTGTTAAAAACTTTTTTGAAGACAAGCTTTTAGAAGTCCGCCATATAGGATTTAAAGTGACGTCACTTTATTTTTCCAGTTATTCTCAGCAAGCCCTTTCATTTGATGCCCATATTGTAGGCATTAAAAATAACTTGTCCGCCATTTTGGCCGTGCCGCCATGTTGGATTTGGAATGACACATAGCTAATCATGGATTGTTATCCAAACTAAACGTGAATACAATATTTCAGCTCAATCGATTGAAGATAATTATCTGCTTCAAAATTGCACCCGAACAAACGCAAGTTAAATAAAAGCTTGTAAAAATATTTTACAAGTTTAAACATAAAACATAAACGTAAACGCTTTTACACTTACAGCCCCACACTAAGTTCAATGACTTGTGTCGTGGGTGCCGGAAAAATTCACATCACACACATAATCACAACCATAACCAGAAACACAAATTATTCATGGGGAGAAAACTTGTGATTCCACCGGGAATTGAACTCTGCTTAGAAGGCGAACACTCACCCAACTTAGCCAACGGTCAGACCGTTGTTAGACAGGTAGAGTCTTGAAAATAATGTGATTACAAAAAAACGTTATTTAACAAAAAAAACTTTCATAACAGCACGTTGCGAAGCACCCATAATAGCAAAATATATATATGGATACCCGACATGTGTGCAGAAAATATAGCAGAATACTAACTAGGTACTCCTTACCTCGCTATATTGCGGTCGTAGCTCGTAGCAAATTTCGTAGCACGTAGCACACGCGTAGCACTTTTGTAGCGTCAAACGACGCGAACGTTTTTAAGAAAACAATTGTAAAAACAGCAAAGTTGAATTAAAAATTACGGACTTTTATTAAGAGGGTTTTTCTCTTCTCTCACTCGCACATTTCGATATTTTTAATAAATACAATTAGCTACGTGTATTTTTTGAAAATGTTTTCAACCAACATTATGGACATTAATATAATGAATGTTTCAATCTACCGATTGTTCTTCATATCTTTATGTTAAACGAAGAAAGCGTGAAAATCACATTGAAATTTGGAAACTCTGTTTTTTCCCATCTTATTGAAGGATATGATAGCGGATAAAAGATTGAAACATCCTTGTATTAATGTCCATATAGTTAGTTGAAAACACTTTCAAAAACATACGTACCAAATTGTATTTATTAAAAATATAGAAATGTGCGAGCGAGAGAGAAGACAAAAGGAATAAACCCTCTTAACCTTCTTTTAAAACAACTAGATGTTACTTATTAAGTAATCGTATATGAGCACTTTATATGAACTTGTTATTTTTGTAGAAACAAATTAAAATGCTTCGTAGCAGCACTACGCAAATTAAGTTAAGACAGCTTAATTAGGGTGCAAATTTTACTTGAAGCCTGACGTCGGTTAAATTTCATGCAATTTTATAACGAATTAAACCTTTATTTTTTTCGACTTCACAAAAAAGGAGGAGGTACTCAAGTCGAAAGTATTTTTTTGGATGTGTGTTACCTAACCATAACTTTTTTCCACGTAAACCGATTTCGAAATCTTTTTTCAGTTTGATAGATATTGCTTTCTAATTGTTTCCATTTAGATTTGATCAAGATCTGATCAGTACTTCTTGAAATATCGTCAATAATGCGTATTCTGTGGACTACATTGACGATGTTCTCGTTTTTAACCGACTTCTAAAGTTACCTCATAACTTCTTTCATTGTGAGCCTATTTTGATGATTATTTTTTTATTTGAAAGCTGGTGCTTTTCATGTGATCCCATTAAAATTTGATTTAGATTTGATCTCTAGTATTTGAGTTATCTTCAGTAATGCGTGTTTAATATATTAAATCTGATCAAGGTTGCGAAGATAACACGGTGAAGTCGGTTTTGTTTTAATTTGCTTGCATTTAATTATTTCATTTTTGTTTTCTAATTTTCTAGCCTAACTTTCTGGTGGAATTGCCCTTGAAAAGCATTAATTAGCTTAATATAGGTACGAACGTTTTGATCACGCGTTTTATCTACTATAATTTTAAGAAAACAATGCTCCCGATATGCTCTTCTATTAGCGCGTACATTTTTAGGGCCGAACTGGTAGTGTTCAGTAAAAACACATATTTAGACAATTGTCATCCTAACTAAACGTATATAATAAATTTCAGCTCACTCGGCTGAAAATATATGCTACAAAATTGAGTTGCAACATACCACCCAAACAAACATAGTTACATACATACATTGCAAGTTAAAGCCCATAAGCCCATTTGGTAGCGCGAGTAAAATCGCTGGCGTGTAAATAGCCCACCATTTACGTATTAATATTTTTAATGATAGCGGTAAATTATTTTGGATTAAAACATTGGCAAGAATCAGTAGGGATACACGAATCAATTTACAGTGTTTATTAAAGCCCACGTACCTTAGACTGCGTCGAAACCGCCTCCGGAGCTCCCATAGAAAGGAACTACAGCAAACTGTATGTATGCCTAAGCGCACACACACAACTCCACGTCGCGCCGGCCGGCGAGTTTGAATCCGAAAACATCCGAAAATATACGAGGCACTGATCACTAATCCATATCACAGATGAAGCGGTCGATCACAATAGACACGATGAAGTTTTTATTTTAAGTCCTGGTTAATTAGATGATAATTATTTAATTAGTTTTCTATGTCACCAAATTCAATAGCGGAGCGTTTTTGTCAACCACACAGAGAAGACACACACGAAGAAGTCGCGAGCGCAAAATGTCACTCGATACAACTGCAAAAATAGCGCCATCTCTAGGATTTTCCTTGAACGATCTCTAACAGTGGTCAGCAGAGAGCCTAATACACTGCAAATGTACACAAATATCCAAAGATTCTTGCCAATATGAATATTAGGTATATAAAGTGAAGTATTTATTCACAGATGTATAATTTACATTTATTTTTTATATTATAAAAGGCAAAGACGCTTCACCACCATTAGATTAAGTTTTAAATTTTAATTTAATCAAAAAACAATTACAATATGTATATGTAACTTACAGTTAGAAACTTATTGCTAAGAATAAGATTAACTATGTATTATTAAATACTATACTATATATATATATATATAGTCGGCACAGTTGACAGGTGTCCGCCCTCTGTGCCGTGTCCTGGGTTCGATTCCCGGCAGGATCACAAATTCCTTCCCAAGGAATATTTGTGCTTCTGGTTCTGGGTGTAATCTGTGTGTGTGATGCGAATGTTTCCGGCACCCACGATACAAGCCTTTGATCTTAGTGTGGGGCTGTGAGTGTGAATGCGTTATAAGTAACTCTCCAATTATGCGTCAAAAAATAAACAAGACAATAAGATGCAGCGCTAACATTTGTGCTAGGTTGCCCTGTGTTACGAATGCTGACATACTTAATACATATTATAAATCCGAACGTTTGTGTGTAAGTATGTTTGTTCCCTCTTCACGCTTAACGGCTGAACGGAGTTGGATATAATTTAGAATGTACATAGTTTATATCTAGGATTAACACACAGAGTACTTTTTAACTTGATAATAGCGGCAAAGCCGCGGGGCACGGATAGTAGTATATATTCTTTAGAATACTTGTATGATTTTTGTATTTGTTGTTCAAGTACAGGACATAACAAATACTATACGTAAGTATCAGTTTTAAATGTGAAGTCATTTTTGAGATAGACTCCGGGACAAAATAGATCTAAAACAGTGACTTTGGTGGTGTACCAAATTGTTATTGTTGAATTGAGAAATATTAAAATTTAGATTATATTTTTTTAATTTCTTTTTGCAGAGTTCTTTCCAACGATTACGTGTAACGACGACGTACGTGTGCAACATTTTTTTGTTTCTACTTGTGGGTCACAAGTAGAAACAAAAAAAATGTTGCTCTCGCACACATAACACCCTGAACCACCCAAGTCAACTTTAAATTAAGTATTAATGCAGTATTTTATTATCAACTTAATCTCGCTTCGCTCGATCAATAAAAGCTTGTATATATTTTTTTTCTTTTCTTTCATACACCAAGTTCGAAGATTTTTCTTTTCGCATCACACACACACAAAACCCAGAAACTCAAAGTTAACCGTACTGTACAACATAATCAAACAAGTAAACCATTGACAATACGTACCTTCCAGCAATTCGAAGACGATCCTTTTCCAAAGAAATATCAGGTTACTAAATATTTATATTTAGGTACTTCATAATAACGATAATGCCCCTATAACCGAGGTCCTCTCAGATTTATCGAATCACCGAAGACGTTCGTCGACCACCGGAGGAGAGCGGGTATAACTGGCTATGCCATAATATAAAACTTGCGAAGCACCCCCTCAGGTCCTCGCCGCCTGATAAAACGTAATAACCCCACTTTTCGCTTTTCACTCACCTTAAATATTAAACTAGTTCAGAGTTAAGAG
This sequence comes from Lomographa bimaculata, assembly GCA_948107665.1. Taxonomy (NCBI): domain Eukaryota; kingdom Metazoa; phylum Arthropoda; class Insecta; order Lepidoptera; family Geometridae; genus Lomographa; species Lomographa bimaculata. The sequence continues at coordinate 20,011,673 of OX403589.1, read as the reverse complement.
TTCATATTAAAATGGACGATGGAGCTGCGTCGATCAGACAATGTAGACCTTTCTCGCTTCGGAGATTTTCGAGAAAAGTGGCGGGTAAAAGGCCAGCGGTGGTCTCGTATAGGTCTCCGTAAACTGGTATGTTTTTAACCGAAGGTTTAAAAAATCTATGTGAGTAGCAGCCAAGGCGAATTATGATTCTTGAATTTACGTCACACTATTCCTGCCAATCTACCTTAATATAGATCTTTATGAGTCAATTTGTATGCGTACCTATGTACTTTATGATATGATATCGTCATCTCCTTTTTCCACTGAGTGTCAGCACGACATGATTTCTCTTGTGAAAAGACGATGTTTTTTTTTATGACCGGCCTGTCTTACTTCAGCCCTCCTTGTGTATATTTTCTAATTTAGGTTGTCAACTCGAAAAACTATAGCTGTTTTATTTTTGGTGTTTTTTAGCTCATATTTACGCTTAAAATTTTTACACTCCGTACAGAACAGTCCCACACTAAGTTAGATGACTTGTGTCGTGGCTGTCGAAAACATTCACATCACTCACACGATCACACCCAGAACCAGAAACACAAAATTTGTTTTACACTGTCTGCTTCGAAGGAAATCGCGCACCTTGGGCACCAATGGCAGTTCTGCTATAACCAACTTTGATGATTGTTTTGTTGTATAAGAGGGTATGGTGTCTAATTTTTGCATAAAAATGTAATCGAGACCAAATTAACGGTTTCGGGGCTATAGGCGGGGCAGTTGCGAAAGTTGGGATGTAAGTAGGTATGTTTGGATGTTCGTTTTTCAATCACGCTAAATCAATTTCGCTGAAACTTTTAACATAGGTGTTTATCTTGAATAACACATACAATATTCTTTATACTTTTATCATCACTTCATAGCGACTTCTTATTTAGTTCATAGCATAGTCAACGCACATAAAACATAGCTGGTCATATATGTATGGTTATGTATATATATGTTAATAACCAAGAAATATGTAAGTTCTAAAACCACTAACAAACTCGTAGACAGAGTGATGAACTCCGTTTGTTTGTATCTATATATACGTTATTCCATGTCAGTAACTAAAGAAAATGAATATTCGTAAATAAACAAAATTTGTTTATAATTCTTTATGTTTACAAAAACCTTCTTATTTGAGGTCGCCGGAGCAAACCCTAATCTTATTTATATTGTGATTAATTACGAGAATTTGGGATTTAGAGCGGGAAAGATAATATTTTTCCTTAAACGTCGTGATTAAAATACGAAAATACAATGTTATTTGCAAAATTGTCTGTTATTCGTTTTTTCCTGAATTGCTTTTATATTTTGGAGAAAATAAAACATGATGGAAGCAAATAAAATTCAATTATGTCGTATCAGTAAGACATAATCTGTGCCTCGGAGCTAACAATCGGTGCTATCTAACGAATCCACTTTCTAATAAAGCTACGATCCGCTATGAGAACGTGAATGATCGTGACACCCGTCGCCAATTTGCCGTTCCGCTCTCCGTGATGGTTGATGGCGTTTGGTTTGAGCGAAATAATAACACTTAGGTTTTTAAGAGAATATTGACTCGAATTTTAAATTTCAACGAGCGGCGTCTATCTCAGCAACGGGTGTACAATTTGCGTTGCCATGATTTACGACGAAAACTAAGCAATATTCAATTAAGATATGGGAATTTAATGAACATAATTTAATCGAAACTCTCTTGCGACTCTTTGCTTAATGTTATGATTCCTCGATTCTGTAGCTTTTTTACTGTATTATGTACTGTGTATATTCTGCTGTACTATCACTAATCATGTCTTGATTCCGATAAAAATGCGAGTTTTTTTTAAATTTCAATTATATATTTTAATTGGATTATAAGCTTATTATTTCACTTAATCTTGTAACACAGATACATACAACTAAATAAGCTTATATGTCGCTTTCATCATCAGGTGAGATAGCGGTCTAATGCTAGCCGAATGGCCATAAAATAAAACGCGTATGCTACGTCGATAATTTCATCAAAATTTTTCGTTTTGTTAAGGAAAAGACTCGACCTATACGTAGGATGATAATATTACGATGATACATCCATTTCCTAGTTCATAATAACATGCATCTACTTCCTTAAGATACTGCTTTCTACAACACAGATAGGCACTGTAACTAAAGCAAGATTCTACAAGTAAATGTATTTTCTTTCCTTCTTTTCCTTTAATCTTCGTACATGATGTTTATTCTACTAATATTATAATTGCGAAAGTTTGTGTGTGCGTGTGAATGTTTGTTATTGTTACCACGTATCTCTGTAACTACTTAACCGATTTCAATGATATTTGGAATGTAAGTAGCTTATACTCTGGATTAGGGCATATGCTACTTTAATCATCATCATCATCAACAGCGGGCAAAGCTGCGGGGTTCAACTAGTAAAAGATATTATTTTACTCCAAAAAAATGATTTTTTTTTAAATATACTATGAAAAATAAATAAAGACAATAAGTTATACTATATATATATATACAATAAAAAACAATTAAGCATTATAGGAACGTTGGCCTATTGGTAGTGATTTGTTGGTAATGTGAATTGAAAATTATTGCTGCAATCTACAGGCCAATTGCCAATATTTTCTAAAACTACTAGGTACTAGTAGCTTACGTATCAATAATGTCGTTTTAGTAACTATACTGCTTCCTGCAGTTTAAACATCTAAAATAATAATGAAAAATAGTAGTTAAAAAGAATTCAAATTCACCCAGCCAGTCCTTTCATTCAAATACACCAAACTTTCACATTAATAACGATAACGACAAGCTAACAAGATAAACGTAACATCTTAAGAGCAATATAAAATTTAACTCTGAACTAGTTTAATATTTAAGGTGAGTGAAAAGCGAAAAGTGGGGTTATTACGTTTTATCAGGCGGCGAGGACCTGAGGGGGTGCTTCGCAAGTTTTATATTATGGCATAGCCAGTTATACCCGCTCTCCTCCGGTGGTCGACGAACGTCTTCGGTGATTCGATAAATCTGAGAGGACCTCGGTTATAGGGGCATTATCGTTATTATGAAGTACCTAAATATAAATATTTAGTAACCTGATATTTCTTTGGAAAAGGATCGTCTTCGAATTGCTGGAAGGTACGTATTGTCAATGGTTTACTTGTTTGATTATGTTGTACAGTACGGTTAACTTTGAGTTTCTGGGTTTTGTGTGTGTGTGATGCGAAAAGAAAAATCTTCGAACTTGGTGTATGAAAGAAAAGAAAAAAAATATATACAAGCTTTTATTGATCGAGCGAAGCGAGATTAAGTTGATAATAAAATACTGCATTAATACTTAATTTAAAGTTGACTTGGGTGGTTCAGGGTGTTATGTGTGCGAGAGCAACATTTTTTTTGTTTCTACTTGTGGGTCACATTGCTTGCGGGTATAACTGGCTATGCCATAATATAAAACTTGCGAAGCACCCCCTCAGGTCCTCGCCGCCTGATAAAACGTAATAACCCCACTTTTCGCTTTTCACTCACCTTAAATATTAAACTAGTTCAGAGTTAAATTTTATATTGCTCTTAAGATGTTACGTTTATCTTGTTAGCTTGTCGTTATCGTTATTAATGTGAAAGTTTGGTGTATTTGAATGAAAGGACTGGCTGGGTGAATTTGAATTCTTTTTAACTACTATTTTTCATTATTATTTTAGATGTTTAAACTGCAGGAAGCAGTATAGTTACTAAAACGACATTATTGATACGTAAGCTACTAGTACCTAGTAGTTTTAGAAAATATTGGCAATTGGCCTGTAGATTGCAGCAATAATTTTCAATTCACATTACCAACAAATCACTACCAATAGGCCAACGTTCCTATAATGCTTAATTGTTTTTTATTGTATATATATATATAGTATAACTTATTGTCTTTATTTATTTTTCATAGTATATTTAAAAAAAAATCATTTTTTTGGAGTAAAATAATATCTTTTACTAGTTGAACCCCGCAGCTTTGCCCGCTGTTGATGATGATGATGATTAAAGTAGCATATGCCCTAATCCAGAGTATAAGCTACTTACATTCCAAATATCATTGAAATCGGTTAAGTAGTTACAGAGATACGTGGTAACAATAACAAACATTCACACGCACACACAAACTTTCGCAATTATAATATTAGTAGAATAAACATCATGTACGAAGATTAAAGGAAAAGAAGGAAAGAAAATACATTTACTTGTAGAATCTTGCTTTAGTTACAGTGCCTATCTGTGTTGTAGAAAGCAGTATCTTAAGGAAGTAGATGCATGTTATTATGAACTAGGAAATGGATGTATCATCGTAATATTATCATCCTACGTATAGGTCGAGTCTTTTCCTTAACAAAACGAAAAATTTTGATGAAATTATCGACGTAGCATACGCGTTTTATTTTATGGCCATTCGGCTAGCATTAGACCGCTATCTCACCTGATGATGAAAGCGACATATAAGCTTATTTAGTTGTATGTATCTGTGTTACAAGATTAAGTGAAATAATAAGCTTATAATCCAATTAAAATATATAATTGAAATTTAAAAAAAACTCGCATTTTTATCGGAATCAAGACATGATTAGTGATAGTACAGCAGAATATACACAGTACATAATACAGTAAAAAAGCTACAGAATCGAGGAATCATAACATTAAGCAAAGAGTCGCAAGAGAGTTTCGATTAAATTATGTTCATTAAATTCCCATATCTTAATTGAATATTGCTTAGTTTTCGTCGTAAATCATGGCAACGCAAATTGTACACCCGTTGCTGAGATAGACGCCGCTCGTTGAAATTTAAAATTCGAGTCAATATTCTCTTAAAAACCTAAGTGTTATTATTTCGCTCAAACCAAACGCCATCAACCATCACGGAGAGCGGAACGGCAAATTGGCGACGGGTGTCACGATCATTCACGTTCTCATAGCGGATCGTAGCTTTATTAGAAAGTGGATTCGTTAGATAGCACCGATTGTTAGCTCCGAGGCACAGATTATGTCTTACTGATACGACATAATTGAATTTTATTTGCTTCCATCATGTTTTATTTTCTCCAAAATATAAAAGCAATTCAGGAAAAAACGAATAACAGACAATTTTGCAAATAACATTGTATTTTCGTATTTTAATCACGACGTTTAAGGAAAAATATTATCTTTCCCGCTCTAAATCCCAAATTCTCGTAATTAATCACAATATAAATAAGATTAGGGTTTGCTCCGGCGACCTCAAATAAGAAGGTTTTTGTAAACATAAAGAATTATAAACAAATTTTGTTTATTTACGAATATTCATTTTCTTTAGTTACTGACATGGAATAACGTATATATAGATACAAACAAACGGAGTTCATCACTCTGTCTACGAGTTTGTTAGTGGTTTTAGAACTTACATATTTCTTGGTTATTAACATATATATACATAACCATACATATATGACCAGCTATGTTTTATGTGCGTTGACTATGCTATGAACTAAATAAGAAGTCGCTATGAAGTGATGATAAAAGTATAAAGAATATTGTATGTGTTATTCAAGATAAACACCTATGTTAAAAGTTTCAGCGAAATTGATTTAGCGTGATTGAAAAACGAACATCCAAACATACCTACTTACATCCCAACTTTCGCAACTGCCCCGCCTATAGCCCCGAAACCGTTAATTTGGTCTCGATTACATTTTTATGCAAAAATTAGACACCATACCCTCTTATACAACAAAACAATCATCAAAGTTGGTTATAGCAGAACTGCCATTGGTGCCCAAGGTGCGCGATTTCCTTCGAAGCAGACAGTGTAAAACAAATTTTGTGTTTCTGGTTCTGGGTGTGATCGTGTGAGTGATGTGAATGTTTTCGACAGCCACGACACAAGTCATCTAACTTAGTGTGGGACTGTTCTGTACGGAGTGTAAAAATTTTAAGCGTAAATATGAGCTAAAAAACACCAAAAATAAAACAGCTATAGTTTTTCGAGTTGACAACCTAAATTAGAAAATATACACAAGGAGGGCTGAAGTAAGACAGGCCGGTCATAAAAAAAAACATCGTCTTTTCACAAGAGAAATCATGTCGTGCTGACACTCAGTGGAAAAAGGAGATGACGATATCATATCATAAAGTACATAGGTACGCATACAAATTGACTCATAAAGATCTATATTAAGGTAGATTGGCAGGAATAGTGTGACGTAAATTCAAGAATCATAATTCGCCTTGGCTGCTACTCACATAGATTTTTTAAACCTTCGGTTAAAAACATACCAGTTTACGGAGACCTATACGAGACCACCGCTGGCCTTTTACCCGCCACTTTTCTCGAAAATCTCCGAAGCGAGAAAGGTCTACATTGTCTGATCGACGCAGCTCCATCGTCCATTTTAATATGAACTTTAAAAATATTCAAGCTCCCGCTTTGGCGATGAGAACGTCTGCATAAGTGGGAGGTGGGGTAGGTCCATTGATTCTGGTTTGGTAGGGCTGATAAGGTCCCGAAGCGTCTCAAAGTTGTAGCGTGAGATAATGGATGGGGCTGCAAGTGATAGGGCCCGAGATGCCCCTCATTGGCTCTCGGTTGCTCTTGGAACTATGTTGAGTTGACATTGCTAAGTAGTCTGGTTAAGTTTATGCAAATCTTAGGAATGGATACTGTCGAAGTGATTTTGGAGGAGCTTAGCTGTGCCGAAACAGGGATGCCCGCATCGTCTGTACGATAAGGTCGTAGTTTAACATAATTTAGCGATTTTTCCTATACCTAGGCAGTAAGACGCACAAGGGCATGAAATATGTAGGTAAGCACACTGCACGATTTCTTGGTTTGTTTTTACATAATATTACTTTCACTGTATATAATTCTATACAATACAAAACAAACTCAGTATTTTGACGCTGCCATCTATTTATTTATTTATAGAACATAGTTCTACAATCTTAAAAATCTTATACAAATAATATTCATATGCTAGGCATACAGTGTTATATTCACCCACGACACAAGTCATTATTGTGGGGATGTGAGTGTGAAAGCGTTAAAAAAAAAGGTATGAGATTGAGCAATACATTCCCACTTGGATTCCCAGTCTCGGGGAAACTATTTTTCTTCCAAACATTCTTAAAATTATTTTTGCTATATAATCACTTATTTGTAGCTATAATTTTAGAGTTTGTATCAGCGAATGACTTACCTGCAGATTAACATAAGTAATAAAGGTACAGATATAGGCAGGTGTTACCAAGATCGTTATTTCAAGTAATGTTGGTAAGAATACTGTTCAAATAAAATTTATTAGAATATTTATATTCGTTTTTTTTACACTTTAAATTTGTATCCCTTGCTTACCTACGAAACCAATTGGTAGGCTAATTAGAGAGATAAACTTAAGGTTTATTTTTTATGCAATAACGACTATTATCATTTATTTTATATCTATTTAAGCCAAAGATCAAATTGTGTAGTCCGAAGATGTCACAATATATTTATGTCTTTTTTATATGAATCTTAATACATTTAGATTACAAGCTGTTCCTTCAAAAAACAAAAGACTATCTAGTATATAAATTATTCACGGTAGACAAGTTTGTCCTAGAAAAAAACTGGTGGAGTTCCTGTCAAATTGAGATTGTATTTCTGTTGTTTTAAAAGCTTTTTACCAATTTCAAAAAAGGAGGAGGTTCTATGTTCGACTGTATGTATTTTATTTTATGTATGTTCACCGATTTTTCCCCCATTTGTAGACCGATTCTCAAAATTATTTTTTTGTCTATTGTATAAGTGGTAAAGCTTTGCTTACGTTTAAATTATTTTAAAACATTACAATAAAAGTACACGCAAAAAATCACTCAAATTTAATAAAATAATATAATTTCAAACAATTGCTTCATAAGTCTGACTAGATTGCTACAGTCTGTCACATTCTAATAAAAAGCGAATATTCATAAAAGTCGTCTTTCGCATTTGGAAAGTGCTACAATTTTATGCATAATCGTAAAATCAGAATATAAAATATTATTATATCTTATAAGATATAAATGTTAAATATAAAGTATAATTTGTGGAATTCATACTTTCTCATCAAAATTATTCTTTGGGCAAGTACCCTTTGTGCTGTAGGTCCTGGATTCGATTCCTGGCAGGAGCACAATTTTTCTTGCCAAGGGACATTTGTGCTCCTGATTCTGAGTGGGTGATGGTAATATTTCCGGTACCCACAACACAAGTAATCGAACTTAATGTGGGAATGTGAGTGTAACAGCGTTTATGTTATGATAAAATTTGAACCAGGTTTGATAAAAGATGATAATCACAATGCATGATCTCAAAGCTCATATTTGCACATTTCGTTATATTTATTGCGATATAAACACGGGTTACGATCACAAATCTGAACGAATGTATTTTAACAACTCTTCTCTTAACAATAACAGTCGAGAATTCAAGCTACTGCATTTAAATATAAGCTTTATAATAAAGATTTAAGGTTGATGTTCATGCTCAGGTCGGGGGAGTAAAACGAAGAAATGGCAAATTGTTAACCTCCAGGAGTAATAGTGTTGTTTTGAAATATAGGTACCTATGTCTCGGGTGAGCGTTTTAGTACCCCTTACACGTTTTGTAAAGACGCTACACGTAACAGAGAACCATGTGATGTAATTAAAGCAAACACTTCATACCTACAGCCCTACATTATACTTATTTTATTCATTAATCAATACGAAATAAAATCATAGAATAGGATAATGTATTAGTAGCAATTAGGTCTACATTGTTAAGCTATTGCATAGCTTCTATCGCGGGCCTTGAGCGTGGAGACCGAATCCAGAAATTCCGTAACGAAAATAACCTAACACCCCCCACTCCGACCGGCACAGCGGTGACACTTTTTAGTTTTGCCATCTATCGATGAATAGCAGAACTTAATGACTTTTTGAAATATCAGGCTTGTCTCTTTAGTTCAGCAACTCGCCTCTAGGTGGCAGGAAAAAAATACTGCATAAATAAAATAAATAAATTATTATAATTGCATAAGTTGATAAAAAATGCTATGCAATAGCTTTACCGCGGCAGTCCCCGAGTGCCACACGTCTTTTTTTTTTTACAATGGGTCCCAAAGTCGTCGAAGCTCGTATCTAAGACACTAAGTTCGATGACTTGTGTCGTGATTGCTGGAAGTATACGTATTACTATCTAATATAATGGGACAAGCAGACAAACTGCTAAGCGAAACCGCTATATGGTGGACATTCCACAAATGCGCACTAAGCGTTTTGACTCCACATTCATAGTGGGAACCGCCAAGGAATGGAACTCCTTACCCGACTCGGTGTTTCCTGCTGAGTACAATATGGGAGTCTTCAAGTCGCGAGTGAATAGGTATCTTCTAGGCAAGTTTGCTCCATTGTCGACCACACGTCGCTTACCATCGGGTGAGATAGTGGTCATAAGTTTGCCAATCTTGAATAAAAAAAATATAAAAAAAACTGCAACCGGGTACAATCGCCAACACACATTTCCCTTGGAGAGAAAACTAAAAAGTTAAAGCAGTACTTGATAATTAACGTATGATAGCTGTTCTATTTTCCCCAGTATCTTTTTGTTCTTCCCGATTCCCATTTGTTTCCCCCGATTTTTTGTGCCTTTAATCTGGCGTTTTGGTGAAAATCTAAAAAATCACTTCACCATCTTTACCAGTCATGGCAACATTTCATTCAATATGTATTGTGAATTGTTACAAAGTACACTCTTATTTATAAACATAAAATCTGAATTTCAGTTAAAATATTAACATTTGAATTTATTAAAAGATTTAATCACAAAAAAATATTATAACAAAAAATTTCACACTGTTACTATCAATGAGAAAGCGCAATGATAAATCTTGTCCATCGCTGGTTTTTTGCGGCCCCATTCTTTCATGTGATAAATAAATCACTGTATCCAATAAGCAACAGTGAATTTAAGATAAAAAAACGGGCTGTGTTGTGAAGACATACGTTAGAAACGTAGCCGACGTAAGCCCATTGTACCACCTAACAACAAGACAAACAGTTAAATGTCATCCATTTATGGTTGACAAACCTCCAGCTCGTTTGAAGCGTTTCGCTTCTACGTTTATCATCCGCACTGCGAGGGAGTGGAAGTCATTGCCCGCGTCTTTTTTAGTTAAACGGTGTAATCAGGCAGGCTTCCAGTTAAGAATGAATAGGTATCTTTTAGGCAGGCATGCTACATTTCAGCCGCATCATCGCCATCAGGTGAGATAGTGGTAAAATGCTAGCCTCAATCATAAAAAAAAAATTATTCGTCACAGTTTTTACTCCCACCACTTATTGTCACACTAAAATATTGTGGATCAGAATTTCAAATCTCTCCTTTAGGAAGTTTCACTTCAATATAAAGCATTTTCTGCTGATAAATTTCAAAAACTGTATCAAATATATAAGCAAAAACACTCGAAACAGAGCTCGTACCGCGTCCCAAAGTGCTTTGGGCCTCTGAGGTGTATCCTCCGCATCCGTCACCTAGAGTGTTAAGATGGCTTAGGACGTTTACACATCTACAACATTCGTCGACTACAATTATTTGACAGTTGTTGAGGTAGATTTTATTATTAGTGAGGTGTATTTTGAAATGCTCAACCTTTTTGTATGATAAAAGTGGTCGCACGTCTTTACGACACACCCTGTTATTTTAAATCTCTCAATATGAAAGAGTTGACGTTCATCAGGTGATAAAATGGATCATACAGCTAGAGAGATAGAATCTCTGTCAATAATCAAGACAGCATGATTTTTAAGTGTCCATTTAGGCCAGTACAAATTAAAATTCAAAATTGTTTATTGACATGATCCTTTGGAGGCAATCATAAATAAAAAAATATGTTTATTTCAGGCAATGAGAAAACCATATTGCACTAAACTAAAATATTGTCCTACAACCATACCTACCTAAAAAGGTAGGCTTATCCTTTATTAATTCTCTAATACATAAATTATCTTAACCTAGGATTTTTTATATTGTGCCATTGCACAGAAAGCGTTTGTGCAGTTTACCTTCATGCATCTTTCAAACATCTTCATAAGCAGGGCCTCAAAAAAAGCGGTTAATTTATCGATGGCGCATTTTTAAATGTCGTGCCCCAAATACTCAGAGATTTCTGGACTGGTTTACGGTCTTCTTTTTAACAAAGCCGACAGATTCCACAAAAGTTTTGTAGCAAAAAAGTCGCATGTCGCTTATCATCAGGCGACAGGCTTTTTTGTCTCCTATTTATTTACTTTAAACATACCTTTAAATTTTCAACATTTATAGCGGTTGTTAAATCGTCAAGATTTATATAATGTTCGCTCCGAAAAATACCATAACATAACAAAAGAGAAATAACTTTGATGATATATCACTATGCATGCGGCAAATCTGGAAAAATCCTTGCGCTGACCGAACCGAAAATACGTGACATGCAAAATAAGTGTATTAACCTACTTTTCGACTTGTCCAGTAAACACGATGAATTTTCGCGCCAATATTCATCCACGATGATGATATTAGTGGCCCTTGATCGTCTCCGCAGCAATGAAGTGCAAGCTAGACTAAAGACGTCTATCCGTAGATAGGAGTTACTCGGTCGCAATTGATAGCTACTATTTATCGCACGTCTGAATCCAGCCTTATATATTCCGTTTGACGGCGTGTTCCTGAGATATATTTTTGCACGAAAAATTGATTCAATTTGGGCATATGCAAAACGATTTTAGTTTCCTCGGTTCGCTTTCGTGGATATTGTTTCGACGTAACCTGCTTCTGTGTAGATATGTCTTATATTATGTTATGTCATACTATATGTGACGTTTAATATCCTGTTATGAGAAAATGTTAGATGTACGCAATATTTGAATGGTGTGCGAAATGTGCACAGGAAATAATATCTGCGTTGCAAGTTATTGTTTTTTCTTCCTTTTTATTGGAGGTCTGGTAACATTTTGAGCAAGCATTTCTAAATACCAGGAATTTTAAGATTAGTTTGGGGATATTTAAGTAGGAATAAATATTTTTGAAATAAGAAAAAAACCAACAATACTAAGGAAATAATATATAATATATTTTAAACTTAACATTCAATGTTTAAATAATAAATAAACTTACTTCTCCATAGCATGTGCACTACCACTTAAAATTCACACTATACACCGAGGCTAACTAGAAGATAATGCTTCATAGCATTAAGTTCGCCTGTGTACCTACAATTAATTTTGTTTGTGCAATAAAGAATTTTCAATCAATCAATCAATCAACACTATTCAATTAATTTACGTACTTAAGTATTCTAAAAGGAATTGAACGCAGGTCAAAGCTTTCCCTTCTAACTAGAAATAAATTTAAAGGTAAGAGATAAAAACGGTGTATCGTAAAGACACACTATAGAGTAACTTTTGTATTACAGGGAAACATTTAATTATTCATCACAGTGTTTACTACCACCACTTTTCGTCATACAAAAAGGTTGCGGATCAAAATTTAAAAGCCATTCCATAAAAAGTTTTAATTCTAAAAAAAAAAACTTTTTTTTTTCGATAGATTTCTGATAGAGTCCACCTAGCTACATTTGGTGCCATCAAGCATTATATTAAGACTGCCATGCTAGATTTATCTACATTTCTATTTTATTAAAATCACTTAACGTATACCTTGGGGATATCACTTATACTATTCACTATGATTTTGCATAAAGTTGTAAAACAACACAGTATTTTTGTAGCTAAAAAGACAGCCTAGCTAAAGATTTCGTTCCCAAATGTATTACAAGAGACTTTCTGAATACAAATGTATTTAAAACAAATTTCCAAATCGAAATACGAATAGCTACAACAAAGAGAATATTTGAGATGGTCCCGACTGTCGACCGGTTCAATCTAGTTATCTAGGTCCGACTTGAATCCTAAATTAGTTTAAGCTGTAGTTAGCGACTGGATTCGAAACTTGTTAGCTTTTAACTTATGCACTCCTTTTCTTTGGCAAATTTCAATTAATTTGTTTCTGTACTGTAGTTCTATTATTTCTCCTGTGACAAGTTTGTTTCTTCTTGTTGAAGGTAACCTTCCAGAATCTTATTTGCCGTAGTCCCTGTTTTGGTTTCTAATTGAATTGTTACTGACGCTATGTGGATATATCTTGGTGTAATTATAATTACTAACTCGTTACCAAACCCTTAAGAACTAGAAGACAGTTGATTATGGACTGAATCAGAAATAATGTACGCTTAGATGCGCCATAATATGTGCTAGTAAATGTGACACATTATTGTAAAAGTAAGTGATAATAAAAATAATGTCAAATCATAACAAAATTAATTAAATATTGTAAATTAAAACCAATAATTCCAAAAACCAATAAATATTATAATGATAATATATAAATAATAACCAAAGTTAATTTATAATATGCGTCTACGTGTTTCTAAAAACTTTTCAGGTACACTCTATATACGCTTAGACTTAACTTATAACTGTTATAAAAACAAGTGTTGTTTGCCAGGTACTTCTCGAGATGGCTGTAATTTTTGGGGCCTGTGTGAATAAAAGAATTTGATTTTTGAGTGAAAATAAAGAAAAAACTGTTTTGGTAATTTTTTTTGTTTTGGTTTGTGTAGTGGCTTTTCAGTACAACTATTAAAATTAGAAACTCTCAAGTATCCGCAGAATGCCCAATCAGTTTAAAAGAAATATATTGTAAGATAGAGAGTAATAAGTTTAATTTAATTAAATCACAACAGTAATAAAATGACTACACTAAAGTATAGTGTGTATATCTTATTATATTTAATGTTAATTGCGATTAAGTAGAACCATTTTTGATATACAGGGTTATTTGTAAAATACCAGACATTTCTTGAGACATCATTCCAACTTATAATAAACAAAAACACCGATGTTTTTCGTGGTACGGCTACTGAAAATTCTGTATGTGATTTTTCAAACCATTTTAAAATATATTATTTATTAGGTAATGTCTTTCTTTGAGGGACAGTGTTGTTTGATCAACTGTCAATTATAGTTTGTATAAAATACATCATCTTAATTATAACGGACAATAAAATCAGAAGAAGGTCTTAAAACTAAATGAGCTAAGGGTTACAACAAGATTCAGGATCTGAGAGCTTTCTGGTATTTTACAAATAACCCTGTATAATAAATAAATAAAAAGCCATAAAACTTCAAAAAAAGTACTTCAAACTCAAATAGTTTTCACAAAATCGCTACCCACAAAAAAGTATAGAAATTCATACAAATGAATAGGTTCTTTTAGTAAATGTTTTCAGACTTGAACGGAAAAAAAGATTCCTTCACATTAAGTATGTAAAAGATAAAAAGAAATTTATTATCTTTTCTTAAGAACTTGAGGAGTTAAGGAATAAAAAACGTGGACGCAGTTGAATAAATTTATGCTAAGTTTTATTCATGTAAATCTCAAAAGGGATTATTTATGGGGCTGGCCGCGATTCATAACGCACCTATCGTATAGACTACCTTAAAATATTACTTGGGAAGTATTGAAATATTGGTCTCGTTATGAAAAAGTTACAAACAGACAGATAAATGGAGCTAAACTACATTACATCACACTAATATTATAAAGGAGAAATTTTGTCATGGTGAGTGTGTTTGTATGTTTGTTACTTCTTCAGTCGCAAACGGCTCAATTTTGTTGAAATTTGGTATGGAGGTAGCTGACACCCTGGATTGACACACAGACTACTTTTTATCTCGGAATTGTCGCGGGACTTAAAAGGCCGGGGTAGTCTGTGAAACGATCTATAGGCTGTCTCAGTTTAACTGGCAAACTGTGCCCATGTTTGATGCGATAGCACTACCGACCGAACAAATTATGATAGGTGCCGTAATACCAAAAATTATAAATGAAAATGTAATGTTTAGCCATTGTTTTTTGCATTAATAGTACCTATAAATGATAATCTATGTTCCTGGTGTAATGACAAAAGAAATGTGTTAGTTTTTAATACAAAACGAATAAGTTAAAGATGCGAAATTTACGTCGTAATAATGTGTGAAAATCAATTGATTTATATTTCGTTTCAGGTAATTATTTTGGAATAAAAACTATTCAGGAACCTAGATTAATACGTTTTTAATCTGAATAACAGCACAGCATGGTGGTAATATGCTTGAATTATAAATAATTTCGGTATTACGATTGTATGGGCAAATCAACCTCCGCAGGCCCCTTAAACGGGTAAAACCGCGAGGCGCAGCTAGTTCATTTATCACAGTGTTTACCCTCACCACTTTTTGTCACACAAAAAGGTAGCGGATCAGAATTTCAAAGCCCTCCCATAAGAATTTTTTTATCGCTTTCACACTCACAGCCTCACACTAAGTTCAATTACTTATGTCATGGGTGGCGGAAACATTCACATCACATACAATCACAACCAGAAACACATTTTCGTTGGGGAGAAAACTTGTGTTCCCGCCGGGAATGGAACGTGATACACGTGAACGTGAACGTGAACACGCACCCAACTAAGTCAACGGGCAGTTCACTGAATTTTTATTTTTCCTGTATTTTTGTATCATAATAGTAACAATTAGAATAAATAATAGTGCCGGAGGTTGACCTCCGGCTACACAGATACATGATTGAATATTTCTAGAAATATTTTTGCTGGAAAATAAACATTTCACATAGTCGTTAGAATAAAAATTAAAACAAGCGACTCGACCACGCGGTCGAGTATTTCGCGGGCGAATTAACAATCAACTCAAATTTTCACAACGTAACTGAAGGAGTTGCAGTTCTTGACTTTGTATGTGCCATAAAAAACTTCTAAGCATCTCTGATCTGAAAAGAATCAATTAATATTATTACTTAGGTAATCAGGACGGATCTATTTCTGGAAGCTAAATAGCATAAAACATTGGAATTTCATTCGTAAAAACAGTGAGAAATGCACGTAATTGTGCTAAGAGAGATTACAATAAACATTTATGCACTGGTAGCATAACGTCATAATTTATATAACATTGTTACAAGAGGTGTTGCCAGTAGCCACCATTAACGAGTATATCTGGCACAGAGCGTCGCGAGTGAAAGGTCGGAAGCGAACAAAAAATCCTGACCGTTTGTTCATAACGGGGAGTTTACACTAATACAGGGTCTTTTTACCCGTACCCAACACAGCGCCATATTTGCCTGGGCGTTTTCTTTGTGATTTTTCGTCACTCTGTTTTCTGTGTTTTTTCGCTACAATGCGTTTTCGAAATATGGGTATTGGATTTATTTTCGAGATAAGGGACGAACAATGGAAACACGGAAGATGAAGTACAAAAGATAAAGTCATCGCAAACGGAAATGTTTTCGTATTAAAACGCGTAGCGAACATTTTTGTATGATGTGATGGGTTTTTGAGGAGATATTTTGATTTTAATAAGTGTCAACACGAATATACTGAGGTTTTCTCGCGAAGTGAAATATGGCATTGTTGATTTTGGATTATTTTCTGAAACTTGTGATTCTTCGAGTGTTAATGTGTAGTAATGATGGATTTTTAACTGTTAATACTTAGTGAACGTGCATAAGTGTAGGCAAGTCAAACAAATTTGATAAACTTGATGGTCGCCTTCGCTCCAAATCTTTAATAGAAGTTTTAGTAAAGTTTCTACCACTTTACTTGGGCAGGACTTGACTATGACCGGACCTTGACTCTTTTACTTGACTTTGACTTGTGACTACGACTTTTATTATGAAATACACATGAAATATTTAAGGTCTGTAAAATATTTCATGTGTATTTCACATGAAATATTTTACAGACGTCATTCACGTCATACACACTTTTTAACACATTGCCCACGTCTTTGTTGCCTGAACGGTGTAATCTGGGAGTCTTCAAGTCAAACGTGAATAGGTATCTTCTAAGCTGGCATTCTAAATCTTCGATCGCATCATAACTTACTATGAGGTGAAATAGTTTTCAAATCTTGCACCTTTCTGAATTTTGTTATGTTAAAACTCAGACGTCCAACTTTGTTGCGTAATTCATCTCCATCCAAAGGTTGTCTGGAAGAGATCGCTTTTAGCGATAAAACCACCTATTGTTACACTTATTTTGTAAGTCATTATTTTCTATTATGTTTTGTCACAAATATGGTGTTCAATAAAAAGTTTATCTATCTATCTATAGTGGTCAAATGCTTACCTTTCGAAAATCACACACTCACATTTTCCTTCGCGAGAAAACGTACGTTCCCTCCTTGGAACTAAGTCAGCAGGCAGATTCAAATAACAGAAGTAACCTCAAGAATCAATCAATCAAATCAAGAATTGTCGCGTCTTTTGTAATGCACCAACTTCACTTGCAAACTTCTACTGCAAGTGAAGTTGGTGCATTACGAAAGACGTTACGACTTCTACTGCAGCCGTACGTATTAATGCTCTCTATTTGTGTGCAAATAAAGCATTCATCTATCTAGTACTTAGTAGTTCCACGCGTTAGATAGATTCTCACTCAGTAAACAAATGAAATACGACGGGAAACAAGTCAAAAATAAATGTATGCGTTAATAGCCGTTTGGCGGATAAACACAACCGTAGCTGCAGATTTCCTAAACCCAGGAAATATACTGCTCAAGTTAAGCGTTTTTATCCGCAGATCTTTCCAAAGACGAGACAATTTATTTCTAAATCCACTATTAGCTGGTATCGGAGTCAGCGGATTGCGAGGTTTCGAGGATCAATAGGCGTTCCAGTGAGATTAGATAAACACGGGATGCGGCACCTCGGCGAGGTGTGAGAGCTGCTCGGAGTTTGCTCGTGGATGTGGTAGAAGAGATCTGTGAAATGTTTGTTGTGAAATAAAAAATACTAACGAAAAAATGCATCCACATTCACAGCTCACGCTGAGTTCTAATGTCGTGCGTGCCAGAAACATATACATCGCATACATAATAGCAAGCATCTACGACGTTGCTATTTTTAACTGACTGCAAAAATAGGAAGAAGTTCTCAATTCGACAACGTATTTTTTGTGTTACCTCAGATCTTTTTTTAGGAGAACCGATTTTGATGATTCTTTTTTTATTTGAAAGCTGGTGCTTCCCATTGTAGTCCCGTTTAAATTTGATCAAGATCTGAACAGAAGGTTTTGAGTTATCCTTAATAATGCGTATTTAATTCCTTAAATCGTATCAAAGGTTCCGATATGATAAAGCGGTAAAGCAAGGTTTTTTAAGATGAAGTGATGTGAATTTTTCCGGCACCTACAATACAAGTCATCGAACTTAGTGTGGGATGTGTAATTGCGTTTATGTTATGTATGTTCCGAAACACGCAATTTTGTTTTTATTTGTGTTTTCTATTAGAAACTTCTTCGATTTTACTGCTGGTCATTGGTTAGCCAGGCGTGGTTAAGAAAAGACGGTTTCGTACAGACTTCATTATGCAGCTCAGCGGTTAGTGCAATTGGCCATAACATCTTATGGCCACTGGTTAGATTTTCAATATCTCCATGCGATATTTTTCCGTTCTAAATTTACTAATTTTAGAATGTATGTAGACTCTCAGATGAAAAGCGTCGTATACGCTCGAAACTGGTCGGAGTATTTATTTACGTTCGCGTTATACACAATATAACGCGATTAATATCCGGTAATTACCATAACAATGAATAGCAATCGCGATAGTTTTCATAATAAAATTGTATGTAGTACGACGGCCCAGTTAGCGCGGTGGGCAAGACTCTGCCCTCTGCGCCGTGGGTCCTGAGTTCGATTCCTGGCAGAAGCACAATTTTCCTTACCAAGGGAGATTTGTGTTTCTGGTTCTGGGTGTGATTGTGTATGTGATATGTAAATGTTTCCAGCACCCACGATACAAGTATTTGAACTTAATGTGGGGCTGTGAGTGTGAATGCGTTTGTTTTGTAGTTAGTTTATAAATTTCCAACTCTAGTAATCGAGATTTTTTTGCTACAAATTAACCGTTTTTAGATATTTATCTTTATTTCTGCTGTAAGACTTTGATTTATAGCCGGGACCGTATTTTTTACTGCTTTGACTTTTGAATTTAGTACCTGATATTAATTGATATTGATATATTTATCTGAGGAAATAAGTCTTGACTGAAGGTCAGACGGACAACAAGTGAAACCTTAGCCCTAAACCCTAAAAATGAAAATTCATGTTGTCTATAAAAACGAAATAAACAGTGTGAAAAACACACGATAGAAGTGAAATTTTTGTATTACAGGGAACACAGTGTTTATCACCACACTTTACGTCACAAAAAAGTAGCGTATCAATTTCAAAGCTATGCCATAAACAGTTCTACTTCAAAAACAATATCCTACTTCTTATTCTACCTACTAATATTATAAATGCGAAAGTTTGTGTGTGTGTGAATGTTTTTAACCACGTATATCCGTAACGAATAAGCCGATTTAGATGTATTTTTTTTTTTTTTTTTATTTGTGACAGGCTAGTGTTTGACCACTATCTCACCTGAACGTAAGTGACGATGTGATCGAAGCTGGTAAACACACTAGACCTGGAATACGCAGGCTCTCAAGGATAACTGCCGGAACACCGTATTTGGCTTGGCGGTAGACTTTCAACTTAATGGTGGTAAGCTACTTTGGTAGCAAGCCAGGCGAGCAACTCACAAAATGCTCTACCACCTCTCAAATGTCACCTGATTAGCACCACCCGGGGCCACGTGTAGGGAGTCAGACTTAAGGGGTATCCTCCTACGGACGTGGGTGACTCAGCCCCCAAAAATTAAATTCATATATATGATATTTAGAATGTAGATAGTTTAGGTTCCGGAATATCACATAGGCTACATTTAAACTTAATTAAGCGGGCGAAGCCGCTTGGTACGGCGAGTAATACAATAAAATAACACAATAGAACTGTCTCCTCCAATACTCTTACATCGGTGTGCGTGTCTCTGCGTGGCGCGGAAACGATCAATCAACCGGCAGCTAGTCGCAGCTGAAAACAATATAGCGCCGGCTTAGATTGAACGCCTGCTATTGTTTCTATACAGATACAGCGGTATACACTGCGCAATGTACACTGATAATACACTGCTCTACGTACATATCGCTTGAAGCGGTTAAATAAAGCTTCATTTCGGTATTTGACGCGAAGCAAGCAAAGCCTAAAAAAAAACCGACTTCACCGCTTTATCTACGGAACTTTGATCAGATTAGATGTACTAAACACGCATTATTAAAGATATTTCAAGAAGTACTGATCAGAATTTGATCAAATTTAAATGGGACCAATTGGAAAGCAACATCTTTCAAACAAAAAAAAATTCAAAATCGGTTCACGTGGAAAGAAGTTACACATAAAAAAAATACATTCGACTTGAGTACATCCTCCTTTTTTGTGAAGTCGATAAAAATGGCGTTGTTGATTTTTAATAATTTTTCAAAACTAGTGATTCTTCGAGTGTTAATGTGTAATAATGGTGGATTATTAACCGTTAATACTTAGTGAACGTGCATGAGTGTAGGCAAATCATACAAAGTTGAAAAACGCGATTTTCGCTATCGCTCCAAAACTCCAATATGACTCCTAGTAAAGTCTCTGCCACTTTATAAGGGCATGACTTGACTATGACTGGACCTTGTCTCTTTTACTTAAATTTGACTGTGACTTGTAACTAGGAATTACATGATGACATTTACTTGAAATATTTAATAACTTGACACTGGCTAAATGCTCAAGATTGCGGAGCCAAAATTAAATGAAAATAAAAGCCTCATTTCGCTTTTCGTAGAAAAGTAAACTCCATTATTCACTAGTGGCTTGGTGAGATGAAGATCTCGCGTGTATTTCGAAATGGCAGAAATATGTTTTTTTTTACGTTTTCAATCCCCATACCTATACAATAAATATAATCTTACTAATATTATAAATCCGAAAGTTTGTGTGTAAGTGTGTAAGTTCACGCTTTAACGTCTGAACTGATTTGGATGAAATTTCGAATGTACATAGATTATACCTAGGAATTCCACATATGCTACTTTTTAACTTGATAATTTTATCTTGCTCTCCACAGTTTACGTCTATGGGTGCCCCCTCAATATTTTTATTTACATTATTTTCAATTAAATTGAAGCATTTATTTTGTTTATTTCAGAATGTCATCCATATTATGCGTAGTTTAAAACATTACAAATAAAATTATATTATACACTGTTACATATAAATTTAAATAAGCATGTCAAAATAAATAAACAAGTAAGGATGTCAAAATATTTTTTTAACAATATGGCATTTGGTGGTAGCCATATTGAATTTTAACAGCTGTCATTTCTTTAGGCGCTCATGACGACAAATCACTACATATCTCTAGATTGCCACAAAGGCACATACATAGATTATATGCCTAGGCTGATAAACACTTTAACCTCCTTTGCGTCGCGCAGTCAGGTAAAAAGCTCACTCTTCGATAAATAATGTAATTCGTCTTACGTAACATGTAACGTAGTCGAATGTACTAAAAGCATTCCTAACCAAATAATTTAACTCAATGTTGTACCAAATAAGAAGCAGCCGCCTGCAAGTGCTCTTAAAACGTGGTAAAATATATTTTCTCATAGCATCCCGAGAGGTAGATATCGCAGTTTTATCACATATAACTGGGTACTTGTCCATTGAAGTGCCACGTGACCGAGACGTCATAAAAGTGCAATGACCAGTGTTGCCACGATGCAGTCCTGGTATTGCCGCGTTCGCGTCACGTGACCACTCGCCGTAACACTATTTATGACCAATGTCTATCGAGTGTACAGAATAGTATTATTTCTAGTGTGAAATGAAGACAATTTGAACGTTCGTATTTTGATGATCTTATTTTCGGTGTTCTTTGTATTTTATTCAAATGTGGTGTATTGTCTTTTATAATCAGTATTGGTTGAGATTAGATCGTGAAGTTAGATTTGGAGCTTTCGAATATGGTGGTATATTAAGGATTAATACGATTTTACTCACGGCTGTTTTCACCCATGTTTACGAGACTAGTTTCGGAACAGTCGGTGCTTCTTCATCAGTCGAGTACTGGCGTAGACCGTCTGGTGTCTCCGCGTGTACCCTGTGTTTTTGGTGATACTTCAGAATTTGGTGTTTTTCAGCCATTATTTAGGTCTTATTATCTAAGCGTGATGTCGATGTGATGACGTATTTTGTCAGATAGCAGTTTATACATCAGTAAGTTTGACATTTACAACTCTTCCCGGGCCTACTACTAGAGAGAGCGAGCAAGATAAAAAATTGCTCCCAAATCCACTTATAGGGATGGCCCTCTATATGAGGCTTGGCAGAAAAGTCGTTTTAATGAGATGACACATGTTTCAATGTAGTAAACGTTAAACGAATATCATCCATTTTGAGGCCAGGGGTTAAAAACCCACATTTTCCTCCCAAGGTCGTGTTACACTTCAAAATAATAATATGACACGTCCGAAAAGGTTCGCAATAAAAGCTGGTAATGACCATTGTGTTACACTAAAGGAAAACACTCACATTCCTGATACAAGAAGAACCGACATTTACGACGCACTTAATAAAACTAGTGCCTAACGACACTAAAAATTCATTTCATTGCCGTTTTACTGAACGTAAAAATTTAGTTTTACGGGGCACTGTTGAGCTGTGCGCGGGCGGCGGCATTCGTAACTCTTCTAAATTTTACTAGACTCGGGTTATTTAGTAGTGGCAACATTTACATCCATAGAACTTATAAATAACTCTCTCTTTCAAAGCTATGTAACCTACATAGTGGTGAAATCAGCTTTTTTTATTTCTTCTACCCGGACTAACGTGAAGCAAGGCCTGTGATTTCCTTGTTACGAAGTAAAACGACCATAGGTAGAAAAATAACTACACGCTTCGACAAAAGCCTACCACAAAGGTTACCACTGTAATTATTGAGCATATGATAAAGATAAAGATCATTTTATTTGTCAAAACATGACCTTACATATATATAACATGCATGCAGGTTGGTTGGCACGTTTTGCCTGAAGAGGCGTACACACTTGGTTTTGGCTTTATATGCCATTGACAATAAAATCCGGTAGTATCCGTTATGAGACGTAACGTTTAAGAAGCATTTTTATAATTACATTTAAATAAAATTATTCCATTGCCAAATATGTGTCCAATAAATGTCCGTTCAATAGCCTTTATAAGGTTTCTTATAATGTACACTTCTGGACACATCTATTGGCCCACCTTGCATTTTCAGTTTCGTTTGGTCCTAGCTAAAATTGTATATTAGGTCGAGCAAAAACTATTGATGCAGTTTTAAACCTGATACATTTTACCATCTTTTTCGATCGTATTGTTTTAAATTTGAATTCAGAATACCACACGACATGGAGCTACCCCTAACAAGTCGGGTATGCGCCTTGATAAAGGCAATTGATTTTTGAATAAAAAACATGTTTTATCAAATAAAGGTTTAATTTAATAACGCGTGTTGCCTCCATGGGCATCTACCACAGCTCTCATACGATTAGGCATAGAGTTTATCAACCGCTCTATGAAATTTTGAGGGATCATCTCCCATTCCTCTTCTATGGCAGTTTTCGACTCCTGCATCGTCTGTGCAACTGGCTGACGAGCCCTAACACGTCTTTTTAGCTCGTCCCACATATGCTCAATGGGGTTCATGTCTGGGCTTCTGGCTGGCCAGTCCATAACTGTAATGTTCACATCCCGAAGATATTCCCTGACGATGCCGGCCGTATGGGCTCTTGCATTATCATGCATAAAAAGGAAATTTGGGCCCACATAGTCCGCGTATGGCATCACGTGAGGTTCTAAGCACTCACGAATGTACCTTTCAGCATTTAATGTTGGCAGCCGTGGTCCCGTAACAACCTCAAGTTGAGTTTTGCCGCTCGCGGATATACCGCCCCAGACAGTCCATGAGCCACCGCCATAAGCAACCTTCTCTTTAAAGCAGCATTGTGCGAAACGCTCTCCCTTACGTCGGTAGACCTTCTTCCTTCCATCATTGCCATGTAACACTATTTTAGACTCATCAGAAAAGAGTACACGGCTCCAATGCTGCTGAGGCCAATTTAAATGAGTGCGCGCGAAATGAAGGCGCGCTATTCGGTGGGCTCGCGTTAGTTTGGGGCCATTAGCTGGCTTGTGTGGTACCATATCGCATTCTTTTAACCTACTCCGAACAGTTCGAGCTCTTACAGATACTTCGTGGAAGTCGCGAAGTTGGTTTTGTATCTCAATGGAGGTAAGGTGACGATTTCTCAAGCTCGTCGTCACGATGAATCGATCCTGCCTTTCAGTTGTGACCCGAAATCGTGGCCTTCCTTGGCGACGAACAAAGCCGCCAGTCTCTAGGTACCTCCGATAAACATTTTGGACCGCAGATCGACTTAAATTAAGTTGAGCACTCACAATTCTTTGGCTGTGTCCGGCCTGGATAAGTGCCACAGCTTGGGCGGCGACTTCAGGCGAAGTATCCATAGATTATTGATAGAACCTCACGTTAATGATAAGAATAAGTAATGTTTGTTGCAAAACCAAAGAGATCAATCACAGTTTCAAGAATTAAATCCAAGTAAACCAATAAAATCAAGTTTTCTTAGTATTCGATTGTTTGATATCAACAAACAGGCTCCAAATCGTCTTTTGTTTCTTTAAATTCTGTGTTCGAAATTCAAAAAAAGACTATTGAATAAAATTATGAATGTGCCAGGTTCAAAACTGCATAAAAACTTTTTGCTCGACCTAATATAAAATTTTAGCTAGGACCAAACGAAACTGAAAATGCAAGGTGGGCCAATAGATGTGTCCAGAAGTGTATTTTTAACTAATTTTAGAGGTTTATTTCACTAACGGATTATCTTTGTTGCAGGATATTTTTACAATAATGCGGCAGTCTTTAGTGGACTAGCTTAGGCGCTACTGAAGCCGGTAAGTGAAACTTTTTTACGATTCACATAATTAGTATTATTGTGTAATGAGTTAATAACGTGGATTATCCCGAATTGATTAAAACTGTAGCTTACTAAAAGTTTATTAAAAATACAAAGAGCGTGGCGACAAAAATATCATTACCGTAACATGGATTCCATAACAGAAGCAACTTTACAGTGGAAAGCAAACGTCAGCTTCGTTTTGTCAGTATGTCTTTCCTAATATTTAGAGCTAAGTTTATATTTATTCAATATAAACACATTGAAATAAATATAAAAGTAACTATATTTATCACAAAAATGTGTCGTAATGGCGCGCATCCTATTATATAATAAAAGAAATAAAGAGGTACACATCACTAAAACCATATTTCAGTAGTCTCATTAAAGAACTATCAAATCGAACTACTGGAACCAGGTTTCATCTCCATGTTTTTTTGTGTTTTACTCGTACATTACTATTGTACAGAACTATTTATTGTATAAAGTTCAACTTACACAAGATATATAGTTTACTGTGTCACAAGAAATTCTAAAAACGGCTATGTGCGCGTCACAGTATTATGTAGTGGTAAGGAAAATCTCGATGTGCGAGATCGGCTCGCTTTCGGCCGTCTTTTTAACCGACGTCAAAAAAAGAGGAGGTTCTCAATTAGACTGGTTTTTATGTGTTTCATCTTTTTACTTGTTTTTAGGTGATCCGATTTTGATGGTTCATTTGAAAGCTGGTGCTTCCTATCTCATTTAAATTTGATCAAGATCTGACTAGTTGTATTTGAATTATCTTCAATAATGCGTATTTCATTAATTAATTCTGATCCAAGAGTTCCAAAGATAAAGCGGTGAAGTCGGCTTTTTAAGTTTTGTATGACTTTATTGTTCATCCTATAAAGACATTTTCCATGAGACTGTTGTATGGCATGAGAATGTTTTAGAAGCGGCAGTGCCAATTTCAACTGTGACTCCCAAAACATTACCTACAAACAGAGAGATCTTCAGACCTGGCAGCATCTAAGAAGCAATACTCGCACTAAATTCTTGCAGCAAATCACTTAATCCCGCAATAGCACGGACCGCTTCATTTGTCTATCGCAGATGGCAGCGTGCCCGCTCTAATTCAATATTGAGGACGTATTGCACCAGGCAAACAGTGCGATGAGGCTCGGCAGAATTGGAGCCAAGACTGCTACTAGAAATTAAACGCGATGATTGAGTCACATGTGTTTCGAAAGTTGTGTCCATGGGCGTTGTAACGGGTAGTAGCATTAGAACTTAAATAACCTGTTGTTGAAAAAAAGCACTTATAACGATCAAATTATGAGTTAAAAGATTAGAAAGAGCGCGTCGTGCGTTGAGGCGGTGCAACGAATGTGTCTCAAAATGACGTCCAGGCTATTCCTCACAGCTCAACTCGCACCTCGCGCATTTACTTTGACATGTTAGGTATATTCTAATCTAACAATGAATATTAAGAAAGTCGCGTTGCTTATACTCGTACTGATTTTACTATAATGGGCCCTCAGCGGCATACGCTTTCAGCGATCATAGGCGGAGATCTCTCCCTGCCGAGCGTGGTAGATGCCATGCTCGGCAGCGACAGGTCGTGGCAGGCGGTGGTCTCCTTCTGCGAAGCGGTGATGAAGCAGAAGGAGGCCGCGGAGCGGGCCAGAGAGGTCGATCCTCGATCTGACCCGCTCCGGCGCAGACGGACGGGGGGGAGGAGGAGGCAGTTCGCCCGCCTCCTCTCTCCTCCTCTGTAGTGGGGTCACTGGTGGAGAGTCAAGGCACCTCTCCATCGGCTTGCACGGCCCCACACGTCTGGGGGGTGGCCTTGGTGAGCAAGGTCTCCCCTCCATGGGCGCAGTGGCCCGGAGGAGTGTGCATCCGGGCCTACCGCCGGGGCAAGATAGTGACTGCTAGCGCGACCCTATCTTGCCCCACTTCGGCGAGGGACTGTTCACGTGGGGGTTTTTAGTGGGTTCAAGCCCCACATACCCCTTTCCTTCACCCCTGGGAAGGTAAGGAAATGTCAGGCATTTTCCCCCTCACAAAAAAAAAAGGGTTGGCGTAAATTATTGAGAATCAGTGGTACGAACGTGTTACATTTATGTTTTGGACCTTTGCATAATGACATGCTGGTCTTATTGAATAATCTACTTCTATGATTTTAGGTCTATGAATCTATGGACTCGCAGCGGATTTTGTCGGATTTTCCGACAAAAATTTTCGGGTATTTACGATATCATGTCACGTCACATGGATGGTAGCCGAGCGCCTAGTTCGCGTCGCCTCTCTATGCGCACCTGACAACTATTATTATACCCGTATATAGTCCCAGCCGGTTATTAAACAATAATAACGAATAAAACTCCTGACAGACTTCATACTCAAAACCTATGAATATTTACAAAATAGCAACAATAAGAAAGCTATTCATGCAATTCTGGGTTCGAACCAACATTCTAAGACGTTTAAGCCGAGCGTTCCCCGGCTGGACCAAATTCGCTTACTTTAAGCCTCGGAATACTTTTACACATAGAAATATACAGTAGTATAGCCCAATCAAACTACCAAACTTAATATTTTTATTTACATCATTTTCAATTAAATTGAAGCATTTATTTTATTTATTTCAGAATGTCATCCATATTATGCTTAGTTTAAAACATTACAAATAAAATTATATTATACACTGTTACATATAAATTTAAATAAACATGTCAAAATAAATAAACAAGTAAGCATGTCAAATTATTTTTTTTACAATATGGCATTTGGTGGTAGCCATATTTTATTTTAACAACTGTCATTTCTTTAGGCGCTCATGACGACAAACCGCTACATATCTCTAGATTGCCACAAAGGCACATACATATATTATATGCCTAGGCTGTATAGTCCCAGCCGGTTATTAAACAATAATAACGAATAAAACTCCTGACAGATTTCATACTCAAAGCCTATGAATGTTTACAAAATAGCAACAATAAGAAAGCTATTCATGCAAGTCTGGGTTCGAACCAACATTCTAAGACGTTTAAGCCGAGCGTTCCCCGGCTGGACCGAATTTGCTTACTTTAAGCCTCGGAATCCTTTTACACATAGAAATATACAGTAGTATAGCCCAATCAAACTACCAAAATACTCTATGGCTAAATCGCAATAATTCATAACCAGCCATTTATTTTTACCGACTTCACAAAAAAGGAGGAGGTACTCAAGTCGACTGTATTTTTTTTAATGTTTAACTTCTCTCCACTTGAGCTGATTTCGAAAATTTTTTTTTTAGTTTGAAGGATGTTGCTTTCTAATTGGTCGCATTTAAATTTGATCAAGATCTGATCAGTAGTTCTTGAAATATCGTTAATAATGCCTATTTTGTGGACTACTTTGACGATGTTCTCGTTTACCCGACTTCAAAAGTTACCTCATAACTTCTTTCGTTGTCGATTTTGATGATTATTTTTTTATTTGAAAGCTGATGCTTTTCATGTGGTTCGATTGAAATTTGATCAAGATCTGATCTCTAGTTTTTGAGTTATAGTCAATAATGCGTGTTTAATACATTAAATCTGATCACGGTTCCGAAGATAAAGCGGTGAAGTCGTTTTTTTTAAGCTTTGCTTGCGTTTAATTATTTAATGTTTAATTTCTCATGTTTTTAATACGTATCCACATTATTAACTATATCATGTGGGTCATACATAGGTAAACTTCCATAGCTTTCAGGGTATTTAGCCGTCTCATCTACTTCACGTAGGTACTGTATTGTACGTTCTATCTATAGGTACAACGTATAGCTGCCAGTATTTAGCCCTCTCATCTCAGCCCTGCAGGAAGGCGGTCGCGGCACATTAATCACAAGACAAAGGGATGTATTGTTGCAACGCTGTTTCAGAAGGGCTGTACCTGCGACCTTGGGCTCTTGAGTTATGTACCCTTGGTGGTGGGTTTTGTACGATATTTTGTGGAGAGCCTCTTTGTCTAACATACTTGTATTTTACGTACTTTTTTTACTCGTAACATACGTGTGATATTTTTCAAAGGCAGATAATGTTTTGTTATTTTGTGTTTAGAAGCTGTTGATCACTGACTGACCTGCTAGATGATTTTTAGCCAATTTACTTCTATCATTACAGGATAGACCTATGATATATATGATGGTGATGAAGCTATTTTTCTTTGACTTCAACTGTACCTTCTAACTATGTACCTTCCGCGTTACAATATAGATAATAAGTAGAATAGTTGTTATTAAACTAGATAATTGAAACGCAAGCAAAGTTTAAAAAAACCGACTTCACCGCTTATATTCTGGTTTAGCTTGATCGATTTCGATAAAGTTTATATGAGACCACCTCTGAAGTATAATCTACCAAACAAAAAAAAAGCATTAAAATCGATAAATAATTGGCGGAATTATCAAGTAACATATAATATAATAATTAAACGCAAGCAAAGCTTAAAAAAAACGAAACATATTTTATGTATTAAACACGCATTATTGACTATAACTCAAAAACTAGAGATCAGATCTTGATCAAATTTCAATCGGGCCACATGAAAAGAACCAAGCACCAGCTTTCAAATAAAAAAAAAAATCATTAAAATCGGCTCACAACGAAAGAAGTTATGAGTTAACTTTTGAAGTCGGTTAAACGAGAACATCGTTTGACGTGACATTTGACGTCCACAAAATAGGCATTATTGACGATATTTCAAGAACTACTGATCAGATCTTGATCAAATTTAAATGGGACCAATTAGAAATCAACATCTTTCAAACTAAAAAAAAGATTTCGAAATCGGCTCACTTGGAGACAAGTTATGAGTTAAAACATAAAAAAAATACAGTCGATTTGAGTACCTTCTCCTTTTGGGAAGTCGGTAAAAAAATCAACATAACCTCCTTTTTTTAAGTTGGTTGAAAATGCATACTTTTTATTGACAAAAGTAATAATCTATTTAATGTGACTGATTTATGAATTAATAATAATTGAAACGCAAGCAAAACTTAAAAAATCCACTTCACCGCTTGTGTTTTGGTTTGGGCTTGATCGATTTCGATAATATTTATATGGGACCACCTCTGAAGTTCACCTTATAAGCAGCAGGTGTCGGGTTCGATTCCCGATGAAAACACACGTTTTCTCAGAGAGAATTGTGTTTCTGGTTGTTGGTGTGATTGTTTGTGTGATGTGAATGTTTCCACTCTCGACGCAAGTAACTGAACTTAGTGTGGGCTTTTTGAGCGTGTAAGCGTTATTTTATTACATACTAGCCGTATTCCGCGGCTTCGCCCGCGTTAATTAAGTAAAAAGTAGCATCTATAAATAGTCAAACGCTTGTCCCCTATCTCACCTAATCGTAAGCGACGATGCGGTGAACGATTTACGTCTGCCTGTACGTTTGCCTAAAAGACTGATGCCTTTTCACGCGTGATTTACAGATTCTCATATTGCCTTCTCCTGAAACATAATAATTTAAAACTTACAATTTTATTATATATACCATACAGTATTTCTGAAAGTTTAGCCTTTAACATCAAAGACAGAGAACTGTGAAATTAATTTAGCAGACCTGATACCTAAGCAACTGTAATACAGTTTGCTAAAGTTAGATTACGATGATCTACTCCATCTAACTATGATGAATCGGGACCACCCGATATTCTGATGCTAGGGCTGGTACATTTTAAAGTTAATTTTTTTAAATATAAACGCTTTTGCACTCACGACCCTATTCTAAGTTCGAAGACTTGTGTCGTGGGTGCCGCAAACATTCACATCACACACATAATCTGTGTTTCTGGTTCTGGTGGTTATTGTGTGTGAGATGAATGTTGTCAGCACCCACGACACAAGTAATCGAACTGAGTGTGGGG
The DNA here is from genome assembly GCA_948107665.1 of Lomographa bimaculata. Taxonomy (NCBI): domain Eukaryota; kingdom Metazoa; phylum Arthropoda; class Insecta; order Lepidoptera; family Geometridae; genus Lomographa; species Lomographa bimaculata. The sequence goes on along the minus strand of OX403589.1, from coordinate 19,980,782 downwards.
CTGTGAGTGTGAAAGCGTTTATGTTTATGTAATCGTACCCAGAACCAGAAACACAAATTTCCCTTGAAGAGAGAACTTCTACTATAGTGATAAATTTAGAAAGGAAAAATTATCGCTTGAGACGGGACTATGGCCGCGGCCCGCGGGTTCAAATCCCGTCTCAAGCGATTATTTTTCCTTTCTAAATTTATCACTATAGTTCTGCCTAGCATGGCTAATGCTATATAAATAAAATCAAGAGAACTTCTACTGTCCACGGGGAATCGAACTCAATATTAAGGGGATCGAATCCAAGGGAATGTCGCGTGGATTTGCCGTAATTAAGTAGAAGCTTTCTTAAAATTATGATTCATAAAACATTCTGATCACTCACACAATGCAACCAGAACCAGAAACACTAATTTTCCTTCGGGAGAGAACTTGCGTTCCCGCCGGGAATCGAACCCTGCTTAGTATGCAAACGCGCACCCAACTAAGCAGTTCTAATATAAATTATAACGTGGAGTAGGCTGAAGTCAACCTTCAAAATTTATTGTTATATTAAAAAACAAACAAAACGCCATCCCTATCGGCAATATGAGAGGAGCAGACAAGGCATAAAACTTGGAAATCGCCGGACGGTGGATCGCTGTTCTGTCAATAATTGATAATGGATGACGTCATTACGTCAGCGTGTGATTGATTGGCTGTTCCGGTCCCCCCACTCCTGTGATGGAGCATTACAGGCTATTTAAAATGCTAGGTCTACGAGGTAATGGAATGTAGTTCCTGTGTAAATATGTCAGGATATGACGTGTCAACGTTACTTAACAAAAAATTGTGTAGCGAATTTCGGCTTACATTTTATACACGGTTCTTTAGTATTTTTTTATGTGTGATAGCTAGCGTTTGACCTCTATCTCACTTAGTAGTTAATGATTTTGTCATCAAAGATGAACGCTAGGACCAGAATGGGACTGGCTCTCAGGGATAACTGCCGGACACCATATGGTACATGGTGACACATTTTTCTTCACGTTTTTTTTATGCTGGATAGGTAATGACCGCTATCTCACCGGGCGAAGATGAAAAAAATAAAAAATGAAAAAAAAGTGTAAAGAAAGAAGAAATAGGGTAAAATTATCACCATGGATAGGATCTATATGATGAAATAAGGATTAAATCGGCTTCAAAATCTGTGACATCGGTATACCTTCGTAGGTACATTAAAATACATCAATTAACATATAACAAATAATTTCATTAAACCATAAACGCGTTTTGTGAGAAACTGGTATCTATTGTAGGTTTAAAACAATATGAGACTTACAACTTATACTTTATCAAGTATCAAAAACTTAGTCTACGAACGTCATCTGTTTATGCTTAACATATTTCCAATTCGCTCGAAGGGTTTCGCTTTTTCAATCATCATCTGTTCTGCGATCATTGACCTGTTTACAGGGTTTTCTGTCACCCTACAGAAGTCTAAGATATAACGGTTTATGTACGTTATACATTTATTATGATTTATGATGATTGATTGATTTCTGTGATAATATTAAATCGAATAATACTATACTAAAATTAATAAACACAATGATTATATAATAATTCTTGTCTCGTATTTATCTTTCTTTCTTATTTGTAAACAAAGCCTAGCAGTGTAAACAAAACCTTATTTGTAAACTCAACCTAGATATGAATCTGAATTTATATATATATATGATTATATATATATGATTATATATATATGATTATATATATATGAGATAGGTAAACGTAAGACAACATCACATTTTTACATTATTGGCCGCTTATCCACTATTTTTACTGTTTCTATGCTAATATCCGCTCGAAGCGTTTTGCTTCTACATTTGAAGGAGTGGAACTCACTGCCCTAGTCTTTGCTCCCCGAACAGTATCATCTGGGAGTCTTCAAGTCTAGAGTGAATATGTATCTTCAAGTTAAGCATGTTTCATCTTCGGCCGCATTATCACTTTCCATCAGGTGAGATAGCAGCCAAATGCCATACCTATCGTTCACAAAAAAAAACCAAGTGGTCGAGATCCTTTCAGTCGAGACGACTACCGGCTCGAAATCGATTGCGTCGCTACAATTTGGGATGCTTTTAATTCCACCATCTAGAAAAACCTCTCATGCTTATCTCCATTGTACTGTTATCAGCCGGGGGCAGTAAGTCCAGTAAATCAGACGGGGGGGACAATAGGCCCGACGTTGATCGATTGATCGTCCTACTGTAACGTACGTTCTACTGCATATAAAGAAATGTTTTCGTAATGCCTTGCCCGATTTATGCTTTGAGTGGATTTTTGCTTGATTTATTTATTGGCTTGCGGTTTTTGGTTTTGTGGCTGATCGTAAAAGTATGTAGCGTTATTATTTATGATGAAGAGTTCTTTTTAGGAAAATTATAAAATTTTACGGATAAAAGTCCTTGTTGTTTTGAGCTGCAAAAAAAACGTACAAAAAAATACCTATTGTGGCTTAGTTTTTTGTTTAAAAGATGTGTTGATCAAGTGTTTTTTTGCTATGATTAGTAAAAATTGGTCGAGCCTTTTACATAAAGAGGGTCGGGGGAATTTTCAAAATTTTGAAAGTTGTTACATTTAGAAGCTACGAAAAATATGTATTTTTTTAACAATTAAGCTGTTTGTACCGATTTGGGAATGAAACGATACTACGACGAGTCTTGTTAGTTTGCATTAGCTCCATCCAAATTTTACGTTCATCGATCGTACGTCACCGCGTCATACACAGTTAAATCGTCGACAGTTACCATCTTTTGGTGCATCTTCTGGTTAATAGTCCCTATTTGTTTTTTTTTCATTGCAGACTAAGCAAACGTTTGACTAGGTATCATCACACCTGATGGATAGTGATGATTTACTCTAAGGTGGAGCACGGTTGCTCAGTAAATACCTATTCACTACTTAGGTACATACAAATTGATACTGTTCAACATTCATACTGTTGAAGATATAAATTGTACCTTTCGAAAAAAATCTCGAAAACAGCTTAGTCATGCTGATTTTATTACGTCTTCAAATGTGTATAACTTTTCTGGAACTTTATTCATAGTAACAACATAATTTAAGTAGCAATTGTACATTACATTAAACTAAAAACTAAATTAAAATTAAACAAAAAAAACTATAATTAGATATAAATATGTACAAAACTTAATCTAATAGTCCGCTACCAGTAGGCAAAGTACCCAAAATGCTGGCAGCATTGCCACGTTGAATGGCAATACTCAATCTCTGTCCAAAATATTTGCCAGCATTTTGGTCACGAGTTGCTTCGACCAAACGCTTTGTTAATTCATTGTAGAATGTTTTTTTTTTTTTTTTTTTTTTAAAAAAAAAAAAAAAAAAAAAAAGAATGTATGTGCTCCCGGTCCCCACGGTCCCAACATCTCAACCCCAAAAGGCACAAATATATAACCACTATCAAGATTACTATATTTGCGCCTTTTGAGAGTCTCTGCTGATTCAGCCGCAACACCAGCCTTATTTTTAGTTCCAGAAAGATGAGACGGTGCTAGGGTGTCTACGCAAGTTGCATCCCAAACCAAAGGCCGTCCCATCTTCCATGGAATCAGGGTCATTCCGTCAGGCCTTTTACCGTCATCACGCGCTAGACCATTTGGTTCCAAAATAGCCGCACAGTTGGCGGTGGTAAGAGCCCGACGTATGATATCATTAAGACTCGTGTGGCGGGGAATACGTCCTGCACTCCTAGAGCAAGACAGACCGTGATGACCGAGCCGGTCAACAGCAGTACCGCACTGACAGCGGTGTGGAGCACAACACGATGCGCCTAATCGAAGTGATGCTGCGATACGGAAAGCCGATGAATCCAGCAGCGTTCCCGTATTTGGCGATGGGAGAGCCTGTAGCCACAGACCTGATTCCCACTCCGAACTTGCAAGAAGACGGGCACGATCTGCGGAACTCAAGCACGTTTGAAATAAATGATTCCGTACTTTGTCGCAGAGCGGCCCGTCCCAAAGCTTCTGAGAAGACAGATTTTCTGGGAAATCAGTGCCTGAACAGGCTACCAACCACGCTTTCTTGGCCTCGTCTATAAATGATATTTTTGTATTAAATGGTAGAGCTACTTGTAAAATTTTATTAGTCAATTTTTGAGTACTGTGTACTGATGACAAGAAAGCGGGAAGGGCGACTCCCGAAATTGATCGAATGCCAAGGCCTCCCAAACGCACTGGCAGTGAAGCTTGCAACCACGCTCTCTCGTCTAAATTCATATTCAAAATAGATGCCAATGTGTTTTTGACAATGTTGTCTAAATTTTGAATAATATGTTCATGTTTCCATAGCTGGCAACACCGTAAAGTATATGTAAATTTTGGGACAAAAAGACAGTATTTGAGTATTGTGAAGGCCATATGAGTATTAATTTTTAGTAGACGATCTGAACTCTTTTGTTTTTTCTCATCAAAAAATGAAGGGAATGATTCGTTAAGAATAGGGGAGCCCAATAACCGAAGGGATTGTTTGTTGATAATTTGAATATTTGGAGCTAACGAGTTAAATTTTTGAATTACTTGGTCTCTTTCTGTATATTTTTCGGAAACATAAAGTTCACATTTTGAAAAATTTAGTTCTAAGCCAATTTTTTGGAATTCGTCTATGAGAAGACGAAGATCTTCAAAAACAGTATTTACATCGCCACCTAAAGTCCCATCGTCCAAATACCAAACATTAAGTTTGGAGCGAAGTTGTTGGATAATGGGATGTACAGACAGACCAAAGACTGCTGGACCCAATGGGTCTCCTTGCTGACAGCCTACTGCTGATTTAATTTGGTTGCCATGATATGTTAATTTTGTGTAAGAACCATAACACTGCCAAAGAAAATTGTACAAATTTGGAATTTTATCCTTTACTTGCGTCAAAAGGGCTCCTCTATCCACCGAATTGAAAGCATTTTTCACATCCACTTTCAATAAAACCTCTCCACAATCCTCGTTCAAAAAAGTTCTAACTGAATGGACGGCGGCTTCACAACCCCCTCGCGAGCCAAACCCTAACTGCAAAGGCTGAAATAGGTCAGCTAGATGCGTAGCTGTTTTCCTGCAGCAAATTTTTGCCGCAAGGCGTCGGTAAGTCATACCAACCGCTATTGGTCTGATTCCGCCATCCTTTTTTTTTAAAGCGCAGAGATTAGCACCGTAAAGAATATCAATAATGTCACTGTTTACTCGCCCAGACATCATCAGATTAACTAAAGCCGTCAGGTCCCTCAATAAGACTTCGCCAGTTTCGCCGTTTCCGCCACACAGCAAATCTTTCAAATGTTGTGGCGTAAGCGCGTCTAAACCACCAGCGGAACCGCTTTGGAAAGACATGACGGCTGCGAAAACATCCAGGGCGGTAGCTTCTACAGTGACATTTGACTCTTCCGGTGCTTCAGGAAGCTGGAGGTCTGTTCTTGGAGGTGGATGTTTCCCTTCTCAAACAGAGAGTGTTTCAGGGGTTGCAGGCGCAATTGTGTCACTTGAAAATAGTATTCGGGCAGCTCCTTTTATATCGCCGTCACCCAGTTTGCTTTCCACGAGTTTATAGGTAGCAGACTCAGTGTACGGTTTAACAGTAATTTTTGAATTTTGAATTGTCGCCAAGGTATTTTCCAAACAAGAAAACTGTCCTTTTTGGGCACTGTACTCTACGCAGTTTTCCTTAACCCTATTGGTCAAAGATTTGTTGTTGAAAGGATCACGACTGACATAAAGTACGGAATATGGAAAGGACAATAAATGTTCCCAACTACATTTTGAATTTTGTGTAACTACATTTCGAATGGCTTGTGCCAAAGCAGAGGCAACAGAAAGGCGTGCACCTCGAGGAATTCTTTTTAGTATTGGTTTAGAATGTTTGAATTTCGTTAATGTTTGCCAAAATGGTTCTGGGTTATAAATTTCATTGTTAGACTCAAAATTCAAGTTCGAATTTGGGGCCGAAAGTGACAAAATATTATTGCTTTTGTGGCATTTACCTTGGTGTATTTTCAAGCCTTTCTGTCCCTTAAAATATCGTACCTGGGAACATTGTGAGCACTGAACCAGATTTTCTTGTGACACAAATTGATTGTCCGACTGAGCGCATCGTGACATATCCACCGTGGCAGTTTGTATTTTATATACACTTAAAACGTAACATAATAATAAAACTATACATATTAAAAATAAAACACAAAAACACATACAAAAAATATAAAATAAAAGTCACTATTATTTATGTCAAAAATTAGAATAGCGCCCATAGAACATGTAAGCACCGCGTCTGGGGGCTATTGTTGCAGAAGAGTACTTTTCTTATCTCTTATTGTCTAAGCTTGAATTTCCATGACAATCATCAATGGCAGATTGCCCTTTCCATAATTAATCACGATAATCGTTTTTGTCGAGTGTCCCACACAAGACACACATAAAACAACATATGTACAGATTAGCACAAAGACATCCAAGCTGCGTAACCCCGACATTTCACCCTCTATCATTAGGCCCTGTCTACACTGGACCAAAGGTGACGAAAGTTACCATTTAAATTCCAACACAGAATCGACTCAACTCGCAATTCTCCGAAACACAACCTTATTTCTAAAGTCTTAAAGCTCAAGGCTTAGTACTGTCAGTGTCCGTAACTTGTACAAACCGCTACAATGAGGTGTTAAACACAGCCCGGGGCGGCTCGCATCGGCTAAAACTGGATAAAACCAGATAATACCGGCGCACGCGTATACTGCTGGATCTATGTTTGGAGCCAATTGTCATCCTGACGAAAATTGCATTACATTTCCCATTGTCATTTCGGGGATTGTAAACAAAGATTGAAACTATGTTGTAGGTAATTATGAAGTATGATGAAGATTAAATTACTGTCAACATTTTGTTGCCGTTAGCTAATTCATTTACAAAAAGTTAGAAGTCTGAAAAATTTAATAAGACCTTGGTTATTTATCAAAAAAAATTGGACACGTATTTTTTTTGTCAATTAAACAATAAATGACGCAGATACAGAGCATTAAAATTCCGCGTGACGTCACGCCTTACACTTTTTACCAAGGCGTGACGTCACGATTCCCGGTGGAAACACAAGTTTTCTCCCCAAGGGGAAATTTATATATCTAGGTGTGGTTGTGTGTGTGATGTGAATGTTTCCGGCACCCACGATACAAGTCGTTGAATTTAGTGTGTGGATGTGAGTGTGAGAGCGTTTATATATTGGATATAAGATTATTTTTCGTGCTACTCTCAGTGGTCCTTTATTTCTGAGGATCGGGGTTGTGACCACATTTTCCAATAAATAATATTCTGTTCTAAAACTAGTGAAAATCTTTCAAGTATTTTCTATGAAACTCCTTGCGTGGGCAACACAATGCCCTACTGTAGCCCTGCGACCCTCCACGGGATTACCGCATTATTTTCTAAAATTGCAAGATCTCACCTATATTTTTCCTTTGTCATAATGAAAATCCTTTGAGTAATCAGTCAGTGATGTGAGCAAATGTTCGAAGAGAGATTGACGGACTCCATTCTTTGTTATACGGAGGTGAGAGGAAGTATAATGCACGCTAAGTATGTCAGTATAGATTACTGCGCCAAATAATTCAGAATTCTGGTTTGGAATTGAAAAAACACTTTTAGATGAAAATAATAATTAAACGCAAGCAAAGCTTAAAAAAACCGACTTCACCGCTTTATCTTCGGAACTTTGATCATATTAGATGTACTAAACACGCATTATTGAAAATATTTCAAGAACTACTGATGAGATCCTAATCAAATTTAAATGAGACCAATTGGAAAGCAACATCTATCAAAGAAAAAAAAAAATTTGGTTTACGTGGAACGAAGTTATGAGGTTACACACATAAAAAAATACAGTCGACTTGAGTAGGTACTTCTCAAAGGAGGAAGTCCTCCCTTTTTGTGAAGTCGGTAGAAAACAAGCTTTTGGTGCCATTCTGGTCAAACACTGGATCCATAGGAACCAGGTGCAATCTATATTTATAAAGATTTGGCTGGGAAATTGATAGAGTATACACGGGACCAAAATACTACAAAATAAAGGAGGTTCTCAATTCGACTGTTTGTTTTTTTCTTTTGTCCTGTATATGTTAAGCAATATCTCCGCCAATTATGAATCGATTTTGATGATTTTTTTTATTTGGTGGTGCTTCCTTATAAATTTTATCGAAATCAGTCAAGCCAAAACCAAAATATAAGCGATGAAGTCGGTTTTTTTAATCTTTGCTTGCGTTTAATTATTTTTTACATCATCACTTTCCATCAGGTGAGATTGTGGGCAAATGGTGGTCAAAGTCAGTATCCTTACTTACTTACTATAATATTATAAATGCGAATGTAACTCTGTCTGTCTGTCTGTTACGCTTTCACGTTAAAACTACTGAACCGATTTAAACGAAATTTGGTACACAGATAGTCTAGAGCCAGGCTGCGAAAGGACATAGGCTACTTTTTAACCCCTAATTCTGGCTGGTCCGGGACTTACGCGGGCAAAGCCGCGGGGCGTAGCTAGTAAAAAATAAATCAGATTCAGATATACAGTAAGAAACAGTCATAAGCATTTAGTATTCTATTACGTAAATAACCAAGTCAGCTTAGTAATTAAATCTCGCTGTACAACGAGGCAATGCAGCATTGCCTTGCTTTGGGCACAGATGTACCGGATGTTCGAATATTTTGTATTGACTTATATAAATACATTCTATGAACCAGCCATCTTGATGACATCACTGTCGACCAACGATTTCTTTATGTTATGCGGCCTTAAGATGAAGTGGTCAAAGATGGTGGACACGCTAAGCATATAATAACTTTAATCACCTCTTAACTTTTATTGTATTTGCTTGGCTCTACCAAATAAGGAATTACTTCGGTCCAGAGTAAACGGTGTACGTACACTAAGAAAATATTATAAATACACATCCTTCTCCTTTTAAAGCGAGTCATAAGCAGGTTAAAACTCTTATTAAAAACTTTGTGTTTAAAGATTTTTTTACTAAAGCTACCTTTTACCAAATAAACTCCTAAACACAACCTCTAGCAAAACATGTTTACAAGATGTAAACTTCGAAAGATTCGCGTCACACTTGAGTGCATTTAAAAACTTGCTTTATACTCTGCCAGGGGTAGGTGGAGATATAACTTTGAGGGTAGTTCGAAATCTTTGGGTTATTGTGTAAGAAAGCGCTTTGAACTATGCACGTCTTTGAGTACTCGTCAGAACATATTGTGTACTATTCACAACAAATAATCCTTATCCATCATCCGTACAGTGAAGGAGTTGACGACCCAGTTGGCGCAGTGGACAGGTGTCCGCCGTCTGCGCCGTGGGTCCTGGGTTCGATTCCCGGCAGGAGAACAAATTCCTTCCCAAGGGATATTTGTGCTTCTGGTTCTGGGTGTAATGTGTGTGTGATGTTAATGTTTCCGGCACCTACAATACAAGTCTTTGAACTTATTGTGGGGCTGTGAGAGTGAAAGCGTAAAAAAAAAAGGCGTAAACTCATTGTTCGCATCTTTGTTTCCCAAACGGCATAATCTGGTAGTCTTTAAATCTAGATTAAATTTGTATATTCTAGGTAAGCATGTTGCATCCTCGGCTGCATAGTCACTTTATATCCTCATTTTTTATGATCAAGCATTAATCTAGCATTAAAAAATTAGACTACTTTATGCTACTTATAATGCTTCAGGATTAGACTACTAATAATTATCTGTGCTTCTAACATTATCATACGACATCAATAAGATTCTCAATAGTAAGAGTATGATAAATTACATTCTACCAATTTGGTAGAATCGAATTTATTCAAGGAAAAAATTAGATAAAAAACATGAAGTCGTGACATGTTTAACTATGATACAAAGAGGTATATTTTATATAATAACTAGCTGCGCCCCGCGGTTTCACCCGCGTTGATAATTATGAAAAGTGATGATGATGATGATGAAAAATAGATGTTGGCCGATTCTCATAGATACCGGATAAGCACAAAAAATTTCATCAAAATCGGTCAAGCCGTTTCGGAGGAGTATAGCAACGAAAACTGTGACACGAGAATTTTATATATTAGATATATAAAATATACCTCTTACTGCACGAAAATATGCTAAGTCCAATGTGCTCTTCCGTGCTGTTAAGTGCTAATAAAATGTAACTCATATATATATATATATATTTAGGTTATGTCCCGCAGCTTCGCTGGCGTTAATCGTGATTCGTAGTGAAAAAACATTTGACAAAAATTTTCGCTGCATTTGTAAAAACAACGTCTATTAGCTTCAAACCCCCATCAGTCAGCCATTGTAAAAAGTTGGTCTCATAAAGATGCCCAAAACAGTATAACTCGTTCTAACTTCCAACAAAAATATTATGCCATATTTATGCCAACCGCTATCCGAAGCCAAATAAATCTGAATTGCCCGAACAAAAGTGCAGAAAGCATAATCCTTCTGTGGCTTCGGTCGGGGTGGGACATTATCGCGAACGTGCAGCGACCATGGCAGAATTCGACACTTTATCGACGCGTCGCATGTCCACCAATCCTTCATTGTTTTTGTAGCGCGTGTAACACGACTTTACTTTTTAAACGATAAAAAATCGTTACGCTGTTTGTACTTTTTTACTTATTTCTTTATGATCCTACCAAGCAAGCATTTGAACATGCTAGCCTAGAAAATACCTATTCGCTCTTGACTTGAAGACTCCCAGATTATACCGTTCGGGGAACAAAGACGATAGCAGTCAGTTCCACTCCTTCGCTGTATGGATGATAAACATAGAAGCGAAACGCTTAGAGCAAACCGGAGGTAAATAAACCATAAATGACGATGACGTGATAGATGACGTTTGACAGTTTGTCTTGTTAGATGATAAATTGGGCATGGGCATTACTGCTACTCATTTATGTTTATATGTATATACTACCTATAAGGGCTAATTGTCTATATTTCTTAATCAAAATTAGAATTTTATACGTCTATATAGCAAATAGCAATTTATACGTGTTTGCATTGTCCGCTGGTGTATTTGAATGCGGGTTCGCCTTCCTTGCAGCGGATTTTGAGCTTAATACCCGATGGGAACAGTTTTCTTCTCGGAAAACTTTAATAAATTTCCCTCAGAGGCGTGGGTGTCGGAAACATTCACATCACACACACTCACACCCAGAACCAGAAATATTACCCTTGGGAAGAAAATTGTGTGAATGTACTTTTCGTAACTTTCCTTTAAATTTACCCCCAGCTGCTTTTTTTAAATGGTTACTCGCTCGCAGCCCCTCACAAGTTCAAAGACGTATTTCGATGATAGAAAAATTAAAATAACATATAGAATCCAGGACCAGAAATACAAACACCTTGAGGCAGAAAAGTTGTTTCTGTCGGGAATCGAACGCAATACCCACTGCTTAAAAGACAAACGTGCAATCAATTAAGCCAGCGAGCTGTTTGGAGCAGCGTTCAGTCTTAGATTATACGATCTCTGGTCAATTGTGCCCGTCTCATGAAAAAGCAAATAAATACGCGTGAAGCGTTGAATGGCATTCTAAGCATTCCCAACATGTCATAGCAGGCATTCGTTTTCAGCACTATTGTTGGTATAATAATAGTGAAATAGTATTTCAACTATGCTTACTATACTATACAGTCTTGCTGTTAAAACTTACGAGTTACCGCGTAATTTTATACGACCCTATTATTATTATTATTATTATTATTGTTGATACACTGAGCAGCTTATTAAGCTGATACGTGTATATCACTTTTGTGCACTTTTTTTTTTAAATGTTTGTCCAATCTATTTTTGAAAGAGTTTATTGAGGGAGCACTTATCTCTGTGGTAGCATATTCCACACTCTAGCTATGCGGTTCGGCAAGAAGTGTTTTCGGGGATTGCTTGCACTTGCATGTTTGATCAGTTTCCTGGAATGCCCTCTCAGTACCTTGTACCTTGTATTTGTATTAAAATAAAATTTTAAATTTATATTTTGTAGTGGTCTCTTTTGCAGAGTCTCCCCTGGGGCAGAACCCGTCATTGCCTCTCATTCAACCGCTAGCAGTAGTGTATAAACATTATTGTTTTTCAGATCGATGGCAATGTTTCCAGTGAAATTACAGTACATTGTCCATTTTGAACTAATATAATGACTTAAGAGGCCGTGGAGTCTTGAAACAAGTCTATAGGCTGTCTCTGTTTAACTGGTAAACTGTGCCCATGCTTGATGCGATAGCACTACCGACCAAACAAATTATGATAGGTGCCGTAATACCAAAAATTATGAATGAAAATGTAATGTTTAGCCATTGTTTTTTGCATTAATGCCATTAATGCCTTGAAATGATAATCTATGTTTCTGTTGTAATGACAAAAGAAATGTGTTAGGTTTTAATACAAAACGAATAAGTTAAAGATGTGACATTAACGTTGTAATAATGTGTGAAAATCATTGGTTTATATTTCGTTTTAGGTTATTATTTTGGAATAAAAACTATCCAGGAACCTAGATTAATATGTTTTTAATCTCAATAATAGCACAGGATGGTGATAATAGGCTTGAATTATAAATGATTTCGGTATTACGATTATATGGGCAAATCGACCGCCGCAGGCCCCTTAACTAATATTAAAGTTTAAGCTATAAATGACATTGAACTATAACCAAGCGTGACTCTTACCATCAGGCAACTTACTTGTTTGTAGCGACTCTGAATTCATAAAAAAATCTGTCAAATATGCTCAGAATGTCTGTTGGGTGGTTTCGGTTATAAGGTATCGGTTCGATTCCCGACGGTAACACAAGTTTTCTCCCTAAGGAAAATTTTTGTTCCTAGTTCTGGTATTGATTTTGTGTGTGATGTGAATGTTTCCGGCACTCACGACACAAGTCATCGAACTTAGTGTGGGACAGTGAGTGAGAAAGCGTTTATAAAAAAAATGTGGCAACTACTCTTTTGTCGTAACGTAGGTATTACCATTGCGATACAGAGAAGTAATTCGTCACTTTCCATCAGGGGAGGTAGCGGTCAAATGCTTGCCTATCCAGTATGTAAAAAAATCAAATGCCGACAATAATGGGCATGCGGCCCACTGTCTTAGGCTTGAGCACCTAAGTTACCTATGAAATAAGGGTTCTGTTTTCTGTTTACTTACTGTGAAAGATTGATGAATTTGTGGCTTTAAGTAAGCTCTTTAACTGTATAAATGTATTAATTAAAAGTAGATATTCTATGGTGAATTTAGTTGCATGTGGTTATAAAAATATATATATTACCTGTATAAATAATTTAATCATGTGTCGATGATCCGCACAAACCAAAGATGCGAATTCCTTTTTCGACAAATAGTACAAAATTCATTTAAAAACTGTCAATCATAAGAATTGAATGCAAACAGACCTTTATAATAATATTATGAGAATTTCATACAAAGCGAAGTACTAAAAGCGTTTAAAAGATTTATAGGCTATATTGTCGACGTACAAAAGAAATATATATCTAATATATAAAATTCTCGTGTCACAGTTTTCGTTGCCATACTCCTCCGAAACGGCTTGACCGATTTTGATGAAATTTTTTGTGCTTATCCGGTATCTATGAGAATCGGCCAACATCTATTTTTCATCATCATCATCATCATCACTTTTCATCATTATCAACGCGGGTGAAACCGCGGGGCGCAGCTAGTATATATATATACAAAAATATCATCAAGAGGTCATTGTTCCCTGAGAGGATCTGGGAGTCTTCAAATCAAGAGTGAATAGGTATCTTCTAGGCAAGCATGTCACATCTTCGACCGCATCATCACTTTCCATCAGGTGAGATAGTGGTCAAATGCTTGCCTATTCAGCATAAAAAAAAACAAACAAAACGCATTTTCTCGTATTCACACTCGTAGCTTCACACTAAGTTCAAGGACTTGTACATAATCATATTTATCATGCCGGGAATCGAACCCAGGACTTAATTCGGCGCAGAAGGCAGAGACCTACCCACTGTGCCAACTATAGAAAACTCTGCAAATACGTAACAAACAACTTTATCGCAGTGTAAATAATACTTATTGTACAAAATGTCAAAACAAAAACAAATGTCGTCTAGCCGCGTCCCTAAAACCAAAAAGGGGTGTCAAACCGTAGAATTAATAAAACCTTAATGCACAGAGAAGCTCTATGTTTTATTCCCTTTTTGTTCGGTTGCGTTTGACACGTGAGTGAAAGCCGAAAGCCCTGGGGGTTGCGCTTCTACGTTATTTCTACATGGTACGTGCGATGCGTGTGGCTGGATTTCAGGCTATATTGCCGCCATATTGCAAGCATTGGTGTATAAAATAGCAAAAAAAAAGCTTTTTCGGTCGAACTATCTGATACCTGCAGCTTCACTCGCAATATTCGACGACCCAGTTGGCGCAGTGGACAGGTGCCCGCCCACTGCGTCGTTGGTCCTGGGTTCCATTCCCGGCAGTAGCACAAATTCCTTCCCAAGGGATATTTGTGCTTCTGGTTCTGGGTGTAATGTGTGTGTGTGATGTTAATGTTTCCGGCACCCACGATACAAGTGTGGGGCTGTGAGTGTGAATGCGTTTGTTTGTTTGTTTGTTTGTTTGTTTAATATATAATGTAGACTATGCGTTATTCCAGGTCATCACACTTCACACTATTATTATAAACGCGAAATTTTGTGTGTTTGTTTTCTCTTCATGCTGTAACAGCTGAAAAAATGCCGCCGAGTCTCTTGCCAGGTTCTTTTTGAGATGGCTGTAATTTGGCGAATCTGGCTGTAGAGTCATTAACTTCATGAGTGCCTCTTTGGGACCCAAGAGAGTAAACGATTTTAAATTTTGACCGGATTTGGATAACATTTTGAATGTACATAGCTTATACCTAAGATTAATACAAAACGCTACTTTTCATAACTTGATAACCGCGAGCAAAGTCGGGGGGCACAGCTAGCAGTTACTACTACTTATACATACTTTAACAATGCTCTCCTACAAAAACATCAAAATCTCAAATCATGTGGATAAAGTTGTATGCTCAGGTATGATGGATGAGTACTTGAATGTAAATAGAAATAAATATACGTGCTACCCGTCAACATGAAAAGATTTTCCTTTTGTAACTTTTGCGTAGGTGACATTGAAGTTACAGAAAATTAAGTATGTTTGTTCCAATCTGACTTCAAATAGCTGAAGTTTTGAGTTGAGTTTTTGAGTAATATAATTATAATAAATAATATTAAAGTAAAATAAATTTCAACTCGCTTTGCACCAACTAACTGTCTGAGGTTATTTGATTAAACTTCGATTACTGTATTGGTAAGTTAAACTTTATACAGGAGGGCTTTGAAATTTTTTACTCAACTTTTTTAATAAATAATATCAACAAAAATTTTTTTATGGTTGTTTAATTATTTTATGATTATCTGAGTTTTACGATTATTGTTTTATTTCTGTTATAGTTTTTGCATAATATGTTTTTTGCTGTATAATCATGGAACTTGTGTGAAACAAAAATATATTATCATTATGGCATACACTGACACTCATTATACTTTTCACAAATTAATGTATATATTTATAGTAGTAAATTTCAAGAAAATATCGCCCTAAGCCTTGGGTTTGAGTAGCTTAGTCATTAGAGCAATAGGGCATGAGACTCTATGGTCGCAGGTTCAATACCAGTCTCTAGCGGAATTTTTTCTTTCTTAAATTTACTAATTTAGTTCTGCCTAGCATGGCTAATGCTATAAAAACAAAATCATACGAATATATGCCTAACACTCTTTTAAATTAAATAATATATATGCCTAAAACCCCTTTTATCAAGCGTGTACAAAGAAAATCATGCATGACTCTGTACTTCTAAAATCTCAGATTGACCGGCACCCTATCACACTGCACCGTAATCCATAAAAATAACAATCAGATGACTCTCAGTTTCCTCTGATAGCGTACGTCCATTAAAACTTCAGCCCTTTATTTAGCGAGGGGGAGGAGTAGGGGGAGAGAGGGTGCAGGAAGATCCGGCAAGTACAAGTTTAAGCCTCCGTGGAAACTCCGGGATGGTTTTTGTTGGTTCAGTTTTTAGTGTAACTAGGGCAATGCAGTATGATGTATGATTGTTGTCGGTTACACACTACGTGTAATTACAAAAGTATTTTGAATGGTAAAGTGTACTGTGATGTATACTAGTCGTTCGCGCCGAACTGAGACACGAGACTCACGCCTACATTTTGCCTCATAGAGAAAAACTTTTGAGGTTACTTGCTTATAACTAGTTTTCTATATAATAATTGTTTGATTTCTGTATTTGTTGTTCAAGTACAAGTTATAAGGGATAATATACGTAAGTTTCAGCGATCAGTGTGAGTCAGTTTTTGAGATAGACTCCGGGACTAAATAGGTCTAAAACAGCGACTTTGGTGGTCTACCAAATCGTTATTTTCCAACATAGTTTTTTTTTAAAACGATTTCGTATTTGTCGAGCCCTTTTCAACGATACTTCACAAAGGTAGATAAAAATTAAATAATATTTTGCTCCCCACTTACATGTATGGGAGTCACCTTAATATTTTTTCATTGATATAATTTTGAATGTAATTTCCGGCTTTGGGCCGTAGTTTTACATATTCTGTGAGAATTTGAAGTCATTCGCTTATATGGTTTAGACACAAAATGCCTCTGACAGACGGATGAACGGACAAAGTGCTGAACGACCTAAGTCAACTTAGAGATCTCGCTTCGGTCGATCAATTATTGTATACAAAGAAGCTAATATTATGCATTAGAATGAACTTTAGACACCTGCCTCTTCCGTGTCTCGTGATCACGTTCGATACTCAATCGAAACTTCGAGGTTGGTCAAATCTGATAAGATATGATGTCCGGAATAAGTCCCGATACATGACAACACAAAAAAATGATTTGAATTATATTGTATCTGCAGAAGGATGATTATTTTTAAGCGCGTTACTTTCATAGTAAGGAATTTCCATTGATGCAGAAAATTTGGTCACTTTTGTGTTTCTCACACCTGGATACATTGTACGAAAATATAGTCGTATTCTACCCTGAAGTAGAAAAATCTGTCGGTAAAACTGAATGCTGTACTTTGAAATCCAGTTATATATAGGTGTTTACCACCGTCAACCACATAATCACTTACGAATAGTTAAAATAGTGGTCAACTTCTAGCCTATCTGGGATAAAAAGTAGTAATGTAAAATAGGCAAATTTAATTTTTGAGGTAGAGATAACTTCTAATTATTTCTTTATAGAAACATGTGAAAAACAAACCTATACTATAAAACAAAAATTGAAATTTTTATTATTTCTTATTCTCTTAAAAATCCTTACTTTAAAAATTTATATTTAAAGACATCGCCACATTTAAACAATAAATCTACCTATACACCGACTAAAAATGTAATTGATTTTATTTATATAGCATTAGCCATGCTAGGCAGAAACTACACTTATCACTAAAAATGTAATTTCACACGAGCAATATTTTTGGCCGCCACTCACACCATCGCGACTTTCGAACGTATCGAACATAAAATGTGACGACGGGTCCTTTAACACGTCACGTGCACGCTCGTTTTCACGTAGCTGTACATGTACGTTCGAATGAATATTCCGTGCATTATTGACTCGTGTACTGAGGACGTGAACGTGTTCGACGATTTCTGAGAACTCGTATATTTGAACTAGTTTTTGCTAGTATTCATTTATTTTCCATTGTTTAACAGTCCTATCATACATAATTTTTGAAGCCGCAGAAAGTATCTAAAGTGTGTAACTTGTCTTAACGCCTGTTGATGAAGCAAATTGGTTTAATCCAATAGTATTATTAAACACAAACATAACGTAAACGCTTTTGAATCCCTATTTCCTATTTACCAGCTATCATAAAAAACCAACAAAAGTACAATTAAAATCTTCAAACTAATAACGCCATTTTGGATTTTTTCTAACCTCTCGTTTTTCAAACCAAGTCAGTTTTTATTCTATGAAATAATGTTTATTGTATTAAACTGGTATATTTTAATGCTATTATATTATAATGTAGTTTAAAAAGTTGTTTAAATTCGTACTTTTCCTATATATAAAACATATATAATTTTATTTTGATATACTTCGTTTTTGCAAAATTTTAAGTTATGCTATTAAAAACCAATACGTTGAATCCTGTGCCATAATTAGTTACATGACATTAGATAAATTAAAAAAAATGATATTTTGTTTGTATAATTGTTTGAAATAGTTTCTCTACATTCTATCACCCTATGATTTCATCACATGGTCTTAACATAATGGTTTATTTTATTTTTAGTTCGTGTTTTGTTCATTAAATAATATTATTATAAAAACGCATTAATTATATACTGTATTTAGAGAGTCAATAAAGCGTTTATTGTTCAGAAAAACAAAATCGAATATGAACTCGGTGATTAAAAACAAACAAACATTTTCATTATTTATGTTGAATACTTTTATTTTTAGTTTTGGTGTATAATTACTCTAAAACTGTAATAACGAACACTGATCCATATGAGGCCATCTATAATATATAGACTATCACTTTAAATCAAAGTTCTTTTAAAACATTCAGTTCAGAAAGCTATGGTTCAGATTTTAATTATTTAGGACGCGTAGAGAGATGCCTAGCGGAACGATCCTCTCTATAATTATAAACAACTATGAGCAATGTCTCTGAAATCATTATCATTTCTAAAACTTATATGGTCTGTGTCAGTGTTTTAGCCACCAAAACAATTCCCATGCATCAATTTAACTGGTTAAAAACTACAGAACCAAAACCAATTAAACATGAATATATGAGAGACACCTGGCGGATTTTCTAAAGCACATATAAATTAAAATGCTAATTGACCAATAAATCTCGGAGAATATGGTGCGTTTTCAAATATAATGTATGCAGATGCATAATCTTCTCGCAGTTTTATTCAAGCGTCTCCATTTTTCGAAGAGTATAAGAAACAGCGCAATAGTTTACTAAATACATTTTCCATATTTTTTTTGTAGAAATGATGTCAATTTCTTTTTTTTATTTTCACACTCACATCCCCACACTAAGTCCAAAGACTTGTATCGTGGGAGCCGGAAACATTCACATCACACACACATTACACCCAGAACTAGGAACAAATATGTCCCTTGAGAAGGAATTTGTGCTCCTGCCGGGAATCGATCCCAGGACCCAAGACGCACAAGGCGGACTCCTGTCCACTGCGCCAACTGGGTCGTCATGATGTGATGTATGTGGTATGCTGTTTATTTATGGAAGATTCGAAACTCATGTACTGTCGCCCTCACTCAGTGAGTGTTTTATTCAAGGTGAGGTCGTTTTAGGCGGCCGCATTTACACCGGCACGTATCGGTGTCAAGGCACGCGGGAAGCTCTGTTCTTATACTTCAGTACTTGTAATACTACTATTTCTTATGAGCTTTTAAGTCCAACGGAAGCTTTTTGGCACATTTAGATAATTTATTTTCATGTACTACTGAGGATCCATTTTGTAAGGTGTATAGTTTTTTTTAAAGTAAGCTATACTTTGGTTACAATCTTATATTGTAGTTAAATAAAACTCAAACTGTTTACTGCTTACTTTAGAATACAATTTGGAATCAGTTAAAGGTCCATTTATTTAATAAGCCAAACGATGAATTTAAAAATGAACGTTTAATAGTGAGTTGAGATCTCATAGGATTAACGCAGATAAAAAATTACAAGCAGATTATTTTGATTATAGACATAGTTATTATAATCAAAAGGTAAAAACAAAAGAATGATTGTTAGACAAACTTCATGACTCTTTTTGTTCTCCATGACTTTATCCCGCATTATTGGGCTTCAAGTCATGAAGTTTACGTTTGTTACCAAATCACCAACTACTTACAATAAGCGCACAAAAAGAGAAAATTCGAGATCATATATATACGTATGCTACTTTTATCCCATAATATGCAAAGCCGGTACGGTACATTACTTAAATTATAGTTTACTAATCTTTAAGAATAATAAATAAACGCAAGCATAGCTTAAAAAAATCCGACTTCACCGCTTGTATTTTGATTAGTATTAGTAGATTGATTTCGATAAAATTTATGTGGGACAATCTCTGAAGTATAATCTACAAGAAAAAAAACATCAAAATCGCTTCAAAATTGGCAGCGGTATCGCGTAACAAACATACAAAAAACAAAAAAAAACATACAGTCGAATTGAGAATCTCCTTTTTTGAAGTCGGTTGAAAACGTTTTGAAACGTTAGCAGTTAAGAGTACTTCTACGACCACATCTCTACTTTAGTAATCCAGTTTTTATTTGCGCATTTCGGTGTGTCACGAATCGTACAATGATTGAGTGACGGCTGCATGCCAGATTATGGTATTCGTCGGCTCCACATTCAGCCAGCTCCTGGAATGTCGGCCATCCCTTTTGATTTATGAATTCTTTTTGAGTTTCAGATGGTTCTTTATTTTGGGTCTGAAGTTCATCTGGTATTCGCATTCATTTATCCCTTTACATTTAGGACAGGTTCATTTTTCAGATGAGTGGATTAGTTTATAAAGAGCTTTTTTACGTAGGTGGGCTTAAATTTTAAGATTACATTATTCTAATTACTTATCACTGCTTTATCAATCTGATCTGCGCTTTTATCAGAAGCTTTCAGCTATTTGCTAGATCCCTAGTCACATCCCGGGTAGTTGATAAGGGAATGCCTATTGAAAGGTAAAAAAAAAACTGCCTAGGTCGGATAATATTTTTTTTTATTTGTGACAGGCTAGTGTTTGACCACTATCTCACCTGATGGTAAGTGACGATGTGATCGAAGCTGGTAAACACACTAGACCTGGAATACGCAGGCTCTCAAGGATAACTGCCGGAACACCGTATTTGGCTTGGCGGCAGACTTTCAACTTGATGGTGGTAAGCTACTTTGGTAACAAGCCAGGCGAGCAACTCACAAAATGCTCTACCACCTCTCAAATGTCACCTGATTAGCACCACCCGGGGACCACGTGTAGGGAGTCAGACTTAAGGGGTATCCTCCTACGGACGTGGGTGACTCAGCCCCCAATATTGCCCAAATATTGTTCTCAAGGCGGGAGAGAAAACAATTATACTTACTTAAAGCACGCGTTACATGTACCTACCTAATCATCCCATCATTTACTTATTTAAATTGTATAAATTGTGTACTTTTCTGATGCCTGTGGAGGCTTGTTAATGGCTTTTTTAAAATATAAGTTATGTTTATTTTATAATGATATCTGTAAGCCACCCAAATAAATAAACATAAACGCTTTCTCACTCATAGCCCCACACTAAGATTGATGACTTGTGTCGTGGGTGCCGGAAACATTCGCATCACACACTATCACAACCAGAACCAGAAGCACAAATTTTCCTTGGGTTGAAAACTTGTGTTCCCGCCGGGAATCAACCCTGATGCTGCTTAGAAGCCAAACGCTCATCGAACTAAGTCAATAGGCAGTTCAAATAAATAAATAAAACAATAACATGTATAAATTATGTATATTTCCGATGCGCCAAACAAACTTTCGCCTCACGTCGTCTTATGGAACCGCAGACACCGCGGAACTGCCGAAGTGTTGCAGTCTTTGTCACACCGCATCTTTGCCGCCGACCACAAATATGTGGTCCAATTACGCTACTCCGTTCTCATTAGCTTTGAAGCGACTTGGTGGACCTTTTGTCTTGCAATGAGGAAGTGACACTGCGGCCTTGCTGCGTTTACTTCGATCTTTAGTCTCTCTTATTAGCTATCGCTTGACCACAATATTTATCGCATGCTACATCTTCGGCTGCATCATCACTTTCGGACGGAAGTCAAAAGCTAGCCTACCCATAAAAATTTCACCACGTGAATGGGATTTTAAATGTCTGATGTTGGTAAGTGAGAATTGTGGTCGAGTGTGGTAAGCACCATATGTCTAGAATTGATATAGATCTGCCCTATAATAAAAACAAAGCTATCGGTACACCGTTTTGATTTGAAAAAATATATTTTTGTATTTTGGAATTAACTACAACTGAACAGAAAATTAATTGCTCTATTGCTCTAACCGCTGAGCTATCCAAGTCTTGCTACAAGCGCCGAATTTATGATTTCCTTACTAAATCCTATGGGGACGTGTGACGCCACATAGAGCATGACACTCTGTGGCCGTGGGTTCAATCCAAACAAAAAATGTATCGGTATTATTATTTTTATTACACAGTTACTTAGAAAAGTGCCAAAACTGCATCAAATTTCACTAGAAATACATTGTCGATTCCAAAACAACGACAAATATTAATAAAGTATTTATAGCCATAATTTCAATTTGTATTAGCTGAATGGAATAGAATTGTACTACAACTAAATAATTAATTGTATAAAGAACAATAATTAAAATAAAGTTTCACTTCATTCTTTCACACTGACCAATAAAATATAAACAATAAAGCATTGTCTCCACTCGCCTGCAAAGAATGGACTATTATATATAAAGCCGCGGTTGCACTAACGACGTAAGTTTTTCTATTTCAAAGTTGCAGGACAGATAACGCCCCAGTGATGCATTACATGTCAGGATAGAAGATAGCAATAGAACATTGAGAAATAAGGAAACAAAATAGTAGAAATCCTACGTAGAATCTTTGTAGACTGTAAAAGTTCTTCAATTAGTGGTAGGTAAGTTTTGTTTTTATTCGGATTAACTTCATTGACGATTACCGATCTACCGTTTCTAAAATTTTAAATATATATACAATGTGTCCAGGTGCGAACAACCGATATTTAAAGAAGCTATTTTTAGTCTTCTATCGAAAATTTCCCCTTACTATGCGTACCTCACCCTCATTGGAATGGCAGCCATTTTTTTGTTTTTAATGAAAATAGTAATAATACAAATACTAAAATGACAACAGATTTAGAAACATGGAAAAATAAATTTCTATGAAAGATACATTTATTTTTCATATATTTGTGGAATAATGTAAAAGCTGATTTGTTAAGGTATACCTAAGTTTTCATGTAATTTTTAAAGTTCAACAAATTTTCACAGTTTAAGCAACCAACCAAATGACATTAAATTTGTTAATATCTTAAACATATTTATAAATATATAAATTATGTTTCGTACAAGATCCGTACAGTGATTTTTTTATAAATTTAATATAGCAAGTGCCAAGTGCAGCTTTATACTCGTATGAAACCCGCAATATGCGAGTTAGAATCAATGGCAATAAACTGCCTTACATTTGGCTAGTTTTTATCATTTGTTGTTTAAATTTGGAGCTACATTTCATCATTTTTATCTATTATTTGAATATATGCATCATAATAGAAGATAATATTATATTCTGAAAGTTTATGCCCTCTATATATTACGGTACATTCATAAGATTTATCATTCCAAGGTCATCAATCATCAACATTCATCGGTTTGTAAGATGTTTCAGTTTACGTTATCATGGTGTTTGTAACGGTGCCAAAGTATGCTCTAAGAGAAAAATAAAAAAATACATCATAAATATACAATTTCCGACTTTGCTAATGTGAGTGACCATTGTCAGTTAAATAAAATCTTATTTACGATAGAAACAGTAAAAAGTAAGGACAGACAAACATACAAACAAGTTTAGGTTTAGTAATAAGGTCCGGTTTAAAACTTTTACCGACGGCTCCCTAAAAATTTAAAAAGTGTATCATCATCATCAGCTCATTTTGTTTTCACAGCTGGGACTGAAATCCTTGGGAGATAGCTAGTTTGGTTGATGCCACATGTCTTAAATTTTTGTGATTCTTGGACATCTTACTTTCCTATATTTTCTTTTACTTAAAGCGAGGGCAAATTCCGCGCATAATTTAAAAAGTAATTGGTGCAGGGCTGAGTGGGATTCGAATCAGGATGCATAGGATATAAACCCACGAAACACAGCCGAGCTATATTAGCTCTAACAAACTTCGAAATTCGTAATATGATTATGGAACTCGACACAGGTACAGTGGACAAATCTTTGCTCTTTACGTCATAATCATAATCATTTATTTACTTAAAATGTAGGTTAGTAAGATGGAAATGGTTAGTATAATACCAGATCCTCAATTCCCTATCTTTGTTGCAAACGGTTTCAATACTGAATTGACAAAACTCTTAAAAAATAAGGTTCATTTTTGTTTAATTCAAATAGAAACCGCGTGTAACAAAGAAACGTAATAGGGGGGCAGATACATTTTGCCGTGTCATGGTGTGCAAATTTTAAACATTTCAATTCTATTAAATTATACAATATTAAATTAATTATAAAATTGAATTCCATTAAATCAGTCAATTTATATTCAAAATTATAAATTTAATGCCATATAGTCTTTACAATGTCAAGCAGTTAAATTAACATTATTTAGATTTCAAGAATTCCATTATGGAATAGTAACTCTTTTCTAATAGTAATGTTTTTAGTTTCCTTATTAATGCGTCGTGGGTCCTGGGATCGATTCCCAGCAGTAGCACAAGTTTCTTCTAGGGGTAAATTTGATTTTCAGATTCTGAGTGTGATCGTGTTATGCAATTACGATACAAGTCTTTGAACTTACTGTGATTCTATTTTAAAACTTACAACCAGGCAGTTACATAATTTAAACGCGAGCAAAGGTTAAGAAAATTTGTCGCTTCATCTTCGGAACCCTTGATCAGATTAAATGAATCAAATACGCATCGTTAAAGATAACTCAAAATCAACTAGTCATCGAAAGAGAGAAATGGGGCCACATGGGAAGGACCATCTTACATAAAAAAAGAATCATCAAAATCGGTTCAACTAAAAAAAGTTCCGAAGTGGCACAAATAAAAAAATACAGTCGAATTGAGAACCTCCTCTTTTTTTTAAGTCGTTTAAAAATAGAATCCTACTAATATTATAAATCCGAAAGTTTGTGTGAAAGTATGTTTGTTCCTTCTTCACGCTTTAATGGCTGAACGGATTTGGATGAAATTTGGAATGTACATAGATTATACCTAGGATTAACACATAGGCTACTTTTTAACTTAATAATAGCGGGCGAAGCCGCGAGGCACGGCTAGTAATACATATAATCGTTAGCTTAGTTGGGTGTGGATCCCCGACGGAACACAAGTTTTTTTTTCCCAAGGAAAATTTGTGTTTCTGGTTCTGTTTGTGATTGTATGTGTGAAGTAAATGTTTCCGGCACCCACGACACAAGTCATCGAACTTAGTGTGGGGCTGTGAGTGTGAAAGCGTTTATGTTTAATTACGGAATCCCATTTAAAAGTTTCCACTTATATGATGTGAGTGTAAATGCATTAATATAGTCTATCTAATTTGTATTTCAATGTCGCAAAGTAGTAGTGACAGTTGAAGATAAATAGCAGTCTGACACTTGCGGATGCCATGACACGTATTGCGTCATGTCATTGCTTTCAATTAAAAACCCACGAGTGAGCATTGTAATCCGTGTCCGTTATTAATAAATGGATTTCACAGTTGCATCGTTCTTTTTAATATTTTATTCAATTGGAACGTGAGCGTTTTTGTGTTAAACGACACGTGGTGAATTTTCGATGTCGTATCTCAAAATCGTTCCATACATATTACAATATTAATAACGCATTTTTATTGTAACTTTTTAAATGATCGTTGGCTTAGTTGGGTGTGCTTTTGCTTTTAAGGGAAATTTGTGTTTCTGGTTCTGGGTGTGATTGTGTGTGTGGTGTGAATGTTTCCGACAACCACACACATGTCATCGAACTTAGTTTGGGGTTGTGAATATGAAAACATTTTTTTTTGTGTGTTGCCTCATAACTTCGTTCCACGTGAACCGATTTTGAAATTTTTTTTGTTTGATAAATGTTGCTTTCCCATTGGTCCCATTTAAATTTGATCAAGATCTGACTAGTCGTTTTTGAGTTATCCTCAATAATGCGTATTCTGTGGACTACATTGCTGATGTCCTCGTTTTTAACCGACTTCAAAAGTTACCTCATAACTTCTTTCTTTGTGCGCCTTTCGTTTTATTTGACCAGCTTTCAATGCTTTCCATGTTATACCATTTAAATTTGGTCAAGATCTGTTCACTAGTTTTTGAGTTATTGTCAATAATGCGCGTTAATACGTTGAATCTGATCAAGGTTCCGAAGATAGTCGGAAAGTCGGTTTTTTTAAGCTTTGCTTGCGTTTAATTATTATTGTTTGGTAGATTATACTTCAGTGGTGGTCCCATATAAATAATTTGAATTTAAATTTGGAACATTATTTTTCGTGCAGACACAGAAACTTTTATTTTTAATAAACGCTTTCACGCTCACAGCCCCATATTAAGTTTGATGACTTCTGTCGTGGGTGGCGGAAACATTCACATCACACACACAAACACAATCAGAAACAGAAACACAAATATATCCTTGGGGAGAAAACTTGTTTTCTAGTCGGGAATCGAACCCAATACCCCTGCTTAGAAGGTGAACGCCACCCAACTAAGTCAACGAGCAGTTCAAACCTTTAAAAGCAACATGCTACCACGCTATTAAAAATGTGAATATACGTGTTTTTGGAAGATCAACTCCCATTGGAAGTTACATGTTAAAGCTATAGCCCAACATTACGCTGTCTGACAATCAGAAACAAGCTACAGCCTTACTCCTTTGAGATAGTGGATTGGACCATCCAATGAATTGTACATGAACCGCGAGTGTTCACGAACCACATTTTTCATTCCCTCGGCATCCGTAGTGTAAAGAGGTGAAACATTAATTTGTATGCAGCTCGAGGCTTTTAATAATTGAAGTCTTGCGGTCAATGCGGCCCACTTGCACATTTGGTGTCAAGAAAAAGGTAAAGGAAATGAGAGGTAACACTGCCATACCTACGAATATCCGTCGTCGACCTTGTCGTCACTTAACATGGGGTAAGATAGCGGATATATGTTTGCCTAAGAAAGAAAAAAAATATTATAATAATATCAATAATCAATGAAATATTTAGTTATATTAATGGTTGTTAATTACCAGTCGGTTTTTAATTCATAAAACAGTATTGTCTTCTAAGTGGCTAAGTTGGCCTGTGAGTTACATAGGTGACGATCATCTATGGGCATCTAAAAAATATTACCTGTAGTCTCGCCCTCGAAGCAAATTACAAAAAAACATCTACAACAGCGGTGATGGCAGAGGTATCCGTGTCAGCAATACGTAGACAAAATGATATTTGGTTTATAAATAGTTTAAACCCTGGGATAAGACAAGATCATGTTGTAAAGACAAGGGGACATTTAAATAAAAGGGGTATAATTTAGACGGCCACCAAAATTCTAAACGTTTACCAAAATGGATAAATGGTCACCAAATTACGTTTCTTAAAATAAAATTTCTTGTGACAGAACCGAATCGGATAACAGAAGGTTAAGTTTTTTTTTAATAATTAATACAAAAACATTTATAATACGAAAAAACGTAATTTGGTGACCATTTATCCAACATAATTTGGTGACCATTTATCCAACATAATTTGGTGACCATTTATCCATTTTGGTAACCGTTTAGAATTTATTTGGTAGTAAAATAGGTACTTTTTTGGGCGGTGCTTAAACACAAGCCTTAAAAAAGTGTATAGTCTTGTCTGTCTAGCCACTAAATATCATCAAAATCCGTCCAGCCGTTAGAGATTACATTGTCACACACTCACACATCTGAGTCACCCACGTCCGTAGGAGGATACCCCTTAAGTCTGACTCCCTTCACGTGGTCCCAGGGTGGTGCTAATCAGGTGACATTTGAGAGGTGGTATAGCATTTTGTGAGTTGCTCGCCTGGATTGCTACCAAAGTAGCTTACCACCATCAAGTTGAAAGTCTGCCGCCAAGCCAAATACGGTGTTCCGGCAGTTATCCTTGAGAGCCTGCGTATTCCAGGTCTAGTGTGCTCACCAGCTTCGATCACATCGTCACTTACCATCAGGTGAGATAGTGGTCAAACACTAGCCTGTCACAAATAAAAAAAAAACATACAAACCTTCGAATTTATAGTATTAATGTGATATGTTATAAAACATTAAGCATTTAATGCTCATTTAAGCATAAAACGCTTTAAACTTAATTCAGATAACAATCTAGACATTATAATATAAACTCTAATAAAACCTAAACTTGGAGCCTCTGCATAGTATAATGCCCCTGTTATATAGTCGCAGAATTCTCGTATCATTAATACACAAATAAACTGTAGATCATTTTCGTCGCGACCCATTTACCGCTCCTCTTCCCGGATAATCCTTAATTACAAATAGAATAATAGATGTCCCCATATAACTTAATGAATTCATGAACAACATCTAAGTTGTCCGAAATTTATTGTCTTGGCACGGCATTTATCAAAGCAACTTCCCTTAAGTTGAGCCGCTTACAATCGCAAAGTTGCAAGAGTTTTCTCTTCGTAATTAAAATGAAACTCTTTGGTGACTATATAGACAAGACGACTGTTTTTATAGATCTCATAAAAATAGTCGTCTTCTTGTCTATATTATTGATGATACAATACAAAATACAATACAATGATTCTTTATTTAACACTAATAATATGGTTAAATGACATATCAATAAAAACAAAAACTTAACAATAATTGTTGTACAATGTGATAAGTCAAATTAAGGAATTTCTTACAGGCAACATTTAGATGGACGGTATAGTAATAGTAGACATATTTTTGCCGTCGGATGATGTTAAATATTGATACTAATATAAATAAGGGAAGCGTGGAAAGCGTGGAAGCGTTTTGATGAATAAATGAAAAGTTGCGAATGTATAAGGCATTTAGTAATGCTATCACCAGTAGCCCAGTAAATTAATAATAGGCAATTTTTTTGTAATTGCAATAAATAGTTTATTTAAAGAAACTGTATTCTGGAATCCATAAAAGGAAAGGTTAATTTCGACGCTTCAGGCGGGGCTTGAGTAGCTCAGCGGTTAGAGGAATAGGGCATGAGACCCTATGGCCGCGGGTTTAAATCCCGCCTCAAGCGATAATTTTTACTTTCTAAATTTATCACTATAGTTCTGCTTAGCTTGGCTAATGCTATATAAATAAAATCAATTTATAAAGGAAGGTAGAAAAAAATCATCAATGTACATGATATCGTTAATAGGGGATGAAAATCTTTTCAATACTCAATACTCAATACTCAATTCTTTATTGCTTCCATAATGTACATGGGTTCTTAAAATTACATAACATAATAAGTTACATATTGAGATCATTATGGACCCTGTCGGGCACATGCAACATGATATTCATGATGATGAAAGTTATAGAAGTTATAGAAGGGTTTTATAGAGAGGAAGATAAATCAATAAGGTACTTAAATCGAGTCTTGGAAGTATTCTTCTATAGAATAATAACATTTGGATGTTAGTAACCGTTTTAGGTGTTTTATAAAAAGTTTGTCATTAGTTTCATTTTTTAGGGAGTTGGGAACTTTATTGTATATTTTTATAGACATTACATAGGGACTGTTTGAGTGCATTGTTAGAGCTGAATTTGGGAGTGCTATCATGTTTCTTTGTCGTAAGTTATATTTAGTTTGTGTATTATTTCGGCTGATGTAGGTATGGGGGTGTTTGCGGACGAATTTGCAGATTTCTAAAATGTATATACAAGGCAGGGTGAGGAGTTCGTATTTTTTGAAATAAGGTTTGCAACTATCTGTCTGTTCTATATTAGCTAGGATTCGTATCAATTTTTTCTGTGATGTAAAAAGAGAAGGTGCATCAGTACTGTTGCCCCAAAGGATCACACCGTAAGTAAACCACGCATATGCATAAGCATAGTATGTGGCTAAAGCTGTTTCAAAATTTGTTGTTATTTTAACTTCGCGGAAAGCATAGGAAAAACTAGAAATCTTATTTCTTAAGTATTGAATGTGTTGTTTCCAATTTATATTCTTATCAATATTTAAACCCAATAAATTAAATGTTTTAACTGATTCTAATTTTGTGTTCTGAAATGTGAATTCGATATTCAACGTTGCTTTCTGATATGGGTGGAAGGTAATAATTTTTGTTTTATAATTATTATAAATAATTTTGAGCTATTTATTAAAATTTACACTTTAATACATTACATTAAACTAAAAACTAAATTAAAATTAAACAATAATTAATAATTATTATTTATTTATTTATTTATTTTTTATTTTATTTTATTGTTAATTTTTGTTTTATTGTAATTTATTTCTAGATTATGTAAATTCATCCACCTTGAAGTTTCTAAAAGTATGTTATGTAGGTGTGATTCTATGTTTGAACTGTTTTCGCATGAGTTTAGTAGTGAGATGTCGTCTGCGAAACAAATACATGGCTCTTTCATTATTTTAGGCAAGTCGTTGATATAGATCAGAAATAAGAGACATCCCAAAACACTGCCCTGAGGTATGGATCCGTTTGTAATTTTATTATCTGATCTGACATTAGAAATAGTTTTAGAACTGTAATCGAAATATTCAATTTCCACCAGTTGTTTACGGTTACATAGATACGATTTAAACCAATTGTGTGTTATGCCCCGGATACCTATGCCACTCAGTTTGTTCAATAGGATATCATATCTCACTCTATCGTATGCCTTTTTCATGTCAAGTAGTATGCCAATAGCATATTTTTTTGAGTTTATTATGTCAATTACTTGTTGCATGTATTTATATACCGCCAAAGTAGTGGACCTTTGTTTTCGAAAACCGTGTTGCGATTCATCAAATAATTTATATTTTTCACAAAAGCTGTAAACTCGATTGCACATTGCCTTTTCGAAAATTTTTGATGCTGTTGGTAGAAGCGCAATGATATTTTTGTTATAATTATTGTTGATTTTTGTTATAATTATTGTTACATAAATCCACCAAATAAATAATGGCTAATAGTTTTTATGATTAAAATTGATACAATTTTAATTTAGTAATTTAGCTAGCAGCATATATAAAAAACAATAATTCTTAACATAACTTCTATAAATCCAACCCCATCTCATTTAAGAAAATAGTGAAAATTTGCCACGCTATTATGCAATTAGTAAATATAAATTACAAAAAAAAAATCTCAATGTTTTGATCTCAATTTTGAAAGAAAACACATACAAGACCGAACTGTGATAATTTTCTCATACAAACTATTTTTTTTTTCACTTTTTTGTACATTACATTTATAAAACCTCGATGTTTTTGGAATAATATAAAGTGGATGTTATTATTTTTTCACGAAAAGAATTTAAGTGAAATAAAAAAAAAACTGTTATTATTCTTGCTAAATATTTATATATTTTTTTAATTATAGATAGGTGTGAAAATTAGTCAAATTCTAGCCTATCGAGGATAATCAAACTTCCTTCTTGGTTTCACCCAATTTAGTTAATAAGTGTCAAAATTTGCAGAATTTACAAATCTCCATTTAATTATAGCCCTTAAACACAAATTGAGTGACGTTTGACATCTGATGACATTTCAGCCCTCGCTCTACACAAAGCCCTTTAGTAGAATATATAAATAGAGCGTAGGGGACGAGGAAAATCATTTGCGTTCGTTCGCTAAAGTTCGTTTAAAATGTATAGTCTGTTGCGTGTTATTTATCAGTCTTGCATTCAGCATAGCTTTTGCAAGCTATAGCACTATATACATATCCCTTCATAAGTTTTGTATCTTGCTACTTTGCAAATTTTTTATTTAATATAACCTATGAATAAATAAATATTGAAAATTAAAATTACATTTCAGAGAGGCGATGCCGCCAGCATGATGGGAACGCTATCCACTGGTAGTGGGCTTGAGCACTTGAGTTACCTATAAGCTCGATGTCTTGTAGGTAACTTAGTTCTTTGCTGTATATAGTTTTAGTTTAGTTTCAGGAAATATAGGCAATTGGCCTATAATTTGAATACATCAATTAACTTAGATTGTATTCACATCTAATCTTCATTCAGATGTTTTCTTTGTAGTTTTATTGTTAATTCGTAGCTCTGTAGCGATATATTAAATAAAATGATATCTTCGATTATTTTCAACCGACTTCAAAAAAGGAGATTCTCAATTCGACCGTATGTTTTTTCTTGTATGTATGTTACGCGATACCTCCGCCAATTTGGAATCGATTTATTTGGTGGTCCCATATAAATTTTATCAAAACTAAAATATAAGCGGTAGCTTTGCTTGCGTTTAATTATATTATTAATAGTGTAGCTGTTTTTTTTTTTTTTTTTTTTTATTACAGACCAAGCAAACGTTTGACCACAATCACACCTGATGGAAAGTGACGATGTAGTCTAAGGTGGAGCACGCTTGCTTAGTAAATACCTATTCACTTTACTTTTGAACACACCCAAATTGTACCTTTCGGGAAACACAGACGACGGCAAAGCGTTCCATTCTTTTGCTGTTCTGTAAATGAACGAAGACGCGAAACGTTTCGTCCGAATGAACGGTATCTCAACCATAAATGGGTGACGCGACGCCGTTCTTCTAGATGAAAGGTGGAAAAAAGGTGAAGCGGGAACAAGGTTGTGTAGTTCCTGAGCACATTCACCGTAATGTATTTTATAGAATACCGATAGGCTTGCAACTTTACGCCGATGTTCAAGACTTTGCAATCTGGCTTCAACTAAAGCGTCATTGTTAATTAGCCTCTTTGCGCGTCTCTCTATCGAATCCAAAGCCCGCAGCTGATACTTGGCAGAACCATCCCACAGGTGACAGCAGTACTCCATACACGACCGGACCTGCGCTTGATACAAGTTTAAAAGCTGTCCCGGTGTGAAGTACCGCCTGACCTTCGACAAGATACCAAGTTTTTTAGCAGCTACTTTGGCCTTAGATTCGATATACGAACCAAAGTTGAGGTTGGATGCCAAACTGACACCCAATAGTTCTAGTTGATTGCCTATCTGGATGGGCACATTACAGAAGATGGGAGCTAAAAGAAACTGGCTTTTTTTAGCAGAGAATAGACACGCCTGAGTCTTAGAAGCATTAAACCTAACCATATTAGCATCACCCCAGTTGGACACAGCCATTAAGGACAAGTTTAGCTGTTCAACCATATCCTCACGGTGGTGCTGGATATCTACACTACTTGCGCGAGCGTTAGGTACGTACCTTGCAACTACTGTCGTATCATCTGCATACCCAAAGGTACCGGGTTTCAACAGATTCTGTTCCATAATAAATAAAAATTAAATAATAATTGAGCAGCGTTTTTGTTTATTCGGTACTTTATCACCATCAATGCAGGTACATGTAACCGCGATATGCAGCTACTTTTAAACAAATTTTTTACAAATAATGACATAATTAAGGACAGACCTTGAGATAGATTTATTGTTAATCTAATCCAATTCCTCGTTTTCAACATTTTAAAAGTACATAGACTCGTATTCAATGGTAGTTATAAACGCGAAATTACAAAGTGTCACAGCCAGTAGCGGCTGACGAAGGTCGCATGTATTGACAGAAAATCGAAAGCCAAAATAGAAATAGCCATTTTAACTGGAAATAAAGGTCAAACTGCGAATATTACTCCTGTGACCAAATGCGTGGAATATTTATGTGTGATTTGAACCGGGAATTGTGTTCGTCGAGTTTGGGGGTAGTTCTTAACACCCCCAAACTCGATGTGGAGTTTGACGTTGTTTTTATTGTGTTATATACTTTATTGTTAAGATGTTCTGGATCTAATTTACGCTAAAATTGTTAATTTCCTGTAACTTAGGTATCCAGGTATTTATCCAAAGTAACAGACATTCACATTTAATCATAGTTACAGCGAGGTAGAATCACAACTGTAAAATAATCTGCTCCTCCAGGATGACTGGCAGAAAATGCTATTTTAGCATTAAGTCCTCCTTGTCTTGTTATTTATGCAAAAGTATTAAACAAACAAAAAAATTACATTCGTAATCAAATTGACAGATTTGTCTAAATTTATTCTAGTATATGTTATAATACAATACAACAAAAAACGTTTTATTGTATACAAACCAATAATTTTGATTTTTTTGGCTATATTTTGTAAAAAAATACCATCGTGTGAAATCGCTGTCAAATTTTTACTTATCTTACAAATGTTTCCTTCTTATGAAATATATGCTTTACTTAACATGGTTAGAATATGTTGATCGTTACTTAATGAAATCAAAACGGTTGAGTTAAAGCTACTTATAAGTATGAATTTCTGACTAATGCAGGATGCCAACCATATTTTTTTCACAGGCCCAGACTATTTATTTTCATGCTCGATAGGCAAGCATTTGACCACTTTCTCATCATCATCATCATCCACAGCCCTTTTGATCCGTCTGCTGGTTATAGGCCTCTCTCATATTCTGCCATTCGCCTCGGACCTGTACTAGTCTTGTTGTCAGGTTCGACCCGCAATGCTAACAATATCGTCAACCCATCTTGCCGCTGGACGTCCGACGCTGCGTTTGCCTTCTCTTGGCCACCACTCTGTTATAACCTTGCTCCACCTGTCGTCACTTCGCCTAGTAATGTGTCCCGCCCAACTCCATTTAAGTCCCATAACAAAACAAACACTAAATACACACCACTTTCTCACTTTGTCAGAATTTTGTCGACTTGTCTTGTCGGTACCGGAAACATTCACATCACACATAAAATAACACGCAAAGCAATAAACACCAACAATTTTTATTTAATAAAAATTGTCACGATCTATTGATATCACTTATGTAGAAGACTCAAACAATCGACCAATTAGTTGAATTCTATGAATGATTCGTAATAATACCCGTTGAATTTCATAATTTAAATTCACTTCTAGGGTTTCATCATGTTAAATCTATTTACCTCGTGAATGGGGAAACATGTAAATACAGGCAGCACAAAGGGTGGTAATGACGCGTCAGTCGCAGCGGCCCGCTGCGGCTACGCTGCGACTCGAGGCATACTGAGGTTCCGTATAACTTTTTTCAAAAACAAGTGCAGTAAATACTGTTTAAATTAACAAGGGAGTTTGTGTCACTATTAATTCTGAATGTTACTAAGTAAATAGGTAAGTCTTTTAACTTTACCCGTTATTGAGTTATGTAAAGTATATATTTATAAAATAACCAATTATTTAATATTTTTAATATATCAGCCCGTACACTCCTTGCCCTATTATTGCAATACCCTATTAGGATCATGTGTTTACTTATAAAGTATAACCTATTTTCGTAATCATTATTGCAATTAATTATTGAGTATTGAGTATATCGGGGATATTTGGTACATCTGGTTTAATCAAGTTAAAAAGTAGCCTATGTATTAATCTTAGGTATAAGCTATGTACGTTTAAAATTTCTGAATCTGACGTTACAGCGTTAAAAGGAAACAATTTACACACATACAAACTTTTGGATGTATAGTATTATTGCGATAAACGCTTAAACAAACAGTCGGTAGCGCTACATTTTTCAATTTCACGGCAATTAGCTTTGTTTAACTGTTCATATTTATCATGAAAATTAATTATTATCATCTGTTCCATGCTTCCTACGATCATCCACAGCATAGATAATATTATTCTATATTATTATCTCTCGTTCATATTCCCCGTACTTTTCCAAGTCGAGCCAAGGATCAGTTCAGTCGTTTGACAAAGATGCAGCTTGTTAAAAACTTTCAGCGTCGTTCGTTAGCTGAACTTGCGAATAAACATGAAGATATCATGAATGAATGTTTGTCTTTGAATATTCTATGGAAAGTATTTGATTCACTGGCTGATTATTTGTGGTAAACACACAGTCAAAATAACCTCTTATATCTTTCTTTAGTAGTTGTGATTCAACAGAATTTATTTGGATAGCTAGATGTCGCCTCGTGAAATCACAAGCACACTTACCTCGTCTCCTGCCTCCGCTGGTGAGTTGTGTACTATAAGAAAAAAATCTTTTTTAATTAACATTTTTCTTACAGTTCGGTGGTGGAGGACTACCAATGGAGCTGTCGTTGTTTCTAACACTATTATAGAGCTAACTATTTAGTAAAGGTGATGTTATGGTAATTGTAGGTCATTGTTTAATGCCAGTCCAGCTGGCTAAAACTCTATTGGTAGTACAATCGTTGTTACTCCACCCATGCCTATCAGAATCTTAATCCAAAGCAGTGGAACGCTTTTTGGCTACATTATTATTTACCAACAACAAACAAACAAACAAACGCACACTCATAGCCCCCACACTAAGTGCGAAGACTTGTATCGTGGGTGCCGGAAACATTTACATCACACACACATTACACCTAGAACCAGAAGCACAAATATCCCTTGGGAAGGAACTTGTATAAAAACTTTGCGTGAAAGACCATGTTTAAAACAAGGTTGGACAGGTTTGGTTTACCACATATTATCACAAAAAACGCATTCATCATATATAAACGATAGCAGCGCTTTCCCGCGGGCGATGTCACAGGGCACGGCTATGTATGTAATAATAGTGATAAGTAACCGTTTATAGTTCGTTAGCTTGCATATCCATGAACAGTTAACGTTTGTATGGCGAGGGGACTATTTCTTGCAGATTGATGGGGTGGCCATGGGATCGCCAATAGCGGGAACCGCAGCCAATATATTTATGGAATGGTTCGAAAATGCAGCGATGATAGACGCTCCTACGAAACCTAGATACTGGTGGCGCTATGTTGATGACGTATTCGCTATCGTCACAAAGGACGCACTTCATGATTTCACGTCATACCTGAACACGGTCCATAGGAAGATCAATTTCACAGTGGAAGAGGAGAAAGATGGGAGCCTACCTTTCCTGGACGTCCGGGTCATAAGAAAGCCAGATGGCACGTTGGCGCATACCGTATATCGGAAACCAACACACACGGACAGGTACCTAAAGGCGGACTCCCACCACCACCCGTCCCATCTCGCCTCCGTGCCGAGAACATTGATAAACAGAGCACTAGGTATCTGCGACCCCCAGTACGTCGAAGCTGAGTTGGATCACGTAAGGGGAGTCCTTGAAAACAATGGATACAACTGGCGTCAATGTTCTCGCTTTATAAAAACGGGTGCGAGAAAACGAGCAGACACAGTGGAACGGTTGCCAGTATATCTACCATATGTCAAGGGGGTGACCGACAAAATCGGTCACTATCTGAAGCGTAGATACGAAATTAAAACTATGTTCCGCCCACTAACACAACTCCGACGCCTACTAAGGTCACCCAAAGACAGAGAGCCACTGAGCGGTCCGGGTGTCTACAGGATCCCCTGTGACTGTGGAAAATGTTACATCGGCGAGACGCGTCGCAACGTATCAACCAGGATTTCGGAGCACATAAGGAGTGTCAAAAATGTGGATACCGTACGTTCGGCGGTAGCAGAGCACGCCCACATCCAGGACTCGAGGCATTATTTGAGATTCGATAAGGTTTCCGTACTGGCGAGGGATAAACATTTTATCCCACGTAAGGTACGGGAAGCTATCGAGATCAGTCGCTACCCCAATTTCAACCGTGATCGTGGATGGATACTACCACCGGCTTGGAAAACCGTTATTGACACTCCTTTCACCAATACCACAGTACCGGACTATCGCGATATAGACACTACTAGTGCAGTGTGCCTACAGCCCAACTTAACGGTATACCGGCCCAGTGATGACTCATCGGAGGATGACTCGACGACAACAGCCGAGCAACCCCTCGCACCCCCACCCGCACTCTTGGCGCCAGCCGCGCCGCCTGCGCCGGCCCCCAGCGCTCGTCAGGTGCGCGCGGAGAGGCGACGCGAACGTTGCGATCGGCCACCTCCCAGATGATGGGCATCGTACATGCCCGAAACTAGTCGGAAAATCCGACAAAAACCGCCGCGAGTACCAGCCGGTTAGTAAACATTAATAATGAATAACACTCGTGATAGTTTTCAAACTCAAGTTAACGTAGGGGTAAAACGAGATTCACACTTTCTACAACTTTGTATGCTTTGCCTATACTCATATGCAATGCAAGTTGTACAAAGCGTGAATTTCGTTTTTACCCCAACACTTTCTAAAAACTTCTTGTGAGGTTTCCAACATAGAGAAAAGTAGTCTGGCATCTACTTTCATCTGTATGACATTCATATGTACCATAAATTTTACTCGACAGGGTTTTTTTTTTTATTATTTGTGACAGGCTAGTGTTTGACCACTATCTCACCTGATGGTAAGTGACGATGTGATCGAAGCTGGTAAACACAGTAATTAGAACTAATATAATATTATTCTTATATTAGTTCATATTATTGTAATTAGAACTTGTCTACTCGTTTTGTGAAATAACTTGAATATATTATTATTTAAAACAAAACACATGTGACCAATTCTCAGTTTTTAATTGCAAGATAACGATCAGCTATGTCTAATGCTATTAGGTGGTCTGAAAAAAACTGAGACAAGTACTGCCCCATAGAGACATAAAACCAAGAACTAGGCGTCATATTTATAAATACCCTTTGTAGGCGGTTATAAAATATTATTCATTAATTTCTTCTTTTTGCATTTCTTCTTACAAAAATGTATTTTTTTGGTAGCAAATATAAACTCAGCGTAATGACGTTGCAAGAGTAATTTAGCAACGCACGCTCCAAAATAAAAAAAGAATTAGGCGCTGGCTTGTAAAAGGTA
Source organism: Lomographa bimaculata (assembly GCA_948107665.1). Lineage (NCBI taxonomy): Eukaryota > Metazoa > Arthropoda > Insecta > Lepidoptera > Geometridae > Lomographa > Lomographa bimaculata. The sequence goes on along the minus strand of OX403589.1, from coordinate 19,942,023 downwards.
ACATAATGATTAAATCCACGATGGTAGGGCTTTTTTTCATGAACGCCTGGTTAACTACCCTGTACCGAAATACAGTGAAAGTTTACCACCATCCAGTAGAAAGATCTATCGTCAAGTTCAGGCCTTGACTCCTGCGCCATCATGCGCGGCAAGTGGCAGGCTCTCTGCCGGCAAATCTCAATATCAAATTTTGACACTAACGATTGCCACGTCGACTGTTAGCCGAAAATGGCCGCATTTTCTATTTATATTTGTTTTGTTTTTATTTTATTATTAAGTATTAAAATAAGTTTATTGTGTTGTATAGTTTATTTTTATTTTATATATTACGTTGATTTGTCCTGAGGTTTGTGAAGTCATGACTTTGGGTTACGACTGAAAATCAGTGATTATGGTTAGACCTCTCTAACCATAGTCGTATGCTGAGTCGTGACCTATATTCATGACACTCACAACATCACACGTCTTTTTTTTTTACTATTAAAGTTTTTGTGAGTTTGACACATTATACTTTATATAAATCTTTATCTTTATCTAATCGTGAGTCAAGTCGTTTCATTTATATAAAGTATAATCACACTTCTTTTTATTTTACTTGTTATATTATATTCCTTAATTTATATATATGTACTTATATTTTTGAGTTTTTATTTATTTTGCTGTTTGTTTTTTAGTAATGTTGTGTGTGTTATAAATAAATGTATTTTGTTTCTTTCTTTCACATTATACAAAAACCAAAAACCACGCATTTAAAGAAGTATATCGAATCTCACAGAAACAATAGAAACAAGAGCAGGTAATCCACATCAGCTCACACCGCAGTATCTTCTCAAACGTAAATAGTTTAACTCGTTCGCTTAAGCGGTTGTCTCCCATTGCGCGAACTTCGGTTTTTCCAGTTAGTTGTTAATTAAAAAGACTGCGCTTTGTACAGTTTATTAAATGTCGATTGGTGGTATTTGGTATGGAGCTTAGTTATGCTTTACGAGTCAGGGTAATTAATTTTCGAACGAATAATAAGGCGAATAAGAAATATTGCAGTCATGATTGAACAAGAGAGATCGCTGATTCAGTTTTGTCTTTATCTATAAATGGAGTAATTATAATATATTTCAGTGAATATGGCGCTTGTGACAGAGCTGAAACTTAAATTTAAATACTTGGTAATCCCTTTAGAAACATACATTTTTATTCAGAATGAAAATTTATAGGTGTGTACCCTAAGAATTTATAGGTGACAAGGAAGTCATTAAGATTAAACCTACTCGTAATTACTTAACTTACTAATACTGCAATGACAATGGGTCACTTCCACGCACACAGCCCCACGCTAAGTTCGAAAATTTGTGTCGTGGGTGCCCGGAATATTCACATCACATACACAACTAAAATCAGCGCATGAAACAGAAATGTTCATTGTAGAGAAAACTTGCGTTCCCAATGGGGATCGAACCCGATACCTCTGCTTAGAAGGCAAACGCGCAGCCAACTAAGCTAACAGGCAGTTCAAATTATAGTTTGAGATATTTTAACAAGGCAAACCACTACCACACAGCAAAGCACATAATACTCCCTAACCCAACTTATAAACTTAAGAAGTCATTAAACCATTTTATATTACGGTCAAGTGCGAGTCGACTTTATCGCCCTCTCAGTTTGTTCATGCCATTAACAGCCCTGCTATTAAGATGGCCTAGACGCTTATCGTTTGTATATGGGGTCAAGTGTGTATAGCAATTATGTTTAAATAACGTAATGGGGGGACAACTAGACAGTTAAAGGGCACGAGGGCTTGTAACATTGTCTTTTGTAAAAAGGAATAGTTGAGTCTAAACTGCAGTCTTGGTCATTGCCGTGGCAAGTCACAGACAAAGTCAAGTAAAAGAGTCATGGTCCAGTCCTACGACTGGACCATGACAGATCAAGTCATGATCTGTTAAAGTGGTAGAAACCGTATTAGAACTTTTATTGGAGTTTTGGAGCGTAAGTGAAAATCAATAGTATCAAAACATTTATAGTTTTGTCCTTTAAAAACTTCCTGTCTACTGTACCACAAATGGCTCAGCACTTGCAATTGGAAAGAACTAATACGTTCCTGAGTCGTAATAATATGTGTAAAGTAAATGCAGAGATTTCATAACTGAAAGTTTGGTATCTCTGCATTATCACTGTCGGTTTAAATATGTACCAGTGAAGGGATTGTTTTTGACAGCTGCGATTCAATAGCGATAAATTTGAGAGGAATGATCGATGATAGAACAATTTGAAAGTGACGGGTTGTATTGAAAAAGAGGCGGATTCCGATTTAGAGTCTCCGATTTGATTAAATTATTTCATAATTTGTGTTTATATTGTTTACTTGCTTGTGGTATAGACTAGTACGCAGCCCTAGTGCTAGGATTTTTCAGGCTGCCTGAAGACATTCGAAGTCTTAACGACTGTTGTCTTACGATTAACAACCGGGACTGACAGTTTAATGTGCTCTCCGAAGCACAATGATACTCATTTGAAAGCTGGTGCTTTTCATGTAGTCCCATTGAAATTTGATCAAGATCTGATCTCTAGTTTTTGAGTTATCGTCAATAATGCGTGTTTGATACATTAAATCTGATCAAGGTTCCAGAGATAAAGCTGTGAAGCTGGTTTTTTTAAGCTTTGCTTGCGTTTCAATTATTTGTTATTAGGACCTGTGTTTTGTGGTAAGTCTAAAAGAATTTCATTAAAATAAACTTGAATAATTGATTTCATAGATTTTATTTACAGCAAATGTACAAGTTATTTCAAAGTAAATTCCAACAAAACTAATAACTGATTCATTATAATTATTAATGGATGTGCCTCGCGGCTTCGATTCAAAAGTAGCCCGTGTCAATTTCACTCTCCGAATTTCATCCAAATTTGTTTAGCCATTACAGCGTATAGAAAAAATAAACATACATATACAGTTACGTATACACAAACTATAGCTTTTATAATATTAGTGACATTTTCACTAATGTCATAAATGCGATATAAATTTTAAGTGTAAATGCATAAGTGTGTTTGTTTTCTCTTAACGCTGATAATTATAATATGTGATAGTTACCAGCTAATTCTGCTTGTTAATCAGAATAAAAAAGGAATTTAAAAAATATACAAAATGTGTAGCAAAAATTTAAAATTTAAATGAAAAAAAAACATGTCTAGAAAGTATCCTAGAATTCTTTTAAGTAATGATAATTAACTAAACCATTGAATTAATTTCATGATCAATACATACGTACCGACTGTAGCTATATTATCTCTCTATCTAATACCTTTAAACGAGCAATTCTTGTATATATGTAATCTGAATCTCGGCTCGGCTCGAAACGGCTCCAACGATTATTATTAAAATTTAGTATCCAGGGAATTTAGGTAAATCGATCTAGCTAGGTTTCACTTTTAGAAAACGTCAAGTACAAAAAAAAACCGGTCATCCAGGTACTTTGTTTTGTGTATGTATCGACCCTGAAACTAATTGAATGGTATAATTATTCAATATTGCCTAACACAATTGTAGACTTACATTGTGATATTTTTCACAGTATGGTGTCAAGTTGAAATTTACTGCCATGTATTTAGTGACACTCGCAAGATTAGTATAAATCGATTTATGTCCATCAAAATTGGTCTCTAGACTACCATAAAGGAACAAAAATATACATAGGCTGATAAACACATTATCATTCTTTGCGTCACGCCGTCGGGTAAAAATCAGACTATTATTTTATATCAAGTCAGTCATTTTGAAGTTATTGAGTAACTAATGCTACAAAATTTTTATGTACCAATACGGATAGTTTTTTATATTTGTTACAATATGTACATTTAACGGGCTTTGCTTATTTTAATTACACAAAAAATAAATACTATTATTAACGTCAACCTAGTACCCTAAGATATGTCTAAGCCTTACACTCACACTGTCGTCACTTCCACAAACGGATCGGAATTCCACTCGATCACCGAATAGTTGCTCCACACGAAGTTTCCTTTGAGAGACAAAGGCGCTTCCAAAGCTAGGTACAGTATAGCCTTTGCGCCTTCCTCGAAAACCTTAGCCGTTTTCCGCCCTTCCTTGTGCGACAAATTCCCAGGATTCACACAGTTGATCACGACTCCTTTGCCAGCCCATTCTCTGTGCTGCAAAAAGGTCACGGCATTCAGAGAAACTTTGCTAACTGCGTTAACATTGACGCCCCAGCCCTCAGTTCTCTCGATACCTCTTCTCGCAGCTTCTTCATACTCCTGGAATATAGCTACAAGCTCATCTTCATTCAAAGTCGTGTCGCTTATTCTTCTTCTTATATCCTCATTTTCTATAGTGGCCAGCAAACCAGCCGGTCCCGAAACATTCACGACTCTCGCACCTTCATTTAAAATTGGGTACACCAACTTTCCAAAATTTATGAAGCCGTAGAAATTGACACTTAGCGTTCTTCTGACACGTTCGAAGTGTGATATATTCTTCTCAGTGACGTAATCCGTGACATTTATAAGCAAATCTATTCTCTCATCCAAATCTTGTATGTGATGTCTCACTTTTATTATACTTTTAGTGTATGTTATATCCATTTGCAGGTACTGTAGATCAAGACCATCTCGATTTAAGTTCTTGAGAATGTTGTATCCGTTTGATTCGTCTTCGGTAGTGAAATATATTCTGCCATCGTATATTTGAGTGAGTCTTTTAAGCACTTGATAGCCTAAATTGCTAGCGGCTCCTACAACTAGAGCTACCTTGTACATGGCTAGTTTAATACTAGTGTTAAATAAGTGTTATCAGTGTTATCAGCCCATCAATTCAGTGACGTTATCAGCTGCCATGCGCTGGCTTGAGATAAGTTTTGGCGAGATAGTGAACTAGTTTATTGTTGGAATGAGATCGTATGATGCTGTATTTAGTTTTATCTTAAGACTTGTCTTTGTGATTAGATTCTTGATTAAAGGTAGAAAATAAAGAGGTCATATTGAACCAATGAATAGGTGCCTTGTTGATTGCATTTATTTGATATTTGAGTTATTTGTTCCAAACGTATTTTGAAATACTCTAAAATTTTACAGACATAAATTATGCTATCATAAAGATGTTTGTATTAGAATTTAAATCCAGGATTAATAACATTTAATTATTATGTCATCAGGCTGGATTAATTTTTCGCCTTGATTATAAGATAAAATAAAGTGATAATGGTCAAATGTGTAACATTATGTGAATGATCAGTTCGCTACTTTTTTTTAATCATCAATACACAATCACACCCAAATTTGTCTATGGGAGAAAACTTGGGTTCCCATCGGGAATCGAATTCGATAACCTGTTGCGCTTAAACAACTACGTCATTGGACATTTCGATTTGTCTGATGTCTGAAATAATCCCGAAAAAACCTTGGAATTAATATTTACTTCCTCAGTACTGTACCATAAAATACCAATAGAAAAGAAATATTTTTACGCATGTAGTAAACTAAGCAAAGATAAGATTACACATATTTTTGAATCAGATATCGACTATCTACATCATTAACTTACAAATATTACGCTTCGTAGATAAGTCAAATTAGTTATCAGGTTAAGATTTTATTAATAGAATTAATATAGAAGCCACGGCACAGGTAAATTTTTGAGCTGTTTGTTATTGAAACACTTAGTCTGTTGGGTACCGGAAAAACGGGACCTAGTTCTATTGAAATAACAAGTGGAAAATAATAAATTGTGAAAGAACCTCCGATGTGGTATCTGTAAAATGACTACACCGATTTTTAGCAAACATAGCATCTTAGCTTAGCTAAGAAAATTTCCGATCAAGTCACCTTTGCAACATTTATGTTTGCCTAGCCCGGACGATTAGACGAATACCTATAATAAAATAGTAGTCAAATTCTGGCCTTTTGCTTAAAGTAAGAATGTTGCTGTAAATAAGTGAATGCTGCTGTTTCTTTAATGCTTATTAAAGAAACAGCAGCATTCACTTAGGCTAGGTTTAAAAACAATAGAAAGTCCGTGGAACTTGTCTATAAAAAATAATTCATAAATTTTCATCGTTAATAGGGAATATGCGGATTTCATTAATATTTTTATTGGGTAGTTTACTTTAATGCATTCCCAGGGAAAAATTCTTTCATCAAAACATTATGTTTCATACCAAATTGTATATTTGCAGATGCAATCCGATTAGGATAAATTTAAACGCAGCCATTTAATGTTCTTTCGTTACGTCTACGATCCGTAAAGCAGTAAAGGAAATTTTCAAGCTACCATGGTCACTTTCACTATAAATAGTTGTATCAATAACGGAATATTGACCATGTATTTCGTTTGTTTTGAGCTTAGTCGCGATCGAGTTCAAGCTCAAAGTGATAACAATGGTAGTGGTGTTCAACGCAGTAAATGAGTACGAAAGCGGGTAGACTGTTTCGTATGCTCGTAAATCTAAATCTTCATCCACCCGCACTACTCCAGTTACTCCGTGATCATGGTGCTTGCAACAGTGCCGAAATATCGGAAACTCAAAACAAACGGAATACATGGTAAATATCCCGTTATTGATATTTGTATCGTTTACAGTAAAGGAAAGTTGACCAATCACAGACATCCAAAATATGTGAACTTACGTCACGAATCAGACTAGACAAGTGTGCGTTTTGTTAAAAAGCATTTAACTAAGATAATATTTAATGTTATAATGGTGTAATTTTATAGCTAAGAACGTTTAATACTTAACCTTTATTTAAATCTTATGCATTTTCCCTATTACTGATAGCCCCAAACCTTAATACTGAAATTACTCAAGGCCCCGAAAGTAATTTAGAAAAAACATATTGCTCCTAAGATTCTTACTTTGCCAGCTTTTGAGTTGGTAAGTAAACAATATTGCTAAATCTCAGTTCCTAAACTCGCCAACCAAAATGTAAAGCTCCTTACTCAAAGCGCTTTATTTGTCATTCATCGCTGCATCCCGGCTTTGCCCATATCTTACAAATGTACAACGTCAATAAATATTTATTGGGTTATACGTTGGTCGCAGTTTCTATTTATTAAGATGCAATTTTATACATATTTTTATAGAATGGCTTTGACGGGTAAGAATTTGAACGACGATGTGAGAATTAGGAAAACGGTTAATTGTATTTTAACTGCTCGCTGGCGTAGTTGCTTACATGACTGTTCTACGCTAGGTTCAATTCCTGGTGGTAATGTAAATTTCTCCCCAAGGGAAATTTGTTTGGTTGTAGGTGTGTATTATGTTTCCGGAACCTGCGATTCAAGTCTTCGAATCAAGTGATGATGAAAGCGTTTTTTGTAGAATTTTATTTTGATTTTGATTCTTTATTCAGTCTAATAATAATTGTGATCGTTATTTGTAGTCTGTTTGAAGAAAATAATGAGTATTATTTTCTGCAATTCCTCTGGTTTGTCTGATATGACGGCCGGCCAGTCAGTCTATCTTAGAACATCGCACTCTTTACCCACTGCTTTTCTTCTGCATCATAGTATCTAATTATCTAGTAAGTCTTCCTTTAATTATCACACGTACCGCGTCTCACTGAACACTAAACCTAAAGACATCTTTGTGTGTGCTGATAAGGACATTCTCGAGTGCAGTGTAGTTTTACGGAAACACTTATGCTGGTACCCTGTAGGCCTTTGACAGGTACGCTGGGGCAGCACATCTCATGTCAGCTCTACCGCATTTACTTATTTAGTATAGTTGCTACCAAAAGCTTCTTCGAAGTTTAAGGCGCTCCGCACCCACATAGACTTATGCAACTTTAACAACAACAGTTGTTGCTCATCGGCTTGATATAACTGTGTTTCAGTTAAATAGATTAAGCTTTAGAGATTTTTATCCATTATCACAAGAAAGATAATGTCTCGCTTATGTGATAAAAAAGAAAATAAATTCAGTTTTCTCAGTGGGCACTATATAACAATATTTTTAACCGACTTAACAAAAAAGGAGGTTCTCAATTCGAGTGTATTTTTTTTGTGTGTTACCTCAAAACTTTTTTCCAGGTAAACCGATTTTGATGTATTCTTTGTTTGAAAGCTGGTGCTTCCATTGTGGTCCCATTTAAACTTGATCAAGATCTGACTAGTTGGGAGTTACACTCAATAATGCGTTTTTAATTAATTTAATCTGATCATGGGTTCCGAAGATAAAGCTGTGAAGTCGGCTTTTTTAAAGCTTTGGTTGCGTTTAATTATCCAGATACTAATAATTTTAGTTTATTATTAAACATTTGCAAAGACTGCGCAGTTGACTGTTTTGGAAATGTTATTGCAATATTGCGCCCCTTAATATAAAATGCTTTCCCCTCACATTTTGTCATTGGAGATAGCAGTCGGCAAATTATTTAAGAATTCGGAATTAACATTCTGGTCGTTATGTTTGAACTAACATTAGGATACAATGCTAATGTTTTAAAAAAATGTTTTAATCTACCCTGTAGGTCTATTCTGGTCGTCACAATACGATTGTTCGAATTGATACGACGTCGATACGACAGTCGATTGGTTGAAATTTCAGTTGATTCGATGTTCATAACAAAAGAAAATCGTTTGTATTCGACGTCGATGTAAAGATAATCTATGCCCGGAATAGAACCCCTGATCCCGATCATTCCTGGTGCAAAAGATATCTGTTGCTATCTGGCATGGCAATGCTTGTAGCATATTGGGCTCCTTTGCTCCTAGAACTGTCAGGTGCAATCTATAAATTTTACTAATATGTAATCTTTTTTATAATTTACCTTTATTTAACCTTAATGACGAATTTGTATTATTTTTAATCAATCTAAATTTTTTATGTATAAAATTTTGACGCGTTTTTTATAAAAACTACTTGACCTTGATACGTATTCTTCTTTCGCGTGCCTCCACACAATGAGAGCCGCTCCCGTAGGCAATTCTGTTAACGTAACCGTTACGTGTGATGACAGCGCGTTAAACGTAACTCGTTATTTGATGAACAACGTCGTTAACCGTTACGTCGTTACGGCACGCGAGCTATTAATCCTAGCTGTTATGTCGCCAAGTGATTCTTCACGTCATTTGTTTTTGCGTCGCTGCGTTTTGTATACAAAATTAAAAGGTTCTTTACTGATTCCAACACGTGATACTTCTGTTTTGTGTCGTTGAAACCTGCTTAAGTTGCTGAGAGTATTTGAATATGAATAGATGGTGTAGGTCCTGAATTCGTGTGGTAGTTTAGTTAACGTAACAATGCAAGTGCAACTTTTCTGCATAGCAGTGTTGACGGTAAAAGCTTTACAAAGTGCGCTATGAAGCTGAGTGAAGTCAAGTCTTGGAGATGTTGAGTAACCATGACTTTCTAGTATTTTTGACTGTCAAGGTTTTCATACTGACTGAGTTTTGCATACAGATTTAGAAAAAAATTAACGCTCCTTATTTCTTACGCACAAATAATTCTTTCCAAGTGATTTATTATTATTTTTGTATATCATTTAACTTATTTAAAAGGATTTCCCACTAAATCAAAACATCTAGGTACATGATTTTTAGATAAAGTTATTAAATGTCATCAGCATCATATTATTCCTGCTGTTACTATGACTTAGTCTGTTAATCGTTTTTTTTTAATACGAAGACGTACCAAATTCTTTAGTACATAAACATACATTTTCACACTCACAGCCCCATATTGAATTCAATGACTTGTGTCGTGGTGGCGACTGGTGTCGGAAACATGCACTTCTCATACAATCAGAAACACAATTCCCCTGGGGAGAAAACTTGTGTTTCCGCCGGAAATCAAACCCGACACCCGTGATTATAATATGGACGCGCTCATCACTAAGCCTACGGGCAGTTGAATAGAACAATCCACTCTATTCGAAAAACTCTTAGTATAGCGTTGATACTGTTGAATGAACTGCTCTTTGGCTAAATACCTTAGTCAAGTGCTCGATGACTTAGTTGACATACCAATTAGCAGTAGGTAGTTAACTTTTGGGAACGTCGAAGATGATTTCTAAAAACTAAAATATATTTTTTAGAAGTAAGATTTTATTACTTGTCGTTCTAAAGGTTGGTCTAAGACTAACTTATTAATTATCTTACAATTAAATGAAAGACGTGTTATCTTTTGCTAACGTAGCGTCTGCAACCGATCGTATGATTCTGCGTGGGCAGATGCAACGCATGCATTATTGTTGTACTCTCGCATAGAGACGGGAGTATAACGAGGTACACAATTAAACTGCAAAATAAAGTGCCTCTTTTGTATATATTCGATTTCACAACAAAAATACACCAAAAACCAAAAACGCAATCTAGGTGGGAGCTTCTTATACGTGGTTTACATCTCATTTGCCGATAAATAACAAATGAGCGGCACCAGAACAAGTATCTTAAAGTCAGCAGATGGGTAGTTAAAATCAAAACAAAGCGGCAACCCCGACGCTGCATTATTCATCCGTTTAGGTGAAGTTGGCAACACTGAGCGAAACTTTAATTTTAGGGACGCCGTGTATTGGTTGAGATTTCCGTGTTTTAATTTGTAGATGATTAAAATACTCGTTGCTGGACAGGATGCTTTTAGTTTACGAGTTGGGAGGACTTTACAAAGGAACGTAGGAGTTAATACTAACTAACAAGCTTTGGTAGTAGTATCTAAGTTGTGTATTTGTTGTAAGTACTGTTCATTCTTCATGTTCATTGGTAGGTTTTTAATATTTAGAGCTCCAATGTTACTTACTTATGCATCCGCATAACAGCACTGGTTCTGGTAAGACAGTCCGTTTGAAAATGTATACTTTCTACAGCACTATCTTTGCAGTTTCGCGATCTACAATTGAACAGTCTCGTTGATGATTTTGACGCCGATGTCAATCAAAATAATGTTTATTGATGAAAAAACGCGTAAAAATCGGGTTTTTCAGTTAAACAAGATCTCCATTATTTCACAAGACATAAGGTCTAGTTAGAAATTGTCATAACAATTCCAATCAATATAACTGTTAACTGCAACACTAGGCCAGTGGAGACCGGGAGCTTATTCTATTTTTCAAAAGTCTATTTGAGCGCCTGGTTGAGGCGACGCGTGATTAAAATGCTGGTACAATTTTTCAGTTAAATTTTCAGAAATATATACAATCGGCCCTGCCAGCTTTTAATAAAAATAATTACAAAAGAAAATTATTGAGATCTCAACTGTTTCCTGCTGATGATGTTGTTGAAGATGCACCAAGTGTCACTAGAAGCTGAAAAAATAAACAAATAGAATGAGTTAAACTCTACGGTTTTACTACTCACCCTTGAAAAATTGCTCTATTCAACTCCTAGCACCATATCATCAGATCAGCAGTTGATATCAAATTATTGTATTGTCATCCAAATTAATTTTTTTACGACCAAACTTCCAGTCACAGTTTTTTAGTTACATACAAGTGAAGAATATTTTAAATGATTTGAATTTTGCTCAGCAATTAAGTCGCGCAATATGAATAGACCACGCAGGCAGCGTTTTGGGTACAGTACTGACCAGCGGCTTTTTGCATCAGGTAAATAGTAGTTAAGTTTGTACGTAGGTAGTTTAAAAAAAAGTGAATTTTGCAAATAAACGTAAATGAATTTTAATTTTAAAACTATCGTGAGTATTATACATTATGTTTCAATGTTATATCCCGCAGTCACGCGCCTCCGCGTACCGCGCGTCTCCGCGTATCGCGCGTCTGACTCATCCTAATGAAGGACAACTGATTTGTCCGAAATTAGTCGACTACAAAGTAAGTCGAAATTTTCGTATATAACATTATATAACATTGAAACACAAACGTAAATGAAATGGCGTGTAAAAATAAAAGTCGTAATTATGTCGAAGAAGTTTCCAAGAGTTCCCGTTCAAACCATCTCTGATATTCTTCAAATGACAAACAAGCAACTCCGTCGTTCTACCGAACTAACTCGAACTTATAAATTATTGTCAGATTGATACAATCTCGGCTGGTAGGAAACTAGTTAAAATTTAACGATTAATTACAGTGAAGTTTTCATCAAACTTGGGAGGAATTCGGTTAATATTTATTCAATATTACGAGATAGTAAAACTTTGTTATTATAGGAAAACTTATGAAACTTCTAACTGTGCCAGTATGTCATAGCTAGGCTTAATACATAGGTATTACGTACAGTTCTAAGATCTTTATAAGCGATGTTATTAAAGATAATAAAACCAGTTTAGCTATCAATTGGTTTTATTATCTTTACATGAAGTTAATTTTCCATTGTAACAGAATTCACTTCGCTCGAAACGTTTCTCTTCTACGTTAATCATCCAACTCATTGCCTGCGTCTTTGTTCTCCGAACGGTAATCTGGGAGTTTTCAATTCTCGAGTGCATCTTCTGGGCAAGCATGTTGCATCTTTGGCCGCATCATCGCTTTCCATCAGGGGAGATAGTAGTCAAATGCTAGCTACATAAAAATTATCAAGCCTGCTCACAAAATTTCAAGAGAATTAGTTGAGAATTGCAACTGGTGGAGGAGAACAACCGAAAATCCGCCGGAGATACGAAAGCAATTTTGCCCAAGCCAAAAAGAGATGCTCCGCTCCGTCAATTATAGAGTTATATTTAAAACAATTAACTCCACATTAAGTGACATGACTTGTGTCGTGGGCGGTGGCAACATTCACATGACACACAATCACAACCAGAACAAGAAACACAAATTTATCTAGCGCAGAAAATCGTTTGTTAATTTCATTGGCAAAAAAATAAACCCTCACAAACACTTGCAATATTTGGGATTAAATCCGACGACGACTTTGCCAAAATATCTTGAAAACGTTACATACATATCCTTTAATAAGATGAGAAATAACACAGTTCCTAAATTACAATGTGATTTCACGCTTTCTTCGTTTAACTTAAAGATATGAAAGACGAAAGGTAGATCAAAACTTTCATTGTATTAATGTCCATATAGTTAGTCGAAAACATTTTCAAAAACACTCGTAGCTAATTGTATTTATAAAAAATATCGAAATGTGCAAGCGAAAGAGAAGACAAAAGGAATAAACCCTCTTAAACACCTACAAACGAAAACAAACATGCAGGTATCAATGTACAGAGTACAAAGTAGGTACATTCTCTGAATACCCGATACACACTCGTGTACGAGTCTACCAGTTAAAGCCTTTGTACCGACTTGTAAAATGCAACGTTCACAAATAATGTGAGGCGAGCATGCGTGTTTATATGCACCAGTAAATACGCCTTTCTAGGGGTTTTCCAATTAAGATAAAACTGATGCATTGATTTTTGGACTCAGGTGATGTTTTTAACAAGAAATGACAGTGTTCATTTTTGATTCAGTATGATAATTCTGAGAAAAACAAGTGAGAATAACATTGAAAAAAACATTCTTATTTTTGATAATCTATTTATTGTGGTTATTTAGAAAAAAAAGAGTTAACATGCTAACAATAAAAAGAAAGGATAAAACATCACGATTCAGCATCGTCACTTTTCGTCAGGTGAAATGTTTACCTATATGTCATTAAAAAAATCTTAGCCGAGCTACGTAGCTACGTACTAATACAGCAATAGCTGCTTTTTAAGCAGCGGGTACAGGGTTCAAATCCCAAGGGGAACACAAGTGTCTCACGAGAGATTTTGTGATTCTGGTTCTGTGTGAGATTATGTGTGATGTGAATGTTGTAATCGGCACAAGTCTTCAGTCGGCAGTGTTTAAAAAAGTCACAAAAATGCAAACGTTTTCCCGTAAATAAACTTGTCAAGCAACGCATATAATAAAGACATACAGCTGCCACTCAATAGATGGCGAACGGATCGCGAAACGAGGGGAGAAAATATTGGATGGCAAAAATGTAACGTATCATCTAAATGTAAAAATTGATTTGGGTCCTACCCTATGTTTGGGAACTTGTGATTTTGGAATGAGACGGCGAATTCGTATGAATAAAATGCAAGATTTGTACTAAAATTGTTGAATACACACTTTTAAATTTAAACTCAAATAGATTCATTTCCAAAAGTTTAAATTTTATTTTACACTATATCTTGGATATATAGTGTTGTACGATTACAACCTATTTACTAGGACTTATTTAAGACTAGCCGTGCCCCGCGGCTTCGCCCGTAGCCTATGTGTTATTCCGGAACCTAACTATCTATATTCAAAATTTCATTAAAATCGGTATATTGGTTACATAGAGATACGTGGCAACAAACATTCGCACACACAAACATTAACTTTCACATTTATAATATTACTAAACGTGACCTGCGGCTTCGCCCGCGTTATTCAAGTTAATAATTAAACGCGAGTAAAGCTTAAATAAACCGACTTCACCGCTTTATCTTCGGTAATTTGATCAGATTAGATGTACTAAACACGCATTATTGAATATATTTCACGAACTACTGATCAGATCTTCATTAAATTTAAATGAGACCAATTGGAGAACAACATATTTAAAACAAAAAAAAAAAATTTAAATCGGTTTCAAAACACAAAAAAATACAGTCGACTTGAGTACCTCCTCCTTTTTTGTGAAGTTCGGTAGAAAAGTAGCTTATATGCTTGTTATTCAGGAACCTAAACTATGTGCATTCAAAATTTCAACAAAATAATTTTATTAGTTACGGAGATTCGTGGTAACAAACATTTACACACACACACACAAACTTTTGCATTTATTATTCTCGTATAGTATAGGATAGGATAGTATTGTATTAAAAAAAGAAAACAAATTCAATAGCACAAGAGTTGTTAGCATTCGTGCTAGGTTGCCCTGTGTTACGAATGCTAAGTCTTCCGTATCTAAGGTACAATTCAATTACACACCACTGTACATACTATTATTTTGTTTAAACGCTGCCTGCGTGGCATATGCAATCCTAAATACACTATTTGGGGGCTGAGTCATCCACGTCCGTAGGAGGATACCCCTTAAGTCTGACTCCCTACACGTGGTCCCCGGGTGGTGCTAATCAGGTGACATTTGAGAGGTGGTAGAGCATTTTGTGAGCATCAAGTTGAAAGTCTGCCGCCAAGCCAAATACGGTGTTCCGGCAGTTATCCTTGAGAGCTTGCGTATTCCAGGTCTAGTGTGTTTACCAGCTTCGATCACATCATCACTTACCATCAGGTGAGGTAGTGGACAAACACTAGCCTGTCAAAAAAAAAAAAAAAAACACTCTTTTTCAAAATCATTTATGTCGGTGTATAAGACTATCTAAATCTGCTTAACTTAACATCTAGAAATCCTTAAACTTATTATTACTCTGCTGAAATTATTGATTAAAGCTAAAACTGCTTAACACGCTTTGTTTACGGATAGAGCGATGAACACACAGTTTTGAAGAATACGGATGTTTGTTTTACTTGGATGCAAACTTCAGATATTATCTTAACGAAATATTTTGAATCTCTCGAGATCTAAGATCGGTGCCTTTTTAATTAATAGTGATAGCGGTAAAATTAAAAGATTTAACGTCGTTTTTTTTCTTAAATTTTGGATTTGCAATGTTAGTGCATTTAGCCAGGGTTTAGAAGTCTTTTCAGTTCAGATATTTAGTCAAAACGCATAACATTCACAGCCCCTATTAAGGATTACCTATGCCGTGGATGTCGGAAACATTCTCATAACACACACACAATCACACCCATACTCAAAAATTTTAAAACTCTTGGGAAGAAAACTTGTTAAAGATATCGCTATATATCCGCTGCTTAGAAGTAGGTTGCGCAACCACCTAAACCAAACATACAATATTGTGATTCTATTATATGCGATTGTGTGAAAACCATAAAGAGTTAGATCCAGAGCTCCACGCCCCAAAAATCCTCTCCGCTAAACGCCAATACTAGTCAAGTATTGTACGTGAAGCAGTTGAAATTAAGGAACATCGTAATTTCAACCGGGAAGATGGATTTAGGCTGGCTGCCGCGTGGAATCCAGCTATAATAAGTGTTCGCGTCGCGATTTATCCTGCGATAAATCTGAGGATATCGTGATTGTTATGTGTCGTGACAATAATTTCTCACAAGACCAAGTGCAAGTAGTTAGAGACAATACTCGCCCTTACCCGCGCTGACACCCGCATTCTACAGTCTTCTTAAGACCATGGCCAATGCAACTTGGCTGAAACCACGAGGTAAATAAAAATAGCTTTTAGTGCGATCAAGTCCCAAGATTACCTTAACTATGTTTTCGAATGGCGAAAGTATAAAAGTTACAAACATAAAGAGTATGAAAGCTTCAATCGAGTTTCCTTCGTATCCCCCATTGTCTCTCGTTTTTAAAAAAGGCTCCAAGAATTAAGTCGTTGAATTACGCTGGCGTATTTATTGATTTATGTAAATACATACAACGTTTGCTGCCGACGCGTATCGCCGCGCTGTTTATTGAGTGCTCCCTGTATGCAAGCATAAATATACAAGTATTCTCATAATATTATGTTGAAATCAATTGGCTAGGAGCATATCGTTAAGACACGTCCATTGTAAGGTTTCGAAGCCGTTTAATAGGAACCTTTCCTGTATTTAAGTCATAAAAACATCTTTAGAAATCGCGCGACGGATTTGGGCCGTTTCTTTTTTCATAAATTCATCATGGAGTTTACCCATTTTTTTGTCAATATTTTTACTGAATTCAGTGCCTCTTAAACCCCCGATTTTATATTGAAACAGTATTTGAGTTTAGAAGAAATGCAGCTTTAAGATTTTCTAATACAACTACAAATCGCTATCGCAAACATTTTTTTCCTTTTGTCTTCTTTGTAACACATTTGAAGGTTTTTTTATGAGAAAGCTATATTTTAACATAACACATAATATTAACGCACATATTAAACACAAAATATATTCCTCGATTTAAGCAAAATAATAAAGAATTATACAAATGTTCAGTTGACCTTGAGTTAATCCAAAATCAAACTTGTCGACAGACCACTAATGACATAAAAAAAACTCTCATTCAAAACCTTTGAAGTCCTAACACAATACAATAAAAATACGTACGACGTTAGGTACGTATCAACTACATTGGACGAATTAGGAGACAATGATGCGCCGGCGTCCGTGGGTCACCCACGGACTCGTGCAAATTGCAGAGTCAGTTGGCAAAAAAGCAGTGCAGGAACATGTTTGCGTTCCTCTCCCACAAACAATTTCCTTTATAAAAATATAATCGTGTAGACATTTAACAAATGTTTAGAGTCAGTGATATGGAACTTAGACTGCATGAGCGGATATAAACGCAATTTTTGGTTAAAGTTATTTTCTAAGAAAAGAAAGAAGGCGGATGTAGATCGTTATATGCACCATCTTAATAAAACAAAAAATTGTTTGTGCTCTCCATAGTGAATAGACTCTTTGTTTTCTATAAAACAATTTACTAGTGAAAGAAAAACATAATACGCAGTTGCTTCAGAACTGACAAATAGGTAAGATTATTGATTTTTAATAGGTATAAGAGTACCTAACCCAAAATGTCCAAAAATGGGAGCCTATTACGAAGTCTGTATGTCTGATTTTTTTGCAGAACATGTGTTTGTTGTGGCGGATATCATAATAATGATTCGTGTCAAAGATTGTTGTGTTTGCTCTATCACTAAAACGGTTAGAGAGATGTGGAGGTAACTTCGCTCGAAGCGTGTCGATTCTACGTTTATCATCGGTACGGAGAAGGAATGCATCTCACTCTCGGGTTTTTAATCCCTGAAGGCTATAATCTGGTAGTATTCCAGTCTTGAGTGAATAAATATCTCCTTAGCAAGCGTGATACATCTTCGGTATCATGTCTGGTAAATCCTTGCTCGTCTAGCATTAATAATTAAATCGTGGTAGGGAACTCTCAGCGGTGAGTTCGAATAGCTTTTCGGATTTATCTGTACTAGTAAGCTGGGATGGTCGTAGCTCCCATATAGCATGTATGAAGGGAAAATAAAGAGTTTTAAAATTGTTACTGACAGTTGTAATGAGAGATATCCTTGTGGCCTTGCATGCATCCTGGGAGAGCGCGTCGGTATCTATCAAGCGCTATTCCGCCTCAGGAAATAAATCATTCTGATGTGCAATTTCATAGGCATTAAAATATAACGAAGATATGTGTTTGTGACTTTTTTGTATATGTACACTGCATTTTTTCCGTCACTCAAAAGGAAAAACAACCTTTTAAAATCACTTGGTTGTCTGTTAGTAAGGAGGTGAGAACCCTTTCTTAAACAGAATATTAAAAAAAGTCTTTTAAGTCAGCGCATTCAAAACAAGTAATGATTTAAAAAGATTTTTCAAATAATTTATTTTTATATAAGACGCGTGCTAAGAGGCGTGTTGCGACTTGAGTACTTGTTCCTTATATTATAAAAATCTTTTAAACTAAAGATATAGTTTCAAAATAATCAAAACTATAACATCTAAGTTATGTGTTGGGCTTCATATTGTAGAGGTATAGTTGTCCATTATTATTTATTACCTGTGGATTACTCCAGAGACGACTAGACAACATAAACGATCTAACAGCGCCTGTAACTCCGCCGGCGATGCAATAGCTAATCGATAGTTTAATTGCAGTTTAGATTGGTTGATGTTATCGAACTGTTATTAAACACCTTTGACTGTTTGTTTTACAGTCGCCATGAGAATACTAGATAGCTGATATTGTTGGGAATCACGCTCAAATTTGATTATTATATTAAATATTCTAGTAAGGGAATTGGCTTTATTTTGAACCGTTCTCTTACTACCTTAAATATTATGTCAAGCTGATTAAACGTAATGTTCATGCATTATAGACATAATTTTAATGTGACTAGCTTTGCCCCACTATGTTACCCGTAGTTAAACAGTTACTTTACCTAAATTTTGGGCTATTTTCTTTCATACAACCTAGACTTGACAATTGGGAACGCAACAAAAATAAAAACATTTCAGGTTCCAATGGCTTCTCCCATTAATAATACTACTGAATATGTCGTACATGTGTGTGCGTGTTTGTGTGCGTGTGTGTGTATGTGTGTGTGTATGTAGTGGGGAAGGGAGGATGTAGGGTATGTTTAGAATTACGCGTTCAAAGGGTTGTTGTTACCTTCAAATACTATATAATCTGATGTGACAAGAAAAATAAAGCTTTCACACTACACCTTGCTTCGCTGCACCAGAAACATTCGCATCACATCGATAATCATTTCCAAAACAAAAAAAGGTATTTTTTTCTTGAGGAACTTACGTGCCCCGAAATTGAACCTAATAACAGCAGCGTATCAGGCAGATGCGTAACCAACTCTAACGTACGTAAGACTGTAACGCACCCAGCAATATATAATAAAATACACTTATTTCAGGCAAATTAAAGCATTTAAGTTACTTAAGGCAGTTTATTTTCTTCATTTTTAGGATGATAAATGTTAAAACCAACTTATGAAAACGTGAGTTTAAACGGAAAATGACGTTGTCGATGTTAAGATCAGCAATTATTTCGATTCTATACGAACCTTCTTCAGGATAAGCTTGTAGCGCTTGCTGTCTCATCCCATCTCGTACTAAGTCACGTCAATCTGTGAGTTTCATAAAATTAAGCGTGAGTCTATATTGTTTCCCAGTAGAAAAACGAGTTTTAAAGAATTAGTTCGTGCAATTCTGAAGCGCATTCTCTAAAACGTATCCGTTTCACCCGACTATAACAAAGAGACAAGACACCTTACGATGCAACGATGACAAAGGCTTTATTTGATACTTTACTTTAATAGATTCCATCTCTAAGCAGTCTCTATTGTTAGTTCAAAATGTATGTAACTAGTCGTTGGCGCCGAACTGAGATCTCGCGCCTATATTTTGCCTCATAGAAAAAAACTTTTGAGGTTACTTGCTGATAACTTTTTCTATATATAATAATTTTCCGGGTAATTTAATTTAAAATGTCATTTTTAGCTTTGGGCCGTAGGCCGTTTTACGTATCCAAGAGAATTTAAATCATTCACTTATATGGTTTAGAAGCTAGATGCCTCTGACAGACTAATGGATGGACGGATGGACGGACGGACGGGCGGACAAAGTGCTGATCGACTCAAGTTAACTTAGAGATCTCGCTTCGCTCCATCAATTAAAATATCGTGTGTACATATTACTAAAGCTTCAATTTAATCAACTTGATTCATAGCCCCAAAAAAGGAAGCATACCAAAAAGAAATTATAAATTTTTTGAATGTTTTCTCGCGGCCATATTTATTTTCAAAGTTGGCAGCCCCGCGATCCTTATCCGGCTGAAGTGGGTTACTTATAACGACTTAAATAAGGATATGTAAAGTTCATAAAGGGCCGTTTAAAGCGAAGGCCGTCCTGGGGGTATCGTTCGCCACTCGCTTGAGTTTTAATCAATGATTGTACGGTCAGAAACGGTCGATTACTCGGAAATTAATGGCAATGCTGATTAAGACATTTTTTAAAAGATGTTAGCAAAAAAGTGTGTATAACGGTGTCAATAAAAACATACTCAAATACCTCATGTAAAAAAAAATACCTATAGATTTTCATCGGTGAAATTAATGTTCAACATTTTTACCGACTTCCAAAAAAAGGAAGAGGTACTCAAGGCGACTGTATTTTTTATGTGTGTTACTATAACTTCTCTCCACGTGAGCCGATTTCGAAATTTTTTTTTAGTTTGAAATATGTTGCTTTCTAATTAGTCCCATTTAAATTTCATCAAGATCTGATCAGTAGTTCTTGAAATATCGTCAATATTATCATTTTTTTTTTCTTCTCTGTTCATTATTTCGTCGCTTATATTTTATTTTATTTGTATATTTATTTTTATTATATATAATTATTTGGTATGCATTATATATTTTATTAAATTATAAGTACCGATATATTTATATATGTATATAATCATTTATGTTTATTTATTATTTTAACTAATCATCTAACTTTATTTTGTCTCTCGCCCTCTCTATACCATTTTGATGCACGCCTACACCCCTCTTCTCGTCTACCATGTGTGGTTGACTGGTAGAGAATGCCCCTAGCATTAAGTCCACCTTTTGTACTTTTTGTGCAATAAAGAATTAAATAATAATAATAATATTTTGTGGACTACTTTGACGATATTCTCGTTTAACCGACTCCAAAAGTTACCTTATAACTTCTTTCGTTGTAAGCCAATTTTTATGATTATTTTTTTATTTGAAATCTGGTCCTTGAAATTTGATGAAGATCTGATCTCTAGTTTTTGAGTTATCGTTAATAATGCGTGTGCAATACAATAATTCTGATCAAGGTCTCGAAGATAAAGCGGTGAAGTCGGTTCTTTTAAGCTTTGCTTGCGTTTAATTATTATTGACATGGAGCACATGTCAATAATAATTAAACGCATACATAGATTAATTAATGTTAATGACTAATTGCCAGTTTGCAAATTTACAGTCATCTCGAGAAGAAGCTGGCATGAAACTCAGCAGTACAATTTCTATTTCAAATAAAACTTACATCTATATCTCTACATAAGTTATCTGAAACGTATTATGAAAGGGCTAAAATTAAGTTTTATTTTTACGTTATCTGGTTTTTTATACTAGTGCCCCTTGGATTGGAACTAGGCTTACAGTTACAAAGATAACTTATTTTAAAATATTCACACATACAAATGTTAGTATGTATAATGTATTAAAGTACCTATCGCTGACTCTATATGATAATTATAGTCTCTATCATAATCATATTATATCTACTTATATATATGTTAGGGTGAAATTACAAAAATAATAGTTTTGTTTAAAGCTTTGGGTCAATAACTGTAACTAATTTATCATATTTTACATATTTATACACTACTCGCTCAAAATGTAATTTGAAAGTTTACAAGGGTCAAACTTTCGTTCCCAGTTCAAGGACTTTTATGCCGACTCTACAACTGAGACCATGAATAGGAAGCCCACCTGATTTTTTATAAAACAAAAGAAAGTTCCTGAATAATCTCGAATTACCGAGCCTGGAAAGCTCGAATTATTCAGGAGATGAGAATTGGCCAGTCGATGTATTTTTACAGTTTACGAAGTAAATTAAAGTAAGAACTTAATTATCGTATACGTTTTAAACATATTTCCAGCTACAATCCAATGACGAGTTAGGTTGGAATAGTCAACAGCAACTTAATCATAAAATATAATACCTACTCTCGAAATGAGCAAGCTCTTGAAACTGTACCTGTATATTTAGGTTTCTTATGCATCTATAGATTATATAAGATACAATTAAAACAAATCTATTGGTGCTCGTTATATTTTTTTGTACGAATAGACGTATTATTTGTAGCCAATTTTATTATAATTTCTTTTTCACACACACAACCCCACTATTCGATTACTTGTGTCGTGGGTACCGGAAACATTCACATCACACATACAATCACAAATAGAACCAGAAAGACAAATTGGAGAGAAAACTTGTGTTCCCGCCGGGAAGCGAACCCTGGGTATCGGGTTCAATGCTTAGAAGGCGAACGTGCACTAAACCAACGGGTAGTTCATTCAAAATCAAAATCGTTTATTCACATGGCTCCAAAGAGGCACTCATGAAAGTTAACAACTCTACTGCCAGATTCGCAAAATTACAGCCATCTCGAGAAAAACCTGGCAAGAAACTCGGCGGCGCATTTTCTTTATATATTTTTTTTAATCATTCCTTAACTATAATACATAATTATATTAACCTAGTATATTAATATTATGTAGTCGCTAGAAAGCGCTTGTGCAGTTTGCCTCCATGCATCCTCGTCATAAAGTAGTCAATGGTTTCATAATAGGCTTTCTTAATTAACGCCCGTTTTATAACAGATTTGAACTTTCCCAGTGGTAATTCAGTTACAATTTTGGGAATTTTACAGTAAAATCTAACCCCATTTGCCATAAAAGATTTATTCATTTTGCTTAATCTAAATCATTATAATTTGAACTTAAGTGATAGATATTAAAAATAACATATCTCTTTGACGGTTCAGAGTTGTGAGACTATAGTTGCTAGATTAGATAGCAAAGTTATTTGACTAACATACTTAATTCAATACCTTAGCTACAAGATAAAAAATCACAACAAATCAATTCCGATTATACATCCAGACTAACACATAACATCAAACGGCGGCTATAATTTGTCATCGAGAAATACGAACCTTTGAGCGCCGTCGTGCCTACTTATTTCATCATAACATTTTTAGCAAACAAACCACAGGATGAAAAAGCCGAAGCTCTCGAGTTCCGCGCGAGTAAAACCGCGTCATTTGATTATTCTTATTCAAATATTCGATATGACTGGATTTTCGGTACAAATACTACCTCCCATTTTAATTTTCCGCCCGAATTGACACAGGGAACCGTTCAAAGGGCAAGTTTAATACTTTTACTTTTTTACATGTTGTGTAACCGGCAAAGAATTCCGAACGGGAGTTTGATGCCGGTTTTTGCACGATTTTTCGATGGCAGAAATGTTTGAACGTATGGGACGAAGTGTGTAACGATTGTAAGCGATTTTTGTATTATTATAATCAGATTCACATTTCGTTTCTTTTACCCGCCTACGGCGAACCTAAAAGGATGGTTATGATATTAGCACCGGATATATTATGAGACGATCTGTCATAACGTCCTAACTAAGAAACCTATTGTAACATATATCTCAATTTTCCGGGTTAATTCGGTTGTATTTTTAGTAGGTCGGGTGTATTTTTAACCGACTTTACAATAATTCGACTGTATTTATTTTCATGTGTAATTTCTTTCTGGGTGAACTGATTTTGTTTTTTTTTTGCTGTTAAACTACACATATGGTCCTATTTAAATTTGATCAAAATCTGACTTCTGACTAATTTGCAAGTTATCCTCAATAATGCGTATTTAATTCATAGGGTTACGAAGATAAAGCGGTGAAGTCATTTTTTAATACTTCTAAAATCTTTCGTGTTTCTTCATATATACCGTCAATATGGGTATCAAAAGAGTTCCTCGCTGCTTCGCCCGCGTTTATCAAGTTAAAAAGTATGTGATGTTTTAATCCTAAGTATGTACATTACAAATTTTATTCTAATCTGTTCAGCCTTTACAGCGTGAAGAGATAACAAACATACATACATACAAACTTTCAGATTTATAATATCAGTGTGATAGTAAAACGTAAAATATTTATTTGGTTTTAAATTATAGGAAGCCATTTTTGAATAGTACTACTTGAGTTTTTAATTTTAAACTTTGCCTTGTTAGCAATGTTTGCCTTTTTTATGCTTTTGCTAGCTACTACTTTTAGTTGTACAGTTAGAGATTCATAGTTTATTCTAAAGAAAAAAATTGCAAGGCACCAAAAGTGTTCCAGCAAGTATTCTCGACAACCAGTTAGCCTACTAGGCCTAATATACACATGATAACTTTAATTGTCAAAGGTGGTCAATAAAACCCAAGCAAGTAATAAAACATAAAATACATTTTCAACATGAGAACAAATTGGTGGTCTCATTTGGGGCCTTTATGGGAAATGTTACTAACTTGTATTTAAGTACCAATGGATTTCGGACACATTTCAACCAGTTTCGGACATATCGAATTCGACATGTCCTTCTTTTGGGTTTTACGACGGCAGCAAATCTGAGGCTCTATATAAAATCCTATAGATTCGCTTATCTACAGTCAAAGAAAATTTATCCTTGCTAATTTTAGACACGTCACAATTAAAAGTGAAGTTGAATCATGGTTTGTTTGGAAATCGCACTATAACTTTATGAATATAACAGTGTTTAAATGTCCATGCCTTGATGCCATCCATGCCAAATTAAGATTTTTAAATGAAATTACTTGCACACTACTGTACGCTCGAAACAGGCAAACTGTTGTTACTTGTATTATATTATAATTTTTGTGATACCATCTAAATTACACAGTTTATATTATATTTAGTGTTAATCCAGAGGTGAAGGAAAGGGGATCGAACCCACTAAAATCCCTCCGTGAGAAGTCCTTCGCTATGGTGGGGGAAGATAGGGTCGCGCTAGCAGTCACTCTTCCCCAGCGGTAGGCCCGGGTGCAAACCGGGCCACTGCGGCCATGGAGGGGGGTCACCTTACTCACCAAGAGAGCCCCCTGGCTCTCCACTAGTAACTCCACTACAGAGGAGGAGAGAGGAGGCGGGTGAAAGCATTTCTTACACTGATTGAACTTACCTTATGGCCAAAATATCAAGTACAATATTATTCTGGCTACACGACTTGTCTTTCAATCGTGTTCCCTATTCTGTCACCAAAACAACATAATATCCTTCCCATTTATCATAAGTAAGCATTCCAAGTCTTGCACACGTGTTTTTCACATAGACCTCTTTATCCCATACACAAATTCCGTGACGGCTCGGCGACCGCGATAAACAAATTCGGCAATCCGTAAAACTATCCCGGATTCTTTGCGGTCCTCCATCGGACCATTCGGACCCGGCTTTGGGCATATTGCGAGGAGAGTGGGGCTGGGCTGCATAGATTACGAGTGGAAGTGATATAGGTCCCGTGAGAGTTTTTGTATAGTGTATCTTTAGTTTGAATTATTATATTCTCGGATTTATTTTGATATCGGTGAAAAGGTGATTTTTAGTTACGTTCCAAAACTACGTTCCAAAACTAGGTTTAAAAACTAGGAGTTCTAGTAAAGTTTTTATCATTTTATTATTAAAAACTTTTCTAGAACTCCTAGTTTTTAAACATTTTATTACGCCTAACTATGTTAATAAACTTTTACTTTGACTTTGACTATGACGGGTGATTAGGACTAGTTTCTAAACATCAAACAAGTCATTGTACTAAAATAAATAAAAATACCCGTTGCCAGCCCTAGCACTTTGGAAGATAACATAACATAAACACGTTCGCACTAACAGCCCCACACTAAGTTCGATGACTTATATCGTGGGTGCCAGAAACATTCACATCACACACACAATCACAACCAGAACCAGAAACACAAATTTTCCTTAGGTAACAAAAAAAACATACATACAAGATACACGTGTAAAAACAGTCGGGTAAAAATAAAGAATTGTATATACTTGACACGGGCTAAATGCAAAAAAACAAAATAGGTATCCCGGTATTATTTTTATATTCATGCTTTCATAGCAATATCCGATGATAACGAGCAACTTTTAAGCACCGGCTTAAAATACCGGAAAATAGTTCTACGTGATCCGCTCAATCAAAGCCAATTAATAAAATATGGCGGCGAAATTCCGCCATATTCCAGCTCCGGGAACTGTCCACGACTGCATAATGCAAGAGACATGTGGTATTTAGGGAACATTGGATGTTACCTCCGGAACGAAGGGCTACTGCGAAACTTGCAAATTAATATGCTCCTTATTTCATACACGTTTGAACTGCCTTGCCTTAGTTGAGTATGCGCTCGCCTTCTATGCAGGGGTATTGGGTTCGACTCCTGGCGGAAACACAAGTTTTCTCCACAAGGAAAATTTGTGTTTCTGGTTCTGGTTGTGATTGTGTGTGTGATGACAATGTTTGTGGCACTCAAGACACAAGATATTGTACTTAGTGTGGGGCAGTGCGTGTAAATTGGGTTTATGTTTATAATAATGTTAAAATGAAATAGAAATGTTCACTCAAGTTATATGGAAATGACAAAACTGAATTTTAAATAAAATCTAAAATTATAGTAAAATACAAATGAATATTTAACAAATATAACTACGATAACGCTGCTTTAGGTTACATACATACCCTCATCCGATAGACAAGTCAACATAGTAAAAAATTAAAAAACCAGACTGCTTAGAAAGTGAAATTACAATACTAAATAATTATTAAAAGCAATATAAATGTCAAACTAAAACAATAAAAAAAACGAATTATTAAAATTATTAAATTAAAATTTCATATGAATCAAATAAAATATTGAATCAAATTAATTAAATGTCTATTGTACATAAAATAACATTATTAATTAGTATAAAGTCAATAACCGACAATGCAGGTGACATGTCTGCCACAGCAATGTCGGGTGTATGGACAATAATAATATGTATTAAATTGTGATAATGGTTGCTAATCAATTTTTATTATAGATCCTAAATTGTAATTCAAAATTTTATAGAAAATCTAAAAATGATTAACATATATCTAATCAATTTTACATTCGGCTTAAAACACGAAACATTCGACTTTCTTTGTAGTCGACTAGTTTCGGACATCCTTCATCAGGATGAGTCAGACGCGCACTCGCGGTCGGCGCGTGAGTCACACGCCCGAGCCGCACGCCTCCGGTTATGAAGGACAAGAAATTGTCCGAAACTAGTCGACTACAAAGTAATTCGAATATTTCGTGTTTTAAGCCGAATATAACATTGAAACATAATGTGTTATACTCACGATAGTTTTAATATTAAAATATCTAATCAATGATACCCTCTTAACATAGTTTGTTGACTTCAATTTTTTTATAGTTGGTTGTGGCCATATTACATTTTGATAATTAAGTAACTTGTTCTTAGTGACACTCACAAAATATAGAGAATCATCAAACTCTGCCCACGCGTTACACATTTCATTTGGATCTTCACGACACAGGCTTTTTATATTATAGGTAGGCAAGCATTTGACCACTATCTCACCTGATGGAAAGTGACGATGTGGTTGAAGATGGTACATGCCTAGTGTGAAGGCCATAATATATGTCATCGAATTTGTAAGCTATAATCAGTGATTAACAAAATTTGTTTTTATTGTGCATAAACTAATTATTTGTGAATATAAACCACTAATCGCTGCAACATAAACATTCCTAACACACGCTAGTAATATCATTCGCCATAGGTGAAAAGAACTTACGTGTTTATTCTAAAATAGTAAAAAATTTTGACTGCAATTTTTATTGCCAGTCCGTATAAATTTTGCAACAATTTATACTTGCTACCAATAAAATTATTCACCATACCTCACGTGTGAAAAGCAGATATAAAAATTTCCGTATTACACGAGATATCCCAATCACGTAATGGAATTCTCTGGCAACTTTGTAACCACCTCTGTTCTGTTAGATACATCGTCAAACAGAATATTGCATGTAAACACGAATTTGAAACAAAACTTTCGACATTGCAATTTGAACGTATTTGAATTTCATTTAAAGTCTATAATTGCGTTTTAATGTACTAGTCTAGTGTCGCAGTTGAATTTTAGTGACAGAATGTAATTCCCAATCGCAAACGAATCTATAAAGTACTTCAGAGTACCCCCTTGTACGTGGCTAGAGGCAGCCAGGTGCCATCGCAACATGCATTTAAATCGAATATTACAAAATGGATCCTACCATAACCGCCTCAGACTTGTTCTTCGGACGATCGCTACTGGTATCGGTGGATCCGGCATTTAATGAACCGACGTGTGCTGGCATTATACTCTCAGGCAGTTATACTACGATGGTTTTGAACGTAGCGTGCAAAGAGAATGTGTACATTCTTTTCACACGTCAAGTGCTAAAAACATCCTTGTATGAACTATGCTAGAGCTGAAACTCTACCACACTATATCTAAAGAACATTTATGCTGTAAAACTGTTGTACCCATATTGCAGTCAAAACATTCATTGGCGACAGTAAGCTAATCGTGTCCAGGTTGCAAAGTCTCGGATACCGACGTAAGGTGGCAAGCTTATCGGTATTCTATCGTTTACATTTTGGAGAGTGTGCACAGGAATTACATGAGTTAAGTCCCCCATGCCCTTTTTACCATCTAAAAACAAGACAAACTATCATACGTCAACCATTTATGGTCGACATACCTCCAGTTCGCTTAAAGCGTTTTGCTTCTACGTTCATCATCCGTGCAGCAAAGGAGTGGGACTCATTGCCTGCTTCTTTGTTCCCCGAACGGTATAATCTGGGAGTCTCGAGTGAATAGGTATCTACTAGGCAAGCATGTCACATCTTCGGCCGCAATAACTTTCCATCAGGCGAGATAGTGGTCAAATGCTTGCCTATTGAACACTAAAAAAATATATAATATGTATTACCCGGTAATAAAAAAAAATATGCATCTCTGCGATTGTCATTCTTTTTTAATCAACATTGACAACGTTGAAAATGTAGCATTCAAAATAAAGTCGTAGAACTAAATTAGAATTGACAAGAATCAGGGTCTGCAGTGACTTTTTCTGGGTTTTTTTACAAATAACCATGTGATCGAATTTAGGCAGTAGATAGGAGCAGAATGGCGCGAGCTCGACTCACATTTTTCCAGTTATTTGTTTTTTTACATTCGTATGAGATAGTAATTGAAGCCAGGTTCCTAGAATTTTAAAGCTGGTTTTAAAATAAATTCTGGAAATGTTAAAATTGGTGTCCGATTTATTGCCTTGGGCAATATTATTTTGATTGGTAACATTCTATTGAAACAGAAATTACCAAAACTATTGAGGTTCTCGAAAATTTATAAAAATTTAAATGTTTTAAAGTTTTCATTCTCATTTCTATAAATAGCGTGACATTTAATAACAATTCAAGCAACATTTTGTTGTAAATATTAAGTTATGCTTATAAATTAACTTTTTTATAAATTTAATTTACATTTGTGATGTCAGTGTCCGCTGTTTTAATGTCAATGACCTGTCAACTTTCCTTCACGGCAGCCATTGGATAGTGGAATCTGCCCCCCGATTACCTATCTTTGTTGCAAACGGTTTCAATACTAAATTGACAAAACTCCTAAGAAATAAGGTTCATTTTTGCTTAATTTTAATTGAAACCGCGTGCAACAAAGATACGTAATAGGGGGTCGGAAGTCACAGAAATAAACGACAAAATTGGCCGCGTTAAATATTTCCAGAACCTAATTGCATTTTCAAACATTTACTTTGATATGAAATGTAATGTGTGTGTAATGTTTATATAAATGTTTTTGAAATTATACCTTTTATGGCGCGTTTGGGAAAAATGACTTGAGGGAATTTTTACGATGCGCGCGTACACCGACAAATAAATGCGACACCATGAATTGGTTTGTCTCTTAAGTTTTTGTCAGAACTGATAACTATATTCAATGCCAAATTTTCTCAAAAAAGGACACGTGATAAAATTTTATGGTATTTTTCTTTTGTTAAGCAACAAAGTAAAACTTCTTACGTGCGTCTATACATAAATACATACACACTTTTCTTTACCGATAATGTAACGTCAACAAATGCATATAACAAATATGCATATTCACATTTACTCCAGATTTTAATCTGGCTACATAATTTCATCACTCAATGTCAGATTGTTAACACAGAGCGATGGTCGCGAATCTATTATTTAGATATTTAACAAATATTTGTGTCCATGGTTCCGTGTATGGTTCTGGTTGTAATAGTGTGTGTGGTATGTAAATATTTCCGGCATGTACGATACAAGTCATTGAACTTAGTGTGAGGCTGTAGTGTGAATACGTTTGAGTTTCTTTGTTTTGCATCCTATTAATATTTTAAAATTTGGAATTTACATATATTATACCTAGGATTAACACATAGGCTACTTTTTAACTTAATAATAGCGGCGAATCCGCGGGGCACGGCTTGTTGATTAATAAAGGACGAATGACGTTCAGAACTAGAAACATAGATTTTAATATCCATCAGCTGGAAAATTGTTTTCCAGCAAACGACAATCGAATCCTGTGCTAGTATATTGATTTCTTTAAAACTTCATGCACAAATACTGTGTACATAGGATCCCTTGGCCATATTGCAGTGTTTTTGAGTGGATACTACTATACACACACAAATTTCACTCAAATAAAATATAGCTAAGTTATCACACCATCATCCTCTCAGTTCCTACAACCGTTGTACTAAAACCGCTCAAGTCCGCAACTCTCGAACCACAAAACCAACTTTGGTTCTACTCATTTCCCTTTTGAAATCCCAATTGTAAAGCATTCCGCGTTATTACTGGCTGCGCTGAAGTTTCGCCACATTCGATAATCTGCAAGTTTTTCCGACGCGATATGGGTCAAGTGAAAACTCAGAAGGGAGAGCGTTAGGGCGGCCGCAGATTGGCGACTATTACCGAGCGTTTTTTAAACTAGCGTTTTCGAATATCATATCTATTTTTAACCGACTTCATAAAAGGAGGAAGTTCTTAATTCGACTATTTTTTATTTGTGTGTTACCTCAGAACTTTTTTCTAGGTGATACGATTTTGATGATTCTTGTTTTATTTGTTTGAAAGCTGGAGCTTCCCATGTGGTCCAATTTAAATTTGAACATTTTCTGACTGGAGCTTTCCTCAATAATGAGTATTTAATAGATTAAATCTAGGGTATTTAATAAAAAATTTATATTATACATGTCTCCGTTATATAGACATGCACTCTACTTCGTTTAATTTTATTACACCAATTTATTTTACAATGTTAGATACATATATTCTTTATTGAACATATTAAAATAACAAAGGACAAAAATAGGATTGACATTAAATAATTATATAAGTGTCAAAATAGGCGGTCTTATCGCTAAAAGCGATCTATTCCAGAAAACCTTTGGATGGAGAAGAATAACGCAACGTCGTTCTACGTTCATAAAATATCAGAACAGTAAATAAAAACAGAAGATATATAAATAATAAATTTACATACACGTAAACAGATACTATATTATTATAATAAAATACATACACATACATATTTTAAATATACAATACATACATATGATAAAATTATGTCTATTTAATATGGAAAAATAAGCAAAAAAGTGAGAAAGCAAAATAAAGAGGAATGATCTTGGGCAACACTAACACTAAAACTAACGAAAAAGTTTTGCTGTTGTGGGCTGAATATTGTTTTTTTTTTTAATGAATAGTGTATCTAGTGTTGTTATCCCGATTGACCGTTATTAAATTCTAGCATATATTGAATTATTGGTAATGTTTTATTATACTTTTAGGCAATGACTTAGTTCAAAACCACTGTTTTTACTACTGCGCAGTTGAATTTAATATTCATAATTACTATAACAATAATATTACAGCTTGGCTCGTACTACGAGGCATAGCAAGTGTTCTTGGCAGGCTAACTTTCCTGTTGAAACATCTGACTCTGTAATTACGATTTGTAATTATTTGAAGGCAGCTGGGCTACAAGTTTTCTCTATATGTGTCGCAGAGTCTTTGCGATTTTAAACTGTTTTTAAGTATTTTGTTGCAACTTGAGTAAATAACTTACGGTAAATAATTAATGGTGCTTAACCCTGATACCTTTCGTCGTTTATGTAATTTAGCGACTTTTTGTCGTACAAAAAGTCTTTCATCTGTCGTGGCCCTAAACACGCACACATCAGCATTCATCACGTCGTCGTCCACAAAGTTGCACAGCGTCTGTGTGCGTGCATGTTTGCGTGTGTTGTTCTCTTGTTGTTTATGTGTGCTGGCTCTACGTCGTTGTTTGTGGGAGTGTATCTATACGTACAGGGTGTTTGTATGTATGTGTGACGTGTACCGGCTCGAGTGCTGTTTGAGGGACCCAACAACTGATGGATTGTTTTTCCCTCTCTAGACGTGATTTTACGTTATGTAGTGGCTTGATGTAGATTTATGATGGAATTATACAGGCAATTTTAAAATTGTACGGTGTTTTTAAATTATAAAGAACACATGTTTTGATACTTATTCAGCAATTATGCTTTTGTCATCAAATGTGATGACTGATCAGTGTCAAAATTATTATGTAATAAGCATGCAACATTTTCTTCATGTAATTAAGAGATGAAATTGATGGTAAGCGTCACGCTTGCCCATTGAAGTTTAGGGCCACCCAAAGTTTTGATCTTAAGTAATCCAAAGTAGCAAAGCACTGTGTTCGTCACCCTAAAACAATAAATGTTAAATCTCTTTATGCCATGTATTCAGTACAAGATTTTGACATCTAGATGGCACTGAACCATAACGGGAAAGTGTAATTCTTATCATCAGGCGAGTGAACTTCTCGTTCCATCTCTCAATAAAAAAAAATACGAACACAGCAAAAATTGGCCAAATTAGCCGGGCCGTTCCCACGTGATGATCTTTTATACATGCGGCAATTATTTTTATTTCTCTAGATGAAATAAGTATAAATTTGTGTACTAATTCCTTATTTTTCTTTTCAGATATATGTCATGCGCTGAATTCACAAGCTATGCTATCAGTCATACGTAAGTCTTATAATAAAATATACAGGGTTGTTTGTAAAAACTAGAAAGCTCTTAGACTTAATGCTAAATTTTCCGTAATAATTAAGATGATGTTGTAGATACAATTTACGATTAACTAGCTGACCCGGTGAAATTCGTAACGCCAATAAAATTTGTCTGAACTTTGACAAAAAACCGACCCAGTTGGCGCTGTGGACAGGTGTCTGCCCTCTGCGCCGTGGGTCCTGGGTTCAATTCCCGGCAGGAGCATAAATTCCTTCCCAAGGGATATTTGTGCTTTTGGTTCTGGGTGTAATGTGTGTGTGATGTGAATGTTTCCGTCACCCGCGATACAAGCCTTTGAACTTAGTGTGGGGCTGTGAGTGTGAATGTGTTTGCTTGTTTGTTTGTTTGTATTATATGACACATTTTTCTGTGGTCGAATATGTATAGTGCGTTCAGAAATGAATTTTGTGTTTAATCTGAAAGGTACGAACAGTAAATATGGAAAAATAAAATAGTTGTTATTACTACTTTCCTTGCAATGTCTTAATACTTTATTACCTTTTATACCTTCTTTAGACTTCTACAAATATTTCAAAATCAAAATTAGGAAACCTACACCAGTTGACACTTGATACCTTCGACTTAACAGAGATGATAAACAACATGTAAAAAAAAAGACGTGTGGCACTCGGGGACTGCCGCGGTAAAGCTATTGCATAGCATTTTTTATCTACTTATGCAATTATAATTATTTATTTATTTTATTTATGCAGTATTTTTTTCCTGCCACCTAGAGGCGAGTTGCTGAACTAAAGAGACAAGCGTGATATTTCAAAAAAGTCATTAAAAATTCTGCTATTCATCGATAGATGGCAAAACTAAAAAGTATCACCGCTGTGCCGGTTGGAGTGGGGGGTGTTAGGTTATTTTCGTTACGGAATGTCTGGATTTGGTCTCCACGCTCAAGGCCCGCGATAGAAACTATGCAATAGCTTAAAATTTAAAATCATAAAACAGAATTCGCCATAGCCGTACTACGATAGTCGTTGGAGTTTATGGTTAGAATGATGTCTCAAGAGGTTTCTGGTATTTTACAAATTACCTTGTATTAGTTGTATACCTATAAATTACCCTGTATAAGTTGTATACCTATAAATAAGTTGAGTCTTCGCCTTCATTCATTGTTTTTGGCCTTTAGGCGAAGTAGGTCAGATTCTGAATAGGCCTTGCCGAGAAAGTCACCTTTTGTATTCTCGTGTAAAAATCCTTAGACAAAAGGGTTGTTGACGCATTGGGAAGTCTTTATTTTTCAAGCCACTAGATTTTAGTTCGATTCCCATGAGGAACACTATAAAATTTTCCTTTTTAGAGATAATTTTGGTTTGATTCCGTGTGTAATGTGAATGTGTTCGACACCCGCGATGAAAGTCTTTGTATTTACAGTGGGGCTGTTAGTGCGGCTCTGTCGCACTTCCACTTGTTGAATTTCGACAACATTTTTTTTTTATACTTCTATAATGTCATACACAAACGCAAAATGGTGCTTTGGATTCACGTTACACACACAATCATACCGAGCCGATCATACCTGGAATCAGAAGCACAAATATGTCTTGGGAAGGAAAATTGTGCTCCTGTCGGTAAGCGGAGGCTGGAACCACGGCGCAGAGGACATAAACTGCCCCACCGCGCAAAATGGGTCGTCGTTGCGGTCTACGTTGCGGTAAGTGCCCAAACTCGGCCAATTACGTAAGTTCACAGTCTTAACTGGCGAATAATTTATTCATTTGTATCCATCATCTACAAGTCCCCGTTATTCGTCCCTAAGGATGGTCTGCTTATACTTGCCAAAAGCGATAATACTAACTACTTTGAAGATCGTACGTAAATTGACCAGTTTGTCCTATTTAATAGGACAAGATATAAAGACCCTATTTAATATTGCGGGTAAAAGTTAAACGTTTAGAAAGTTTATATTTATTATGTTTGTTGTTGGTCATTGCGCGTGTAAATTTTAGAACATAGAAATATAATTATCGTAATAATTAAGTAAATTATTACGATAATTATCCTATATATCCTTATAAGTATATTGCAATGAAACACAAGATGCGACCATAAACGTAAACGCTTTCATTCTCACAACCCCATACTTAGTTCGATGACTTGTGTCATGAGTGCTGGAAACATTCGCATCACACATACAATCAAAACCAGAACCAGGAACACAAAGTTTACTTGGGGAGAATACTTGTGCATCCATCGGGAATCCAACCCTATAACCTTGCTTAGAAGATGACTGCGTACTCAACTAAACAGTCAACGTGCAGTCAATTACATATGTTTATATTTTTATATAATTGAGTTTAATTATAAATATAAAGAATATAATCGAAAATTATTTATAATATACAGACAAAAAATATTTAAAAAAAATCTTTGAATCGATCCCGTTGGTGTACATTATTATTAGACTTTTAAAGAATAAAGAAGACTGAAAGTTAATGAAAAAAAAGCAATATATTTGGAAACTGAAAATATGAACTAAGGTACGCGATGAAGATGCGATATAATAAGTAAGTAATAACAAGACAAACTCTCAAACGTCACCCATTTATGGTTAACGCAAGTCTCGATGGGTTAACGTAATATACCTCTCGTTATCTCAAAGTGTTCCAACTCTGCGTTCAGCGCAGTGAAGGAGTTGAACAAATTTTCCGTATCTTTGCTTCCCGAATAGTAAATCTCGAAGTCTACTAGTCTAGAGTGAATAAGTATCTTAAAGGCAAGCATGCTACTTCATATTTTTTTATTAGGTAAAGTAGTAGTCAAATTCGGAAAAGACATATTATCCAACTATAACGCAAAAAAAAACAGTGAATATAGGTGTATTCTATAGAGGCACATGAACAAAGACAGGTTTTAAACTAATCTTCTCTTGTAAAAAAATAAATGAAACTAAAATAACATACAATTAATACAAAATGGAAGAGTAATGCCGTTCCAGAGAAAATATTATAAGAATAGACTCGCCACGACGCGCGGAATTCAGGCGTGCCGCGAAGGCATCTTTCAAGGCCTTCCTGAGCCAATTATGACTCTGTTGGGGTGACAGGACCTAGTTTAGTAGAGTAAGACCCTAAATCTCTGAAAATATATTGCTCTGCACAATTATTGTCACTTTTCGAGATGCATTGAACAATATAATATTGTCTCACGTGAACGAGTGCTAAATCGTTACTAATAATTAGATTTCTTTTCAAAAACAATTGTTATATTAGGAATTTAACGATTTCACTCACGGTTGTTTTCCCACATAGTTACGAGACTAGTTTTAAAAAAGGCGGAGCTCCTCCATCAGTCGAGTACGCGCGTAGACCGTAAGGCGTCTCAGCGTATACTGACGGCCTGCTTAAAGTAAATTAAGAATGAAAAAAATATCGCTTAAGGCGGGGATTCAACCCGCGACCATAGGTAACACGTTCCTATAAAACGTTAATAACAAGGAAAAGATAATTTCGTCGCTTTAGCCTAGCAAGGCTAATGATATAAAAAAAACAATAACATAGTAAATATCCCGTTATTGACACAAACATTCACATTCAATAAGGCAGGCAAAACCTTGAGGCACTGCTACCTTACCTTATAAAAACAAACTCAATCTAAATATCCAGAATATAACAAATGAAGACGTAAAGAAACTTTTTCTTGGAATAATACGAACCGAATGATTTTTATGAGCAGTGTAAACACCTAATGAGCGCCAAAAATGTTTGCTTCGTTCACAACTCAGCGCGTCGCGGCGTGGAGCGGGCGTTTCTTGAAAATGCCGAATTCCAACTTGATTGCAGCATAGGTGGCGTGAATTTTTCACACAAATATTTTTTGTTAAATATTTCGAAGGAATGTCGGGTGTCTGCAATTTGTCGGTTAGGATTCTTTGCCAGATTTTACAGGAGCTTGTCGTGCGAAAATACACCACAGATAATAATATCATATCTGTCAGTGCCTTGTGGCTTTGCCCGCTTTAGTCAGGATAAATAGCATTTATCCTATTTAAAGGCCTGTTTAGGGTAGCTAGATTGTCTCTGTGATGATTTTGGCAAGTATTCCTTACGGATTCTTTTAAAACAAATTAGTGGTCAACATTAATCGTCGAGAAAAGCAGTTTTTGCTGTGCAAGATAATTTAGGTTGTCTGGAAGAGATCGCAGAAATAAAATCAGTTCTTGTACATTTTTGTTTTGTAATTTCTCGACTGCATTTCTTTTTAATGATGACACTAAAACTGATTTGTATATATACATAGTAATAAGTCATATTACTATGTTAGTTCTGTACCGCGGTTTCATCTGCGTTCATAATGATGTTGAGTCAAAATCAGTTCCACTATATCAAAGAAGATTTTGCTTTCGGGACACTGTTGTAGTGTTATGTGTAAAATTGGTTTTCCCTTTACGTTAAAATTAAAAGGCCATGATTTAGGAAGATCATTCCCATATAATCAAGTCATGAAAATCTTACAATGCACGATTTAGGCGGATTTTTTTACCAATACTTGCAAACTTTGGAATGCAGCTCCCTTCAGCGTTTTTCTCAGATCGGGTAGATTTGGATCTTATGTCTATGATAATATAGAGTTCTTCAAAATAGGTGAATAGTGATTTGGTATAAGAAGTTTGGCTACGCGTCTGTGATGCCCTGTGTGTTACAGTTGCCTATAGGTGACAGTGACCGTTTCAATTAGACTGCAGTTATTGAGTATTATTGTATTCCGTACCTTGAAAAGAAAATTTAAAACCCTCATTGAATTCATTTGGTTGTCCGTCTGTCTGTCAATACCCTTTAATTATAATATAATGATCAAATACTAAGGTCTATGGTATTAAAAAAATATTAAAAGAAAATTCGAGCAAAAACTTTGGGACTCTATTACTGTGGTGAACAAATTATATAATTATGTAAGTAATCTAAGTTTGTATGGAATCCTCGGTACACGATCAGATTAGCACTTGTCAGATTTATTTTTATTATATCCATTACTTCTTGACTGTTCTGATTCAGGCTATAAGAGTACATTAAATCTCTGGAAGTTTCGACGTTGTAAATCATCAAAGACCTCCAGACCTTGATAACAAGTTCACAAGAATATCAGGGCTCTTAAGTTTACAGTCTCTATACAGAGCAATCTATCGCGTCAAAGGGCGGCCTGAATCAAGGGCCGATGTTCGGAAATGCTACAACGGCCTTGATGGGTACAGCCTTCTCAACTAGGTTGTTAGAGACGGTCGCAGTATGCGAAGTAAAAGTAGATTAAGTTGGGCTTCAACGTTTCCCGAAATAAGTAAGTTTAAAAATAAGCTGAGATATAAATTCTATAGTAATATCGTATCGCAATATTAGACATGTTGGCCGTAGTAGTTTAAAACTATGTGTTCTTTAGGACGTTAATAATATAGCAAGGATAATTTCCCCGCTTGGAGCAGAACTTGAGTAGCTCGGTGTTAAGAGCAATAGGATATGTCGTATCTTCCTGGGGCAGTACACATTGCCATAAATTCAACCGCTAGGAGTAGAGTAGAAACAGTACTCCTTTTTGGATTGAAGGGTTGAAGAGGGATAAAGAGATTTTACATCCAATATCTCAGGGTGACAAGTGCAGTGCTTTGCCGTGCAGGATTTTGAACTATTTAAGTTATTAAGTTCTCCGGGAAACATATTTTTCTCCGGTAAACTATAATGGACAAGAGTAACGGTCGCCGTCAGGCAAGAAGCATGATGGATCTCTCAAAAAAATGGTATAGAAATAAAATGAACCGTTGTTATACATTTTTAAACAAACAAACAAACAAACGCATTCACACTCACAGCCCCACACTAAGTTCAAAGACTTGTTGGCGCAGTGGACAGGTGTCTGCCCTCTGCGCCGTAGGTCCTGGGTTCGATTCCCGGCAGGAGCACAAATTCCTAACCAAGGGATATTTGTGCTTCTGGTTCTGGGTGTAATGTGTGTGTAATGTGAATGTTTCCGGTGCCCACGATACAAGTCTTTGAACTTAGTGTGGGGCTGTGAGTGTGAAAGCGTTTGTTTGTTTGTATCGTGGGTGCCGGAAACATTTACATATCACACACTAAATACACCCAGAACCAGAAGCACAAACATCCCTTGGGAAGGAGTTTGTGCTTCTGCCGGGAATCGAACCCAGGACCCACGGCGCAGAGGGCGGAGACCTGTCCACTGCGCCAACTGGGTAAATATTCACTGTGTCACAGCTACCAACTAGGTTGTTAGGGCACGGGTGAGTCTTGTAACAATGGAGGGACAATGTCAAATGAAATCGATGCTACAATCAATGACGGGTCCAAGAAGACTTTGAGAAAAGAAAATCTATTGTCCGGGTTTTGATCAAGGTTAAATAACGGGAGAAGTTAAATATCTGTCTTATGGATCTTTAAGAAATAATATTTCTAGTCGTTCGCGCCGAAATGAGATCTCGCGCCTACATTTGATTTCTGTATTTGTTGTTCAAGTACAGGATATAACGGATATTATAAGTAAGTTTCAGCGTTCAGTATGAAGCTGTTAGTGAGATAGACTCCTGGACAAAATAGCTCTAAAAACAGTGACTTTGGTGGCCTACCAAATAGTTATTTTCCAACTTAGATTTAATCTGATCAAAGGTTCCGGATATAAAGCGGTGGAGTCAGTAAGGGGGATTCCTGAAGGGGATTTTGCCACTAGCCTGGTTTTTAGACTTTGCTGCGTTTTAATTATTGTTATATGAATAATAGAGGAGTGCATGTTTTTTGCTAAAACGTACACTCCTGTCGTTTTTTCAGTCACGTTTTTCTAATAAAAACACCAAACGACTTAACATTTTGTTGTAAACTTAATTTATGAAGTTTGAAATAATAAGGAACCATACTAATAGTAAATCACATACTATTTGACCATTGGCATTCGATCCCATAGCCGCGGGTTCAATACCTTCAACCTATAGTTTACCTTTCTCAATTTACTATTTTATGTACTTACATGTTAAAATGTTCCATATGTCATGGTTTACTAAAAAATCCAATATATTCGACTCACATTTTTATGAGGTTTGTGGAAAACGCGGTGATTGGTACAGTTCATATTAGTGCTATCCGGAATAGCATATTTTTGATAGTAAAATGGCTTTGGCTTTTGCTATTTGTGGATTCTAAGTAAATAGTAACTCTTTTACACAGGATTCAATATAAAATCCATTTTGATCTTTGATCCCAAAGATCAAAATGGATTTTATATTGACATTTGCTTTTCTGTTATATGAAATATTTTGTTGGAATAAACGTGAACATAAACGCTTTCACACTCACAGCCCCACACTAAGTTCGATGACTTGTTTCGTGGGTGCCGGAAACATTCACATCACACAATCATAACCAGAACCTTTGATGTCAAAGTATTTGCACTCACGATACAAATCTTTGAACATATTGTAGGAGTGTGAGGATGCGTATGAGGAAAGCCAAAGTAAAGATGCATGTTATTGGATTGTGTTAGAGATGATATTTGTTTTAGTAAGATCTAAGAAAGGAGTGTGTGAGGATGACTGCTAACAGAAGAGAGTGTAAGAAGAAATAATTTAAACGTAAGCAAAGCTTAAAAATGTTTTACATTCGAAACACTTGATCAGATTAAGTGAATCAAAATATGCTTTATTGAGGATAACTCAAAAGCTACTGGTCAGATCATATAAAATTTAAAAAAAATCTGTCAAATTGAGAACCTCTTTCGTTAAAAATATTGAGTCGCCTCACGTGAAATGAGATCGAGGCATGGAGATTTTCCTATGTATGGTATCATATGTCATTTGCGTAGGCATTGGGTGCCGCAGCAAATTTAGTAAGTAGGTGTCGATACGGCTAAATAGTCATGTCATTATCCCACGACGCTTTCAATTCGTCACTCAGAGTTGACATTTCACGTCTACTCAATAGCAACATAAAGGTCGCGTCGTGACCTCACTAGGTCATTTCCGAGGTCAACGCCGGGTAAACTTGGGGTATATATTGAAATAACGGTTATCAAAATAGAATAAATTTGTACGGAGACTAAATAAAAATAGACTGTGTAAAATTGTAGCTTCATTTTGGCGCCTTATATGGGTTGAAGAATCGTAAATCTTGAACGTGTATAGAGTACTGCGGCCACCCTAGCATTCTACCGTTTGTACCGTTTTCTACCGTTTATATTTTGGAGAAAATGCGCATGAAATACACGAGTTAATTCCTTAATCTCCCTTTTACCATCTTACTACAACACAAACCCTCAAACGGCATCTATTTATGGTTGACATGCTTCAATGTTTATCATTCGTACGGCAAAGGAGTGGAACTCATTTTTCGCGTGTTTATTCCTTATATTTATTTTCTTGGTAGTTTAATGATAATAATAACAATAATAATTAATAATAATTTAGTTTAATAATATAAAATAATTCATTGAGAGTTTTGCCGCGAAAGTTAAAAAATGGCGTTGTTGATTTTGTATAATTTTCTATAACCTGTGAATTTTCGAGTGTTCCTGTGTAATAATGGTGGATTATTAACCGTTAATACTTAGTGAACGTGCATAAGTGTAGGAAATACAAAGTTGAAAAACGTGATTTTCGCCTTCGCTCCAAAACTCCAATAGAAGTTCTAGTAAAGTTTCCACCACTTTACTAGGGCATGACTTGACTATGACTCTTTTACTTGACCTTAAATTGCAACTAGGACTTTTAATATGAAATACACTTGAAATATATTATTACTTGACACTGGCTAAATGCAAAAGATTGCGAAGCCAAAAGGAATTAAAAGGAAAAAAAAAAACAATAATGTATAATAGTGTATTGTAATATACTTTTTTAATTAATTTAGTTTAAAATTAGCATTGGTCATAAATAATGATTAAAATGTTCTATTCTTCGGTCTAAACTACTAACGAACTAAGATTACGTTTCTAACATATTCACACACATAGATACACTTTTACAGAACTTTAGTTTTTTATTAAATGTGTAAAGTATTGCATGTATGTATAATGAAATAATGATCATTGCCGCACCATCGATCACTTTTTGTTAAACTTTTTTATCTTCTCCATCTTTAGGTTGCCTGGAAGAGATCGCAGCTTAGCGATAAGGCCGCCGATTGTACTGCTATATTGTTATTTTTTCTATTGGTAATTAATATTTTTCTTGGTGTGCAAAAAAGAGTATTTGTATTGTATTGTAATGTAATTTAATATCGTAGAAACATTTTACAACGCTATCAGCGCGGAATCAAGGGTGAGTGACGGCAATGCTGACCATGTCAGTCGCATGATTGGGCGAGTAGTCGGTCGGACATTTGCATTGCACCCGGAGTCAGCCAATGTATTAATCTAGTGAAGCTTATGGAAAAATGTTTAGGTATAATCTAGTTAATTAGTGTTTCTAAAAAATATAATAACTTTAAAATTGTATCGTTTGTTTTCTAAATTCATTGCTACTGCGTGTTTTGGGGTATTTTCTGGCGGAAAAAAATATTCATTGTATTTTTTTGCCATGTTTTTTTTTATAATTATAATTTTTTTATGTTTTATGTACGAATAAGCCACTAATTCACTTGAAATGAATAAAATTTAATTTAA
Organism: Lomographa bimaculata; assembly: GCA_948107665.1. Classification (NCBI taxonomy): domain Eukaryota; kingdom Metazoa; phylum Arthropoda; class Insecta; order Lepidoptera; family Geometridae; genus Lomographa; species Lomographa bimaculata. The sequence goes on along the minus strand of OX403589.1, from coordinate 19,899,157 downwards.
TTTAAAATTTCATGTATAACACTTTTTAAATGAACTGCTTATTTAGGCTTATTTAAGTATTAAATCTTTTAATTTTATCATAAACTCGTTTATAAGAATCGAGGCGCAGGAAACTGCTCTAATACTTTTCATCTGGTAAAATAGCGGTAAAATGTTTGCTTATTCAGCAAGCAAAAACATTAAACGGTTTTATATTTTTTTAATCAAAAAAAGTGTCTCTGTAATGGCTGAACGCCACGCCATTGCCAGAGAGTATGTAGGTTTTGTAGAAAGCCTAGACCCTGCTTATAAAATATAGTTCTATAATAACAGATGCCGCTAATAATCCTTTCGAGCTTCGTTTTTTGTAAAAACGAATTTTTACGCACAAACTTAGGCCCAAGACCCAACAAACATATCATGGAGTTATCTTGTAATCTATCTGTGCACGCGAACCTATCGTTTATCGCCGCTGATTAACTTCTTGCGAGGCCTGTTTACCCTTACTTACTCTTATTTGTAAAACAAAATAATTAATGAATGTTTTTATTGGATGCAAAGATTAACAGAATAATTTAAACGTAAGCAAAGCTTGAAAAAACTGACTTCATCGCTTATATTTTGGTTTTGGCTTAATTGATTTTGATAAAATTTATATGGTACAACCTCTGAAGTATAATCTACCAAAATAAAAAATAATTTTGTGAATCGGTCCACAAATGGGGGAGAAACCGGTGAACAGACATAATATAATTAAACGCATGCAAAGCTTAAAAAAACCGACTTCACCGCTTTATCTTCGGAACCTTGATCAGATTTAATGTATTAAACACGCATTATTGACTATAACTCAAAAACTAGAGATCAGATCTTAATCAAATTTCAACGGGACTACAGGAAAGCACCAGCTTTCAAATAAAAAAAGAATCATCAAAATCGGCTCACAACGAAAGAAGTTATGAGGTAGCGTTTGAAGTCGGTTAAACGAGGACATCGTCAAAGTAGTCCACAAAATAGGCATTGTTAACGATATTTCAAGAACTACTGATCAATGCGGCCGAAGATGGAACATACTGGCCTTGAAGGTGTAATTGGGGTGAACATGCTCCATCTTCGACCGCATCGTCGTTCCAATCAGGTGAGATTGTGTTCAAACACTGGCTTAGTCACAAATTTTAAAAAAATCTCACAAACTGCAGAACTCAAAGTTGAGTCTCAACTTTCCTCGTACGTACAAATCGTGCTCAAAGATTCCTCCCATAATATCGGGAATTATATGTATATGCCTTCAAAACAAATAACGCGTATAGCGAGCCTGCCCACTCGTGCGTCAGTGACAGAAACAAATAAAATTCTACTCAAACATTCTTTCTTTTCAGCAACTTTTTGCTGCCGCGCCACATGTCGCGAAGTGGAAACGACCTAAAGATGATTCCCCTGACAAGACTCCCCAATGTTTACCCTAGTTTATGGGAGTTTTATGGCTGTAATAAATGGGATTTAATTTAAAATTTTAACGCCTCAACCATTTATTACGGAGCTGGCCGCAAGGTATAAATATTATCGGAGTCGACGAGAGCACGGATTTGAGATTAATAGCTGGGAATCTCGTCTCGGCTAGTTTTTTGTGAGATGAGATTTAGAAGTTAGAATGGCGTAGTTTGTGCAGGGTACTTATCCTTACTTCCTTACTTAATATCATAAATGCGAAAGTAGCTCTGTCTGTCTGTCAGTTGCGCTTTTACGCCAAAACAACTGAACCGATTTAAATGAAATTTGGTACACAGATAGTCCAGAGCTTAGGAAAGAACATAGGCTTCTTTTTATCCCGGAATTCCCGCGGGTCCGGAACTTACGCGGGTGAAACCGCGGGGCGCAGCTAGTAATATGTTACACTACAACGATTACTAAACCAGTACAAAGTAGCTGTAACCCGCGGTTTTGTCCGCGTGGATAAAAGTATTCAATATTCGATTCCATATTATTACATTCCAATAAGAAACACAATTTTGTAGGTATAAAGTTAAAAATATATGAATTGTAATAGACATCCTTACATGATGGACATTCGTCCGATTCGAACCAAGCGATTCACCATAAGTTTTATTTCGAGTCTTCAAGTCAAGAGTCAATAGGTATCTTCTATGTAGGCATGTCCCACCGTCGATCACATCGTCGTTTCCATCAGCATCAACGTTTGCTGCATTTGACCGAAATCCCACCATATTGATCATAAAAAGTATATAAGTTCCAGGGACAATTACAAATATCAACATACATTATTTAAAATGTGCCCTCTCACAAACACACACAAACTTCCGTATTAGTAATAAAAAAACCATCAAGGTCATCGAAGCTGGCTATCGGAATTACCTAAAGTTTTTTTTTTAATTCTGTCCTAAAACAGACCGCAGACTAAAGCAGAATAAAATAAGGATGAGGTTCTATGTTCGATTTTATGTTTTTTTTTTATTTTTTCTCCGTTTGATGACTGATTCTCAAAATTCTTTTTTTGTTTGGTAGATTTTATTTTAGACGTATTACCATATAAATTTTATTGTAATCGATCAAGCCAAAACCAAACTATAAGCGGCGAAGTCAGTTTTTTAAGCATGGTTTACGTTCCAAAAAAAATATTATAAGGTTTAAATTATAATGCATTCATTTGTATTAAATAAATGTTATATATAATTTAATTTTAATAACTAATTCGAGTAAAAGTGAATTCAAAAGAAGAATGAATAATATTAAGATAGCAGCGGTTAACTGAAAACTGCTTAATCATGCATCAGCTCTCCTCTGCTCCTCTGCCTTTAGTTGCACCTAATTTCATAGTGCAGTAAATTAAACATACGCGGACGATCTCGAGAGAGATACCGCGCTATTCAGTAGCTTAACTTTGTGCAAATTATATATAACAAGCAACGAGTATGTACAGGTCGACTACATCGTAGCTTACCATCAGGTAAGATTGTGGTCAAAAGTTCTTCTTAAATAAAATAAATATCGTTTAAAAAAAAGTCTGAAGACTGTTAGTTTATGAGTTATCCTCAATAATGCGTATACAGTGGACTATGTTGATGATGTTGATATGTAATAGCCTGTTGAAATATTTAATAATTGTAAAAATTTAAAACTAAAAAACTCTCGCCATCGCGTCCCACATCACACTGACAGACATCGACAACGCGTAAGTCACGCTAATCCCGTTTTAATTTTAATGTAATAGTTCAAAGTGTGAGTATTTTTTTATCAAATAAGTAGATTCATCATTTCGTAATGTTTTCAGTTATATACATAGGGTTTGCAAGCTCAGGTACTGTATTCTCAAGTATAGAAGTTAGGTATCCGCGCCCGTGTCCGCCCGCGCGGAATTATTTAATAAACAATTTGGCGCAGTGTTGTTTAACGTCAGTGTTGAATACGTGTAGGAAGTGCATGATAAATATAAGTTGAGAGTAGGAAAATGAATTGTTGATGTCATGGCAATGTCATATTTATATAATTTGTTTATTTTATAATAAACGGCGGGCTACAGTGGGGCTTTAGGCAACTTGTTGAATTTAACATAAACTTTCACACTCACCCCGTACTCCGATGACTTGTGTCGTGGGTTTTTTTTTTTTATTTGTGACAGGCTAGTTTTTGACCACTATCTCACCTGATGGTAAGTGACGATGTGATCGAAGCTGGTAAACACACTAGACCTGGAATACGCAGGCTCTCAAGGATAACTGCCGGAACACCGTATTTGGCTTGGCGGCAGACTTTCAACTTGATGGTGGTAAGCTACTTTGGTAGCAAGCCAGGCGAGCAACTCACAAAATGCTCTACCACCTCTCAAATGTCACCTGATTAGCACCACCCGGGGACCACGTGTAGGGAGTCAGACTTAAGGGGTATCCTCCTACGGACGTGGGTGACTCAGCCCCCATAATCACATCACATGCTCAAGAACCAGAAACATAAATTTCCATTGGAGAGAAAACTTGTGTTCCAGCCGGGAATCGAACCCGATACCCTTGATTAGAATGCAAGGTTGGGCGATCACTCAACTGAGCCAACACTCAACTATGTTCAAATTTCCCAATTGGAAGCATAAATGTAAATAAAAATGTTAATAGTGATTTCTTGTAAGCTATATAATAATAATAAAAATGTATGTTTGTAGCAGAATTTATAACATCTAATCGAATACCTTTAAACGAGCAATTCTTGTGTGTATATATATATCAACGATTTTCATGAAATTAAGTATACAGAGGGTTTCGGGGGCGATAAATCGATCCAGCTAGGTTTAGCTATGATTTTTAGAAAACGTTGTTTTATCCGTGTTTTCATGCAATGAAAAACTGCTACAATATCATTAGAATACGAGGGTAAATTTCGCCACCATCTACAGGGCTATAATAGCTCAGGGAATCGGGAATCAGTGGCAAATTGGGCAGTCCCGAAACCAGATGACCCTGGATCGAGTCCAGATGACTACTATAGTTATTATTTAAAAAAACTATTATTCATATTTCATCAGTAAGTAATGCGTATCTAAATATAATTTCCAAAATACACGATTTACTAAAAAAAAAACCGTTCATTCAAGTATAGTATTATGACAAAAAGAACTGATAAGTAGGAACTTAAATAAGGCTGTATCTCGTAAACGGGGCTAATTTCCATTTTTGTTACTGTAAATCTGCAATATATATGCACGAAGGCGAAAACATTCTCTCGCCTTTTAAAATCACAACATAACAAAGAGATCACATATTATAAAACGTCAAGCAATAGCATATTTCAAGCGAGATCCCGCAAGATTTTCAATGCGATGCCTACTCGGAATATACATGAGATGTGCGCAGAATGCATGCAGTGGTGCTTGGTACAGGGGTTGGGGTACGTGGTACAGGAGTAGGGAATACGTGGTACGGGATAGGGACAGAGGTACGAAGCATACGTGATGGGTACACCCTATACTTACGTGAGAACGCACGGATGCTTTGAATAACTTTTATATGTTATGACGTGTACTCAAAAGATATTTTTATTGAATCATACAAATATTATAGCTAAGTTTTATGTATGTTTGTGTGTTTTTGCATGCGTAGGTTTATTTTTGAACGAAATCTCTATACAGGATGTATCTCCGTACGGAGTGGGATGGCATTTTGGTATGCAGATATTAAATAGCCTTTGAATATGATATAAATACTCAAGGCATTATATTATTTGGAAACAGTGTAGACGCGCAAGATAATTTTTTTTCCCAAAAAAAAAAATTGTGTACGTATCCTTGCTAATATAGAAGTGCTAGAGAGTTGCAAACCTCATTTTAAAAACTTAAAAATCCTAACCTTAGTTTTAACTACATATAGAAATTTTGTATATTTGTGAGAAGACACCCACAATCTTTTACAAAAATATCAAATACACCACGAAAATACCAAAGTAGATACAGGCATAACCTTGTTGTACCCAAGTCAACACTTAAAATCCATAGCTCAAATCCTAATGCTATGGTTTTAAAATTTATAACAATATTCAAGAACACTTAAAAATCTAACAAAAACAATCAACATTCACTAAAAATTTAAAAATATGACTAACTACTTGAGCCTCGCGGCTTCGCCCGCTGATGATGATGATGATAATAATTAAAGTAACCTATGTTTTAATCCAGAGTATAAGCCACCTACATTCCAAAAGTTCATTGAAATCGGCTTAGTAATTACGGAGATACGTAGTAACAAACATTCTCACACACACACAAACTTTCGGATTTATAATATTAGTAGGATGCTTAAATTACAAATGTTACTACACGCTACATGATTTTTTTCATGATAAATTAAAAAATATTTACTTCTTTATTTGACTTGCTAAGTTATGTGATGTTTATAAAAATAGCCGATTATTTAATAAATCGGCCCCTACACTCCCAGCTCTATGTTGCTATACCCTATTAGGGTCATGTGTTACTTATAAAGTGTATTTTTGTAAACATTATTGCAATAATGCGTATTCCAGGTCTAGTGTGTTTACCAGTTTCGATCATGTCGTCACTTACCATCAGGTGAGATAGAGGTCAAACACTAGCCTGTCACAAATAAAAAAAATAAAAATAAATTAATATTGAGTATATACATTATTGATTGTTGTGAGTGACGGAGAGTTACGGACTGCAAAGGTAATTAAACAAAGCTAAGGAGATTATTTCGTATAAAACACACGTTTATACATAAAAACAAGTACTCAGGTAGGTTAGTTAGTATAATTATTGAGCAACATGTTGCCTTGAAATGAACAATTTCATTGTTAGGACCAAATTGACCAAAACTTATTATGAAAATACAACTAAATTATGCTATCATCTCCATTAAGCCACAGTAAGACTCGTTGATTGCGCAATAAATATACCAAATGGCAGAAAAATATCCCATTAAACAGTATTAATAAAAAAAACATGCGGGGCAGTCTTTGGGGACTGCTGATAGAAGTGAAAACTATATACAATGTATATATATATATATATATATATATATATATATATATATATATATATATATAATATATATAGCTCATGAGAAGCGTGAGTTAATGATGACGCGAGTTCCATGATTTTTGTTCACCCAAAAAGTGCTCAACGCGCCTAAAGAAGTTTGCACTTCAAAAATTGGTAACTATACCTATGTAACACATAATGTAGTATTACCCATTCATGCCAAAACAGAGATGTATTGATTTTTTGGGTTCCGTACTAGAAGGGTAAAAACGGGACCCTATTACTGAGACTTCGCTGTCCGTCCGTCCGTCTGTCACCAGGCTGTATCTCAAGAACGGTGATAGCTAGACAGTTGAAATTATCACAGATGATGTATTTCTATTGCCGCTATAACAACAAATACTAAAAATAAAATAAAATAAATATTTAAGGGGGGCTCCCATACAACAAACTTGATTTTTTATAGATAATGGTACGGAACCCTTCGTGCGCGTATCCGACTCACACTTGGCCGGTTTTATTATTATTATTTAGCAGGGAAATGATGATAATAATATGGATATAAGTTCCTTTGTTTTCATGATAAATGGTACAGCCGAGACAGTGTTCATGACTTAAGACTCAATATTTCTCCTGGGAGAAGACTAAAGCACAAAAAGAAGAAACAAATGTTGAAAAAACAGGAATTATTGTAGCCATGTATCATTCATCCGCCCAACGATCGCCTATGTGTAAGGCGGGCGGCTGACCGCCATCCCGGAAATTGTACGACGTAGGTCTTAAATAATGTTTCTGAAAGGTTAGGTTACGTGCACACCGGTATCGAGGTGCTCTGATTTGTTATATTCACATTTATTATGAAAAGTTTTCATACTGAAAGTTATTAGTATTTAATATTTAATACGAAATAGGCGCGACAGTTGTAATGTGTATATAAATCACTTATCAATGCTGAAATTAACGTGTAAAGGACATGTGAAAACAAATAAATGTGGAAGCAAGACACTTATAACACATGGCAAAGCGGACGAGGCGTGCGCCCCGTGCGCGTCATAGGGAAAGAAGACGTAACTATATTTTTGTCGAAATTGAGTTATATACATCATAACTGTCTTAGCTATTTAGTGTTATGATTAGGTTACGTTTGAATATTTTAAAATAAAAAATAATAGTAGATGCGTCTATTTTCCTGATTCCTGATTCGCTTTCTATATCACTTGTTATAAGCGTTTTGCTTCCATATTAATTTGTTTTCACAGTTCGAACTACAAAGAAATACGTTTGAATTGCTTATAACTTTTGTTCTTAACAATATTTTTTTGATTTCTGTAATAATTATTTAATTAGAGTTTATTACGGATATTATACGCAAGTTTTAGCTTAATGACCAAATTCTTAATTACCATCATTGATTTTTTTACTAACGGTTCCGAAATTACTTATAAAGTTATTTTCCACGATAAAAATAATAAGATATAATTATGTTTATACTCCTCACTTAGGTATATGAGTGCCTCTTTAATATTTTCATTAATTTATGGCTTTGGGCCTTAGCTTTACATATTCTTTAAGAATTTTAAATTATTCGTTTGTATGTTATAGTCACTAAATGATCCTGACAGATGGATGGATGGACGGACGTTCAAAGTGCAAAGTCATCCAAGTAAATTTAGAGATCTCGCTTCTTGAATCAATGAAAGGTTTCCCACTCGGACAAAACCAAGGCAGAGTAGTTGTTTTTATTCATGATTGACAAGCGTTGGACTACTATCTCACCTGATGGTAAGCGATGATGTGGTCGACGATGGAGCACGCTAGCCTAGAAGATACCTTTTCACTCGCGACTCGAATATTCCCATGTTGTACCTATTATTAAGCACCGACTCAGGCAAGGTCTTCTATTCCTTTGCGGTTCACACAATAAATGTACAAGCAAATCGCTTTGTTCGCATGTGTGGAATATCTACCATATACCGGTGTCGATTAGCAGTTTGTCTGCTTGTTCGATGATAGAATGGGGATGGGGGAACTAAATCGTGTTATTCCTATAAAATACCGAGTGATATGAAGTATCATATAACAAACAAGTTCCAAAGTTCCAATTTACTTTTTTCTATACAATAAATACATGTCCAGCTAGCTATAGTGAGGTGCAATGAAGGCAGCACTTTCCATTTGAACGCGCGTGAAATCACCCGGCTGACGCGCTTACACAGCGTCACTGAACACCGCTCCTGATACTGTCCGCTGCTGCAATTAAGTAATCGATTGCTGGAGCATAAAAAATCATTTTCATTAGTGTATTGACGTGAGAGATACGAGATATATATTTAGTTTTAAAACATTCTGAAGGATGACATAGCTATAGCGTCATTTGTTTCTGCTCTTCTTTTGTTATTTTTATTGGCAGATGTTTGATCACTATTACAGTTGATGTTAAACGATGATTTCGTTCAAAGTTTAAGCTTGTTTGTTTACGAGATTTCTAAACCGATTTCATATTCGATACATTTCGGAGAGTGTGCTAAGGAACTGTACGATCTAGTTCCCCCATCCCCGTTCTATCATCGGACAAGCAGACAAACTGCTAAGAGACACCGCTATATGGTGGACATTCCACAAATGCGCACTAAGCGTTTTGCCTCCACATTCATTGTGCGAACCGCAAAGGAATGGAACTCCTTACCCGAGTCGGTGTTTCCTGATGAGTACAATATGGGAGTCTTCAAGAATAGGTATCTTCTAGGCAAGCTTGCTCCATCGTCGACCACATCGTCGCTTACCATCAGGTGAGATAGTGGTCAAAAGTTTGCCTATCACGAATAAAAAAAAAAAGCTATTTCCAGATTGGACTTAACAAAAAAGAAAGGCAAAGAGTTCCAATTCGTTATAATGCGAACAATTTTAAATACATTTGGCCACTACCCTTTTGTTGGAGAGAACCACTCTCAGGGTTTTTGGTAAAGCGAGCACGGTTATAAATTTTAAACATAGAAAGGATTAAAAAAAACTAATACAAGTGTAATTTTCAAATAAAGTTCAAATCCGTACGCCTGTTTTCCGGGAACCCCTAAAGAAGTAAAGTAAATTCTTGAATCTTCTTGTCACCGCATGGTAAACCATAAATGTACTATTTGTGATTTCCAAATTTCACTTCAAAAATTTCCTTTGCTTTCCAAAGACCAAACCCACAGTATTAATTCAAAATGTCCCAAATTACCTCTAACCTGCTAAACTAAGATGTGTTTGAAAATCATAACTATAGTAATCCGCCTGATAGCTTTATGAAACTTGCTCCAAACTTAATCCCGCGTAATTTTGACGTTTGATGAAAGGGATAATCAAATTTCTGGGTCCTTGGACATGGGCGTACCGGGCAAGGGAGTGATTGAACTTCCGTTTCCGTACCGATACAAAGTTAGCCTTCGATTTTTTATTGGATTCAGATCATTTTAAATTGCAAAGGGTTTCATTTAATAACGCTTGTCGGTATATTATAGAGGAAGTATAACAAACCGCGTGTTCAGTTGATTAGCCGAGCTGAATTACAATAATATTATACTTATTATTTATAAGACTTATTTATTAACATTTAGGTCATACATGACTGTCACTTTTAATCGTTTTCTCTTTTAAAATAAACGTCAATAAAAAACAGAATAAGTTCCAGTTTTTTTTTAATGCTAGATAGGCAAGCATTTGACCTCTATCTCACCTGATGGAAAGTGACGATGCGGCCGAAGATGGAATATGCTTGTCTAGAAGGTACCTATTCTCTCTGGACTTGAAGACACCCAGATTGTATTGCTCAGGGAACAAAGACGCAGGCAATGAGTTTCACTCCTTCGCTGTACGGATGATGAACGTAGAATCAAAACGCTTCGAGCGAACTGGAGGTATGTCAACCATAAATGGATGATGTTTGACAGTTAGCATTTCCAAGTACAGAGATATACGGTAAATGATTTGTAACACTAAATGCAAATTACATTCTGCGTTCTGATCGAATCAAACACAACCCGCATCACGTGTGACCATCAACCACCCAAGTTACAGGCAACTCTTAGTTTTGGACCCAATGAAACTACTGTATTATTTGTTGTGTTCAATAACTTTCAGTTATTCATTTATTTGCTAAGTCTATGGTTTTATGTATAACGTGCAGTCTGACAGAACGGGAACGCAAAAAGAACAGAGACAAATGTAACTAACGATCTGGGAGGTTAAATAAAGATGCAGTGGTGTTTCCGGCAAATCAATGTTCTTATAATCGCCTGTGTTTTTTTTATCAAAATTTCGTTCGAACTGGTATAAAAAAATTTAATAACGTACGATATTTTTTTTGTCTAATTTGGTACATTACCTTTATAAAGATAATTGATGTAATCAGCCACCCTAATCGGCAAGTTATGCTCAAATATAAAGCGCGCTGCGTTCGCTTTGACCGGAGCGTAAGACGTACCTAGAACTAAGCAATATAAACCCTTAAAAGTTCAATAATAAGCTGTATTACATACCTCAAACATGGTAATAAGATCTACAGGCGAATTGCCTTTGTTTACTTAACCTAAATTAATACATCTATACGGCAAAAGACCTAAGTTACCTCAAAGCTCACTAGAAGCCTCCGAGCTTATAGGTACCCAGTGGGTATCTTTCCTTTTATGCTGGCGGCATTGCCTCTCTGAATTCCTAAGCTAATACATTGAGCCTAATAAGTATCAGTATTTAGATCACGCGTTGCATTTACCAGGACCTTATCTATCTTTATTTAAACATACACTTCTCTCAAATACAGACACATGCGATAGCATTCCGTCTGTCATCTTTAAAATATTAGTATGTATAACGTGTACAACTTTACTTTAAATTCGCCTAGAGCATCGAGACGCTCAGGTTTTCCTTTGATTCGCCTCCAGGTTTGTTAATCCACCGTACTACTACCTAAAATCCACGCTCCCTTCCAATTACGGGTGGGGCAGCCATGTTTACTGGTGAATGCGATTTGCAGGTGTCCTCCCAGAGGCGATTCGATTTCCGTAGTCGCCGGCCGCGCGACGTGTCGCCTCTGTTATGTGCAAGCTGTGGAGCTGCTGTTTAATATATAGAGACAACCTACGAAGCACAAAGTAAATGCTTTAATTGCTTTTTAAATCTTTTGATTACACAGCACGATGACTGAAATGCATTGAAATTCAAAATGTTCTGACTAATTGTGATAGTTTTTGCAACAAATATTACTTTAACCGTCACTAAATGTATGCTATAACATCGCAAACCTTGATTTCGTAAAATTCATAAATTATCTAACAATCATTATGCAAATTCTAAGTTTTTCTGACACATAGTAAGGATCTTTGTTAATAAATATGCCGTCGGCCTTGTTCTCGCGTCACATATATCAATCTGTTAGTATTTTTATCATCATATATTCTGGCAAATGGCAAGGGCTGTCAACCTTTTGAAGGTTGTAAAACCGCCCGAAGCAATTTGTTCAAGCGTATAGACCTCCTGTCCTATGTTTTCCGAAAGGCACACTTTGGGTTTTGTTTAATAAGAAAATCAAACGTAAGCGTGTATAATTTTCGTTGAATTTGCGCCTTACAATAGGTATTTTTTATCCTAAGATAACTCTTTTTTTAGCTTATTAAAGTTCATCAAGACAAGTTTCAAGAGAAGTTCCTCTGTTCCCAGTAATACAATTATCAGTTCAATTAACTGTACTAGTGATAAGTTTTTACCCCATTCGTTCAATTAATGGCTGGTGGATGTACTGCTGAATATAAGTTTTTATCCCAAATTCTCAGTAGTTCAATCGAGTATTTAGTTTGAGAATATATTCAAACTGCGCAAACCACTTCATTTGTAAGTTGACAATCTCATATTCACATGTTTTAAAGATATTTAAATCAAAGATGTTGTATATATTTCTTAATGATCCCCTTTCTTAATGATTCCAACTCTGCATACATAATAATCTCAACTTCACATGTTTATAATGTAAATAAGTAAACGCTCGTCAATTCTCGGTTAAGTCTTAATTATTTTATAACCTTCATATGTGATGTTTGATTTTTACAGCCAAAATCGCCATTCAGTCTGTTGAAAGACCATTATAATGTATATGGTGAACTTGAACCAAGGCGTTTACAAACTCTAGTGAAAGTGCGGATCTAAATCGTTAACCGAGGGTTCTGAAACACTACATAATGGCCCGAATCTGGGCTTTTTTATTGTTATTCGTTCATTTAATGATAGAGCAAAGAAATTTTATTGTTTTGCTCTCATTATATTAAAACATTACGCTTATATAGTAGAGATAAAATACGATAACATGGCGCGCCCCTCTATACCAGTAATAATAGAAAAACTGTCATGTAAAAAATCTTTACTACAGACGTGACCTCCTTACTATGGGGTTTTTTAATAAATGAGTATTAGATTATCAATGACGTCACTAGTTGAGCAACAAATCCTTGGATTGGTTTTTGATTGACAGCCGTCTCAGCACGCACACGTGCGCTGTGTCTTGGTGGCGCTTTGTTAACACTTTTATAAATATTTCAAACGTTTTGCATTTTGGAGGGGCGCTCCATGCTATCGTAGTTACCTCAACTGAACCAAAAACCAACTGTTCTATTTTGCGACACCCTTTTACGCTTAATAAGTAAATCCCCTAATCAGATATTTACAGTTTACGGTTATTTGTGGAAACAAACACGATGACGGCGGCATTTTAATAATCTCATCTCTGTGTTTACAGCGCAGGCAGTTTTCTCAAATTTATGGCAATGTTGATGGTCGACAAACTTTGACGAGAGCCCGTCGAACATTCGGTCGCATCTCATCAAAAATGTTATCAGTGAAGTATATTTTGTCATTATGAGAAGTGAACGTTATTGCGTATCATTTTGATTAAATAGAAGATTTGAATTTTGAAGTCAAAATCAAAGTAAAAATTTTGTGAAGTGATCAAGGATACAATCAATATTTTTTCTGTTCAAGACATTTATAGAAATGATAAAATTACTTTGTTATAATTAATTGATATTTAAGGATTAATTTAAAGTGAAACCTACGTCGGCGGCAGGTAATATTGATTTAATGTTGAACAAATTAAAATATGGATTATATATGAGATAATAATAAAAAAATGATTTATAGCTACTTACTATAAAATATGCTTAGAAATTAATCCTTCCATCATAATACTCCAATATAAGTTACTTCATGTATTTAGTTTCAAATATGTACGTACCCAAAACAATATTAAAAAAACAATAAAGATATGTTTAGTTTCTTCAGTTGCACTTATCTCACTTTTTAACCCACTTCAAAAAAGGAGGAGGTTCTCAATTCGACGGAGTCTTTTTTTTGTATGTTAACCGATTACTCGAATACCCCTGGACCGATTCGAGTTCATTTTTTTGTTTAAAAGTGTTCTTCCCAAATGGTCCCATTATAATTTGATCAAAATCTAATGAGATATTGGCAATTGCAGTCAGTTATAAGTTTCTTAAACTCGTATACAATGTGTATGAGAGCAGTGTAGTAATATTTAAGCGTATATATTTTTCGAAAAAAGCGTATGATTTTTGTATTGAATTGACACGCTTTTTTACTTTTGAATGTGGCTCTTTTACCATTTTTATTTGGCAATGTTGCATCACGAATCCGTTTTAATATACAGTCCTCATAATGCAGAATCGTATCCTACTTTTAGCAACGCGTTGCTACACAAATCTAGGGCTTAATAACGACTTGTCAACGAAACTTCGGGATTGCGATCACCCGGGCGCTACCCGGGCGGGGCGGAGCGACCAATGCGCATGTGCGGGGCTCTAAATATACCCGTATACTCTTATAAAAGGCATGATTTTCCCATAATTCGGGGAACAATTAACTTGTTGAGAATTTAATTTGTATGTACTCAAAAATTCTCCTTCTAGCAATATGAAACTGTGAGTGCTGCTTTGATTTTGTTATTGGATTTGAGAGTTGGATTTTCTTCTAAGTTTTACTTATATTTTGAATGCTTTAGTATTAACTATTATATACAATGAAATATTGTCGAAGATATATCATGCCAATCTCTGAAATAAACAAAACATACGGAAAAATACTGAAAATATGGCCAGTAACTTTTAAATGTTGAGCATTTTATTTTTTTTATTTTTTTGAGATCAAAGTTAAAAACCCTGCAAGCCCTTTTTAATGATTATCCACAAGAAACAACCCAACTCATACCCAAAAAAATGATGTTATCTACCAAAAAAATCATTTTTTTCTACCAATTCGACGGCAAATGGTAGCAGCATGAGCCCCTGGCAACACAACGCCCGTGCGTCAAAGTTAAAAACCCTGCAAGCCCTTTTTAATGATTATCCACAAGAAACAACCCAACTCATACCCAAAAAAATGATGTTATCTACCAAAAAAATCATTTTTTTCTACCAATTCGACGGCAAATGGTAGCAGCATGAGCCCCTGGCAACACAACGCCCGTGCGTCAGTCGACGGCCGACTGCGGAGCGAAAAGGACGCCTCGTTATGCCCTGCGCGTTATGACACGCAACCCGTCCCGCGCGAAATGACTGTTGCCCTCAAACCGAAAGTTACTCATGGATTCAGCGTGTTAGTGAAAGTGTGTGTCTATTAACTGTTTAGGATATTAGTTTAGTTATTTGTGAACTGTATAATGATTTGCAATGTCGCAATTGTGGTTTTATAGTGACGATCGGTAAGTTTTAGTTTACTTTTATGTGGGAAGTTTGAATTATCACTTATCTGATATATTTTTAACTGTTGGTTTATGTTATGTATATTCTAAAGAAAATCTGCATTTCTTGATGAAATATGTTATAGAAAGAAATAAGTATGCTTTTAAGTGCAAATGTATATTAAATTTACTAGGTACATATTATTGTGAACTTCCTTAAATATATATTATTTAATATATATTATATTTTAACTTGTTAAAAAAAATAGCCTCTGAATAATTGCATGACAATAGGAATTTTTTTTTGTGTCTTATGACTTACCAGTCTTGATTTGTCTTACCATTTTGATTGTTCATAAATGTAACCTGATAAAATGCTTCAAAATTTAAGAGAAAGTTTTTATTGGCGTAAAAAGGAATATTGTGTTGATTATTAAAACAAATAAAAAAATAATTACGCCAGGATTTCGGAGATGATTACTTAATTCTGGTTTTAAACCTTGGCCTGTTAAAATATCGAATCTTTTAAGCAAATATTTTAGTTGTGTCAACAATATCGCTATCAAAATTATATTATCGACCTTTTAACTTGATTTGACGACAAAACTACCAAACCTAACAAATGTTGGTTTGAAGAAATCCTTTAGACGAAACAATAGGACCAATTTTATATGAATCTGGTGATCAGCAAATGGCGCAAACTATACTTATAATATTCAGCATTTTTTTATAGGCTGTACAAAGTTAAATACTGAAAACCGTTTGCAAAAGGAAAACGGGATTTCTCTAACTCCATTCAAACGGGCGCTCTGACCCAATTCGTATTCAGCGAAGTTTTAAAAAATAAAACTATCGTCATATTTCCTACACCGTTTGGGTAGTACGCAGTTTACAGACTATAAAAACGTAGTTTTTACCAAGTGAGTCAGTCTATTCTATATATCTTTCACCTAAATATCCTTCCACCAAATCATTCACTTAGTTTATATATAACAAAAAATACATTTGAACAATTTGACGAAAGGGCGTTTACTTAAAGACAACCTCTATTAATAAGTTTTCGCTACAAAATTATGTTGCTTCTTTTATTTTATTCATATTTAAAACACAATACAATGCAACAACAGCAAAGAAATGTACTTTCCTCCAAACAATGGTCAAGTAATGCATTTTACTTAACAAAATAAAAAAAGGATGTACGATTGAATTTTTAATTGAATTCCCATAATAATTATTTTTAGTTTCGTATAAATTTCATCATATTTATAGTTAAAGTAACTAAATTCGTTATCAGTTTTATTTTAATTAAATAAGACGAGATTATATAACGTGTATATTACATTGAGATATAAAATAAACCTTATGATTTCATGAATCAAATAAGGCATATAAATACACACATACAACACATATTTCAAACTTTTTAACGCTTTCACACTCACAGCCCCACATCATTTTCGATGACTTGTGTCGTGAGTGCCGGAGACATTCACATCACACACACACTCACAACCAGAACCTGAAACACAAATTTTCCATGGGGAGAAAACTTGTGTTCCCGCCGGGAATCGAACCCGATACCCCTGATTAGAACGCAAACGCCACTCAACTATGCCAACGGGCAGTTCAATGACTAATTAGGAGACAGTAGAACCCGGTGGTTTAATTATTTAGATAGGCCAAGCTCACACTGAAAAGAGTTTATAGCTAAATTTCAGTTTTAGAGGTCCTCATCCCATCGTCAACCATACAGCCTGCAGAAAAGCGTAGCAATTAACCTACGGCTTTACCGGCCTCTACGAGTTGCGTAGCAATTAGAGCTACGTCGTAGCAGGGTATAGCTCTACGTTACGTAATTATGGGCGTTTAGAGCGGGGAGAGGTGATGAGAGCAAAAAATTGTTGAAGCTTGGTTGCCTATAATTGAAATTCTGTTTGAAACTGGAAAATGGACCGGACAATATTTAATGGAGCTGTCGGTCGAACGGGCCTTTGATGTATTTTAATGATGTTAAAACAAAGTTGATAATTTTTATCATGGAAAATATGAATACATATTTTATTTGAGTTTAAAAAAAATTGCAATTTATAAGTGGGCGTCGATAACTAACAGTTCAGTGCTCAAACTTGTGATAATTGCGTGACGGTTAATAAAACATAACAGGCACGAAAAAAAAATGGTACTTGATGTCGTTTTATCATAAATCATAGCATAATTGGCTGAGCGCCTTCTAAACAGCGGGTATCGGTTTCGATTCTCGACAGAAACACAATTTTTCTCCTCAAGGGAAATTTTTGTTTTTGATTCTAGGTGTGATTGTGTACCTAAGTGATATGACTGTTTCTAGCACTCAAAACACAAGCCTTTGCACGCAACGCTGTCACGTTAAGATGGCGTTATAGATAGGACCCTCCACATTTTTTTGATTTCTTTTTCATGTGTTCCACGCTGTAGTGGTAAAAAAAGATGCGTGTGCTGCGACTGAACAAAGTTATGAATTGATCTTTAAAATTATAAACGTAGGTTTTAAGAATATAATAAAAAAACTAAGTTCCAAGTTTCAAAAACGCTTATTTTTCATCCATTGTTTCCATCAAATAAGATACAACAAGCTTATTAAATAGAACACGTTCTTAATACTTAAATTTTTCTTTATATAAATGTGAAGATCACTTATTCACTAACTACCCACGAAATTTCAAAAACTGCTTGCACTATGAAATTGAAATTTAGTCGGTTCATGTCGATATCAATATAAAGTATTTTAAATTGTTTCTTTTTATGGGGGGCTTTGAAATTCTGATCCGCAACATTTTTGTGTGACAAAAACTGGTGGGGGTAAACACTGTAATGATTAATTAAAATGTTTCCCTGTAATACCAAAGTTTCATTTATCGTATGTCTTTACATACACCCTGTGTTTCGTTTATAATATGTTCGATCGCAGCCAGAGTGAGGCAGTAAGTAATAATATAGTCTTGCATATTGGTCTCCTATTAGCTAACATTTTAAACTCGATATAACCCTTTGTATTAACTATATCGCGGCAAGTAAATTTTGCTCGCATAATTGTTATTACATTTCAAAGCACAAACCGATGCGATTGTGGAGAGCGCCGCAAACTAAAGCTCATTTGTTATCGTGCTCGGCTAGCCAAAGATTGACCTCTAGAAGATCTATACGAAGACAGGCAATTTGTGGTTTACAACGCTTAATATTGGGGTTAAAATAATTACACTTGGAAGAAGAAAACGAACTTACTAAGGTTCTTTTGATAGACAAACTTTTGACCGCCATCTCACATGATGTTAAGCAACAATGAAGTCGACAATAGAGCAACCTTGCCTAGAAGATATACCTTTTCACTTGTAACTTCCATATTGTACACATTAAGAAACACCGACTCATGCAAGGAGTTCCATTCTTTTGCGGTTCACACATTGAATTTGGAAGCCAAACGCTTCGTCCACATTTGTGGAATGTCTATCATATAGTGGTGTCGCTTAGCAGTTTGTCTGCTTGTCCGATTATAAAACGGGGATGACGGATCTAGATTGTTTTTAGAAACCGTGAAACTAGCTACCTTGCGGATATGTATAATTTATTTTTCGTAATCATTTTAGTAACTATGTTTTGTGCACCAAACTCTAATACAATAACTTAACGCCAAGTAATTACTCAACACTCATGCATTTCTCGCTAGAAATCCTTAATGAAATAGACGAAACAATGGCCGTCTCCCGCACTAATCTCCGTAGCGATTAGTTCTACGACGCTACGCTGTGGCTCTACAAAGCTAAGCCGTAGCACGTCTATGTTGAATGTATGTATTTAAATTAAACGGTTTTAGTAGAAATTTAAATTTTGAGTTTGGAAGCCATGAATGAAGCTATTGCATAGCTTCTGTCGCGGGCCTTGAGCGTGGAGACCGAATCCAGAAATTCCGTAACGAAAATAACCTGACACCCCCCACTCCGACCGGCACAGCGGTGATACTTTTTAGTTTTGCCATCTATCGATGAATAGCAGAACTTTTAATGACTTTTTTGAAATATCACGCTTGTCTCTTTAGTTCAGCAACTCGCCTCTAGGTGGCAGGAAAAAAATACTGCATAAATAAAATAAATAAATAATTATAATTGCATAAGTTGATAAAAAATGCTATGTAATAGCTTTACCGCGGCAGTCCCCGAGTGCCACACGTCTTTTTTTACGATTAGAATATATATCATTTTGATTTTCACATGAAATTGTCCTATACTATGTATTATAATATGTTCAAATCAGCTATAAAATATTTGAATCATTAACGTAATATAATAATTTGTTAAACGTATAAGTACCAAACAAAATAGCCACCCTCTCATTTAATAGAAAGTGACGACATGGCTGGGGGCTGGTCAAGAAGATACCTATTCACTCTAGATTCGAATACTCCTAGATTATAATGTTTGGGGAATAAAGACACGGTCAATGAGTTCTACTCAAAGATCAATTCTCAAAGTGGATAGGGGAATTACCGTTGAGAGGAAACCCCCAGGACAGAAAAAAAATAATTCTTATGGACTATACAACCGGACAGATAAAACTCTATCAAAGAACGAGCTTGTAATAATTTTTGTGAATTTGCTTGGGGCAATTCTGCCCATTTGCTAAACAGAAAAATAGTAAGACTGCGCTAGCAGGTTCATACAAGTCACAAGTATAGATTATTACAAGTTACCTATTACTGAGCATGAGTCGTAACACTCAAGAGTCTTGCTTATCACCTTTGCAACTAGCATAAAAAATACTTTAAAATATACGAAGTTCTTGTTCTTAAGTTCCACAGAGTTGTAAGTAGACGAAAACGCATTTTCACAATAACATTGCAACACTATGTTCATTCAGCACTAAGTGCGACGTTAACGGCCGTTAAAGTGCTCCCGTTGTTCTTAAAATTAACGACGAGAAAGCTGTATGTATTCTTTGCAGTATTTAAGGACGTGGATCAAACATTTTTTAAGACCTAGTAGAAAAATTCAGTCGCAATATATCAGTCGGTGTTCCGAAAACTAATTTTAACAGCAAGGTAGCGATAGCGTGTACTGTGCTTGCTACACCAACTATATCATCAGTTTCCAACAAGTAGATGATGTTAAAATGCTAGCCTATTGAACATAAACCTATTTGTTCTGATGATTCTATATAATTTATATCTTTTTTTTAATAACCCTTATTGACATTTTGTATACTAATCGGAAAGCATTGAAAAAGTATTAGTCTAAATATTTGTATGGAGAAAATGGGTTTTATAATATTCAATTAATTATATAAATTTGAATGCCGTTTTAGCCTGTTTCCTTTAAAAAAATAAAACCTGTCAATGAAATGGACAGACAGATGAACAAAGTGCTGAAGCCGCGGACCTAAAGACCTGACTTTGTTTGGTCAAACGATATGATATGTAGAATCATTGCCATTTTGGAACACTTTTTGCAAATTTTTTACGAGAGAGATTATGTTAAGCCGTGTCAATGCAACATGTAACGGTACACAACCAGGCTATGTTTCACAGATAAAATAATAGAGATAGATATTTTTTTTTTCACCGTTATAATAGCATATATTCAGGATTAATCAAAATACAAATTTAGCTAAACTACTTACCTAATACAAAAAGTCATTGGTCGGCAGTATGCCCAAAATGCTGGCTGCGTTACCTCGTTGCACAGCGAGACTTAATTGCTGTGCAAAATACAAACCGGCATTTGCATCACGTGTCGACTTTTTCAGTCTCCCAGCCAAATCATTATAAATTTCAAGTGCACCTGGTCCCCATGGACCAAGAGTTTCTACTCCAAAAGGCACAAATATGTAACCTCTGTCAAAGTTTGAGTATTTTCGCCGTTTCGAAGATTCAGCTGCGGTAGCAGCGCCACTTGCCTGCTGCGATGTTGTTGGAAGATGAGACGGCGCCAAAGTGTCTAATAGATAATTGAATTGCTGACTCGATAATGCGAATGTAGTTTTTCATCAAAACAAAATCCAATACATTAACTCTTAAAGTTTAATTCTCTCACATACATCCACGCAGTCTGACTTAACGACGACATTTACTACCAGAGTAGATGGGCACTCACATCTTACACTTAATGCTGCCTTGTTCTTCGCCTTAAATAGATGGCGCTTAAGTGCCAGCAGCTATTTGTTAAAGATGTAGCATTACTGTGTAACATTTTCATTAAGGTGTGCAGTAATTGCGAGAAAGTAAAAGAGGATAAAATGTTGGAGTGAACTATTCTTCTCATTTTCAAATAGACTAGTCGCTGATGGTTATGTGCACTTCACTGGGTCCTAACACGCCTTTTTTGTGATGAAACTAAGTGTAAGCATTATTATTAACTTTTTATTACGTTAAGCCAAGAGAGAAAAGAGAAAAACATATATAACAAAAATATAATCAATAAATGCAAGTTATATTAAAATAGCTTTGTCATATTTCTCTCCCAAATGGTAAAATCTGGGTGTTTTCATGTCTAGAGTGAATAGGTTTCTTCTGGGCAAGCATGTTACATCTTTGACTGCATTTTTACTTACCGTCAGGTGAGATAGTCATCAAATGCCTGCCTATCGAGCATAAAAAAAGTAAAAATAAAAACGTAAACATAAATAAACGCTTTCACACTCACAGTCCCACACTAAGTTCGATGACTTGTGTCGTGAGTGCTGGAAACATTCACATCACATACACAATCACAACCAGAACCAGAAACACAAATTTTCCTTGGGGAGAAAACCTGTGTTCACGCCCGGAATCGAACCCGACACCCCCGCTTAGAAGGCGAACTAAGCTAATGGACAAATAAGACAGATCAGACAGAACTTAGGTTTGAAAAATAAAAAAATATAGTACCACAGGTAAAGTAGACTTGACATTTTAAATTTGGCCACACCGCGAGAGCATTAAAATATATTTTACATTTTGAAAAGTTGCATACCCCTCCTACATATAAAGTAAATTAGTTTGGAAAATTACGTTATATACCTACTAAAAGCGCGTCCTTATAAATAAATTATGTTAATAGCCTAAATAAATTATGTTATGTAACGTCATTTTATATAAAAAATACATTTTACAAGCAAACTTTTTACAAACATCTGATGCAGCCTAGATATAAGGTTCAAATTCACCAAACTCCTAACTTGTGTGTCTATGAACTCGGACTTGGCTTGTGACATGAGAAATCTAAAGTACTATGTACTAAAAAAATCTCTACATGAAACTTCCCGAGCTCAAAACAACATTTGTTACAATAGTCTTCCGCTATAACCCACTTAAGATCCCGTTCTCGTTATAGATTCTATCACAAAAACCTGCGAACTTGTGTCATATGTGAAAAAAGTGACATAAAATTTATGGCTCCTTTTTATTGAATCCGGGGTATAACGATCGACTCTTATTCGAAGCGCCTTTCTCGAGTATCGCTTGTACCTATACCTAAATGTGTAATAGGTATATTGTTTATGTATCATGTGGACAGTCCTGGTTTTTTTTATTTATTTATTTATTAGGTCTGCCAATAACTGTTACATCGATACATGCTTGATACAAACTAGACATACTTGCTAAATGTACAAGATTTTACAGGCAAACACTTCGTGCTATCTAAAAAATGATACGACAAATAGTCGGGTAAATAATTTAAATGAAATTAATGCTAACATTACAAATCGCCAAAAGGACAGTTCCAGTAGACTTATTAATGTCTTCTGTAAAGCAATCATATTTTTTTGCTGTAAAATATATAATACCTCTAAAGTATATATGTATATACCACCAAAAAATATATAATACCAAAAAAATCACCAAAATCGATTCTTTATTGACGGAATTATTGCGTAACTTAGCTACAAAAAAAACATAATGCCGCATTGAAAACCTCCTTTCTTGAAGTCGGTTGAAAATTAGAGCGAGTCTATCGCCGTATTTTCCCTCTCACTATATAAGAGTACAACAATGTATCAGTCTCGCTTTAGAAGAGTAATTCAATACACTTGTATATACCTGTCTCTTTATTTCATTTGAATTTATATACAGGGTATCGATCCCGATTAGTTTTGATGTAATTTGTACGACATAAGCAAGCACATTATGTTAAATTTTATGAAAATAAAATTCTACATGTAACTACGACTAAGAAACTACGACTAACCAAAAAAAAAGTCCACCAAATGTTGTACTGGGAGTTTTATTTCGATGAGATAGAACCCACATACATATACGTCATTGCATGTGCATAGTATAGTGGTGATGTGTTCGAAGGCGGTAAAAAGTGATGAAAAGTGTCTTGCCTCTTACATGGTTACACAAATATGTAATACGACTAAACCAAGTTCAACAGACGTATTCCGGTCCAAAATTATAAAAAATACATTATCAACTTTTCCAATCTTCTATGGACAGGAACTTTAGCCGGCATATTTAGAACAGCTCACAAAAGTTTCATCATAATCGTCAATCCATTCTCGAGATATCAAAAAAGCCGTACAAAATGAGTATGAAAATGATATTTTCATAATATTTCAAGTTTTTTTTTTATTCTGCTATTCGGGTCAGAGACAAATACAACAAATCGGTCCAGCCGCACTTGAGTTATAAACCCGACTTTGTTTTTTACATATAGACGGAGTGCATAACTGTATATATACTACATATGTGTCGATGTCATCAAGTTGCTATTAAAACTGATAGTATAAAGGAGCACTTCTCGTTCAGATTCCTACAATCAATGTAACGTAGTTTTAATATCCAAACCATGTAGATCAGTACTTGTTTATTATGTCTTTCACAGAGCAGAACGTCTCATGATGTCCGAAGAAGATATACTTGAATCCTTATTGATGATATAGCTTCACAAATAACGAATACAAGTCTTGTTGGTTTAGCAAAAAGGGGCTAGGTTGATTTGTATCGTCTTGTAGGTCACAGCGACATTGGCATTAGATAAACTTTTTCTTGTTACTTTTTATCAAGATGTTTGATATGTGTCTGCGGCATAGACAAGCTCATTCTTGCCTTCAAGGTTTATTCTCACTTTATTGCTACTCTGCGGCTTTGTTGAAAGCTTTTACGTCACTAGCACAAATTGTTTGCTATTTTTCATAAAATTATGCTTGACTTTTTTGTGCTTCAGGCTGAATAAACTTTTGTGGTTTCGGTTATTTGAGAAAACAAACTGTTTCAAAAAAATATAATAAAACAATAACCTAATATAACCTAAATTTGTGTTAGTTTTGTTATGAGTGTAATAGTTTTATTGCAGGCGTACGTATTGTTTGCTTGAATTGTAATTTACAAACAAACAAAAAACAAACGCATTCACACTCACAGCCCCACACTGAGTTCAAAGACTTGTATCGTGGGTGCCGGAAACATTCACATCACACACACATTACACCCAGAACCAGAAGCACAAATTTCCCTTGGAAAGGAATTAGTGCTCCTGCCGGGAATCGAACCCAGGACCCACGGCGCAGAGGGCGTTTGATCATATGTTTATATTAATATAGTTAGAAATAATTATTTAGGTCTCACAAAAATTATGTTGAAACATTTCAACCTCAGAATCTTTCTGTATTCTGAGATTTCAACATGTTTTTCAAAGACGTCTTTGAGGAGTTGATTATTGTGATTGTTTCACAGAATGTTAGGAATAACTTATTATGTACAAGATGGCTGTGATTAAGTATAACGTTAAGACCTTCCAAAGGCAGTTAAAGCAAGATAAAATGGTGTTAAAAGGGATAAATAGATACGCTTAGCATACGGAGCAGTAAATTTATAACAATATAAGTTAAATAACAGTATTAAAGTAATTATAGCGTTACGAAAATAATGTGTAATGAAAGAATGGGAGAACAAATGTATTATAATATAATTAAAACACGGCTATCACTCACGTAATTCGATTGATATTGTCGACCTAGGTTTCGAGCATGTACGATGCTCTTCTTCGGGATGAGTTTACGCTGCGAGATCGCGACGAAGACTCTACAATATCGATCAAATGACGTTAGTGATAGCCGTGTATTAATAATATTAAAATGTCTAATTCTCACGAAAACTTTAATAGTAAAACAAATGTATTGTCTGCATTGAGACGATTCAGAGAATCAAGATAACCACTGATGAAAAAAATCTAATCTGATTCTTATTACGACCTTTCAACTTACAAAGAAACCGACAACCCAATCCAGACCCACCATATTTCAGCAAGTGCTATCGTGTCCGACCAATAAATGATTTTTACAAGGTCCAAAAGACCCCTTATAATAAAGGGCGCAAAGGGCACCGGCCAATACTGCAGAGCCGTAAATTACCTGTGAGGGAGCCCTTTGTCATGATTGTCTCATGTCTGTACAGATATAATACAGTAGAGCAAGTTCGCATAAGAAGATACACCAACGTTTATTTGCAGCCTCAAAATCGAAATATATATTTCGATGAACCTCACTTAATCTGCCTTTTGTCAAAATAACCTATAGTTTAACAAAATAAGATCGATTAATTTTGACCCAAATAGCAGGGTTTATTTTTTTTTAATATATTGTGTTTATTAGTATAAGCTGTGTTCGTTTGTCGTCACC
This sequence comes from Lomographa bimaculata, assembly GCA_948107665.1. NCBI lineage: Eukaryota > Metazoa > Arthropoda > Insecta > Lepidoptera > Geometridae > Lomographa > Lomographa bimaculata. The sequence goes on along the minus strand of OX403589.1, from coordinate 19,873,331 downwards.
ATTTTGTTTTGGCCTATCACTCTACTGATCTGGAATAACATCGGTGTTTCAAGATAAACTAGATCAGTAAATAAACAATACAGGACACACAACTGATACATAACTAAGCTAAATCAATTGGAATGTTATATATAATTGTATCACACGCAGAACCTACACTTAGAATTCACCTTGTGTTGTCTGCATAATCAATCTCAAGTATATTTAGGTAAATCCTAATAAATTTTCAAGGGTATATAATATGCTTAATGTACGTATTGTCGCTCCCACAAAATTTATTTGTATATAATCTACTGCAGTATATCTGTATTGATTGCAAGTATAGGGTACGTAGGTATATGTGGACAATTACAGGGGAGGGCCGGCATCAGTGTCACAGTTTCGTTAGAGATTTCAGTGGGGCCGTTTTGTTACGAGAAATATGTACGAAGTGAACCAAATTACTATCTCTTGTTGTGGCGCTTCTAAGGGTATTGTTACAGTTATATGTTATTATTTGTTAAGAACAAGGATTTTATGTCCGTTATGAGTTACTCATAACACAATTTGGTACAAAGATATTATTTCTAAAAGTAATTTGTTATATTGTTTTAGTATTAAGACATTTTAAGTACTACCAGAAGCCGGCGGCTTCTCTTAAAATGTAGCCTATGCCTTATAACAGGTCACACTATCTTTACTTATGTTTGAAATTCCAGACAAATCAATTTATTCGTGTTAGCGTGAAAGAGTAAAAAAATCCAAAGTTTTACGTTTAAATAGTACTAGCTTCCTCCCCGGTTTGCTCGTGGATAAAAATTAGCCTTGTATTAATACAGGATATAAACTATCTCCTCTCCAAATTTAATCTATTTGCGTTCAACCATTTTAACGTGAAGAAGTCACAAACATGTAACAATACACACACTTTTACATACATTGCACTGCTTGCACTGCTATTTTTACCAAAAAAAAATATCTTTTTATACCATAGACACAGACTACACTAATGTTCAAAGGAAGAAGAACAAAGCGTTTTGCTTCCACATTCATCATGCGAACCGTTAAGGAATGGCACTCTCTCACTGAGACTGTTTCCTGATAAATACAATATGGTAGTCTTTAAGCTACGAGTGAAAAGGCATCTTCTGGGCAAACGTGCTCCATCGTCGACCGCATCATCGCTTACCATCAGGTGAGATAGTGGTCAAACGTTCATCTATACTGAATAAAAAAAAATACAATACATATTTATAGTCAAAAGTTTTACATTTTACGTGTTTTTTGTCTATGCTACAACCTTAGAGCTAGTGTGGGGTAGGCATATGACTCGTTAAGCAAGCTTTATTTATGAAACGGACGAAGTAGTTCCTATATGGCCCTCTTCCTATATTATAAGAGTAGCCTGTACAGCGAACCCAAAAATATGGCTAAATAACTACGAAAAATAACTCATTGATCCTTCTCAACCACGATACATGATCCCACGATAAGAACCCATCTCTAATTATGGCCAACGCGTAATTTGCAGTAAATCACTCTGTGATCCAGCCCCGTTGCTCCGTCCCTTTCCTTTGTAGGAGTAATAAGAAGGATGCATGATGAATGGCCAAGGTGCCGTCAACCTTTGCAACGAATGTAATATTTTTGGAATTTTTGCCGCTAGTTTTGGGAGGATACATACTTTACAAATTAAGTGTAAAGCGACTTAGCTACGTTACGGTTTTGGTTGAAATCGGCTGCGAATAGATTTTCTGACTGTCTCATAAATGTTATACATTTTAAGATAGAGATAGTTTATGTGTTAGAAATGTGCGAGGTTTAAAGGTATAGTAAGTAATACTGTGTGTCAACATGTTTTGCCAGATTTATGTACATATAGGGTGTGATGGCTATCAAAAGCTAAAAATACAGTATACTATGTCACATGCAATCGTTAGATACATTTTATTATAATTATATGTCAATTTACCATACATATCAATATTGTTTGAGTGTTATTAATTATGATGAATAAAATTATTAGTCATTGGTAAAGTCATATATGCTCTAATAGTACTCTCTAAGCAAGATATCGTTGATGTTATGCCTAGATGAATCAAAAGACAGGTTTTTAATGGACTCATGAATCCTATTAAATATACTAGGACCCATGCAAAGAATGCTATTGCTATATTTATCGCGTCTATTTCGTTTTACGGTATCGAACAAGTGTGGAAACAATCAAGGATTAAGACTAAACGCTTTAATAAAAGCTTTCAAACTCACAGCTCCATAATAAGTTTGAATACTTGTATTGATTTAACACACTATTTCAAACATGTACAGAGACGAAGCGTTGGAATATTATGTTGGATCAATTTTATTTTACAGCTATTGATCGTATCTAATCCAATGAACTGCCCGTTAGCTTTGTTAGGTGGGCGTTCGCCTTCTGCTTAGAAAACTTCTACTTAGTAAGATTTATCTCGAAGGGAAATTTGTATGTTTTTCTGGTTCTGGGTGTGGTTGTGTGTGTGATGTAAATGTTTCCGGTACCCACGACCCACGAATCATCGAAATTTGCGTGCGGTTTTGAGTGTGAAAGCGTTTATTTATTCAATTTATTACGCGTTTATTTATTTATTCAATTTATACGTATTTTCTCTTATTGTTATGTCTACGGTTTAAAACATTGGTGTACACTATACATGAATAAAGATTTGAATTTCGAGTTTTCTTAAGAAGACTGCAGCAAAATCTATATGTATATATATAATATACTAGCTGACCCGGCAAACGTTGTATTGCCATATTATATTAGAAAATTAAAATGGCTATTAAAAAATAAGGGTTGATCGTAGAAGGGTGAAAATTGAGGATTGTATGTATTTTTGTATGTTGTATCATAAAAAAATATAAATAAAAAATTTTGTCTAAAAAATAAAAAAAAAATTTAGGGGTGGACTACCCCTAACATTTAGGGGGATGAAAAATAGATGTTGGCCGATTCTCATAGATACCGGATAAGCACAAAAAATTTCATCAAAATCGGTCAAGCCGTTTCGGAGGAGTATAGCAACGAAAACTGTGACACGAGAATTTTATATATTAGAAATTAATTGACGTTTGTTAGTTTCCCAAAAACTCGAGAACGGCTGAAATGATTTGCCTAAGTTTGATTTTAAAATATTTGTAGAGTCCTGGTAAGGTTTAAAAGGCGAGAATATGCAAGGAAAGTAGTGAAAACATCTATTTTATTTTCCCATAGAAACAGCTCGTTCCTGTCAAAGATTAGACACAAATGTGACATATAAATGTGATGTACGCGGAAACTTTTTTACTATGCCAAGGAGAAGACGACCTTTAAAGCTTTCTTTCGAATTTGTTTTATTTATATAGATAGTTCAGACAACTTTTATTGGCGGTACGAAGTTTGCCGGGTCAGCTAGTGATAGGTTATAATTCAAGTTTGTTTAAAATCAACGACACTAAATAAGCCACAAATAGAGCCATAGTAAATTAATATTTAATATAGTTATGTTATAATGTTGAACGTGAGTCACAATCCAATATGGGAGTTTCGTGTCGCACGTCAATGCCTTGTTTTAATAGACTGGGAAATCAAATTGATTGGCTGCGGGCTGTGTGCTTTGTTTTAAAAGGTTTAAAATAGTATTGAGCAAGGGTATCTTACATACATAAATTAGTATTTGATCTAACGTGGATGAACAACTAGACAAAAACAGTTTTACTAAATGTACTTGTTCCATTATATGATAGCACACATACAAGAATTACACAAGATATTCTGTCATGCCCGTTTTACCATCTAACAACAAGACAGACTGTCAAACGGCATTGATTTGTGGTTGACATACCTCCAGTTTGTTCGAAGCGTTTCGCTTCTTAGTTTATCATTCGTACTGCGAGGGAATGGCACTCATTGCCCGTGTCTTTGTTCCCTGAACGGTATAAAATAATAGGAGTCTTCTGGTCGAGAGTGAAACGACTAAATTTTCTTATTGGTCACAATATCTAATATATAAAATTCTCGTGTCACAGTTTTCGTTGCCATACTCCTCCGAAACGGCTTGACCGATTTTGATGAAATTTTTTGTGCTTATCCGGTATCTATGAGAATCGGCCAACATCTATTTTTCATCATCATCATCATCATCACTTTTCATCATTATCAACGCGGGTGAAACCGCGGGGCGCAGCTAGTATCACTATAAATAAAGATATATAAAAAGTAAAAAAAAAAGCTGACAATGGTTTTAGAAAAACAGTTATATATAACAAGCTAATGATAAAGTTTATTGATCGAGCGAATAGAGATCGAAATTGAAGTTGTCTTGGGTGATTCAGCATTTTGTCCGTCCGTTTGTCTGTCAGACGCATTCAGCGTCTTAAACATACAAGCGAATAACTTACTTTACCAAAATTCTCAGAATATGTAAAGCCTATACCCAATATCCAAAGCCAGAAATGGCAATTAATCAAAATGAAAATGTAAATAATTTTTAAAGTTTTTCTTCATTAGGCATTTTTTACGCTCTCACACTCACAGCTGACACTAACATCGATGACTTGTGTCGTGGGTGCCGAAAACTTTCACATCATGCGCAATTACACCCAGAACGAGAAACACAAATATCCCATGGGGGAGAAAACTTGAGTTCCCCGGGAATCAAACTCTAGCCCGCTACTTAGAAATTGTAAGCGCACCCAAATAATTATAAAAAAAAAACGACAAAATACTGTGGTGGAGTGTATGTGTTTAATAAAGTAAATACACAGTATAAGCAGTAGTAGATGTCGCCACAGCTAAACCAGTAGTAGACTCGTATCTAATGTACTTTGTACGTAATGTACCGTAAGGTATATCTATATTCTAGAATTTACTGCCAACCCGGCTTCCAATATACGACGTTACAAAGATTCCATAATAAAAATGACTGCTCCCGTATGAAAGCTTCGTATAAATCAAATTATCGTGTCCCAGGCACGCCTTTTACCTTTGTACATTATATTAAATTAAATACACGTATAAGCGTGTAAAGGGTGCCTTTATTTAGCCCCACTGGTACACTTATGGACACATTTTAAAATAATACTTTTCATTGGTATTATAAGGTATTATCTTAGAAATAATAAAAAGGTTTCAGAGGTCGGATTCAAATCAAGATGATATTAAACGAGGGGTGTTATAGCTTAAGTTTAATCAGTTCATATTATTATGCCAGTTAGGAAATCAATTCGACCGACCGATTATGTTGATATATTTTCGGGTATTTTTGTAATATTCCGCGCTAATTTACTCCTTCAACACGAGTCCTAGACTTTTTTAAACCAGGCTTGTTTTACTACTACTTTGGGGTTCCACAGAATGCAAACAGAACCTTATTACTTAGCTTACGCCGCGCCCTCTGTCAGTGTCACCATTTAAAGGGGTCTATCTTAAACCGTAATATATTGCTTACAGATTTTTTGATTAAATATTTCGTATATCCACAATAAGTACAAAAAAACGTGTTTTTTTCAATATATATTTGCTTAAGCTTTATCGTCAGAGCAGTGATACATACAAGCTAGCAGTGATTATAAGTTAAAGTTTAACCTTAAGAGTTGAGACTTCAAGCCACACTCTATGTTCGAAGGTTATATCGAAAACAATCACATCACACCCAGAAAAGAAAGACAAATTTTCCTTTGGGATAAAAGTTGTGTCCCACCGGGAATAAAACCTGATACCTGCTGCTTTAAAGGCACAAAGAATTGTGCCAACGGGCAGTTTCAGATAATAAAAACAGTCAAGTACCTATAAATTAGGATTGCGCTATTATTTGGCGGTACGGAACCCTCAGTGCAGTTGGCTTTATTATTACTGTCGCTTCTGGAACGATGGTGTTTTCCTTATTAATGTATATTAGTTAATTAACTGTTTGATCATTATTACGTAATATGGCGTAACTCATTAGCAATTAGGCACTAATGGTAAAAAAATACAGTACTACTTATTATAATTTCAAATTATAGTCGTAACCTGTAGTTCCCCGCAGTTTAATCCGCAATTACAGAGTTTAAACTTTTGATGAGCACGCTAAGCTTATAATGGCCGCGGCTTATTATTATCAGCATTAAGTTTTTAATTAGTCACTTAATTTTATCAATACGGGCCAATTGCCTATATTTCCTAAAACTATTAATACTAATGTTCTATACAGTAAAGAATTAATGTTACCTACAAGGTATCGAGCTTACAGGTCAAAATAGAATGAGCTTCCGGTCCCTACGGGCTGAGTGTATCTACACCAAATAACTCATAAGCATTAAATGTGGATCATAGGCAGCTTGTGCGACTATGCACCCTAGTTCGAATCCCACTTCACCCCGCTCCAATGACTTTTAAGTTATGTGTGGTGTTTGCACTCGCTGCCAATAACGGTGAAGGCCAAAATCGGTTTGTCCGAGAGTTACGAAATCAAAGGACACGGCCGCAAGTCTCAGCTGTGGGCAGATAATACTGATGATGATTAGTAGCATAAAGGATGTTTTTTATTATTGATCGAGCGAAATTAGATCTCTCAGTTGATTTGGGTCGTTCAGCACTTTGTCCGTCCGTCCGTCTGTCAGAGACCTCTAGCGTCTAAACTATATAAGCGAATGACTTCAAACTCTCGTAGAATTTGTAAAACTACGGCCCAAAGCCAGAAATGACACATAAAATTATAAATTGAAAGTATTTTTTTATCTACCCTTGTGGGGTATCGTTGAAAAGGGCTTGATAAGTAGAGTACGAAACCGGTGTAAAAAATCCATGTTGGAAAATAACGATTAGGCAGGCCACCAAAATCACTGTTTTTAGACCTAATTTGTCACGATCGCAAGATCTCTATCTCAAAAAAATCTTCAAATTCATCATGGGACAACAAGGCGTACTAAAACAAGACATCCTTTTATGGTGGATATTCCTCAGATTCGAACCAAGCGTTTTGCCTCTACTTTTATAATGCGAACTGCAAAGGATTGGAATACCCTGCCTTCGTTCTTGTTTCCCGATAAGTATAACTTAGGACTCTTCAAGTCAAGAGTGAACAGATTCATTCTTGACTTGAAGAGGCAACAACAACCTTCTAGGCAAGCATGTCCCACCGTCGACAGTATCGTCGCTTTCCATCAGGTGATATAGCGGTCAAATGCTAGCCTATTTGTCATATCCTATACTTAACAACAAATAATACGGAAATCAAACAATTATTCTATAGAAAAAAAACTATAAGCAAGTAAGTCTAAAAGTTTTTCTCTATGAGGCAAAATGTAGGCGCTAGATCTCAGTTCGGCGCGAACTACTAGTATAATTAAGTGATGAAACGAGCCGAACGAGTGATGAACGATGATTATTAATTTAAATGCTTTTCGGAGTTTTATTGTGTTAGTATTATTCTGCATTACTTATTTTTCACGATCGCATTCTAAGCGTTCTACCCACATCGCTATTGTAACTCAACTGACTTGAACATTACGAAAACTGTTATGTCACGGTAAGTAGCGCCGTTTCAGACACTTTGGAATCTATCCAAGTATTATGCCACGAGACCAACCGAACGAGACCTCCCGCCCTATTCAACTTCTTTGATTCTACCTATAACTTATCCTGATTAGGACTTGTCCACGGGTCAGGTTAGACTAGCCAAAGGAGCACTCAAGACAATGTCAAGTGTGAGTGGTTTAGTGTGACATATTGTCCGTTTCCTGGCCGTAAATATAGGAGTTAAAACGTTAGTTAGAATACTTAGGGAAATTGTATATGTTTGTCGTATAAAACGGAATGGGAGAATACTGTTGTTTTCGTTTTATTCGGTTTGTTGAGGAGATAAACAAGATATTCTTTTTAGAAGTATTTAGTAGAAGAAAATTGAATCGTCATCGACTGTGCTTTTTTTGCTAGTTGTACAAGCATTTGACTACCATCTCACCTGATAAAAAGTGAAGATGCGGCCAAAGATGTAGCATGCTTGCATAGTAGATACCTATTCATACTAGACTTGAAAACTCCCAGATTATATCGTTCAGGAACAAAGACGCGGGATAGGTTCTGCTCTTTTGCCGTACGGATCAAAAACTAAGAAGCGAATTACTTCGAACGAACTGGAGGTATATCAACCATAAACGGATGAAGTTAGACAGTGTGTTGTCGTTAGATGGTAAAAACGGGCATGAGGGAATTAAATATTGTAATTAATTCGCACTCTCTCCAGAAGACATAGTTAAGTTGTTATTGTAGTGAATGGTTATAAAAAAAAAAGATTTGTGCGCTGAAAATCATTTACTAATAATTGATTTGTCGCTTGGTGTTAGTTTATTCATAACACTTCAAAGTTCAGGTAATCGTTACCCGTCCAGTGTATTGAATTAAAGATTTACTTGAAACAAGTTTAAGCAATGTTCATTCAGGCCAGTGGTAGGCCGGTGGTATCCTTCTACGAAGCGGTGATGGCGCAGAAGGAGGCCGCGGAGCGGGCCAAAGAGACCCGCTCCGGACCCCCGATCTGACCCGCTCCGGCGCAGACGTACGGAGGGGAGGAGGCGACAGTTCGCCCGCCTTCTCTCTCCTCCTCTGTAGTGGGATCACTGGTGGAGAGCCAGGGGGCTCTCTACCGGCTTGCACGGCGCCACACGTCTGGGGGTGGCCTTGGTGAGTAAGGTCACCCCTCCATGGGCGCAGTGGCCCGGTTGGGCCTACCGCCGGGGCAAGATAGTAACTGCTATCGCGACCCTAGCTTGCCCCACCTTGGCGTGCTCACGGGGGCTTTTTAGTAGGTTCGAGCCCCACATACCCCTTTCCTTCACCCCTAGGAAGAAAGTTCTAGGCATTTTCCCTCCCACAAAAAAAAGGCCAGTGGTAGGATGGGTGACCGTTTAGTGGGATTTTCAACTACACTCATTTGAAAATCCCACTAATGTCACCGTGCTTCGGAGGGCACGCTAAGCGGTCGATCTCGGTGGTTAGTAAGACAACATCGTTAAGCCATGTCGGATGCCTTCAGGCAGCCTGAAAAACCTTCAGAACTGCCCACTAGACTATACGACTAACAAGCAAACAATACGGGCCTACAACGTACGACACGTAAGATACTATTATACGTACGATACAGAAGTACGGTATTTACACAATCATGTTTAGAGATTAAGGCTGTTTCCCAACGCGTATATTTAAAGGGTTCATCACAAATCGTATTAATTCGGATCCCTTCGAGCAAGACAGCCGCGATGCGATACGTGTTAAAATTAGATTCCGTGCCGTTTACGCCTCGCACCTTTTTGATGACAAATATCACGGCAAAACATCTTCAAAGCCGGGATATTTTAATTTGAGGGGGCTGACGATTTCACGGTGAGCAGAGAAGTGCGTTTTGATGGCTTTTTTACTTTTAACTTCAACTTCGTGCGAGCGTCAATATTATTGTTGAATTTTGTGTTTCAGTTTAAAATGGCCAACCTTTTATGGAATGTATTTTTGTAATTAAGAGCGGTCATGTCTTAGATTAAAGCCTTGATTTAACTTAGTTTCGGTAAATACGATGTTAGAGTGTTTACTGGACTTTTAATTGAACCAGCATTGCTACTTGTAGATATAAATAGGCATTCATTATCATACATTTTCTGTTGTACATATTTTGGTTATGTTACGATAGGACTGGCTTGCCATGTGGATGAAAGTAAACATCGATTTAAAAATGCCTACTTGGGTAATCAATTTGAAACATTTATAAACGTTCTCACGCTCACAGCTCCACAATAAGTCCTATGACTTGTGCCATGAGTGCAGGAAATATTTAAGTTATACACACAATCCAACCCAGAACAAGAAACACAATTTTTCCTTGTGGAGAAAATGTGTGGTCTCACTGGGAATCGAACCTGATACCTACTTAGGACGTGAACGAACACCCAACTAAGCCAGGTGACTGTTTTGATAGTTGTTACATAATATGACTGTATCCGTAGGTTATGAGGACTTATTATAATTATACCTAAACAATGTATAAACGCTCCTACAGCTGGAACATGACTGGGACCTAAGATCTTATCCCACAGGGAAGAGACGAGATTCACCACGCAGTGTACCTACACAGCGGTAGATGACACATCCTCGAATTGTGTGATTCTACATACCGGTTACCTCACAATATATTCACTGTTGTTCAAGGAAATGCAAATTTCGCGCATAATTTGAAAGACTTTGGTGCGAGGGGGCTTTGAACCTGCGTATTTAAACACGTACAAACTAGTACTGATCTGTTATAACTTATTTCTTGATAGATTTTTATTGGGCATTGTGCATTATCTATCTTTTTTTTGGAGCGAACGCGAGTGAACGAGCTTTTAAGAAAAAAGTAACATAACATAATAACATTGTCGTTGAACTATCGGGAGTAATGTATGATTGAGAATAAAATTCTAAAACATTGTGAGCTAATGGTATTGAGTATTATATTTAAAGTGCGCGGGCGTTTAAGAAGAAAGTTAATAAGAATACCCACTACATTTTTTTTAAACAGAGTAAACTTATTTTAAAAGCTGATTTAAAGTTCTACAAGGAACTTTATGGTGAGTATGACTTTTAAATTGTAGAAAAAACATAGAACACAAAACATTTGCAACCATAAACATCCAAAACTATTCGTCATACAAAAGAAAACTCAGTGAAATACAAATTTGTTTTCTGTATAAAATTTCATCATACACTATTTTTCTTTAAGCAAGCGTTCTCAAAAGGTTTAATATTGAAAACTGGGACGCAAAGGACAGTTCCTTCAACAACGCTATGTTTGAATAAAAATAATAAGTTTGGTTGAGAATGCCGTGGTATGAGCCGATGAATAGCAAACTGCTGCAAGGAAATAGGAACCCTATTATTTCTGGGACAAAGGGTGGTTTCCTTTGACAATGGGAAAAAACTTGTTTACATTACACGGAGTGCATCTGATGGGCTCCGGACAGACGCAATCAAGCCTGACGAGATGTAAGGGAGAAGCGGGAGCGGAAAACGAAATTACGAAGGTTTAGGTTTAAGACAATAAACAATGTTAATTTAAATTTAAAGTGGTCTTGAACTAGTGGTGAAATGGTTGCTTTTCAAATTAATTGGTTTGCATTTCGCTTTTGGGCATAATTTCATTCCTCTTTAAAGTATAGAGAATAATATGATTGTGATAACGAATGCTTTGGAAACAGTTAAGAATTATATTGTTACTAAAGCAGATGACCATCTCAGAAACAAAAACGAAGAATTTTTAAGTTTTATGTAATTTAGCAAGAAGTCTCGTATACGCCAATATGTAGGATAGCGAATTTTTTTAAATTACGATTTGCTAAGAGCCATTGACAATATGCCCACGTGTTGCAAATGCCCAACATGGAGACATAATATTTAGGGAAATAAAATTAAATGAGAAATGATGTAATCAGCATTCGGATGGCATTACAGATATCATAACATAAACTCAAAACACACAAAACTTTTAAAGCAAAATGACCACTAAATGCTTAAAATACAAATCATTAAAAAGGAATGGAATATCCTACTGTTAACTGTGTTTCCTGAAATATTATGAGGTTGATAAAGAAAAGAGTGAATAAATATTTACTTAGCAAGCGTGTTTCATTTTCGACAGCTGTCCTGTTCGCCGATTGTACACTTTAATTTAAGTTGGTATTGTTAATAGTTTTTAATTGATTTATGTAAGGTGAAAAGTAATAAAAAGTTATTATTTTTCTAGATTCAGGATTGCCTAGTGTGAAGGCCATAGATATCCTAAAATTTGTAAACTATCATCAGTGATTCGCAAAATTTATAATTATTGAGCATAAACTAATAACTTAAGCAAATTGTTTGTGAATATTAACTACTAACTGTTCCAAAAATATTTTTTTATTATCTATGGTTGTCATAAAATTAATTGCATTCGAAAAGTTTTATAAAAAGTCGCTACCGCTTATAAATTAAGCGTTGAGTGAAGCAAGGCGCAGTTGATTACGTTTGCCAGAATTTTAAGGAGAACACTGTTCGCTGAAGGCTATTTAACGTCAATCAGTGATTAATTATATTAGAATCTTAACCAAAATAATTGGCCGAAGACAGTTATGAAACAGATTTGAGAAATACTTTGGCGTGAGTTTATAATAAAATTAGGTCAAAGGCCACGTTCCCCTTAAAATAAACATACCATAAATTGAATGATTTAATTGATTTAAATTTTATAATGATATCGTAAAAATACTGGAACGGCCCTCGCACACACCCACTCGCACTCAAAGACTCACACACGCCCGCGCGTAAACACACACACACACACACACACTTTTAAGATTACTAACAACCTGCAATATCAATAATATTTTTTTTCTGCACACCGCATAAAAAAATGTTGTCGTAACCTTTTTTTTGTTGGAAATCTTTTAAAAATACCCGGCTAGTTTTGGGGAGCAACCGGGTTATATGAGATTTTCACTCATTAATACACACTTGTAGGACAGCCTCAGTGAATATTGAAGGGCTCCAGGAGCTCCAGGAACCCTTCTATCCACCTTGCTTTTTAGCTCTTCCAGGAGTCACTGACATTTGTGCCTCCGTTCCGTCACAACCGTGAGAATGCTGTTGAAGGCTTGGGCCATCTTCGACATCCCCGCGGCCCCCAACCGTAGGGGACCACACCCCACTGCTGTCCTCCTCGGGCACGTTTGAATGGTGGTTCGAGCTCCAACTCCAACCCCCACGTGCCCAAAGGACCCCTTTTAGCCGCCTCTTACGACAGGCAGTGGATACCGTAGCTATATTCTGATGCCCTGGCTATGGGTTAATCGGCTATTGGTCGCATTCCTACACACACAACTTGCAAACGATAATCTACAAAAAATAATTGTAAATGAGATTTAAGTAGGCCCTCCGAAACAGTAGTGCCCTAGTGCAGGGGCTAGTGGTATTCATCTGTTACACCCTATATTCAACTTAACGTTACAGTCTTAATTGGTTTAACTGAAACAATTTTGGAAGAAAAATATATTTGTTTTTGTATTAGATTAAATTATTGGCGACATACAATCTGAGTTAATGCCATTTGGGCCCACATGTACCTACATACTTATGAATTTTTAAATATGATTCCAATTTGTTTATTGCCTTATTGGACGTTTTTTATAATAAGGTTGCCATTTATACTATCTATTTTCATAATTATAGATTGTGTGTGCTTACAAGATAACTTGAGCTTTCATCCTATTTTCTCTCGTAATTACGAGTAACTTTTAGACAACGACAAATATAGAAATCGCATTTTTTCATCTCATAGGTTTCGTTCCTTATCCCAGTAAAATACCACAATTTTTTAACTTATATAACGAAACAAAACAATTCTCGCACGTAGTGAAAAACAAGTGTTCCAGAACGGCTGCCACATTACTTTTCTAATATCTACTGAAACAAAATCTATGGTAATAAGTACTCATCTCTAATAAAGATATCTTGTATCTGTTTACTCCATTTTCAAAGTATTAACGTAGTCGACTGGCTCTATCTTCTCAACCACAAAGCCATCGTTACCTTTCTATACCTATATCGATCAAGTGACCGGTTTGCTTATCCATTGCTAGCTATGAGCCGTTGATTGCCTCCTTTGATTGCCGAATCGATCGATGGTCCCAGTTCTCGCTACATTTTCGTCAAGTAAACTTTAGTGAAGTTTTCATCACGTGGTTGCACGTGACTGTAAACGTGACGTTCAGCTTTAGGTTGTTGAAAGGTTTTGGTTGCGGCTTTTCTTGGTATATGGATAGTGTTTAAAACAAGCGAAGATGTTTTAATATATACATGGAGAAAACATTTAGGACAACTAGACTACTAAAAAGTTAACTTTATTAAGAATTTTTTCGAACTAAAAACAGACTTGAATCGCCACTATGTCGTACTATATACTATAATCGTACTATATACTAGGTCACCTTTCGATATCTTCTGAAATATAATTAATACAAATTGAACCTCTATCAATGACAATAATCAAACCACTTAAAAATCTTATGAAAGGAAAATACGCAATTTTGCATACTTGAATGACATAATTGTTTCAGTTATTTTGATTTAAAAACCAAACTACGCGACACATTTTGATGTAATTTCTATGAAACTAATGAAAGTATAATTATAATAATAATAGTTTTAATTAAGTAATTATTAAAACTACCGTTGAAAAAAATATCTGCGTCGGTTAATAATGACCAGGATCTGAAGTAATGAACATAAAAAATACACACTGAATTGAGAACATCCTCCTTTTTTGAAGTCGGTAATAAATGTATGCATATTTACAGATAATAAATATAAAATAAGTTATCGTCCGCTAAAACAGCTACAAGTTATACATACATAAAATCACGCTTCTTTCCCATCGGGATAGGCAGAGACCACTTCTCTCCACCTGCAACGATACAAGTAGCAACAAATACAAATTATACCGATGTTATTGCCTAAAACATAAATTATGATTCTCTCCTAATGCGATTCTACGTTGTGTTAAGTATGAGATCATACTACAAGGTATATTCAAGATCTGGCTTTCAAACATCCATTCACCTGAACATTCCCTAGTTTATACCCAGATCCATCTATTCGTTCTGTATTTACGGGATAAAAAAATGGAATAATCTTCGTCGTCGGTACGTAACAGTAATCCGGGACGGTTGGGCGCGTGACCCGACATAATCACGCGCTCGTCTCAAGTACGCACGGGACACAGTGGGAGAGGTAGCGGGTAGGGGATAGAGCGGGAGAGGTAGCGGTTATTCCAAGAATTAACAAGATTTTTATTAAAATTTTAATAAAATATACCGTGTTATTTGTAAAATACCATAAAGCTCTCAGATCTTTATTCTTGTTCGAATTCTTAGCTTTACTAATCTAAAAATAGCGAGTGACAAAAATTCGAAATGAAACTTTTCTACAGTGAAAATAAAATAATGGGAAATTTAGCGAACAAACCGTTTAAGCTACACCTTCCCGCAAGAAGGGGCTTCGCAATCGCATTTAGCCAGTGTCACGTAATAATATATTTCACGTGAATTTCATATTAAAAGTCTTAGTAACAAGTCACAGGGAAAGTCAAGTAAAAGATTCAAGGTCCAGTCGTAGTCAAGTCATACCCTACTAAAGTGGTAGAAACTTTACTAGAACTTCTATTGGAGTTTGTCGCTTGTCTTGGAGTCTTGGTTTCACTTTTGATTTATAAACTCTCAGATAACACAGTTCTGGAAACAAAAACAAGCAATGAATATTCTATTTCTTTATCGTACGGTATTAAAAGTTTATACCGTACAAAGTTAAGGGCCTAAGTTAGTCCTTACCTCTGTTTATGCGGCTGAAGATGGAACATGAAACTTAATCAGCTGATTAAATAATAACTTCAAACACACTAAGCGTCTGTGCCATAGACCACACGGCTAGAGCCGCGGGCGTCAGGGCCAGTCATCTCAATCCGTGTTTGTAGGACGTACCCCTTCCCCTTCACCTCCTCATCCACCAATCCAGTAATCAGTACTTGCGAACACTACCGGATTATCTGGCATACCAGAATTACCGCCGGAGAATAGATTCCAATCTCCATGGAATAATATAACCATTTAGGGCTTAGGATGCGAGTCTTTCAGCGATTGCCTATTGTGAAAGGGTTCGAACTGTTTCTAAAATGTTCGTATTAGTGCGAGCTTGTGTAGGTTTGAAATGGAATTGGTTTAACTATAACATATAGACAGTCTGTCAATGTCGTTTGAAAGAGAGATAAAAAACTTTAGGCTTGTCTGGGGAATGACTGTTACAATTTATTAGCCTTAAGTATAAAACCTGTCGCCAAACTAAAAAATAGTGATGTAGCAAGTTATAGACGCTATTTTCCATTCAGAACTTAGCGAGCTTTCAGGTTTCGATCAGATCACAATTTACCAATGATTGTATTCCCATTCTGTCCCGCTAGGGATCAAGCAGGACAAATAAATTCAATATAAGCTTTTAGGAACACCACATAGAGTTAAAGTTCTGGGTGTTTAAAGATAAAAACACCCTACATGATACTATAATATTGCACTCCTCTTTCTACCCATGTACTGACTTTGTTCGCATATTATACAAACCAGTACAGTCTCTGGTTACTATTAATTTCCATTCGTAACCTGTCTCGCTTGTAACATGAGTATCTATTTATTTATTCATATTTTACTTGGCAAATAGTCTATATGTTCTCAAACATGAAAAAACATTGACTTGTTGATACAGCATATAATTATGTTTGATTATTATCAAATCTAATATCTTTAAACGAGCAATTCTTGCATGGAAATATGTATTACCTGAATCTCGGAAACGGCTCCAACGATTTTCATGAAATTTTGTATGCAGTGGGTTTTGGGGGCGATAAATCGATCTAACTAGGTTTCATTTTTAGAAAACGTCGTTTTATCCGTGTTTTCAGCCGAGCAAAGCTCGGTGATCCAGGTACTATATTGAATGACCACAACGAAATATATTTTAAGTGTTTAGTCAGGATACTAATCTTAGGCCTCCTAGTTAAATCCGTGTAAACACCTTTTTTCTTGTATTTCATACGATATTTTTTCTAAGAAAAACGACTTTCTTGTCATTTAACCAATCTGAAACCTTTCAAGTATAATTAATTTACGAGCTTACACATTTTTGCCCAAGATCCTTTTAAAATAAATTTATACAAATCCATTTAGTGCTGGGAACAAAGTAAAATTAATCTCATTTGCTTAATGGCTGTACTTAGTATTGTTTTTTAACTAAAACAAAGTAGTATGACATGCTTTTAGAACCTACTCTTTTATCGTCGATGAACAACGTTTCATAAAAATAATAAGAAAAATAATGACTTGTGTTGTTTTTCTCCTAACAATCTCTTATGTCATTGAATTTCCCTGAAAGTTTAAAGATAAAAGTTTATTAACAGCTGTGCCTGGCTTTTCCTGACTAAAACAGCTGAATTTATTTATTTTAGCTATCTACTAAACTCCCTCTCTCCAAATAAATAAAATCATTAAATTTGTATCTTTTTCACATCTAAACAGCCAAATATTGGTTTGACTGTTTGAATACGAGTAAGATTGTTGGATACTAAATTAAACGTATTTTGGTTGTGATGAAAATGTTTCCGGCACCCACAATTACAAGTCTTTTAACATAGTGTAGGGATGTAAGTGTGCATGTATTTGTTAAAAAAAATGCTAAAGACCAGCTTGTTATATTATTATATGAGCTTGTAATTCATGTTTCTGAGGGTTATGCTGTCAGCATCAATTAGATTAGATAGGTCTAGTTTATAAAAAAAACAACCGATACTGATCGGAGTTTAATCCACAAAAACTTAAAGGTCTGGTTCGCATATTTATTGGGCGAGAAAAATTAAAGCAAGCCACAGTTTAAAAACATTTTGGTATTCTTAATAGTCACATTTTTACCATTTTGATAGCAATTCGTATTTGTAACTCTGTTAATCCCAGTTTATTAAAAGGTAGCGTTTTCGTTAAATTGACGCAGTTTTTCAAACCAAAATATCCAAAATCTTATATTTATTATGTTAGGCCTTAATTTAAAACATTAAAACCCTTAATCACACTATCTGCGATACATCAACAATCTCACACCCTGTATTTATCATCATTACCCGACAACGATATGCATGGAAAATCTATTGGGACAAATTCATCCCACTTCATCCCTTCAAGAGTAACCCTCGTCATGAAGGGATGGATCGATCTGAAAGCAAAACTGGAACAGTGTAAATAAGAACAGTAAATCAATTTCTAATCGAGCTCGGAATCATAATAATTTGATTACCCTTTGCGGTTGGCGGGGACAAGTTGCTGATAATTTATGACCTTGGAGGTTTGGGTAGTTAGGAGGTCAGTTAATAATTTGGATCATTTTCAAAGGGGAACGATGTGTTTTGCTTCCACATTCATTGTGCTAACCGGAAAGGAACGGAACTCCTTGCTTGGGTCGGTATTTCCTGATAAGTAGAATGTGGGAATCTTTAAGTGGCGACTGAATAGGTATCTTCTAGGCAAGCGTGTTCCATCGTCGACCGCATCGCAGCTTACCATTAGGTGAGAAAGAGTTCAAACGCTTTCCAAATAAAAAAAAAATATCGATTTTTTTTTTTTTGTGACAAGCTTGTGTTTGACCACTATCTCACCTGATGGTAAGTGACGATGTGATCGAAGCTGGTAAATACACTAGACCTGGAATACGCAGGCTCTAATTTATTTTTTTCAGGCTCTGATTATTGTGACAAAATCAATAGTTTACAAATTCTCCCGCGACGCCCTATCGGAAAAACGGTAGGTTCCATCAGTCAGTAGTTCATCAGTCTAAGTCTATGAGTAAATAACTAACAATCACAGACTCTTGGGAGTCTTGGGTCACCGCTCCCTCATTCATCCTACCATCTGTTATATATATATATATATATATATATACCCATCTCATCCAATAATATAATCTCTACGATTTAAACTACCGCAGAACAATGCTACCCAAAAGGGGGAATCATGACCCAACAGGGGGAAACGTGTCCCAATAGAAACTAGCGTGTCATTGATCTAATTGTTGAAGCCTTGATTGATTATTAATTTCATTGAAATGCCGTGTAGTGCGGTTTTCAATAATATTGCGTGACGTTTAATTAATTTACAGGTGTCCCAGATTTGTTAATTAAGGGTATTGTGTAGGTATATGCGTATTATATAGGTTCTAGGCGTATTTAATCTACTCTCCCGACATTATATATGATAAGACTTTGTTTTCAAATTAAGAATTGATTAGTTTAACAATAATAAACTCAAAGCAAATTAGTTAAATCATCATTAAAAATATGTGTATTCAAATAAACAAAAAAATATAATGATTTTAAAAAGTGTTATGAAATCGTCAGTCATTGTAATGTTTTAATCATTTTGGATGAGTTGAGATGTAGGATTCTCTTGCTAAATCCACCTGGGTATGTACGACGACTTAGCTAGTGATTAGACGAACAAATCGCTAATATTGTTATTATAATGAAATTTTAATTCAATTAAGTTAATTAATTAATTCAGTTTCAATTAAACCTTTGAGTCTATGTTTTAATTTTTCTAATATTCAAACAACGAAAATTTGATATCATCGAACAAATAACTGGTTAGCTGTTTAAATCGAAAGACATCAAATTATTTTTTTATAAATGTGCATTAGAGGCATGGCAAATGCCACTGATAAAATTCTACGTACTTATACATTGGAAAACCGGTGTGTTTCCTTTACTTCTGATATAAACTTCCAATAAAAACAGACAATATTGTCTTTATCTACCTTTAAAATATAGCAAGCTTAAGAAGAAGATATATTTTTCTTATTTTAAAAATTTAAACAGCTCTGGAAATTTCTAGTCTCTGCTAAATAAAAATAAACTTGAATAAGCAGGAAAACTAGAAAGGCATTGTTTCGTTGTTGTTTTAGGTTGTCAGTGTTGTTTTAACAACAGCTGGAAGCTTTTAGCTAATATTATTGTTATTTGTAAATTCCAATCCTTGATATTTTAGCGTTTGTTATCTTACTGTACATATTTATATTTAGACGTTATATTCCTAATTAGCGTGTCGATGGCATCTCTTACACCTTTTTTTCCAATATAGGTATTGGGTGCTAGACATACAATTATTACAACACAAGAAGTTTCAATGTCATATACGGCTTTAAACACGACAAAAATGTCGGCTTACTTTGTTGTCGACTTGTTTCGGACAAATTTGTTGTCCTTAATCAGGAGAGTCAGACGCGCGATACGCGGAGGCGAGCGGCTCGGGCCTCGGCGCGTGTTGTAATCCGTATATGACATTGAAACATTATGTGTGTTACTCACGATAGTTTAAATTTTCAAACCGAAACACAGGTTTCTCTTTTAGAGAAGATTTATGTTTCTTCCTGGAACCAAACCCAGCATCCGAAGCTTAAAAGGCGGACATGTAAGCAACTACAATGGCAGATACGACAAAACTTATTTTCCATTTAAAAATATTCTAGTTTTGTTTGATTTACAGATTGAATACGAGTATTGAATACGTTTCTTTCTATAATACATGAAATTGTTCAATAAAACATCAAAGGTAGGCCGAGCAGATGAAACATTTGCCGGTTAGATCACAGACTTTGTGGACGTTTGCATAGTTGGCCCGAACGGCTCACCCTCTGGGTTTAATCTGCCGACCAAATCCGAGGAATTTAACCCGTGTCTGTCAGAAAGCAGCGACTTGGTGACCGGTTTTTGTCTGATTTATTGGGTTGAGGGTGTTCTTTTTTCAAGATATGGCTTGACGTCAACCCCTTTTAATAGTTTAGGATTTGAGTGGCTTTTAAACAAATGACAGTTTTTTTTCTAGTAGATCGAGTGAAGTGATATCTCTAAGTTGACTTGTCTTTATTGACAGCACTCTGTCCGTCCGTTTGTCAGAAGCATCTAGTCATTATGGTCTAAACCATACAAGCGAATAACTTCTTATTAAAAATGAAAAAAATATTTGCCGCAAAAAAGCATCTTAGGACTATTTGACTGTACTAGTATAAACAAATATACAAACATCTGGCAAAAATAATGTGACAAAATATTATTGTGACATTGTTTGACTGCAACCTATATCTAACAAAAATCATTTGTCAATAAAAATTAAGCATAAAAAAACAACGGGTTGCTCTCGGCGAGTGCCGGCAGAAGTGAAAACATCAGGAGCAGGCATACATTTTCGCCGCGCGGTAGAAAGAGAGGGTCTTACGAATTTTCGATCAGGTCACGTGTCCTGACGCGAGTTCAAAATGTTTTACCTATCCCAAAAAAGTGCACAGAACCGCTAAAGAAGTTTTCACTTCGAATATTATTCTGATTGTTAGACTTAGTTAATCTATTAGTACGCACAGTAACACGTTTTTACTGCATTTTGCAAGTCAACATATAAATTGTTAACTGGACCGTTGCCAGGTGCCAAGCTCGGCCGATTAGGCTAAAAAGTGGTGTAGGAAAACATTGTCACAAAAACAACTGTAGAGTTACTAGGATTTTCAACAAAACCGCATATATAACCATCGCTCTGTTTTAAACATAACTCTATTATAACCATAGTTATAGCAGCACGAAACAAACAAACAAACGCATTCACACTCACAACCCCATACTAAGTTCAAAGACTTGTATCGTGGGTGCCGGAAACATTCACATCACACACACGCACACATGAGAACAGAGGCACTCATGAAAGTTAATGATTCTACTGCCAGATTTGTAAAATTACAGCCATTTCGAGAAGAACCTGACAAGAAACTCGGCGGCGCAGTTTTTCCATTCATTTTTTTTATATATATTTGATTCTACACCACTGCATTGCAACAAAAGTTTAATTCCTTTTGTCTTTGTATCCACGCTGTAAACAGATATTGTGCGGAATAATTTTATTACTTTCCACACTATAGGTTTCATATTATAGTAATAATATAAACTCTTTTACGAATAAAAGGAAGAAATTCGTATTATGAATTTCAAAAAGACGTTTAGTTAATCTATAGAATTGATTACGACAATTACGATAAGCTTTTTTTAACTAAGGAGCGCTCAATTTTTGAGGACTATTTTCGATTAGAATTACTTCAACCACTTTTTACCATCTTACCAGTAGGTTAGCAAATGTTAGTATTTTTGAAGAAAATAATAAGATATCTAGACAATAAAGCTTATTATCTCAAAAAGAAGAGTGCTAACCTGCATTATTCTTACAAAAAAGAATAAAATTACTTCTTAGCGATAAGACAACCTCTTAGCCACAGAAATCTGCTACAATTTCCGTAAACACTTAACGACTTCCCTTAAGTAGTTTCCTAGCTCGGTTTTCACTTTGTAATATTTTATTCAGTTCTCAGCAAACATCCACTTCAAGTAAATGTCTTTGAGAATATCCTTACAACCTTTTGAGGATTAGTTTAAACTATATCATTCCATCTTGGTTTAATGAAAACTCAAACATAGTAACAAATGAACAAGCCACAGATTAAGTTACAGATACGCGATACAGTAAATAATTCTGAAACACAGGATCTTAGTGATGGGGTAAAGGGTTACCAAGTGACTTTCAAAGATTTAGCTTTTTTAAAGACTCGTCTTTATTCTATGCTTCGGAAAATACTTATGATGCGTTTCGATGTTTTAGATAAAACTATGATTTTTTTGTTTCTTTCTTTTATTACTACTTATAGTGAACTCATTTGGTGTACATATATGAATGTAATTAGTTAGGTATAGTATGTAATTTTAGAAATTAATGTAATTGACCTATTGACTAGATATATACCTACGTCATTGTTTAGTATCGCTTCATACTGATACTTATACTAATTATACATACAATATGAAACCGAAAGTGTTTTTTTCCTTTCTGTATGTTTGTCACTTCATAGTGTCTGAACCACTGAATCGATATTGATGAAATTAGTACGATATAAAGCTAAAGACATTTTTTATGGTACTTTTCACATTTACTTGTCACTACTGGTCAGAACGGCTGAAGACGCCAGAATCTTTCTGATAAGTGAGAATTGATTATTATAATTAAAGGGAAGCAAAGCTTAAAAAACAGACTTCATCACTTATATTTTGGTTTCGGCTGCACTGATTTCGATAAAATTTATATTGGACCACCTCTGAAGTGTAATCTATCAAACAAAAAAAATCATCAAAATCAATTCATAATTGGCGGAGATATCGCGTAACATACAAAAAACATACAGTCTAATTGAAACCTGCTTTTTGAAATCGGTTGAAAATGAAAACGTATGTAGTGTTTAAGCGTAAACGATTGACATGAGTTATCATAATAACATGACGACTGAACGGATTTTAGTCAAATAAATAGGTATGATAAAGATCTTGGAGAAGGACACTGTCAGAGCAAGACATTTCAAAAAAACGGAGCACTGCGTACATTCATAATAAATCGAATTTGTTTTTTATGCTCAATAGGGAAGCATTTGAATACTATATCACCTGATGGGAAGTGAAGATGCGGCCGAAAATGTAGCATGCTTGCCTTGAAGATAACTATCCAAGAAAAAAATTTGAAAGACAAAAACATTTTTATTTTATAAAAAAATGCGCCGCCAAATTTCTTGCCAGGTTCTTCTCGAGATGGCTGTAATTCTGAGAATCTGGCAGTAGAGTCATAAACTTTTATGAGTGCCTCTTTGGGACCCATGTGAATAAACTATTTTGATGTTATTTGAATGTAGCCTACACTTCAACATAATTATACGCGCTTAACATACCTAATTACCTTTTAATCATAAACATTGCTTACTATGTAGATGGACAACCCATGGCAAGACCGGAATAAAAACAAGACCAAATCTTGCAAGTCTAAGTTTTAGACTACCATCACTAATAATAAATACATGCAAATGCGAAATTATGCGCGATCTTGCCGGTAAATGAAGTCAACTGTATTAACCCCTGCTTTTGTGCTCTCTCAAGGAATTCGTGTATTGAATTCCGAGCTAAGATTCGGAATTTGCACTTAAAGCTTTGTGTTTGTAGCTTTATAACGAGAGTGTAACAAAGACATAAAGACAGAGCAGTACCTCATATTCATGCAAATCTTAGTTCTTCGTTTTAAAAAGATTTTTCAGTAGTAGTTGGTTCTTAGAAATGTTGTTAGTTAGTGATCAGTTGATTCTTTTCTTCTTAAACATGTGCTTTGTTTATTTAGTTTTAGTTTTTTAATCATTACATGCATGGTTTTGCAATAGACTATTATATATGCTGAAACAGTGAACGTTTCAGTAGAGGAACACTAATTGCCTATATTTTCAAAAACTAAACTAAAAACATATATATGTACAGCAAAGACCTAAGTTACCTACAAGACATCGAGGTTATAGGTAACTCAAGTGCTCAAGCCCACTACCAGTGGGTAGCGTTCCCATCGTGCTGGCGGCATTGCCTCTCTGAATTGCAAAGGCTGAACGTATTAGAGCCAAATAGTACCAGCATTTTAATCACGCGTCGCATCAACCAGGCGCTCTGATAGATTTTTGAAAATAGAATGAGCCCGTGGGTTCCGTGTCTCAACACCAAACGGCTCAAATATGTAATTACTGACAAGGTGTCCATATCGAAAA
Source organism: Lomographa bimaculata (assembly GCA_948107665.1). Classification (NCBI taxonomy): domain Eukaryota; kingdom Metazoa; phylum Arthropoda; class Insecta; order Lepidoptera; family Geometridae; genus Lomographa; species Lomographa bimaculata. The sequence continues at coordinate 19,849,111 of OX403589.1, read as the reverse complement.
AAAAATTGTTCTGTATATTTCACCACTAGAGCCGCGTATAATAAGATAACGCTCGTTATTCTCGCATGAGACGGATCATAAGAATGTAGCATAGAGTTCCAATTGGAAGTCTTAGAGATTGACAAATTAAATTGTTGTCTAATAAACGCAAGCAAAGCTTAAAAAACCGACTTCACCGCTTTATCTCCTAACCTTGATCAGATTTAATGTATTAAACACGCATTATTGACGATAACTCAAAAACTAGAGATTAGATCTTGATCAAATGTCGTTGGGACCTCACGAAAAGCACCAACTTTCAAATGAAAAAATAATCATCTAAATCGGCTCATAACTGAAGAAGTTATGAGGTAACTTTTGAAGTCGGTTAAAAACGAGAACATTGTCAATGTAGTCCACAGAATACGTATTATTGATGATATTTCAAAAACAACTGATCAGATCTTGATCAAATTTAAATAGGACCAATTGGAAAGCAACATCATTAAAAAAATCGCCAAACAGCCGCAAAGTACTATATATTACTGATAAATCATATCTATATTATTATATTATCATACTGATGGGACATAACACTGATGTATTGGGGAGAGAAGCGCATTGCAATATATACAGGACTTTGTTTTATGCAGACTTGAGATGCATGCTATCGACTTACTCTTAGGTATGTAGGTTTTTTTTATAAATCGGTATTTGACCGCGATCTTACCAGATGGAAAGCAACGATGCGATCAACGATGGGACATGCTAGCCTAGAAAATACCTGTTCGCTTTTGACTTAAAGATAAATAAATTATACTTATAGGGAAACAAGAACGAAGGCAGAACTACAAAGAAATGGATCAATTCCTTAGCAGTTCGCATAATAGGAGTTGTTTTTATAGAATTAAAAATTTCTAGCGATAGTTTGTACAGTCAGAAACAATTTTAGCGTAGTTAACGCTAACGTAAGTACCACGTTAATATAAATCCTAACATAAGTAAAATACACTCGTAACTGAGTTACTACCACCATCAATTTCTTGTTCTACTAAACCTCTCAACTTGGATATTAAATTTGCGTGTTATGTCAGAAATTTGCAGTTTGTGCGTGACGAGGAGTAAGTTCAATTTAGCTGTTGTTTAGTGGCAGTAAATGGGGAATTTATGACTTTGTTTAGACACTAATGTTTATAATTAAACTATGTGTAGTTGGATTGCTCAGGTTGTGTCTGTAGATCAGAGCTTCCGTCGTGTGTTAGGTTGGATATTACATTTTCTGTGTATATGGGTAATTTACCCACCCCTCTTTTAGGTAGAAATCCTGTGAATTAGCAGTAGCAACGTATGATATTGAAACAAAACTATGAGACTCCAGAATATTCGGTTTTAACTTCAGATAACACTTAATAATAATACACAGAAAATGTAATATACAACCGAACACACGACGGAAGCTCTGATCTACAGACACAATCGATCCAATATAAATTTTATTTTTTATTAAGAGTGTTATCTAAAGTTAAAACTGAATTTTCTGGAGTCTCATAGTTTTGTTTCAATATCATACGTTGCTACTGCTAATTCAAAGGATTTCTACCTAAAAGAGGGGGTGGGTAATTTATCAATTTTGTTTAATAGATGACAGTCTTTGACATTTTATAGATAATAAGAACAGTAGCTTTTCTAAATTATGAGGAAACTCATCGGTGCATGTGGTAGTGAATCCGCTTGAGCTTGAGAATTATAAAGTGGCATTTTAAGAGTGTCTCTAGAAACACCAATTTGTTCCCGCTTCACCTTCTTTCCACATTACATCCAAAAGGACGGCGTCGCGTCACCTATTTATGATTGAAATACAATTCATTCGCACGAAACGTTTCGCGTCTTCGTTCATTTATAGAACAGCAAAAGAATGGAACGCTTTGCCGTCATCTGTATTTCCCGAAAGGTACAATTTGGGTGTGTTCAGAAGTAAAGCAAAATAGGTATTAATTACTGAGCAAGCGTGCTCCACCTTAGACTGCATCGTCGCTTTCCATCAAGTGTGATTGTAGTCAAACGTTTACTTGGTCAGTAATAAAAGAAATCTTGTACTTTAAATATAAAACTTTAAAAAAAATTATATGATGCGTCTCCTATGCCTAGTATTTACAATGATTTGTTTAAGAAACGTTGCAAGAACTTTTAATATGTTTTCCTAATACGCATAAATATTTGACCTTAAACGATTTAATAATAAACACGATACATACATTAGCCCAAACAAAATCTAAAAGCAAAGACAATCATATTTCATTGTCTCAAAGTAAAGCAAAGTGGAACGTGAAAAAACAACGTATGTATTTACTCAGAACATTTGCTTAATGGACGCGTAATCCTTTCTGTGATAAATTTTATTTATATTTTAGTCTTTTTGCGTTCTCATTTGGACTCCAGCCAATGTGGGAATTCGAATAATTCTAGATATCTTTCACGTTTTTTGGAGAATGCGACCCCCCGCGGTGACGGTACTTTCGAGTAACAATACGCTTTGTCCAAAAAACTCAGGAGTTTCGGTGGCATCGTATATTTAAGTGAGGAACGTTTCAACTTAGTCCGCTTTTTTGGCTAATTGCCATTGGTTTCCTGAACCATGCCTGAACCTTATAGAATAAGGCACCCAACGACCTGGATGCATGGAGGCAAACTGCACAAGCGCTTTCTAGCGACTATATAATATAGATACACCTAGGTTAATATAATTATGTATAAGTGATTAAGAATGATTAAAAAAAAATGAATGAAAAAACATACGCCGCCAAGTTGGAGATGGCAATAATTTTGCGAATCTGGCAGTAGAGTTATTAACTTTCATGAGTGCCTCTTTGCGTCCCATGCGAATAAACGATTTTGATTTTGATGTTTGACCTGCATGTTTATAATTGAACTGCCTGCTGGTGTTGTTGGTGTCGCTTTTTTAGCCGTGGGTATTAGGTTGTATTCCCGGTAGAAACACAAGTTTTCTTTCTAAAGACAATTTGAGATTCAATCTCTGGGTGTGATTGTGTGTTAAATGTGGATGTTTCCAGCACCTTCGATACAAGTCTTCAAACTTAGAGTGGGCTGTGAGTATAAAAGCGTTTAATTGACAGACACGTCTTATCGACGACCCAGTTGGCGCAGTGGACAGGTCTCCGCCCTCTGTTCTGGGTTTGACTCCCGGCAGGAGCACAAATTCCTTCCCAAGGGATATTTGTGCTTCTGGTTCTGGATGTATTTGTGTGTGTGATGTAATTCCGGCACCCACGATACAAGTATTTGAACTTAGTGTGGGGCTGTAAGTGTGAATGCGTTTGTTTTGTTTGTATTACTTGTAAGATGATTATAATTGTAAATAATTTAGGAAAGAAGATAAATAAATAAAACATTGCGAACATCATCACACGATACAAGATTACACCTAAATCTGTCCACAAATATACCTTAATTAATGTCTCTTTATATATATATATATATATATATATACACATATGTTAATGCACAATATATAATTATTTTGTGTATTATATTATTATATAATACTACACATATATTATAATATATGAGTTGTATTATATAATAATATGTAATTTTTTTATGTATATTCATATTGTATTTATGCCATAGTATAAGTAATGGTATTTATTAAGTTAATAAGGTATTCCATACACCCATTTATTATACCGCGTCTATTACATTCTATAGTTCTCTCCATCCGAAGCGTGCCTGGTAAAGATCGCTATTAGTGATAAAGCCGCCTGTTGTGATACTTTACGTATAAGCTTATATGAGATAAATCTCATCTTATAAAGTGGATCAATAAAGTATTATCTATCTATGTATCTATCTATCTTTGTTTGTTCACCGTAGTAAATAAACAAAATGTGTGTGTTTTAATGACGTATCATTAAAACACTCACACAGACACAGATACAAACATCCGCTTCCATAATACAAACATCCGCATCCATAATACAAACGAAAATCTTAACACCTCACAAACTTCAACTATCAATTCACAATGGCAAAAGAACAATTCATCAAATGAGCCCTCCGCACACTAACCGGCTTAAAGCTATCAATACACGTCCATGGGTATTAATTAAGGGCTCAGGTGAATGGAAACTTCTAAATAAATAAGTGTACTATCAATCCCCGGGATTTATACCCGTGCGGTGCGCGGTAACTCTTGCTACTGTACTGCGAGTAGTGTATTTAGCAATCGCATCTGTTGTTACGCGTGGAGAGGTCTAAGTGGTGAATGTGTTGGTAAACGACTTCCATAAAATGGAAACGTGATTGAGGGTTCATGTTTGTGCACATGAACACATTGTGTAAGTATGTTTGTGAGTAATGATAAGGAAAAGATGCAAAGCCGTCCCGTTGTCTGTATTTTCCGAAATGTATAATTTTTGGTTGTAGAACATAACAAACAAATAAAACACACACTTCCACTCTCACAGCCCCACACTAAGTTCGATGACTTGTGTCGTGGGTGCTGGAAACATTCACATACAACCAGAACCAGAAACACAATTTTTCCATGGGGAGATACCTCTGCTTAGAAGGTGAACGTCACCCAACTAAGCTAACGAGCAGTTCAAAAAAGAAAAGTGTATATTTCTTGTTTTTTATTTCACACTTACAACCCCACATTAAATTCGATGACTTGTTTAGTGGGTGCCGGAAACATTCACAACACACACCCACTCACAACCAGAACTAGAAACATAGATTTTCTTTGTTGAGAAAACTTGTGTTCCCGCCGGGAATCGAACCCGTTACCTTCTAAACCCACCCAACAACAACGGTTATAAATAATTTAAACGTTCACCGCTTATATTTGGCTTTGATTTAATCGAATTCGATCAAATTAATATGGGACCACCTCTGAAGTATAATCTACCAAACAAAAAAAGAATCGGTCCATAATAGGGGGAGAAATCGGTAAACATACATAAAAAAATACATACAGTCGAACATAGTACCTCTTTCTTTTTTCAAGTCGGTAAAAATTTGTGATGTCAATTAGTTTTTTTTTTAGTTTTTTTCGTATTTAATCTTGTCAAAATAGTTAAAAGTATTTTTATGAATAGAAACGCAACATATAGAGATGGTAAAAGATAGAATTTATATAATAACATAAACTATATTTAACCCTGGATAAAGCAGACAATTCCAATAAATACATTAATGAATTGAAAAACAAATCGTGTACCGGATGGTACTAGTGCGCTGGATTGGAGGGATGTAGGGCAGGGCTTCCAGTGAAACAATTTCTGCCAGGAGGATTCCTTCTTCTTTATTGGAGTGCTATACAGAGCTGGGTACTGAATGCTCCCCATACAAACCGCACAGTCTTTTATATCAAATTGTCCACAAAAAAGAACGGCGATGTTATTGGCAGACCAATGAGAGACCCGGAATTTTTACCAATAAGAATCTTGTTAGCTAAGTCTATTGTAACGGTCGGCCGTTATTTTGGCGGGAAAGTTTTATTGCTTTTCTATTTTGACTTGTGCAATATGGAGGGTTGTGGATATCTGTTCGGACTAATGTTAAAAAGTTGTTAAAACCTTGTCCACAACCCTCACACATGTCCTACGATATGTGGTCATGGTCTATCAATAATTATCGGCGTTTTTATATTCTAACGCACACATATGTAACTTACAATCTGTCTACGCCCACATCTAAACTTTTACCCACACACGTAAACAATTTCAACCCAAAACAAAAACTTAAAAATAGACAACATAGCTAACTTACGGACTAATCTTAGGTCTAATTACTCCTATTCATTCCTACGCTGTCACCCGTCGCGCCATCCCTGTTGCCGTGCGTTACTATAAATATTTAATGGCGCGCACGGCGCCGCAGCCATCATTCATGCGCGGATCGCGGCGGTGCGCGGGTCTCGTCGTCCTGCACATTACTCCCGCCGTGCGAACTTGTTGCATCTTCTTCCGGTGCTGGAGCGACGTCCTCGATGGGCAGAATGACCAGCTTCCTTACTGGCCGTCGCAGCACTCCTCCCTTTGTCTTGATGTCCACGGTGCGCACGACGTTGTCCGGGCCAGGATACGTAGCGATGACCTTTCCTCGTACCCACACGTTGCGAGGCAGGTTGCTGTCGATGAGCTGCACCAGGTCGCCGACTCGTACTGGTGGTCCTCGTCCATGAGGCTCCCGCCGGTGTTGCAGCTCGGGTAGGTACTCCCGGAGCCACCTGTCCCAGAAGACGTCGGCGAGTCGTTGTGCGGCGCGCCAGCTGGACCTCTTGATGCTGTCCTTCTCGTCGAAGCTGCCCGGTGTCGGTACTCGTCCAGGTCCACCCAGAAGGAAGTGGTTCGGAGTGAGGGCCTCTGGGTCCTCCGCGCTGACTGAGACATGAGTCAGCGGGCGGCTGTTGACGGTGTTCTCCACTTCGGCCAGTAGAGTTGCGAGGACTTCTTCTGTTGGACAGCGCTCGTGAAGGGTGGCTGTCAGTGCTGTCTTCACCGACCTCACCATACGCTCCCAGGCACCTCCCATGAATGGTGCGCCAGGAGGGATGAATCGCCAGGAGATGCTCCGCTTGGCCGCTTCCCCTGATGTTGCTTCGTTGATCGCCTGGCGTAGCTCCTTGTCTGCTCCCTTCAGGTTGGTCCCGTTGTCAGACCAGATCTGGGTCGGACATCCTCTTCTTGCGATCATGCGTCGAAGGGACATGATCGCTGAACTCGTGCTGAGTGACCCCGCAATCTCCAGGTGGATCGCTCTCGTAGTAAGGCAGGTGAAGATGGCGACGTATCTCTTCTGGTTGGCTCGACCCACGGTGACTGTCAGTGGGCCGAAGTAGTCGACTCCGGTGAAGGTGAAGGCGCGTTGATGATGAGCAAGGCGACACGGCGGTAGATCTCCAGTCCTCGGATACGGAGGGGCTTGAGTCTTCATTCGGCAGTGCAGGCATTGACGAAGAAGCGTGCGAGTGATGGGTCGCACGCGCAGAATCCAATACTGTTGTCTGCACTCGTTGATGGTGGCCTCGACGCCGGCGTGGTGAAGCTGGCGATGGATGTGTTTTATCCATAGCTTCACAGTATGATGATTGCCATCTAGTATCATCGGGCTTCTGACTTCTTCGCTGACGTGTTGTGTAGCTTCGATGCGGCTGCGCAGTCTCAGGGCTTCTTTCTTGTACTCGACGCTCAGCTGATGAAGGCGACTCTCTTTGGTGACCGGCTTGGCTGACTTGATGTCTTCTATTTCTTGATCAAAGGAGTCTTCTTGCGACGATTTCATCAAGAGGTCTTCAGCTGTCTGTAGAAGCTCGGCGGTGACAGGAAGAAATTTTTTTTCTTCTTTGGGCGTCGACTTCGGCTTTGAGACTTGAGGCGACGTCTGCTTGGCTGTCTTCCTCCAGTCCGGATCTGTTTCTCTGTTCTTCTTGCTTCGCTTGTAGTTGACCTTCTGTTTAGGATTTCTGCAGAGTTGAATGAACTGCAGAACCCTTGCTGTTGCGAAGCGAAGTCTATCCCAGGTTGAAAACCTCGAGACATCTGGTAGTCCTTCTTGAAGCTTCTTTCTTCTGTTGGCGGTGACGTGGTGAATTTTCTCTTCTCCCGTCGGCTCCGCTGGTATTGCTGTAGATGCTTCAGTCGGCCAGGAATCTTCTGTTTTGTAGAGAAATTCCGGCCCTCTATACCATCGATGATTCTTGTTGAAGTCGGCTGGCACGTCTCTCGTGGCATCGTCGGCGACGTTGAGCTTCGTCGGGATCCAGCGCCACTCGTTGACTGTTGACCCATCTTCTATTGCAGCTAGACGGTGCGCCACGAACGGTTTGTATGTTCGTGACCCCGTTTTGATCCAGGTGAGGATCGTCTTGCTGTCTGTCCAGAACGTCTTCGAGTCCGGCTTCCTCTCGTGTTCCTCTATGACGGTTTCGGCTAGGCGCGTTCCCATGACTGCTGCTTGTAGCTCTAGTCGCGGAATTGACGTGAGCTTCAAAGGTGACACCTTCGCCTTTGCTATGATGAGTGACACGTTGACCTCGTTGTCCGGTGTGACCGCCCTCCAAAATAGGACAGCGCAATAAGAGGACTCGCTGGCGTCGGTGAAGATGTGAAGCTGGAGTGTCGTGGCGTCGCTGTAGTTCAGGTATCTTCTAGGTATGGCCACGTTGCTCAGCTGTCGTAGGTGCTCCATCCATCTTCCCCATTGTTCGGCGAGGTCCTCTTCCAGCTCGTCGTCCCATGTCGTTCCACGGCGCCAGACTTCCTGTAGGATTTGCTTCGCCCTGATGGTGACAGGTGACGCGAAGCCGAGGGGGTCGAAGAGCGACATGACGATGCGAAGTGCTTCTCTCTTCGTCGGTGTCTTCCCCTCGATCAGCGGTGGTGGGATGCGAGCCATGTTGAGGTTGAACGTCAGCTCGTCTGTGTCCGTCTTCCAGATTAGGCCGAGGACTCGTTCTGTTTCTTCCTGTTTATAGAGCTCGATGTCGTCTGTTTCTTTTTTCTCGCCAAGTGCTTCCAGCAGGCGTGGCGAATTCGATTTCCATTGTTTGAGCTCGTAGCAGGCTCTTCTGTGCACGTTGCGTACTTCTGTTGTGATGCGCACGGCGTCTTCTAGACTCCGGAAGCTGTCCAGGTAGTCGTCGACGTAGTGCTTCTGTATTATGGCGTCTGCGGCTGCAGGATGAGTATTCCTGTGCTTCTCGGCGTTCAAGTTCTTGACGTAAATTGCTGTTGATGGTGAACTTGAAGCTCCGAAGATAAGCGAAGTCATTCTGTATTCTTCTGGAGGCTGGTCGTCTCGTCGATCCCGGCGCCAGAGGTAGCGGAGAGCGTCTCTATCCTGATGACGTAGCTTGACCTGCATGAACATCTCCCCGATGTCCGCTGTGACGGCGACTCGATGTTGCCTGAATCGCATGATGACTCCCGGCAGTGACTGTAGTAGGTCTGGCCCCTTGAGTAACATGTCGTTGAGTGCGACGCCCTTTGTTTTGGCAGCGGCATCGTGAACGACTCGCAGCTTCTCCGGCTTCATCGGGTTGATGACGGCGAAGTGCGGTAGGTACCATGTTCTATCTTGAGTCTTCGTCTTCGGTGCTGGTTCGGCGTAGCCCTTGGTGATGAGCGCTTCCATCTGTTCGGTGTACCTCTTCTTGAGATGAGGGTCGCGATCGAGCTTCTTCTCTATGTTGAAGAGACGCTTCAAAGAATTGTCGTAGTTGTCTGGCAGGATGACATCTTCTTTTTTCCACAGAAGAGCTGTTTCGTATCTTCCTTCTTCGTTGTGGACTGTATTTTCTGTTAAGATACGTAGGGCTTGTTCTTCTGGGTCTGTTCTTGGCTTCTTTGGGTTTATGCAGAGTGCGTCCATCTCGAAGTACTTCTTCATGAGCTCCTCCAAGTTGTCCTCTTCGTGCTCTGTGACGTGTGTGACGTAGTCGATGCTGCGGCCCAGGGTGCGTGTGTGGCTCCCATGTAACATCCATCCCAGTGGCGTGAGAGATGCCACTGGTTGGTGTTTCTTTCCGCGTCGCAGCTTCGATGTGACGAGTAGATGCCAATTGTCTTGCCCGATGAGGATTCTTGGTTTGGCTTTCTCATAAGTGATGAGATTGCTGATGTCACGTAGATGGTCGCATTCTTCGACTTGTTCCCTGGCGACTTCCTGCGCTGAGACTTGAAGATTCTTGATCGTCCGTGCTTGAATGCACTCTTCGTTTTTGTTCGGCCCCCGAAGTGTGAAGTGTACTCTTCTCGACTTCGTTTCTGCTGTCTTCATTTCATTAATGGCTTCTATGCGCAGAGGTTCGACTGGTCCTCGTGCGCCGATGTCGTCCGCTATTTCTTGGTCGATGAGTGTGACCGTAGAACCGTCGTCCAGGAGTGCGAATGTGTCGACGACTCCCGCCGGTCCGGTCACCTGCACCGGGACGATCTTCAGAAATGACCGCTTTTTTGTAGCAGTCCAGGCGGAGTTGATGGTTTCCGATGCCCCCTTTTCTTCGTTTTTCTCCGACGACCTGACGTGATGCAGCATCTTGTTGTGATAATATTTGCAGCTGTCGATGCCGCAAGAGACTGGTTTGCAGCTGTGGGTCTTCGTTCTGTAGCGTAGACATCGCAGGCGGTTGATGTTCTCGACTGGTGAAAACATCTTCTCGGTTTCGAAGTATGCTGAGCGGAAGGGCAGCCAATCCTTATGGCAGCCGTTGAAGATGGGCAGCTCGATGAACTTCGGCCGTTGTCCCGCTTTGATGGCGAGGGTGATGGCTGTGGCGAGCTGCGTGTAGTCTGGTTGCGTGATGCTACTCGCTGATGGTTGCTGAGGAGTCGGTTGCTGATGATCTTCGTCTTGCTGTTGAGTTTTCTGATCGAGGACGATGATCGGCGGCTGTATGCTGTTCTGTTCTTGATCAGTCTGCTTCTTTATAGTCTGATCTTCTGTTTGCTGTTTGCGGCGTGCTTCATTAGCAATGGCGAGTAGGACTGGCGGTGGCTGTGTTTGTGCGAGCCAAGTGTCCACTCGCTCCTGTGTTTCTTCTTCTGATACGGAGACCTCGTCATCTTCTTCTTCCGTATCTTCAGCTTCCAGGGTTGCTATCTTGGCGGCGGCAAGCTTGACTTGCAGGCGCGCCATTTCTTCTTTGGCTTTTGCTAGCCGAAGTGCTCTCCTGGAGTATGTTGATCCCGACTGTTTCTTCTTATGAGGATCTGGCATCCTGCTCGGCAGTGGCAGGATATCTTCTGTTTTCGCTCTTTCTCTATGAGCTTCTGTTCTTGATTCAGTTGGTGCTCTTGTTCTTGTCGTAGTTCCCGTGGCCTCCGTCGCAGCCGATAGCGCTGCTGACGTTTGTGAAGCTGATGTCTCAGTGGTGGTGACTCCTGTCCCGGATGTCCCTGCAGTGGATGTTTCCATGGTTCCCATGGAGCTGTCTGTTGTTTCTGTATCCGCTGGGGACGGCTCCGTTCCTTGTCTTCGGCCTTTTCCGACCGAGCGAGTGACCGGCATGATGACACCCTTCACGTGTCACGGGTTGGAAGGTAGGTACCGACGCTTGTGTCGGTCTACAATCCCAAACTACGACCTGGTACTGGCGCTTGTGCCGTACCGTCGCAGCACCCCTGTTGATGGGGCTGTTGGCGCTGATGGGTTCCCTGGTGGTGACGCGTTGGCGCTGGTGCCGACGGCAGTTCCCCGTTGCTAGGGTCGTCGGCGCTGGTGGCGATGCGTCGGCGCTGATGGGTTTCCTGGTGGCGATGCGTCGGCGCTGGTGGGTTTCCTGGTGGCGATGCGTCGGCGCTGGTGGGTTTCCTGGTGGCGATGCGTCGGCGCTGGTGGGTTTCCTGGTGGCGATGCGTCGGCGCTGGTGGCGGGTTAAAAGGTTATTTCACAGTACTTTGCAATAAAGACACTTAAAAACTTAACTCGTATCTATTTTGACATCAATAAAAATTTTACCTTAAGCCTACCTAGTGAAAAGCATTTTTTTTTTGCAGAAAATTATGAGCAAATAATTAAACGCAAGCAAAGCTTAAAAAAACCGACTTCATCGCTTTATCTTCGGAACCTTGATCAGATTTAATGTATTAAACACGCATTATTGACGATAACTCAAAAACTAGAGATCAAATCTTGATCAAATTTCAATGGGACCACATGGAAAACACCAGCTTTCAAATAAAATAATCATCAAAATCGGCGCACAAAGAAATAAGTTATTAGGTAACTTTTGAAGTCGGTTAGACACGAGATCATCGACAATGTAATCCACAAAATACGCATTATTGACGATATTTCAAGAACTACTGATCAAATCTTGATCAAATTTAAATGGGACCATTTGGAAAGCAACACCTTTCTAACTAAATAAAAAATATTGTATTCGGTTCACTTGGAAAGAAGTTATGAGGAAACACACATGAAAAAGAAAAAATACATTCGACTTGAGTACCTCCTCCTTTTTGTGAAGTCGCTAAAAAAGCCGCATCTTTTACGTAGTAAATTATAGACAAAAGCGCAACCGTTGCCAACAAACATTAAAGTATTAGCCCCTTGCGCAGCTATAAAACAGTTTAACCATGATGAGAACATCTATGTAACAAGAGCTACGCTTCAGACCGCCCTGAATTCCTAGGAAATCTACTTCAAAAGCTATGTAAGAGTTTTTACTTACTTTGCTGTAGTTTGAGAATGCCTTACAGTGTCTGAATCGTTGTTTCAAGTTAGCAGAGAGTTTATGAAGAGAAACCTGAAAGCTGAGAACTCTACGACGAAACACTGAACAACTCTTTCAAAGTTGTGTTAATGAATCTTTAAATATAAAATTGAGATGAGATTTGACTTTTCTATATAACAATTCAACTGATAAAATGAGGCTGAAAGTTTGTTTGTAACTGATAGTTTCAAATACCTGTGCAGTAAAATTATGTCTGTCGTTTTTTTAGTGCTTTTTTTTTTTTATTTAAGAAAACATGCCGAAACATTTTACATTTGACATGTTTAATCTAGACCTAGAAGTTTTTAATATAGAGGAAATGGTTGTGAGTCTACGTTCTAGCTAGTTTTTTATGCCTTATTGGCAATCATTTGACCGCCGTCTTACATGAGTGTATCTATAATTATGTTACGTAATATCCTCATGATATAGCAATTCTTGTTCTGTTTGTCCTTTAGTAGAGAGCATCGCAATAAGGAGATTTCCCGAAGAATACAGCTAGGCTGGGCCGCTTTTGGTAAACTCGAGGACGTACTTAGGGCTCGGAAGATACCGCAATGCCTGAAAACCAAGCTCTTTAACCAATGTGTTCTACCCACTATGACTTACGGTGCCGAAGCATGGACGCTCACAAAGGAGACTGTGCACAGAATGAGAGTCGTACAGAGGTCTATGGAGCGCGCCATGCTTGGCATCAGCCTAAGAGACCGAGTCCGTAACACGGAACTCCGGAGACAAACCAAAGTTTGTGATGTGGGTCAACGCATTGCAAGACTCAAATGGCGATGGGCCGGACACATGGTAAGGCGAGGTGATGGTAGGTGGAGTAGAGCCCTGACTGAGTGGATACCGAGAGAAGGCAAGCGAGCCGTTGGCAAACCAGCTGCTCGATGGGTCGACGATATAGTGGTGATCGCAAGAAAGACCTGGATGCGATCAACGCAAAACAGAGGAGAGTGGCACAAGGGTGAGGAGGCTTATACCCTGCAGTGGGTCGATACAGGCTGATGATGATGATAATGATAGCAATTCTTGCCCGCAGCTTCGAGAATATCCCACGAGATCTACAGTGCGATGGCAGATATATTATAATAGTCCACATGACGTCTACTATATTCAGTTTCTAAATATTAATCTACCAATCAGGTACGATTTATTTCTTAACATGATATATTTTATGAAATTTTAATAGTTTGTCTGAGTCGGTACCTAACAATTAAAATATATAACATAAAAACATTTTTTATTTTTATTTGGAGCAGGCAAATATTTGGCTATAATCTTGCTAGGGATACCTGTTATATATACTATTAGAACATCACATAACAAGAAAATTTTCATTCAGTCAAATTTTATATTTTGGACTATGCTAAGCATTTGTAGAAAAAGAAAATACAATTTACAGGTTTCGATAATTATTATTTACCTATATAATAAATAATAAATTCTGATAACACCAATTAACAAATAAGAATAACACAATACACCACCTTAACATGTGAGCTTCCACACATAACACGTGACTAGCCGTGCCCCGCAACTTCGCTCGCGAAATAAAAATTTCATCAAAATTGGTTTATTTGTTACGGAGATACGTAGTTACAAATATTCACACACACAAACTTTCGCATGAATAATATTTATACATAATAGGCAAACGTTTAATTAATTAAAATAAAATTCAGTTATTGTGTTTTCATTGCATATTTGCAAAGTAATAAATTAGCTTTTCGTTCACATCTTCCGCATATATTTCAGATTCCAACAGCGATGTTTTGAGCCGCGCTTAAACGCTCAGCACAAAATTACATTTGAGCATTACAAAACACCTGCACAACACAACTCAGTTTAATTCTCCGACGTATTTAAGATAGAGTGTTGCTTCATTCTTTGTAACAACTCTGTACAGTTCTGCATTCGTTATGCGAGTAGCACGGATCTCATACGTATTTAAATTAAATGTTCTGAGGTGTTGGTGTAGGTTTGAGTGACCGCGAATTTCTTTACTACATTGTTTGATTTAAAAATTCGTAAGTATTATACATATAAAGGATTTATACTATTTCACTCACTATTGTTTTCTCGAAGTATTACGAGACTAGTTTCGGAACATATTTTTAAGCTATTGCATAGCTTCTATCGCGGGCCTTGAGCGTGGAGACCGAATCCAGAAATTCCGTAATGAAATAACCTAACACCCCCCACTCCGACCGGCACAGTGGTGATACTTTTTAGTTTTGCCATCTATCGATGAATAGCAGAACTTTTAATGACTTTTTTTGAAATATCACGCTTGTCTCTTTAGTTCAGCAACTCGCCTCTAGGTGGCAGGAAAAAAAAATACAGCATAAATAAAATAAATAAATAATTATAATTGCATAAGTTGATAAAAATGCTATGCAATAGCTTTACCGCGGCGGACCCCGAGTGCCACACGTCTTTTTTAAATATATTTTGATCCCCAAGACCATGTTTGTATGCGTATATCAAAACATCTATCGACGTAAACTAATACTCACAACAACCTGCATAGTAAGCATTTCACTTGTATATAAACGCATGTTTTAAAAATAAGAAATCATTATCTTTAAAAACCTAATATCACTGTTATTGCTGTAGTATCCTACTAATATTATAAATCCGAAAGTTTGTGTGGTAGTGTGTAAGTATGTTTGTTCCCTCTTCACGCTTTAACGGCTGAACGGATTTGGATGAAATTTGAAATATATATAGATTATATCTACGATTAACACATAGGCTACTTTTTAACTTCATAATAGCGGGCGAAGCCGCGGGGCACGGCTAGTATAGTAATATGTTGAAAACCTTACATCATATATCTTAGGAAATCGCAGACTTCACCTCTGCCGCCTCGCCCTAACCTCCGAGTAGTAAATCAACATAGTGAATCTCCCAGCGTATTCCGCGCTGTAATTAGAGTGCATCCT
Organism: Lomographa bimaculata; assembly: GCA_948107665.1. Taxonomy (NCBI): domain Eukaryota; kingdom Metazoa; phylum Arthropoda; class Insecta; order Lepidoptera; family Geometridae; genus Lomographa; species Lomographa bimaculata. The sequence continues at coordinate 19,833,946 of OX403589.1, read as the reverse complement.
TCTTGCTATTTACGTGTAACACGATGTGATTAGGAAGGGAAGCGTGTCTTATTACGCTAGTAGATGAATGGTTTATTATAATGTTTATTTATTTTTTGTTTTTACTTTAAAATAATTGAAACGCAAGCTAAGCTTAAAAAACCGACTTCATCGCTTAAATTTCGTTTTGGCTTGATCGATATCGATAAAAAATTATAGAACTACCTCTGTAGTATACTCTACCAAACAAAAAAACATCATCAAAATCGATTCATAATTGGCGGAGATATCGCGTAAAATACATACAGTAAAGTTGAGTACCTACCTCCTTTTTTGAAGTCGGTTGAAAAGGTGCATGATTTATGTAATTACTAAATATGAGACAAAAAAAGAGGATTAAAACAAATAGCACTCAAAAAATTAAAAAATGCACATTTTTAATATTGCGACAAATATTACAAAAATAAGCATTTATTAATGAAGCAGTTCGAAGTATTATTTTGTTACTGTTTTGTCTGTGAAAAGCCTGTTACTTTTAATGCGAAGTGGTTTTGGTTTTTATAAATAATGTTTTTATAATTTTTTATGGTAGACAGACAAGCATTTGGCCACTAACTATCTCACCTGATGGAAAGTGAAGATCCGCATCTTCACCGCAGATGTAACGTGCTTGCTTAAAAGAAACATAGGTATCTTTTAGGCAAGCATCTTACATCTGCGGCCGGATCTTCACTTTCCATAGACACTCTAGACTTGAAGACATCCAGACTGTACCGTTCGGGAAACAAAGGCGCTGGCAATGAGTTCCACTCCATCGGTTAAGTCACCTTCAAACAAAAATACTAAATATGTTTATTTTTATATCTCCTAAAGTTTGCAAACTACGATGCCACAGACGCACACAGATATATACTACAAGCTTATAACATCCCTCTTTTTTGCTAAGGGTTAAAAAAGATGATCGACAATTGTAGAAATTTGTATTAAATTTTAAAAACATTACATTGAATTCAGATCCATCTGGCCAAATTCCAATGTAGGCTAAAAATAAATTGTGTCCATCCGTTTTGTCCCTTATATAACTGTATCAACCCAAAACATCAAACAAAGCCGAGTATGTAATCTAAAACCAATATCAAGTTATACTCAGTTAAATGAGATCATGTTTGCTGGTTAAACATAATTACTACCAACATACTAGTAGAGTCTTTGATGAGAGCGTTATTTGATGTTTATTGCTACTCATATGAAGCTGGGGTTGTTGGATATCAGATATGCGAGGAACTCCATTAATTAAAATTAAAATCTCATACTAAATACTGTTATAACAATAAGATAAAAACATCGGGTTTTCCAGGCACCGACTCTAAAAATAACAGGTATTTTGATGAAACTTAAATGGGAAACAGCTGAAAGTTCTTTTCGAATAATTTTAACGTAAGCAAAGCTTAAACCGACTTCACCGCTTATATTTTGGTTTTGGCTTGATCGATTTTGATACAATTTATATGGGACCACCTCTGAAGTACGTATAATGTACCAAACAAAAAAAGGATTTTGAGAATCGGTCTCCACAAATAGGGGAGAAATCAGTGAACATACATAAAAAAAAACATACAGTCGAACATAGAACTTCTTCTTTTTTTTAAGTTGGATAATAAGCAAATCCGCATCGGTCTATAGGTAAATGACGGAGTTCCGAGTTCATAAAAAAATACAACCGAATTGGTTACCTCCTCATTTTTGAAGTCGTTTAAAACATAGGCTTATTATAACATTGCCTTTGACAATCACGTTTAGTACTATGTAACTTAATCCAATAGTATATTTGTTTTGTATATTAGTGTAGAACAGACCACTGTCTCAACTGATGAAAAGTGATGATGCAGAAGAATGTATAATATATAGAAGATACCTATTCACTCTTGATTTGAGGACATCCAAATTATACCCATAGAGGACAGGAACAAAGTACAAATTAAACTGGCATAAACATTATTACTAAATAAAAATATTTTATCATGAAAATTATACATACTTCAATAAAAAAATATATATAAAATAGTCAGTAAAATATGAACTGTAAAATTGTTGACAGGTGAAACTAAATAAAAGCTTGAACAAGATGATTCTGTCAGACGCATCGTCATAAATTGATTGATCGAATATATTTGACGTGATACGTTTTTTTTTCTGTTAATGAAAAGCAAATATAGTGCAGTCAAATTTATAGGTATTTTACTGTCCTGTTCATACATTGTTTTCCCGCAACATAAAAATAAGTATAGGTAATCCAGTGTAACACCAGAAGTTGTGTTTTACTCCTCGGCTTCTCGGCTCTACAAACACGAGGTGGGAGTTTACCTACTATGTTTGCACTGTGACTAGGGCTGCTAGCCTGTGCAACCTTGAAACGATTCCTAATTACCCCACAGTAGTGGCTACATAATATAGATATACCTAGGTTAATATCATTCCTGTATTAGTAATTTAGAGTGTTTAAAAAATTATTGAAAAATGCGCCCTCGAGTTTATTGCCAGGTTCTTCTCGATATGGCTGTAATTTCGCGAATCTGGCAGTAAAGTCATTAACTTTCATAAGTGTATCTTTGGGGCCCATGTGAATAAACGATTTTGATTTTGGTTACTTGTTACAAGCAGCATTTATCAATCTATAGCGGTGAGTTCAAGCGTATTCTATTTTTAAATGTAACACTTTTAAAATGTAACGACGTATTTCAAATTCCAATTATAAAATTATACTTAAATTTTGTTATGATAAGTTTCTCGCATCCCCTACTCATACTGTTTGACTTACGATAAGTTAACAACCCTAACTGTGCCACCGAATGTGATTGTTGCAAACTTTGTTAAGTTACGTGCGTATCGAGTTACTCAAATATTATTCTTGAAGATATATTTGTATAGTATGTTGCGAAAAAAATACTGTGTTACTTAGGTATATTTAGAACGAACAATTTGATTTAACAGTGTTGGAGCAATAATAAATAGTTTGACGTTGAAATGTACATCATTTTTAAAAGTTCTTTCGAAGTTCATAGTAGTGTTAGGGTAACAAAATGCATAAATTCTCATTATCTAAAAAAAGGGTTTGCAAAGAGCAAATACTTCCTAACTTTTGACTACCCTGCTGACGCTGAACACAAATCCTTGCTTTCTATTTCATAGGTTAAAATCCCAATAAGAGCAAACTACAGATTGTGTCTATCCACATTTATGTGAAACAACCGAAAAATTATACCATTTTAAAAATGACATAATCATTGAAAGACAAATGAAAATTTAATTTACGCACAAAATTTCAATATTCTCTATTTTCCAGAACTTTTGTCATTAGCAAATACCTATTTTATCACCACTTCCACTTCAAAACGCATTTAAAATGCAGATGTTTCTTTGTGATTAGAAAATCCCTAACAGCCCAAAATTAGGCTCACCATAATTTTGAATTAACAACTCCCAAGGGTTGGAAACTCGAAATCCTCTCATTTATATTCTATCTTCGAACACGGGGGATCGCAAAAACGAAATTGTAGACAATTGGGTGGCGATTTCGGATAAAAACTTTTGGTGCGTGCGACCGTAATACATTTTTTGTAGTCTTATGTAATTGTTTGAGATGGACGATGGATTCATGACGTCCATCTATTTTGACCACCCAGTTGGTGCGGTGGACAGTTCTGAAACCTCTGCGCCGTGGGCGGCAGGAACACAATTTTCCTTCCCAAGGGACTTTTGTGTTTCTAGTTCTGGATGTGTGATTGTGTCTGAAATATGTAAATGTTTCCGGCACCCCGATACAAGTTTTAGATCTTTGTGTGGGGCTGTGAGTGAAAATCCGTGTGTGAATATATTTCATGACGTGGCTACTCATATTCATTGAGATGTAAGCTATATAAACATTTAAATATAGGCAAGGCCGTTTTATCGCTAAAAGCCATATTTCCAGACTATCTTTGGGTGGATAGAAATAACGCAATTTAGTTGTATTCAGTATTTGTGCGGGTTGTAATTTCCGGTGGATTTTCCAAAAACGTCTTGTGTGAAATCAAATAACAATTGAACTGTCGTAAAAAAATGACACAAATTTGTGGACGCATTAAGATTTTTTTTTTAGTTAATAGAAATGATGAGGCCTTTAGTGTCAATAAATACTTGCTTAGAAAATTTTTACTTAAATACTCTTATATAGACTACGGACGATAAATTATATTCCTTTAATTTTGCAACGTTGTTATTCCTTGTGAGAACGTGAATTTACTTCAACCTTGTGGAGGTATTGTCATTTTTCAGAATTACCTATAAGCTCATCCATCATGGATCTACGCCGGATTATAACCAATTTCAATAAAGATGAATGGGGCTCTTGGGTTCGCGCTTCATTGTCAAATACAATATTCTTTACTTTAGGAGCACTTAGGTACTCGTCTTACCTGGCAACTTTAATTGATTAATTACGAATTTAGTGATTTTTAAATGTGGTTTAAGATAGATGATTAGATAGATGCTACGACGTAGCTTTTGTCTACGAGCAAACATAGCCATAGTTATTTCTCCGAAGCGTAGTCTACGTAGCTATAAGATACTTAAACACTATATAGACGCTACGTCTATGCTACGTTGTTTACATTCAGTAGAATTTATATCAATGAATCTGCCATCGTTAAAAATACTAAATACTCTGAATATAATGCTACGAAAACTGTTTTCTTGGGTCTGACTATGGACTCAAACTGTAGTGGGCTTCAAAATCGTTTATGCACATAGGCCTCAAAGAGGCACTCATGAATGTTAATGACTCTACTGCAGATTCTTAACATATTAGGTAGTTCTAAACCTAGCCTATCAGAGATTTAAAAACAAAGATAATTTATTTATAATCATGCGTTTGCATAGTTACTGATTCTTTTTTGTATGCATTGATGATTTTTGTGCCCGGTCACATAAATCTTTTTCCAATCATTTTGACTAGCGTAACTTCCTGGAATATTACACACAAAATTGTTGAAAATAAACTCTAACGTGTACCCAAACCACAACCCCTCCAATAAAGCTTATTTTACATAATAATCGAACCACACGATACGAAAAACACACAACAACACAATACTTATATTCAGAAACAGGAGAAACGGAATAAAAAAGCGGCGGCCATTATGCGAGACAAAGCTCTGAAGTTTCCTAATAACACTCGAATGTACCCTTTCATACGCTCCCCTTTGACTTTCGCAATCCTGGGGATAATTACGTATGAAAGTAGAAACGAAACGATAATAACGAAAGGTAACGTGACGTTAAATTGCATAACAGGTCAAAGGAGGTCATTTTGAGTTTTCTTTTGGGGATAATCAAAGTGAGCTCGAATTGCAATTAAATATTCCATCAAGCTCTTATTACCTTATGTTGTTGAAGTCTCTTAACTGTTATTTCATCTATTGGTAAGGGTATTTTGTTGAAGGTAATAAAAACGCTAGGTTGGAAATAACAAAAAAGCTCTCTATAGTTGCTGCATGAATACTGTTTGATTATTTTACTACTACAGGAAAAATTAAGCAGCTACGCTTCTTGGACGGTACGGTACAGTACGGAACGGAGTGATGAAATATCTGACTGGCAAGCATTAGAGCTAAAAATAGACGAACTTTTTGTAATTTTCTGAATAACTAACTTAACTTTGCCTACCTAAGTCGAGTTAGGTATTACAAACAAAAATCAGCTCCAAAAAAAAAACTATTCTCCTTCTTGCTTGTCTTATGAACTAGAAGGCAGTCCCGGGTTTTTCGAGCTTCGACACGCTCTGACGACTGTTGTCTTAAGACTAACCACTGGGGCCGATGGTGCCCTCAAAAGCACAGTAACACTCAGTAAAAATCCCATTAAACGGTCACCACAATCCCTTAACGGTAAACCTTGATAATTAGTTATGATCGACCAAGCCAACCGAACCAGTGTTATTAACTACTATGAGTCTACATAATAATATGATATTATTTTTAAAACAATAACTATGCCTTAATTTATACTTAAACTAACTTATTTTAATATATTTGAGAGCGATTAGAGTAAATCCCTTAGTTGATAGTAGTAAATTCTTAACTTAATCTTGCAAGTAAGTTATTGAGTAAGGAATAGTAAAACATAAACTACAATAAAATAAAGTTCTATGAGGTATTATTAACTAATTAAGGTAGATGGTTCTCAACTAGCTCTAGCTTTAACTTCCTGCCATTCCACTGGACTAATATAAACAATGCGTTCTCAATACGCTAATGGGTGCTGTCTGTACTGAATAATTCACAGAATTTTGTGTCGACAGACGGACAGGCGCCTCGCTATATATACCTTTGACTGGACAACGCTGAAATACAAGTAGGTAAAATATTACAAGAATACTGATTATTGTCCGTTTTTTAGTTACACAATATGATATAATTAAAATGAATATTGTAAGATTCTTAGATATTATGGAAATACATATCAGTCGTAAATGTAAATAAATGAAACGCAAGCAAAGATTGAAAAGAACGACTTTACCGCTTATATGTTGGTATTGGATTGATCGATTTCGATAAAATGTATATGGGACCACTCCTGAAGTATTATCTACAAAACAAAAAATAAATAAATACCAGAATTGTATAATTAATGACGGCATTATCACGTAACAAAAAAAAACAACATACAGTCGAATTGAGAACCTCCTCTTTTCAAGTCGATATTAACATTATATTTGAAATAAACACCTAACGTAGTGTTTTAAAAATCTACTTACGTGTTTTATAAATTAGAGTGGTAAAATAAATCAAAATATTGTATAATGAATTATATTTTTAAAACAAAAACCTCACTTAATCGTTTCATAAAACTGTAAAGTTCAACATCAAATTAAATGTTCATATAATGTTTTATATTATACAAAGTAAAATTAAAAAATACATTCGAATATTATATAAACCCTAACCACTCCAAAAGTAAAGAATTGGCTCACAAAAAAAAAACATCTACATATTCTCTGTACCCCAAATCAGATTTTCGTCTCTTAGAGACCAAAGTTTTTGTCAACGTAAGCCTGTATGTAGCAGGCGAACTTGTAACTGTATTTGCTGAAACCAGCTGGAACAGGGGGGCTCGGTGTCAAAACTTGGAACTTTTATATCGAATTACCAAAATTCTCATGCGCTGTGACAAGCTGAAGTAGGGAGTACTTTTGACTTAGGTATTTGGATATGAGTTTTTAATACCTATCGTAAAGACATTTGTCCTCTTGGAGTTTGTCTTTGATGAAATTAAAGTCATGACATTGAAATGGATTTTGATAGAAGTGCACAATTTTTTTGTCATCTGATGTTAAGTGACGATGCAGTCGACGATTGATATTTTACTCGTTTATAAGTATTAGAGATATTCACTATCTGCCAGTAAAAATACTAATATTCTTTATCAGAGTTTAGTTATCTCGGATCTTATTTAAATATTTCTTTTTGACTTGATAAACGCGGGCAAAGCCGCGGGTCAGGGCTTGGCAGACATATATAATAATTATACTATACATGAGACATGCGAAATATTTCTGATAAATTCAAATATAATTTAATAGCTAGTCAAAAAAATCCCTTTTGTAATAAATTCCCTTGTATAAATCCTTTTCTAAGCTTAAAAATATAAGCTTCACTCTCCAAATACACGCAATTAATTATTTTCATTCTTATTTCTCGGTACATTTCGTATTTAAAGGCCCAGCTAACCTCGTAAGTGTAAGCTTATTACAGGCCTTCTGCGAAGATTGCTCTAATTCTGTAAATGGAGCCGCATTATTTTGCGTCCTCGACGTTTTGTCGTCTGGAAATATAAAAAAATAATATTTAGAGCGGATAACATATTGGAGTCCACTGAAATTGGTCAGTGTCAGCAAATATATGTCAAATATAGTGATGATACGCATGATACGCACGCAGATAAATAAAATAGGGTGTGTTAGTGTGTCGTAAAGACACACGATGGAAAAAAACGTTTGTATTATAAGGAAGCATTTTAATTATTAATCAGTGTTTACCCCCACCATTTTTCGTCACACAAAAAAGTTGCGGATCATAATTTCAAAGCTCTTCGATAAAAAAATTTACGTCGAACAAGACAACCACGAAACTTAACCAAAATATCTATTTTATTACTATTTAGACTGTATAAATAATATGAATAATCAATATTTTAATTTCTTTACCTACATGCTTTATATTAATTATACTTGGTACGTCAGTCAAGATTATGCAGCGGTGTTTATCTCTATATTACTTGGTATTGCTTAGGTTTATCCTCACATGGTGTACTAAGACGATTTAAAAGACAACAAACAACAACAACAAACAAACAACACATCGTGCTTCTTCCAATAAACTAGCACTCACACCTCGCCTTACTAGACAGTAATGTGAGGTTTGAGTGCTAGTGAATGTAGTGATCTTGGAGTCTAGCAGAGGCCAGACTCCAAGATCACTTCATTAAGCAAATCTATGCAAATGAAACAATAATCTGTAATCCATTTCTTGATAAAAGTCTTAATTCAGGTCCTTTTCGAAACAAATTAATTATAGTTAAATTTAGAAAGGAAACATTTTCGCTTGAGGCGGAGATTGAACCCGCGGCCATATTATGTCATGGCTTATTGTTCTAACCGCGCGCTGAGCTATTCAAGCCCTGCCTTAAACGACGAAATTATCCTTTTTTTAAATATAGTCCTGTCTGCTATGCTATATAAACAAAAAAACAATCCAAGTAATAATTTTCCCTCGCAGTCTTTCAAATCCAGCTTTTCAACTGAATTTCTCACTGAGACTTATCTACAAGTGTCAATAAACAAACACTCTCTGCACACGCTGCGGACTATGCAGTAAAACTAAAAGCGTGAATTTCACAATCCGTCTAGTAAAACTAGTAAAAGAGCAAAATTCACAATTCGTCTGGTAAACTTCAGCAGCTGCGTCAGCACTTTTAACAAGATAAATTTTATCCACATTTACACACAAACTTTGTGATTTGACCAGACGAGGTTTATGATAAAGTTGTAAGAGAATAAAATTGTAAAACTCTACTAGTGTATTTTTGTACTGTATTGTTTTGGTGCCAGTTTTTTATAATAATTTGATAATTGATATTGATATACAATTGATTTATAAAATTACTATAATTGCGAATCTTAATTGTAAGCAAAAATGTTCGTACATTTATTTCAAGAATATATAATATTATTCGACTTTATATATATATAAAAATCAACTGTTCTGCGTTAGTCACGCAAAAACTCGAGAACAACTCGACCGATTGAACTGATTACTTTTTTGTTATGTTCCTAATTGTCAGGGCAAGGATTAAATGTTTGTTATTTTTTTAATCCACCGGATATTGCATCCGCGTCAAGTCGGGGCGGATTGCTAGTGCTGAATATAATTTTGAGTCTACCTCTGACTCGATGGTGACAAATTATATATTGACATCCGTATTATATAATTAATATTAATTAGCACAAATATAGATACAAAAACGCGTTTGAAATTCGAGACCATAAATTCATGAGGTAATTCATTAATTAAACCTAAGGAAACTATGTTAGGTCAAAAACATAGGTACAAAACTCGCACCAAAACTAAAATGTGTGAAAGAAACAAGTTCAGCATAAATTGTAAAAGGACTAGATACAAAGCTTAACTGTAATTATAGGTGTGACGATAAGTAAAACGAGGAAAAGAATTATAGGTATATTTGTTACTTCAAAGCGCTTGCCGACCAAGCGAAGCGAGCTCACTGCGGCAGCGTAGCGTCAGAAACAGAATTGCTTATGTTTTAGAGTTGTAGAAAGAGATAAAGAGACAAGACAAATTCCTTACTTAATCAAAGTAGAAGTAAATATTAATTATTTACTAGTAAATCAGATAACGACAAATAAATTTATCAATATAGCTTAAAAAAACCGACTTCTCCGCTTTATCTTCGGAACCTTGATCAGATTTAACGTATTAAACTTGCATTATTGACAATAACTCAAAAACTAGTGATCAGATCTTGATCAAATTTAAATGGGACCAATTGGAAAGCAACATCTATCAAACTAAAATAAAAACAAAATCCGTTCACCCGGAATGAAGTTATGAGGTAAAACACATTAAAAAAGAAAAACCTACAGTCTACTTAATAACCTTCTCCTTTTTTGTGAAGTCGGTAAAAATTACACACAGCGTTAACCACTGGTGTTTTACTACTCTACTGCTCCGATCAAGAACTAAATACGTTAAGTCTTAAAACTTAAATTTATTTTATTTACAACTTAGGTATATGCAATACTATTACAATAAAATTATTTACGTACGTACAGGCTTACATTATACATTTACACAAACGTTCCAACGTCAAGTTTTGTTGCTTGAAATCCAGATGAAATAAGTTCCTTTTTTTATACTAGATAGGCAAGCATTTGACCGCTATCTCACCTGATGGAAAGTGACGATGCGGCCAAAGATGGAACATGCTTGCCTAGAAGGTACCTATTCACTCTAGACTTGAAGACACCTAGATTTTACTGTTCAAGGAACAAAAACGCAGGCAATGAGTTCCACTCCTTCGCTGTACGGATAATGAACGTAGAAGCAAAACGTTTCGAGCGAACTGGAGATATGTATTTTTCCTATTTGTATTTTGACTTCACACTATACACGATATAGTTCTACCTACAGAAATGCGAGATTACCCTAGCTAGCTAGACGAATTATGACTAATTTATGAGACAGCCGGGCTAGTTGCCTTTCTGTTTTCACAGACTCATGTGACGGTTTAGTTTATGTCTCCACGGATCGAGACATGATTATTTGCAGGTTCAGGAGATATATGTAGATGAATATAGTTCTGGAATGAATTTGGAATTGAATATTCTTAGTTCTACTGGGCCTTTTATTACTATTGATTATGCCTTACGCCTTATCTCGCATTGAAGAAGTGTTTCAGTCTAGAGAGAATCTATATTTATGGAAGCATGCTTTAGATTGATGTGATAGCATACGAATAAATCTCTGGCATCAATTCTTTCTTATACGAAGATAGAGGTTATATTTGCATATCTACCAAAACAAGAAGATTCGTATGCCATCACATCGATAACCTCGCAAAAATTTCAAAGACTTGTATCTAAGTGCTGAAAACATTAATATCATATATACAACAACAACCAGAAATAAACACATTTTTACAAGCTTTTATTTGGCTTGCACTGTATGTATGTGTGTTTGTTCGGGTGGAATCTTGCAACTCAATTTTGAAGCAGATATCTTCAACCGATTGAGCTGAAAAGTTGTATTCACGTTTAGTTTGGATAACAATGCATGTTTAGCTGTGTGACGTCATTTTAAGTCCAACATGGTAGAACACACAAAATGGCGGGCAAGTAATTTTTAATGCACTCCTACAATATGGGTATCAAATGAAAGGGATTGCTGAGAATAACTCGAAAAATAAAGTGACGTCAATATGGCGGATTTCTAAAACCTTGTCTTTAAAAAAGTTTTTAACAATTAACCTATTCTTTAAGGGATATTTTCTTATTGCTACCAATTATCACGACACAAGTCTTCGTACTTTATACTTATATGTTATATTAAAATCGGCAACCGCAGCGTAAAAACAGATATGTAACCGACTACGCTAGCGGGCAGATTACGATAAAGATAAACGATAGCTTATAGTAAGGGATACAGAAGATTATAAGAATTAACTTATGACAGTATTAAATTAAGGATAGAAATATAATAAATAACGCCGATTGGCTAGCAGATCGCAGATCTGTGAGTGAATTATTTTAATAAAACAATTAAACGCAAGCAAAGCTTAAGAAAACCGACTTCAACGCTTTATCTTCGGAACCTTGATCAGATTTAATGTATTAAACACGCATTATTGACTATAACTCGAAAACTAGAGATCAGATCTTAATCAAATTTCAATGGGATCACATGAAAAGCACCAGCTTTCAAATAATAAAAAAATCATCAGAATCGGCTCACAAAGAAAGAAGTTATGAGGTAACTTTTGAAGTCGGGTAAACGAGAACATCGTCAAAGTAGTCCACAAAATAGGCATTATTTCAAGAACTACTCATCAGATCTTGATCAAATTTGAATGGAACCGAATAGAAAGCAACACCTTTCAAACTAAATTTTTTTTGAAATCGGCTCACGTGGCAAGAAGTTATGAGGTAACACAAATAATAAAAAATAAAAAATACAGTCGACTTGAGTCCTCCTTTTTTGAGAAGTCGGAATATAGAAGTCGGAATATATCTAATTTTTGTATTAAGTGAGTATCAGATTAAAAAGAACAACAAAGGAAACAAAACAAATTCATGTTGGGAATGCTTCGGTTTCAGGCTGCGTATCACGTTTCGAAACGATAAAATAACATCACGCAAGACTGCTATCACGCATGGCAAATTAAATTAAATTTATCTGTTTTAAAACACTTTTATGTCAGTATGTGAAAACTTTATTGTACGAAGATATTCTAAACCCTAAAATATGCTGCTTTTTATCCCAATTAATCCGGACGTAGCCATACGGCACTGATAGTATATACTAATTGCGAAAGATTTTATTTTTCACAATATATAATAATAATAATATATATAATAAGTCATTTAATTTAGGCAAAAAACCCTTATCCAGTTCTCAATTACACAGCTAAAAACGCTGAAAGACAATAAAACTTAAAAAAAAGAAATACAGCTAAATGTTAAAATACAATAGTACATAAAAAATACAATTAAACATCGCAAATAATGCCGAGTCGTAATTTTTTGCCCTCGGTCATATGAACACATATTAGATATTACATTTTGATTATTGTCGTGTTTCTAGATTAACTTTGACTATTAAGGCAAATCAATTGACAAATGAATCATCAAGATTGGCTCAGTTTAGTCTCTAGAGAACTATAAAGAAACACATATGCAAAAAAGGGTGATAAATACATAACCTTCTTTAGCGCCGTGCAGTCGAGTTAAAATATACATTGTTTAAGGTAAGATCACTCTTTACTCTGTCGGGCTTTTTGATTTTCAAACGACTTCAAAAAAGGAGGTTTTCAATGCGACTGTATGTTTTTTTATTAACTATATGTAACGCGATATCTCCGCTAATTATGAATCGATTTTGCTGTTTTTTTTTGTTTGAGAGATTATACTTTAGACCTCTCTAAAGTATAATCTCTCATATTTTTTTTATCGAAATCGGTCAAACCAAAACCAAAATATAAGCGGTGAAGTCGGTTTTTTTAAGCATAGCTTGCGTTAAATTATTTAGTACCTTTAACTTTAATTTTTGAGTTCAATAAAAAAAAAATTCCGGTCGACTTGAGTACCTCCTCTTTTTTTGGGAAGTCGGTAACAATTATATTATTTTACGGCCATTAAAAAGGTTACTTAATTGCAATAAATCTGCATTGTGGTTCACTTTTCTATTGCCTTTGACCGCTTCAACCTTTGTTTTGGTTTCTTTTTACCAAGACGTTCATGTAACATACCTGTTCTATTTCTTATAACAGAGTGCGACAAGATGGCAACTCGCCAACACCACGGCTTAGCCATAACACCTGTTTACTGTCATGTTGCACGTGGCAACATTACTTCAAGACATCATTTGTATAGTAGCCATCTCTAAGACACGTTTAAGTATAAAAAAATGATAATGTAACTCTCATTGAAGTCATATTAAGTAGAACAGCTGGTGCTTGACTACTATCCCATCTATTTAAACATAAACGCTTTCATACACACAGCCCTTCACTAAGTTCGATAGGCAAGCATTTGACCACTATCTCACCTGATAGAAAGTGAAGACGCGGCCGAAGATGTAGCAAGCTTGCCTAGAAGATACCTATTCACTATTGAATTGAAGATTCCCAGATTATACCGTTCAGCAACTTGTGTCTTGGATAAAATATTCATGTCACACACACAATGACAACGAGAACCAGAAACAAAAGCTTCCCTTGAGGGGAAAACTTGTGCTCCCACCGGAAATCGAACTCGATACCCCTTTTTTGAAAGGCTAACGTTCACCCAACTAAATCAAAAGGCAGTTCGACCATACTTAAACTGATAATGACGATAAGAAACGGTAAATCATAGTTTGTGACGGAGGGTCGTAAGCTCAAATGACACTAAATTTAAAATGGGCTTAGAATGTCTAGCTGTCAAGGATCAAGCATCGGCTTAGTAATTTTGGTGACAGATTTTTTGACATTAGGGTGGCGAGCTATTTCATGCTGTCATGGCTTACTTGTATTTGATAATAAGCCATGCAAGTACGAGAAAATGCCATAGCATCATGGAATTTATTACGATGTTTCCTTTACCGAAAGCTCAAGCCAATCGTAGGATTCGAAACAATGACCACCAGATCAAGAGGCAAGCTTACTACGATGGCGCTATCACGGCTACCAAAACTTATTTACAACAATTTGTGTTTATTATTGGTTACCAAAAAATATCTATAAATATGTCACAATAAAAACGTTATTCCAATACACGAATCAAATTGAGAGCAAACTATTTGACAACAATAGAAAGGCGCGACCTTTTGAAAACGGTCGCACCTCAAGGGTGAATCTTTATCCACGGGTCACTTGGACGTGAATACGAATAATAGAGATTTAAAGGACCTTTTTGTGACAAATATATTAGTGAGACAAATCAAACATATTGAGGAGCATCTCGTAAATGTAAATATTTAGTTTATGTAAAGACATAAAGACATATATTTAATTGTGACAAAAAAAAAATTATAAAAGGGTACAAAAAAATTCAAAAACGATCATCGGCGAAAAGTAGCAAGCCTCTCAATTTTCTACAAATTGCACTACGGAGAGTGTCCAAAGGAATTGCATAATCTTATTCCCGCATCACCGTTCTACTACCGAACATCTAGACAGACGGCAATGCGGCATCCGCTAATGGTAAAAATACCGACCATTCGCACGAAGCGTTTCGCTTCCACTTTCATTATAAGAACTGCCAAGGAGTGGAACGCCCTGCATTCTACTGTGTTTCCCGAAAAGTATAATATGGGGTTGTTCAAGAAGAGAGTGAATAGGTTTTTACTGAGCAAGCGTGCTCAATCTTCGACCGCATCGTCGCTTTCCATCGGATGAGATTGTGGTCAAACGCTATCTTAGTCTCAAAAAAAAAAGATTTTTTTAACATTTTTACCACAAACCGTCCTCAACTCAGCATAATGCTGGTTTAAAAAACCAGCGCTGGTCTTCCGTCGAGAATGGCAGATGACGTTGCACACGAAAAAACAACACTGCACAGCTGTGACAGGAAAACAAACACAAACAATTTGTTATTAAAGTGAAGTGAAACATATGTAAAAAAAATACTGTCCTGTAGAAATAATATTTTCATTAAAATAAATGAAATGTAAGCGTAATCAAAGGGCTCTATTTTCACTATTACTTTTACTAACAAGAAACTGTTATGCTGTTGATATACTATACTAGTTGATCCCGCGGTTTCGCTTGCGTAAATTAAAAAAAACAACGAGTTGCACTCGGGGGTGCCGGCAGAACTGAAAACTTAAACATTAACGTTGTAAACAGCAGGAGCAGGTATACATTTTTGCCACGTGGTAGAAAGAGAGGGGGATGTTACTTCCTCTCCTTCGCTAGGCTTTTATCGGGGGTGCGGGGAATATGTACACCACACACAATTACACCCAGAACCAGAAGTACAAAATTAAATGTCCCATGGGAAGGACTTCCTTTCAAACGACATCTCCGTAGCATATCTATTGCTACGAAGACATCTCCGTAGCATATCTGAAGCTACGAAGATAGATATCCTCAAGGTTTTTAGTATTAGAAATCGAACGGTATTTGTGAACTTTTGGTTTTTGGTTACTTTATTTGTATCCTGTGACTAGCGATCTGGAGAGGCAGTCATTGTCCGAAATACAAGTATTACTTAGTTTGGAAACGACTACCTTAAAAGATAGTGATGTTACAGAATGTGCTCTAAGTCTCTATAAGTTGAATTTAGTTATTGTTTCTGTTATTTAAGATGGAAATTAATTTAATTTAAGCTCTTTTGTTAATAAACATATTATTATTATTATAAGTAAATAGAACGTGATTTTTTTCTTACAGGGCGATGTGGTCGCTAAGCGACAAAGCCCTTCAAATAAATAAATAATAAAAAAAAAAAACTTGATTTTGTATTGTATTTTTGTAATTGATGTTGTGTACGGCTTGAACTCCTCCTCGGCGCGTGACTCAAGCCGAGCCGACTCAACTCGAGCCGCTCGCCTCTGCGTATCGCGCGTCTGACTCATCCTGATGAAGGACAACAAATTTGTCCGAAACTAGTCGACTACAAAGTAAGTCGAAATTTAGAAGTGTTTCAAGCCGTACACAACATCAATTATGTGTAATATTCACGATAGTTTTAATTTTCATATTGTATTTTTGTATTTGGATACAATTGCGTAGTATTGAAACTTTGCATTCATACGACTAATTTGAATCAGATGCTAAATTGTCAATTTCCTTTCCCCATTCCGTTGGAATTTTATCCAGTCATCGAAACTAGCAAACTATTCTATGTCCAAAAGCTCGCCTGGGCCCTATAAAGAGACAATTCAATTACAAACGCAGGCACGGGACGCCGTAGCTGCCAATAGAAGGATATTGGACACTGCTTTCGATTGATTTCTGCATTGAAGTCTCGATCACAAAGTTAGAGATTCGGGAGCTTTACTTTTTGGAAAGTAATATGCCGTAGGCGGATTTTATCTCTTTTTTGTTAACTGTTATCGCGAATTTTAGACTTTCATTCTGTGTTCTATCAGTAGATAGACATTGATAACGAGACGCGAGGAACAAATTATCCATGTTAATGTAATTATATTATTATATGAAAACTTGAGTGTGTGAGTATTGTTTGATAAAAGATATTTCTGTAACGACGAAACTATCTACGGGCCAATTGACAATATTTCCTAAAACTAAACTAAATCTATATACATCTATACAGCAAAAACCTAAGTTACTTATAAGGCATCGAGCTTATAGGTAACTCAAGTGCTCAAGCCCATTACCAGCGGGTAGCGTTCCCATCATGCTGGCGCCATTGCCTCGCTGAATTGCAATACTAATACGTTGAGCCAAATAAGTACGAGCATTTTAATCACGCGTAACGATAAATAAATTTGTATGAAATTTGGTTTGTAGAGATTTTAGACACAACAAAAGTTTATGATAGTGTGTGAAGCTGCGGGCCCGAGATAGTTTTTTTTAATGTAATATGTGGTTTTATCATGCCTATAGGCTTCTTAGCAATATAATCTTAAACTATCACATCGAACTTAAATCTCAAGAGAAGGAACAGACAGCGTCGTTTACTCAAAAATTGAATATAACATTAACACAAACGCTTTCACATTCACAGCCCCACACTAAGCTCGATGACTTCTGTCGTGGGTGCCGGAAACATTTACATCACACACTCAATCACAACCAAAACCAGAAACACACATTTTACTTGGGGAGAAAACTTGTGTTCCCGCCGGGAATCCGCCGGCTGTAATTTTGCGAATCTGGCAGTGGAGTCATTAACTTTCATGAGTGCCTCTTTGGGACCCATGTGAATAAATGTTTTTGATTTTGAATCGAACCCGTTAACCCTGCTTAGAAGGCTCATCCAACCAAGCCAATGGGCAGTTCTACTGCAGTACTTATACAACATGATGGAAAATTGTCTCTTGTTGCAGGTGAGGGCGACCGCGGGGGCGAGCGGCGACGCGGCGCGGGCGCAGCGGTGTCGCGCGGCATGCGGCGCCGCCCGCTGCTGCCGCTGCTGCTGCTGCTGGCGCTGCTGCGTGACCACGGCCTGCTCGCCGCGTCCGGAGGTAAGCGATAACTTATTGACTGCGCCATAGTAGTGTTATAACCTTGATTACAGTGGCTAATATATATCCTGAAATTAGAAACGTCACAAAAGAGCCTTCTTTTTTTTTTTTGTGGGGAGGAAAATGCCTTGCATTTCCCTTCCTTCCCAGGGGTGAAGAAAGGGGGTATGTGGGGCTCGAACCCACTAAAAATCCCCCCGTGAGCAGTCCCTCGCAGAGGTGGGGCAAGATAGGGTCGCGTTAGCAGTCACTATCTTGCCCCGGCGGTAGGCCCGAGTACAAACCGGGCCATTGCGCCCATGTAGGGGTGACCTTGCTCACCAAAGCCACCCCTCAGACTAAGAGCCTTCTTAGGTTAACACGATTTAAGCAAAGATGCCATTCTACCGTTGCCTTGTTATACAAGGTATTTCTTGGTGGTTGTTTCTACTCTTTTTATACAAAGCTTAAAAATACAAACTAACAAAGAAAAGACTTAATTTTCAATAATCCTAAATTGCAAACAAGATTTTGATGAAAATACCTATTTATTTCAAATAATCGCGTTTGTATAGACAAACATTTTATCCAGTCTATAGAACAGAGATCTTTTGTTAGTTCTTAAAACTTATGATGTATGAACTAACAATAGATTTTTGATTAGAGTATTTATTTTGTAAAGAGTATTTATTGTGTGTGCCGTTTAATAAGTAATGTATAAATAATAAGATAAACAATAGAGTTTTTTTTATCTGGGATAGGCAAACATTTGACCACTATCTGATGTTAAGTGACCGTGTGATCAACAATGAAGCACGCCTTTTGGCTATAAGAAATCAACACTCTCTAATGTTGTATTTATCAAGGATAACATACTCTGGCAAAGAATTCCACTTCTTTTCGGCGCGTATAATGAACGTAGAAGCAAAGCGCCTGAGAGCAAAGCGTCACTAAACAAATCTGTAATATCAGACTTTTTACTGAATGATTTTATGTGATCTAGACTTAAAACTAATTTAAATGAAAGTAGAATGAACTAAATACTCATTTTGATCAAATTTATCTGGGACCACATAGTAAGCAGCAGCTCTAGGTGATTTGACTTTGATGGTTATATTTTATAACCATCAAAGTCGAAACACCTAGAAAAAGTTTTGAAGTAACTCACAAAAAATACAGTCCAATTAAGAATCTTCTCCTTTTTTTAAGTTGGTTTCAAAGGTATACAAGGGACGTTCGCACCAATTTGTATATTGCATTACTCCAATCGACCGAGCTTTCATGACTGGGATTAGTGTAACACCACAGCTCAAAGGAAAACAGAGGTAAAGATTTCATGATATTATTTGTAGTTCTTTAAATACTACTTTTTGTTCAAGAAAACATACTGATATTGGCCACTACTACTCTACTACATCCGAATAGTCACTTGTTACATTAAACGTTGGCGTCATTTTTCATACAAATCATTATTGTAGTATGATTTATACGTTTTTTATTTTTAGTTTATTCGAAAAAAGACCTCAACCTTAAATTTAAAAATACTTCTAATATATATTACCACATCTATTGCTAGTTTTATCAACTGCATCCGATTAGTTCAATCAGGGTAACAATATTGGCGTTAATTAATTCATAATAAATCAAATGTGCTATATCGATTAATATAATTAATTAACAACATTTTAGTACCTTTTTTCTTATATCCCAACTCTCTCTTCAGTCGTACACTCTTGACAGAGTGGTTGTGGTTTCATGATGCAGAAGTATTATCCTTGGTCACGGAGGTTTTGGCGATGTATCTCCATTTGCTACGATTGGTAGTATTGCGAGAACACTCTATCATGGAACTTTTTGTAGCAGCTTTGATTAAGTCTGCCCAACGCATAGGAGATCGGCCGCGCGATCTCTTTCCTTCAACATTATAAACATCTAATTTTATTTATATAGCATTAGCCATGCTAGGCAGAACTATAGTGATAAATTTAGAAAGGAAAAAGTAAGTAGCTCAGCGGTTAGAGCAATAGGGCATGACACCTTAAGGCCGCGGGTTCAAATTCCGCCTCAAGCGATAATTTTTCCTTTCTAATTTTATCATTATAAACATCATTAAAATTATATTTAATTGTGGGATTGTAATAACTGATGACATAATTATATTTTAGTGACATTATCTTTTTTTATCATTAATACAACTAAGTACGGGCCAATTGCCTATATTTATTATTATCTTTGACATTAATATTCTGAAATTTTGACATCTCTTGACATTATAACTTTAATGATGAATTTTCCATTTCCACTTATTGTAATTAGGCCACATATAAAATATATTAACAATTATCAATATTATTAATATGACGCTATAAAGATAATAATATCTAACTGCTTAGCCCTCAAATCAATAATCGCATGTCACTATTATGACCAAGTGTGTGAACTATATTGATACACTGTATTCTGAGTGATACACTAAACTCTACCTCTGTTTATACCTACACTCAAAGCAAATTGATGCATTTCATTTCAAACTGGACCCTAGACTACTAGGCGTTCCATAGGGTCTTCGTTACGTATAATATATTCGATAATATATCCCAACTGCAAAATATAAAAATACACTAAAATATCTTATTTACTGCCAGCTCAGTCCACAGCATCCGAACAGTTGAGTCACGTTACCAGTAATGGCGTTCGTTCATTCATCATTCGGATCCGCTTCATCGGATCGCTTTTCGCAGAGTAATTGAACTTTTTATTTGTAACCGGTTTAACAGAGTATTCCTCATTCGAGAGAATACTAGATGAACTATCAATAATATATATTTTTACCGACTTCCCAAAAAAAGGAGGAGGTCCTCAAGTCGACTGTATTTTTTTTATGTGTGCTACCTCTTAACTTCTCTCGACGTGAGCCGATTTCGAAAATTTTTTTTTAGTTTGAAAGATTTTGCTTTCTAATTTTTTTCCCAATTCTATCTAGATTTTGAGTTATAGTCAATAATGCGGGTTTAATACATTAAATCTGATCAAGGTTCCGAAAATAAACCAGTGAAGTCGGTTTTTTTAAGCTTTGCTTGCGTTTGTATTGCAATAAATAGTTGTAAGTATCATAATTGCACATGTTTTATAAGGAGCTGTGACTTGAGGATTTCTTTCTGTAATGTAATAAAATTGCGTTCCTTGCAAAAAGAAACCATTCAGTCTGTCTTATCTAAATGCAACAAATATGCGGTTCGCGCTCAGCGTTTCAGCGCTTTTCGTACGATTATGTACAGCTGCAACTTGCTGCAGCGCGGACAAATTGAGTGCTGCAGCGTACTAGCGTAGTTGATTAGCAAGGCTTGATTTAATGTATGGAATTTAGGACTGAGGGCTTTAGGATACATTTATGTAAGATTTTAAGGTCACAAGTTGTTGGACATTTCACTAACATATTCACCCATTGTTTATATCGACTTCCTTTTTGTTTTGACACGAAATGGTGTGGATTTTATTTGTACTCCTTCTAGAAGAAGAGTAGACTGAAGAATGTATTCTTAAATATTTCGAGAACCCATGTTATGACTTAGCTAATTTTTAGAGCAAAGTTAACAATGAATATTTTATTGAAAATTCGTTATAGTTATATATCAGTCTGCATATTAGTTCGCAAAACCTTGATGAAAGTACAATCTTTTTTTTTCTATAAAACCTCAAGTTGTTCTCACCAGGATTAAGTTAACCAGGTTAGCAAATAGTATATTAAAACGAAATCGAAAACCAAACCAAGAACGAAAAGGATACCTAGGACATTATGTGTTAATTATCAGTTAATTAACACAACTGAAATTTTATACATACCTGCAATCGCCCACATAACCCGTATGTTACAATATCCACGCAAACTACAAACAAAGAAACACATCCATGTTCATATTCACACAAATCAACCTTACCCTTGCTCCCTTACCATAAATAAGGGTGCAAATTCACCCTGTTTAGCTCGCAACCCCTAATAAATCCCCTACGCCGCCATATTTTATATTTTCCCAAAAGGTGTTGCCGCAGAAAACATAGTAAATTGATATTTACCTCGCACCAATAAACGTAATTTAACGTGGTACAGCAAACAGAGGAGAAAAATGGCAACACTGATAATGAAGGTTCTAATGTTCTTTTTTAGGGTTCCTCATGATATCAAATTTTAATTATTTTTATATTTTTTGTACCTACATAATTTTTTTTTGTTCGTTGAAAAAACAGTATATTATATTTTTATAAACATAAAAACATAAACGCTCTCACACTCACAGCCCCACACTAAGTTCGATGTCTTGTGTCGTGGGTGCCGGAAACATTCACATCACACACACAATCACAACCAGAACCAGAAACACAAGTTTTCCTTGAGGAGAAAAAATTTGTGTTCCCGCCGGGAATCGAACCCGATACCCCTGCTAAGAAGGCGAACGCTCGCCCAACTTAGCCAACGGGCAGTTCAAATGTTATTAAGCGAAATTACTTAGGGCTAGTATATAGCCACGCACAAAAGCATCATCACCTGATATTACCTTCTTGGTCGTAGCAGATCTTGAATATAATATAAACTAATCACACTAATGTTATAAATTCAAAAGTTTATGTGAGGGTGTGTAAGTTCAGTTTCAGTAAAAACGAACATTTGTTTTCTCTTCACTTTAAAACGGGTAATCGGATTTGAATAAAGTTTGGAATATAAATAGCATATACTAAATTATGTGTTTATCCTAGGCTACTTTTTAACTTAATAAACGCGGGCATAGCCGCGGAGCACGGTTAGTAAGGTAATTCAACAAACAACTTTAGCCCTAACTCTCACAATCAGAAAATAAAAGTAATATAATCAGGGAATAATATACAGAACCATTGCATTGAGACTATTTAAACTTCGCCAGTTCCGGATTCTTATCCAATCACCGAGACTTTGGGTGTTGAATGGAGTCCCTCCCAAGATGTTTCAGTCGAGTAATTAAAAGATAATGAAAAACTTCAAGTGGGGAAAGTATGTAAATTAGTTCTCGAAGATTCGACCCTTGTATCCTACAAAGACCTATTATTACCGAATGTTTGAAATAGGAAGCGGATTTTAAGATTAACTGTTTGGTATTTTTATTTAATGCATTTTATATTAATTTCAATAGATATTAAATCATACCTTATTGGTTGTATAATAGGGTTCATATATCGTGGCATTGCTTTAATTTCTGATAAATGCAACTATCTAGGTTTGTTCATGGATAAATTCATTTAATTACATACTATTGTATTTTTTTATTTGCTACAGGCTAGTGTTTGTCCACCATCTCACCCGATGGCAAGTGACGATGTGATCGAAGCTGGTAAATACACTAGACCTGGAATACGCAGGCTCTCAAGGATAACTGCCGGAACACCGTATTTGGCTTGGCGGCAAACTTTCAACTTGATGGTGGTACTTTGGTAGCAAGCCAGGCGAGCAACTCACAAAATGCTCTACCACCTCTCAAATGTCACCTGATTAGCACCACCCGGGGACCACGTGTAGGGAGTCAGACTTAAGGGGTATCCTCCTATGGACGTGGGTGACTCAGCCATGTAATAAAGACGTAAAGTGGCAAGCTTATCGGTATTCTATCACTTACATTTTGGAGAGTGTGCACAGGAATTACACGAGTTAATTCCCTCATGCCCTTTTTACCATCTAACAACAAGACAAACAATCAAATGTTATCCATTTATGGTTGACATACCTCCAGTTCGCTGATGTTCATCATCCGTACAGCGAAGGAGTGGAACCCATTGCCTGCGTCTTTGTTCCCCGAACGATATAATCTGGGAGTCTTCAAGTCTCGAGTGAATAGGTATCTTCTAGGCAAACATTTCCCATCTTTGGCCGCATCATCACTTTCCATCAAGTGAGATAGTGGTCAAATGCTTCCCTATTCAAAATAAAAAAAAAAAAAATATTTTAAACGCTTTCACACTCACAGCCCCACGCTAAGTTCAAAGACTTGTATCGTAGGAGCCGGAAACATTCACATCACACACACATTACGCCCAGAACCAGAAGCACAAATAACCCTTAGGAAGGAATTTGTGCTCCTGCCGGGAATTGAACCCAGGACCCACGGCGCAGAGGGGCGCCTGTCCATTGCGCCAACTGGGTCGAAAGAATTAAATTAACCATATATTCTTGTAAATAAAAATACTAGTTAACAATGAATATGCTAAGCGCTGCTTATTATTATGAACCATAACTGCCTCACTGCAGAGCAAAGGCCTCTCTTTCCTCTATCCAGACTTTCAATTAAGAGTAAGGCAAATCCCGTCACCTCCTCCTGGACCTGCCGTGACCTCTCTTTCGATACATTGAACCCATTCTTAGTGGTTTTAGCCCACATTTCGTTCTGCATGCGGCAGATGTGGCCAGCCCACAGTTCCACTTAAGACTGGCGGCCTTTTGTCCAACATCAGCGATTTGGGTTTTGGAACGTAGTACCGTATTTCTTGTGCGGTCTGAAATCTTGACTCTCAAGATACTAAGCTCCATACCGCGCTAGCAAATCTGATGCCTATCCTTAGTAAAAAATCTAATCTACAGTACCAATATGGGATATAATTTGGCAACGCTGTAATCCATTCTAGACATCTTTTACCGTATTTAGCTTACAACAAAGTCTTTATTTACTTTACTACCATGATTCATGGGTCCAAAGTTGGAGCTACTATTTCAAGCTGAACTGTCCTAAATGGGTCTTTTTCTTTCACAATTTAAAGTTAACCGTCCCGTAGGTAAAAGCAGTGTTACATTTTAAAATGTATCACCTAAGTTTGCGAAAAACTGGCGACAAATAAATCTAGGTGGTCGGGGTAACATTTTCCTGGATGCGTCGCGATACGCGCTCTACATTGCAATGGGAATTAGAGAGATAACGTTGGAAAATAAATTGTTTGTATTTTTGGTTTTAATTGAACTGCCTTTTGGCATAATTATGAGAGCGTCCATGTTCTAAGCATCCCTTTGTGCTACGACATATGCTATATAATTGCCTGTGATAAAATAAAAATCATAACATAACAATCAACATATCAATCATAACAATCGTGCTTGTACCGAGGCGCAGCCAGGTATTAACATAAGTAATTTCAGAGATCTCATCTAAAACCTGAAACGTAGACCTTAAGCGACTAGTGTTTATGATTTTATCTGGAAGGGAACCCAGTATCCGCAGCTTATAAGATGTCTATTCACTCGCGACTTAAATACTCCCATATTGTACTTATCAGGAAACGTAGATAGATAGATAACGCTTTATTGTCACACTATACACATAAATCACTTAAAATAATAAAAAAAAACTTTAATTATAGTGTACAATCGGTGGTCTTCGTCTGTATTTATAGAATGTCTACTAACAGTGTATTACCATATCCTGGGCTCTTCATTAATATAGCATAAAATTCTAAGCATACAACCCGACAATTTCCTTCATCAAGACGGAAGAGAGCTACAAGATTCCATAGACCAATAAATAAAATAGACACGACTTACTTCCCGATTCACTTCCACTACACGAGACCTCGAAGACGCGGTTGGCTCGCCGCCAGCGTCAAAGTATACTCACCATGCCAAAATGGATTCCAGGGATATCCGCACAGATAAAAAAATCAATGCGAAAGTTTAAAATGTATGGGTTTGTATTCAAAATTTATGTTTTTTTGTTCCGGTGCAATGATCTCGCTGAAAATAAAATACAGAAATGAATTGTCAAAGTGACAACTGCGACGTAGGTAGCTTTTGCGTAGGCATTTTTCGCGATTCGCTCTGTGACGTCAAAGCTTTGAGTGACTAGTGAAAATGGAGATGAAAGCTTTGGAAATTTACTATTTTTAAATTTGAAAAATGACTTCAAAATCTGATTGAAATATATATACCTATATCACATAAATTTGTTGCAAGGGTGATTGTATATGAAATAATTTAAACGAAAGCAAAACTTAAAAAAATACCGACTTCACAGCTTTTAATTCGGAACCATTGATTAGATTAAATGAATTAAATACGAATTATTTAAGATCACTCCTAAACCACACTCCCCACTCCACTCCACACTCAAAAATTACTGGTCAGATCTTGATGAATGAAATTTAAATAGGATCAGATGGGAATCACCAAAGTTCAAATGAAAAAAAAAGCACATAAAAATGTCTCGAATTGTAAGTAGCTTGTATAATCTATGTTTAAAATTCAAATCTTTATTGCATTCTCTAAATGTAGATAGGTGGTAGACATATATGACAGTACATTAGAGGCACAAAAATTTTGAGCAGATTTTAGAGCAGTTTAAAATCAATAAGAAACCAACACAGACTCTTACTTATATATATATATATATATATATATATATATATATATATAATAAAGACATCCCGAAAAAAAAAAAAATTGTTGTCTGGCCACGTTTGTACAAATTTATAATATAATCGAAAAATACTTAATAATAATTTATTTTCCAAAAAATTATTTGCATAAATAATATTTTTATATTAATATATTTTTTATTTTTTTGATAACTCCATAGTACCTTTTTTTATACTAGATAGGCAAGCATTTGACCGCTATCTCACCTGATGGAAAGTGACGATGCGGCCAAAGATGGAACATGCTTGCCTAGAAGGTACCTATTCACTCTAGACTTGAAGACACCCAGATTATACCGTTCAGGGAACAAAGACGCAGGCAATGAGTTCCACTCCTTCGCTGTACGGATGATGAACGTAGAAGCAAAACGCTTCGAGCGAACTGGAGGTATGTCAACCATAAATGGATGACGTTTGACAGTTTGTCTTGTTGTTTGATGGTAAAAAGGGCATGGAGGAATTATATCATGTAATTCTTGAGCACACTCTCCAAAATGTAAGCGATAGAATACCGATAGGCTTGCTACCTTACCTACGGGCCAATTGCCTGTATTTCCTAAAACTAAACTAAAACTATGTACAGCAAAGAACTAATTTACCTACAAGACATCGAGCTTATAGGTAACTCAAGTGCTCAAACCCACTACCAGTGAGTAGCGTTCCCATCATGCTGATTTATTAATATTGTTTATGAATTAAAGAAATTATTGACAAGAAGTCTTGACGTTAAACATATTTATTTTTGTAATAAAATGTATTATGTCAATGATTGCTGTAAGATTTATATCAATAATTAAATATGTTAAATACATAATTATGTACAATGTAATACTAATTAATATTAGCGTAACATATGAATCATCTCAACAATATGTAACACCTTTATAAAGTTTGTATCAATAACGGGATATATACCATGTATTTCGTTTGTTTTGAGTTTCCGATATTTCGGCACTGTTGCAAGCACCATGATCACGGAGTAACTGGAGTAGTGCGGGTGGATGAAGATTTAGATTTACGAGCATACGAAACGGTCTACCCGCTTTCGTACTCGATTACTGCGTTGAAACTAAGCCGATTTTGGTGAAATTCTGGGACCAATCTGACAGTATATCCATTCAAATAAAAAAAAAATCCTAAATGAATCGGTTTAAAAAAAATACGGAGTTTTTATGTAACAAACAAAACATTTTGCCTCTACGTTCATCATCCGTACAGCAAAGGAGTGGAACTCATTGACTGCGTCTTTGTTCCCGAACGGTATAATCTGGGAGTCTTTAAGTCTCGAGTGAATAGGTATCTTCTAGGCAAGCATAGCACATCTTCGGCCGCATCATCACTTTCCATCAGGTGAGATAGTGGCCAAATTTTTGCTACTCAACATAAAAAAAAATACACACAACATTTTTAACGTCTTAATTTTTTTTTAAGTCAATTAAATAAATTATATTAAATAAAATTGTTTTAGCAAAATTCAATAATGAACATTTTTTTTATAAAACTGGCGCAGGAATTGGATTATCAAAAACGATGTTTTTAGTAAAAATGCCTTTTAACATATTGGTTAAACATTCACTTATCTATTTTTTTAAATCCATCTCAATAAAAGTACCACGTTATCCTGCATCTGTTCGAGCCAATCTCAAATTACCGTATCGACCGCTCGCCGTCCTCCCTTCCATTAATCAAGTGATAGGATGTAGCGCGCAATGTAGGTCGTCCATTACTTTATTGTCTGCCAGGTGCAATGCTCGTGAGGTTAAGCTAGTACATTTGTCAATGTAAGGCGATAATGGTATTGGTTAAGTGTTACCCGCGTAATTTGGTTTTTATGGGGTGTTATAAAATTTTCTACAGAATTTAAAATTGAAAACAAAACAAACAAACACATTCACACTCGCAGCCCCACACTAAGTTCAAAGACTTGTATCGTGGGTGCCGGAAACATTCACATTACACACACATTAAACCCAGAACGAGATGTACAAATATCCCTTGGGAAGGAATTTGTGCACCTGCCGGAAATCGAAACCACGTCGTAGAGGGCGGAGACCTGTCGACTGCACCAACTGGGTCGTCAGACAACAGATTAAACAGGAAATTCTACGCGCAATGTTTTTTCTTGGTAGGCTAGCATTTGACCATACGCTTTAAATCAGGTGAGATTACGGTCAAATGCTTGTCTATTGATCATCCAAACCAATTTAAAGTATCCAAAAACATTGCAACTGTTTTCAATAGCAACATTCGCCACCGACCGTTTTCTGTACCAACCAATTTAGCTTGAATTATCAATTCAACGATGTCATTTTGTAGGGAGTTAATTCTAAGGCGCCGTTATAATGATTTTAATTCTGTGCACGTGCCCTTTAGGGCCTTATTAAACGGCGCCGAGGATCTCCCGGCTAATTACGAAGTTGCTGTTATCATAATGATGATACGTGGGCTCATTAGTTCGATTTAAGATATGAAAAGGTTGGGTAATGAGCTCTTTGGCTGGAATTTTGCTTGGGCCTGGTGTAGGTGGAATTGGTTGTTATATTACCTAACCTGGAAATTACTCATTGCTACGTAAAAAGGCTTGTGTTTAAACACAGCCCAAAAGAGTACCTATTTTACTACCAAAAAAATTCTAAACGGTTACCAAAATGGATAAATGGTCACCAAATTACGTTGGATAAATCGTCACCAAATTAGGTTTCCTAAAATATTATGAAATAAATCTATATTTTTTTCGTATTATAAATATTTTTGTATAAATTATTAAAAAAATTAACCCTAACCTACTGTTCTCCGATTCCTATCTGCCACAGAAAATGTTATTATAGGAAACGTAATTTGGTGACCATTTATCAATTTTGGAAACCGTTTAGAATTTTTGGTGGTCGCCTAAATTATACCCTTTTTTATGCTAGATAGGTAAGTATTTGACCGCTATCTCACTGATGGAAATTGACGATGCGGCTGAAGATGTAACATGCTTGCCTAGAAGGTACCTTTTCACTCTAGACTTGAAGACTTTAAGATTATACCGTTCGGGGAACAAAGACAAGGGCAATGAGTTCCACTCATTCGCAGTACGCATGATAAACGTAGAAGCCAGTTATAGTGGCCCACAACACAGGGTATCCTAGTGTGGGAACTAGAGAGCTTGTTTGTTCAATTGCATATCTTACATTATTATGTACCTATATATTATATTTAAGTTGTACGTGCACATTTGTTATATTGAATAAATATAATTTTAATTTTAATTAGTCTAATGCCGTAGTTGGTGATAATTGGTCTTGGGTTCCTAGATTCCCAGCTGGAGCACGGAGAACGTTTTTTCATCTCAAGGAAGTGTTGTTTTACTTGTTCTGTAGATATTTCCGGCGTCCACGTCAAAATTTTTCATTGTTAGTGTGGGGCTGTGAGAGTAAAAGAGGTAGTTTTTGTTATAACTGATGGTACAAATTTAAATGAAATTTATTATTGGTCGAGCGAAGCGATGCGGGAAAAGTCGCGTTTACAGCAAGTTTTTTTTATGCTCGAGAATCAAGCATCTGACCTCTATCTTACTGTAAAGTGAGGATGTGGCCGAAGATGTACCATGCTTGCCTAGAAGATACTTTTAAGTTTTCACTCTTAAGTTAAAGTCTTCAAGACTTCTTGTAGTTGATGTACATTTTTTATAATTATTTATGCCACTATAATCTACTAAATAAAATTCAAAAAGCATTATATATTTCTTCCTGAAGTGAAGTTCGTAGCACTCATTTGCAACACTCCAAGCCCAACAAACTCTGCATGATTATCATAAAAACAAATTTACTAATTACGTTATCAAAGAACGTGCTGTCTCATTAATTGCTCCGAAGCGGAAAGTAACATGATCACAGTATATAAAAAGACAGTTACTGGGCGTATATACTTTGGCTATGTCTATGCTACGTTTCACATTTATGTTGGTTACATGGTCATGTGTATACGGATTTATTTGTTTTCATTAGTTTACCATTTTTTATTCTTATATTAATTAATTAGTAAATAAATTTTAAATATGTATTGAGTCATAAAACCACAATAGGTTTAAATAAAGAAAAAATAAATGTTTATCTATAAAGTCGGTTTACGGACGATAATTTTACGTGATAACGTTATAAGACGAACGCTTAGGCCGATCGTGCCTCTCTATCGCTGGTTCCGTGCTCTCGCTTGCACGCTCGGCTCAGGCGGAACGTGACAATGAGTCATGCATTTTCGTGCGTGCAGCTGGCGGTGTTCATTGATCTATAAGACTTTATCACGTCAAAAAGAATATACATTAAGTTCTTCTATGAATATCTAAAGGTTTATAATATTTAGTAAGCCGAATCTGCAGAGCTTCCATAAATAATGTAGTTTCATTTCAGACAGTTCACACAGAAATCAACTGTCTCCATTTTTTCGGTCAAATCCGAGTACTGAATGCCTAAGTTATAATAATATAGAGGCTGTTAGAAATTGGGTGGATCAGAAACCAATCTATCATACTCATTTATGAAATTGATTAAATGACAAATATTTTTTTGCAGTGTTATTTTAAAACAAAATATTTAACCGAGCTGCATTTTTTCGCGTACCTACTGCGCTTCTGACTCATTCTGAGAAAGGATAACTATTTTTTTCAAAAATAGTCAACAAAGTAAGTCAACGTTTTTACGTGATTCAAGCCGTATATAACATAGTCACGATAGGTTTAGCGCAGTGTCGGAAGACCACCCACAAGGTGGACGGACGACATAGTGAAGGTCGCAGGAAGACGCTGGATGTAGTCCGCTAACAACCGTTCTTTTTGGAGATTTTTTGGGGAGGCCTATATCGATGATGATAGTTTTAGCTTGTAAATAATGAGGTTTACATTGAACTAATTTTCTGTTAGAATATATCGATTCAACTTCTCTTCGTTCGTTCGACTGTTGAAGCTTCGCCACTGTTTCTCAGTAAACGGTATCACGATTCAGGAAGCGAGAAATCGAGGCATTATCTGGGTGTAATTACGGTACCTAGTAATTTATGAAGATAGAGACATAGCAGCAAATACCTATATGTAGCAAAGTCAATGTTAGGCTTTCATTACACTCTCGGCGGTGCGTCCGTTATTCAATATTAGTTCTTGTAACTAAGAGATCTTATTGTATGGGAAAAAGATCCTTATGAGAGAGTTTGATAGTCTATGGAGTGTTTATTTTTATTGGCAGATAGTAAAGTTACAATGAAATATTAAATATTAAAGTAATTATTAAATATTTTATTCAATATTAGTTCTTGTAACTAAGAGATCTTTTTTGTTTGGGAAAGAGATCCTTATGAGAGAGTTTGAGAGTCTATGGAGTGTTAATTTTTATTGGCAGATAGTAAAGTTATAATGAAATATTAATAGTAATTATTAAATATTTTGTGTTATATTACCAGTGTAACAGAACACAAAATATACAAAACGCTTTTAGACTCAAAGCCCCACACTAATACAGTTATTATTGTTATTGTTTTATGTTGTGTTATGTACAAGTTTGATGGTAGACATTTCATAAAAGCGGACATTTTTTTTTTCTACATTTATTATGTTACAAGTTCAATACGGGAGTTTTTAGTCACGAGTGAATAGGCGTCTTCTAGGCAAACGTGCTCTATCATCGACCGCATTGTCACTTAACATCTGGTGAGATAGTAGTCAAACAATTGACTATCTTCAATAAAAAAAATCTAATAAGGTACTAATAAGGTAAGGTTTTACCACATATAATTCAATCACTACATTTTACGATGTCCCAGTTATCATGGTACTGGTCTACGACTACCATAAAGGCAAGTTGACCAATAATTTGCATGCGGTAACTGACGCACGAATCAGTCTAGCCAATTAAATTCGGAATGTACTTATCATAGCTTTTAACTTGGTAAAGGCAAGCGAAGCCGCGAAGCATAGCTAGTACGAATATTGGATTATCAGTAAAATTTACGACAGTAGCCAAGTACAGCAGCAAGCTAGTTACGACTTTATGTACTAAGAACTAAATAATTTTATTGCATAAGAACGTAGTGTTCATGAATCTTAAATATTTTTATGTGTTTTACATGTTTTTGTTTGACACTTTAAAATCAATGTAAACTTTGCATTACTTCATTATTATTCTTCATTCGTAGGTTAACTTCTTTTTAAAATAATGGTTGGGCCAAAAGCTTTGACTCGAAATCTTTGAGTTTAATGGTTTAAATTGTGATAGGCAGTCAGATTTAATAATAATTGTTTATTTATCAAAGACACATAAAATGTTATACATTATACATACATATTTCATTACAATTTGTTATACATTCGGTATTAACATGCAGTAATTTTATTAGGTTACTGCGGGCGCCAAACTAGACTAAGCTTGTATCTTGGTGGCCCAGAGGTACAGATTTGCTATTATAATTTATATTGTATTAGCCGTGCCCCGCGGCTTCACACGCTATTATCAAGTTAAAAAGTAGCCTATGCGTCAATCCTAGGTATAAGCTATGCACATTTCAAATTTCATCCAAATCCGTTCAGCCGTTAAAGTGTGAAGAACAAACATACTTACACACTTATACACAAACTTTCGGATTTATAATATTATATTAGTTGAGTGGGATTAGTAGGATAGTAGGATATTATTCACACTCACTACCCCACTCAATTTGAAGATTTAGATCGTGTGTGCTGAAAACATTCATATCACACAACTAGAACCAGAAACACAAATTACCCTTGTGGAGAAAATTTGTGTTCCCAACTGAAATCGAATCTGATACCCGCTGCTAAGTAGTGAGACACACAATCGTCGAACAGTTCATTTTATTGAATAAATAAAAGTTAATTAAAACAACATAATAATATCATGTTTCGATTTTATTTCAGTAATACAGTTGACGATTGTTAAAATTTTACAGTCATCGCGGTAGGTATATTTCAGAGCAATCTCATCGAGTTTTATCGAGATTTTTATGAAACTGTAATTTTGAATCGCAGACTTGCGAGATTGGGAAAAATAGTTAGCTGCGTTGAGGGACTGTCAATCATTGGGTTTAAATTTCTCGGAAACGACTGATAATTGAGTTGCACTAAAATCATCCACTATTTCCTATAACTTAAAAAGATAGAACTTTTTTTTTGGTAGTCAAATTGTAAATCTAAATTTTTTTTTTTTTTTTATTTGTGACAGGCTAGTGTTTGACCACTATCTTACCTCATGGTAAGTGACGATGTGATCGAAGCTGGTAAACACACTAGACCTGGAATACGCAGGCTCTCAAGGATAACTGCCGGAACACCGTATTTGGCTTGGCGGCAGACTTTCAACTTGATGGTGGTAAGCTACTTTGGTAGCAAGCCAGGCGAGCAACTCACAAAATGCTCTACCACCTCTCAAATGTCACCTGATTAGCACCACCCGGGGACCACGTGTAGGGAGTCAGACTTAAGGGGTATCCTCCTACGGACGTGGGTGACTCAGCCCGGCAAACGGGCTTTGTTGAATTATTCATTATTTTAGTCGAGATATAGAAGAGATAATTCCATACCGATTTCGGCAATGGCGACCATTTCTGTTTTACTGTGGTGTTGTTAACGGATGCGTCCTCACATGACTGATGTAACCGATTTAGCTGTAAACGTCTGAATACAGGTGCTTTATGTGAATACTGCGTTAATATAATTGTAAGAGATGTTCGGCAGTTTGTTTTTGAAATGTTCCTGTCGTAGATCCAGATCGCGCCTCCGTGTATGTTCAAAACGGATTTATTTAAGAAGTTGCTGTCTTTATTCAAAGTGACTGAGTGATATACTTTTTCAGAAAATGAAGTATGTATTATGCATATAAAAACATGTTTTTCTAGGTTGTATTCAAGGTATAGTAATAGGCCTTTAAGTAGGTATTTTCTTTTCCACTTTCCATCAGGTGAAATAGTGATCCAATGCTTACTTATCGATCATTAAAAAAATGTATGCATAAAAGATAATTCATAAGACATAATTCAGCTAGTTACTTATACATTTGGCATAAAATCAGTAGTGGGCGGTAAAATACTAAACCTCTTCTATGTTAAATACAAGTTTGTTCCAGTTGAAACGTTAAGTTAATATTAATTTTATTAGAGTAAAGAAACATTTCTTGATCGTTACTGAGTTAATAAATTGACTACTTAACCTCGAAATCGGCGATGAGAAGCAGATTTGACGTTGATTTAGTTAGGGTGAACGACCCTCGAACATCGAGTCATTTGATCGTAGTGATTAGGTTTTTGGTACTATACGACTTGAACTTTTGAAATCAGACGGTTATTGAACTAACATTAATATTTTATAAAAGTAGATAGATTCTTTATGTGGAAAGACGCATGTTAGCGTCTTCCTACTAGAATTTTTATTAGCTTTTGTTTGATTTATAGTTTTGATCCAATCTCTCTATCTATCAGTAGTCAGGGGTTTAATTCCTGACAGAACAGGCTGGGATGTGAGACCATCTTAAGTGAGATTTGACGACCCAGTTGGCGCAGTGGACAGGTGTCCGCCCTCTGCGCCGTGGGTCCTGGGTTCGATTCTCGGCAGGAGCACAAATTCCTTCCCAAGGGATATTTGTGCTTCTGGTTCTGGGTGTAATGTGTGTGTGATGTGAATGTTTCCGGCACACACGATACAAGTATTTGAACTTAGTGTGGGCTGTGAGTGTGAATGCGTTTGTTTGTTTTGAGATTTTTAACCGAGTGTTACTGTACACACCTGAAGCATCGGTCTTGGTTGTTGTTAAAATACAATATTTTGGATGCCTTCAGGCTTTTAGTTCATACAAAAGCGAACAATTAGTAATAAAATTTTCCTCACCAAAATGAATGCTTCTGTGGACATAATTTGAAGGGCTTTTAAATAGATTATCTTAATTGAGCTACAGTCTCCTGCAACAAACAGTATCGATATTTAACTACTTCAAAAAAACTGTTAAATACATAAAGGAATTCGACTGAAATACATAGAGGTAGTCATAATCATTCGAGTATACGGTTTAAGAATGTATTTCTCTTAAGAATTACAAATTCACTTACAGAGAAACAGAATTTTAAAACTAAGAAGAAGATTAATTGAATTCCAGACTTGTGAAAGCATATTCACCTTTTATTTTGTGGAGTGGAAAATCCTGTGCACTTCTTTTCCTTCATGTGAGGGGTGTGTGGGGTAAACGCATTAAAAATCTTGAACCTACTACACATTAAAAGTTTCTCATTGCCTAGGCCCGTATCAAGTCCGAGCCTGTTGGACCATGGAGTGGTGACCTTGTTCACAAGGCCATCCGCCTGGCGAAAGGGGCCGTACAAGCCGATGGTAGGTATACATCCGAATGAGCCAGGTGTGCGCACACGTACACTTGGCTCATTCGGGTCTACACCTTCTCTACAGAAATAGATTGCAGCGGATTTCGCCGGATTTCGAGCGACAATGCGCGTTAACTAGATCTGGGGCCGGCTGCGGTGACAACGGCGGGTTGCTGATTGGATGCTATATATAAATCAGAGATAAACAGTTCTTGGTATCCGATATCTATTCATGTTATGTTCAGGATTGTACGATTTGAATTTAAAGCGATTGGTAATGACAGATAGTGCCTTATTAGATTTGATGTATACAATAGAGTTGAACAAGTCTTCATATAACTTAGTGAAATCAATTTATTACTATATTATTGACTCCTTTTAAATAAATATAGTATATATTTAAAACACCTATTTGATAAAAGTATTTTTTTATATCAGACTAGCGATCCGCCCCGGCTTCGCCCGGGTGTGATAAATGAAGAACCGCTCGACCGATTTTGTGCAAACTTCACATAAACCATCTACTAAATAGTCCGAATAAAGCCTAAACATTTGGTTTGGATAGGTGAGCCCGTTCTTGATTTATAAAATTACAACGAAAAGTGGCATTGATTTTTATATATTATATAAGATAGATAGATATATCACTATCTCACCGATGATAATCATGCCTAGATTTGAGAACCAGTGTCAAGGATAACTGCTGGAATATTATTCTTAGTGATTTTGTTACTTGATGGTAGTGAATTAAGACTTGATTTTCGACAAAGATTTCATACAAGGTAGCAAATCATGCAAATACGAGAAAATACCTCATCGTCATGGATTTCATCGGGATGCTTCACCGGAAGCTCAAGTGCGCCTGACTGTCAACTTAAGTTACTTTTTTTTATAAACGATACTAAAATTTCATTTTGTTGCAACACTCGATTAGGTAATTTGCAGGTCTCAAACAATAACTTTTGTTTGAGAAGCATGCCCACCTTGCTGGCTACATAATTAAAAAATAGCATCTACATGAAAATAAAACAGAATACAAAGAAAAGAGAAATATAATTTGAAGTTACATTTAAGCACTTATTGTTGACAGTACAAGCTGTTTAAGATTTTCCCGACTTGAAACTTAACTTTGCTATCTCTGTAACGTAAATAAAGACCACGGTGCCCTCCTGATTTATTGAATCACTTTGCTTGGGTCAGCCCGAATCAAAAAGTATTAAGAAAAAAATCAAGTAAATTGCTTCATAAATTATCAGCCTTCTAACAAGTAAATTGAAAACCTATACACAAGCAGCGTTGCCTTGTACAGCGAGACAAAATAATATTTATGTATGATATTATTATTGTGCGTGTTGTTGTATAATTATTTAGCTCTCAACATCTCAATCAGAGATTAATCTCAAAGCTTGGAATATTTAACATAATATCCCAGGAACTATGCGCCCAATATTTTTATATATTTGGATTGGGTCCGGAATCCCGAAGTACTCTCACCTACAAGTCAAACCGTTGAGGGTTATTTGAGATTAATGTTGTAGCAGTCATTTTTAAGTCCTCATTTGATTTTATTTTAATTGCGGCTGTAATTTTGCGAATCTGGTAGGAAAGTCATTAACTTTCGAATGCCTATTTGAAGCCCATGTGAATAAACGATTACTCCTCACACGGTCATACGGAAGCAACTGGCGTCAACACAGGTTGCGATTTGTTACTAAGCGGCCCTCTGCAGGCTATTGCGAATACTAATATGTCAGTGGTTTTGGAGAAAAACCAGTGTGTCATTTTACCCGCCTATGTCATTTTGTACGCCTCTCCCCTATAAGTTAAAAAAAATAATAACCGACTTAAATCTTATATATAAAAAATTTCATCAAAACTTGATCAAATTATAATGAGACCAACTAGAACGCAGCCTTACGAACGTAACCACAAATTTTTTTTCATATCGTTTAATACATGACGGAGTGCTGAGGTACTCGTAGCATACATAAAAAAAGATTCCGATAAATCGAGAACCCCCTTTTTTATTCAGTTTAAAATAGCTTACAAAAAGAAGAAACTTTAATAAAAAATATATTGGAAATTTCGTGTGAGACCTTATTACCTTCTTTTAAGATTCATCGTCATCCTTTCTTTTTCCCACTCCTGCGTATTCCAGGTCTAGTGTGTTTACCAGCTTCGATCACATCGTCACTTACCATCAGGTGAGATATGGTCAAACACTAGCCTGTCACAAATAAAAAAAAAAAAAGTGAATTTGGAACAATAAATACTCTTCCCAAAGAAAGACAAATTCTAGGTTCTCCGTCGTCGATCGAATCTTCATTTAACATCAGGTGAGATAGCAGTCAAAACTTAGCCTATCTTAAATTTAAAAAAAGAGAAAGAGAAAAGAAGAGAAGAAAACGAGAAAAGTGATTTTTATGCCCAGCCGCTTGCCATTTAACCATCCTTGGATGCTTATGTGAATCACCAAAGTCTCGTCCATTAATCAGTAACTAACCAGTTACTGACCATCTAGCAATACTCGGTATGACTTTGACTTTCAAGCTCAATTTCGGAACATACATCAAGTCAAAAGCCCAACTAGCTGCAAAAAAACTGGGAATCCTAGCAAAGGTATGGCGGTACTTCACACCGGGACAGTTGCTCAACCTCGGATTTTATCGGATAGATTTCGGAGTGTGTGCCAAGGAACTACACGATCTAATTTTCGCATCCCCGTTCTATCATTGGACAAGCAGACAAACTGATAAGCGACACCGCTATATGGTAGACTTCCACAAATGAGGAATGTTTACCATATAATGCATCCACCTTCATTGTGCGAAACGCAAAGAAATGAACTCCTTGCCTGAGTCGGTGTTTTCTGATGAGTACAATGTAGAAGTCTTCAAGTCACGAGTAAATATCTTCTAGGCAAGCTTGCTCTATCTTCGACCACATCGTCGCTTGCCATCAAGTGAGATGACGGTCAAAAGTTTGCCTATCTCGAATAAAAAAAAAACTATCAAGACATAACAAATAACAAAAATATCTCCACCGAGTTTCTTACCAGGTTCTTCTCTGCAAGGCTGTAATTTTGCGAATAAGGTTATTAGAATTTTGAAATCTATGTGAATAAACTATTTTGATTTAGATTTTAACTATAATATTTTTTTGAACACTTTGATAACTCAAATGTTTAAAGCTTTACCAAAGAATTAAATGTCCCACGGCAGATTGTTTCTATTGAAAAGTTAGTTCTAAGTTGACGACGTTGTAACTTCACAACGTTGTTCAAAGTTGTCGTGCGCTTGAATTACAACATCCTCGACAATGTTTAGAATAATGTACATAGTTAATTGGGGTTGCAGGATCAGCTGCCTGTTCTTAAACAACTTTGTTACTCCGATTTTAAAAACAAACAGTAGGAGGATTTATGACGTATGAATGCCTAATTTTTGGAATCAAATCAAATCAATAATCGTTTAAGCACAAGAGCCCCAAAGTTAACATTAAAAAAATATATATTAAAGTTACTCATCAATGTTAGAATCTCGAAAAGAGTAAGAATATGCCACCAGAAAGCGCTTGTGCAATTTGAATCCTAAGAATAGATTTAAACGATTTGAAAGTCGCTGTGGCTAAAGAAACTCTAGTTAAAGATTTACGCAGCCCTGCACACGTTTAAAAACTTGTACCGTTAGTGTCGGAACCAAAGACTAAAGTATGGTTTATGGTTATATTATCTTTGGTCGGAACCATTCGCATCACACACAACTATATCCAGGGCTAGAACGCAAATATGAAGAAAACATTTGTATTACCACCAGGATTCGAACCCAGCACTCGCAGCAGAGAAGATAGACATGTAAATATGACAAAATATCTATATCAGTGGGCTGTTCGACTTGGAACTTTAACCTTTAACCCTTGTCAAGATCCCTTTTGTCAGGAATACATGGACCTCGATACTAGTTGATATTAATATCAAATCTTAAGGTCTATCCCTTAAAGCTATAAAAAAACAAGTTTTTACATCAACGCAATGAAGAATACAGACATTTATCTCTAATGTACAAAATTGCCACATAAAACAATAACTTTACAAAAGAATTTTTTTCTTTTGCGTCAACGATTCAAGCGTAGTTTTCGCAAAATCGAGCAAAACAGTGTTTCACAAAAGAAACACGAAGAGACAGTTAAGTGCATCATAAATGCGGACCGCTTCACAAAATAGGCGGATAATAGACGAAAGATCCGTTAATGTTACCATGTTTTGATATTTTAGTGGACATCGTCTGAAACATGTTGCATAAGATTTACATTTCGTTGATTTAAAACGTTTTTAATAAAAATAAACTTTTCTCTCCCTACAATACCAAAGGAATTTTCATGATTTTTTTTATCTATATTAGTCAAACTTTTGACTACTATCTCAACTGATATTGATGATGCGGTGGACAATGGAGCACGATAGCCTAGATATATAAGAAAATTATTTATTAGCAAAAACTGTAGTATTAGTATTCGCTCGTTCTTATTGCAGGTAATGTTTTACAGTTAGCCTAGAAAATATCTATTCGCACTTGACTTGAACACGCTAAAATTTGCCAAAGATATGAAAGAAAAGAGAGATATTTGGTGTCTCTTTCTTGTCAGGCTTAGACTCTCCGTTATTTATCAGATATATTTTGCCCCGCGGCTTTGCCCGCTATTATCAAGTTAAAAGTAGCCTATGTGTAATTTTTTTTCTTTTGTTTAAATTTTTGGTATAATCTATGTACTTTCAAATTGTAATCCAAATCGGTTCAGCCGTTAAAGCGTGAAGAGGAAACAAATATTTACAAATACTTACACACAAACTTTCGGATTTATAATATTAGTAGGATTAATAAATAAGATTCAAGAAATTTTAACTATTTACATGTGCGCTTAATTTACCAATATACCCAACGACCAAGCAATTACACTTACACTCGTCCTAACCTTCCTAACAAGTGATTAACAATCAATGGTCACTACACACCCGGAACAGTCAAACAACCGTTCGGCATCGTATTCAGGAATACAGCTTAAACGAAGACGTATTCAGGAGTGCGAATTCAAAACAGCCATACATTTTTATGATTTAATCTGAAATAAGAAACATACAATGTATTTCATTTATTATGACATCATGATGCAAAATTTAAAGAAGATAAAGTGTCCGTGGTGATGTACGAGTGTTAAATTAGTCCTTTTTAGCCTTGCGAGAGAGCCGCGGATCTTCAATATTATAGAGACTACTGCGGGAGTGATTACCTTGTACTAAGGCATCACTTTGTACAGCTACTCTTAGGCAGGCTTGTCGAAAAGAACTTGATTTTTAAACTTGTTACGGATTTTTCCTTTGGACCACTTCTTAGCTTTGCCACCACGGTAACCTTACTTTTTCATCTGAGTATTGTACAACTATTGGGCCTCTCGTGACCACGGCCGGTGCAACCCTGGCGAAACGTCGAGGTTAGTCAAAATAATGCTATTTTGAAAATAAAAGCGCGAAAAAACACGGTTTTCTCATATGAATATGATTGAAATTCGCGAAAGTTTAAAAATTCTATCAATCCGAAGCCTTTGCGTCCTTCTTGGGTGGCCTCTTGAAATTTGGGAACTGCCCCTAAACTCAGGACCTGAATACGTCCACGCCATTAGCATTGTCACCCTACAGCCGTAACGGTAACACGCGGGTCTGCGTTTACGCTAACTTGTTAAGTGCGATCGTGCGTTATCCGTATGCGTAGTTTTAATAGTTAACGTTGTAACTTTAGTTCAGAAGTCGAAACTGGGTTTTATACTTCTCATGGGGTATTGTGAATGTTTGTATGAGTATTACATTAGGAATAAGGCTAGCACATATTGAACCGTTTGAACTTGTTTAGTGTTAGTGTATTAGTGTAATGTAGTGTTTTATAAGTGCTTTTCAAAAAGAACTCATGAACCAAGTGTATTCGCCTTAATAGAGACAATAAGAAAAGTGGTAATGGACACATTCATGGATATTTTGAATCTAACAGAATAAGTTAAATTTAAGTTACTTATTACCCTAATCTTGGTTAGATTGTAACAAAAATAGGGAACACGCTATTGTGACCTATAATAGTAAATATAATATATTATTATATAATTATATATGTATATTTCCTACGCTGCGATTTTCCGTACTAGTTTAGGCATCAGCGACTATCGTTGATAATCATTTCGTATTTTGGTGTAAATTACTAATAAAATAAATTAAACTGATACGGTCAAAATTATAGTTGGCCAAGGTCGTGGCTATGGTCATACCATTCACATTATCGTACTGAACTGGTGATTGCCGACTAAGATATATCAGTAATTTTAATTTAAGTTTTCCAAGGATAGTAATATATTTAATTAATATAGTACAATCAGAAAAGTCCACTTTCTCCCACCTTCTTCATATATTCTTATAAGCCAATAAAAAATATGAAGGTATTTCCAGTCTTTATCACGTCTACAACGAAGTTTTAATTTGAACACTCATAGCTTGGACCAGCGTGCAAGGAAACAAAGAAAGTTATTAATGTTTGTGCCCATTGTCTTCAATTCTGACAGCCACCGACGTAGCAAGAACTCCGAGCTGTAAGCAAGAACACCAACAATCTGAAGACCAAGAGGTCTACCTGACTGGCTGGTGTTGTCTGCTAAAATATAACAGTTTTCTATTGTCCGCGAGGAGAGGAAAGATTCTTCTTGGTACAGTTTATTTTGTTCGGTTTCAATTGCAACGCTTTGTCTGATAAATTGTGTTGATTGACGATGTTTAAATGAAGAGCTCTTGAGTAAGGACAGAACTTTATTGATCTGACTTTAGTTACATTTGTTGAAAGACGACCTACTGTTCTAATAATATTTTAATAATTGCCGCTATATAAAAAAGGATAACGAATTTGTTATACATGCGGCTATCAAAAGTCAGGAATCGACCAAGACAAATTATCTTCAGAAAAAAAAACACACAAATACAGTAGTTTTCTTTTTTTTTTCTCTTTATTTTTAAGGGTTTTGTCACTCAGTGACCATGCCACCCCCATGTAACAATCAACAAATCTTAACCTAAAACTTTATAATACAATTTTGTTACCATCTTGGCTTCCTCCGATAAAAGTACAGTACAGTAGTTCGAATCATATAAAACACACCTCCAAAATCACAATAGGCCAAAGAAAACGCCAGCCGACACTGTATCAGGCCCTTCTACAGAGAAATAATATTTTTACATCTACCCGCTGATCCCGTTTTATTTATTCATACCGTTTAGGAGACATACATAAGGCCCCAAAACGTTTTACAATTGCCCCCCAATGCCTTCTGTGGTAGATCCGAAGTGAATTTGTTATGTTTATCGGTAGTATAGAGACTCCTTGTAGATGCCTTTACACAAAGCGATTTATGAGCTGATTTATATAAAAGCGCACGTGTTTTATATCTGCGAACGATAATGCGGTCGCAAAAAAACGCATGTGGCCTTTAACGTGAGATTAGCGTTGATTTAACGTAGGATTGGCCTATGTATACGCCAAATCTGCTTGGTTTAGAATTTTGCGTAGGTTTGGCGAAGACATGACGTAAGCATGGCGTAAACATGACATAGATATGACGTCGTAGATAGAGCGTAAACATGACGTAGACATGGCAAACACATGACCTAAACATAACTTAGCGTAAACGTGGCTAAGAAGAGGCGTAAATTTTGTGGAGAACTGGCGTAGGCTCAGCGTAGACTTATCGTAGACATAGCGGAGACTTGACGTAGATATGCTACATATCAACGTATGGCTTGTCTACGCCTCTACCAGTGCAATGCTGAGTATCAAAAACGATTATGTAATTGTAGATTAATTGATGGAATATTAATAAATGATTTATTAATTAGATCAAATTGTTCTAAATTTATCCGCCAGGATTTAATTTTTACTCTGCCGTAGTAAAAAAGCTTTAATCGCTTTAGGGCAACAATTCTTATTTCTAAATCATGTACTCAAAAACGTGTCTAAAATTAAAATAAGCGTAATATGTACAGATATTATGTGTATTTTATACGCCATACTATTATGTATACGCTTTGAGGGAACTTGAGGGCTAATGCAGCATTAAATGTGACATATAAAATGAGGTAAGGGTTCTGTTTTCGTACGACGAGAATTTAAGACGATCCTTAAGGGCTTGTAAGGTAGGGCTTTAATATTTTATTGGATGGTTGGTATTGATGGCTCAAAAGATATTATAGGTTTTATTTCCCGAGGGGAGAAGACTTATGTTCCAAGCAGGAAACGAACCTGAAACCTGCTTCTTAGTAGACACACAACTAACTACGCCAGAGATAATGCGCAATGAAAAATTGTCAGCCTGTTGTGGCTGCCTAGGAGAGAAGAAACTCATATGAGAAATAAAAATAGTTAACAATCGATCTTGCACTGACAGTTCATGGCGAGATTGTATGTATATTGTTTGCTTAAGTAATTCTG
Source organism: Lomographa bimaculata (assembly GCA_948107665.1). Classification (NCBI taxonomy): domain Eukaryota; kingdom Metazoa; phylum Arthropoda; class Insecta; order Lepidoptera; family Geometridae; genus Lomographa; species Lomographa bimaculata. Next base: position 19,789,737 of record OX403589.1, on the reverse strand, counting down.
TGGTTAATTAATTCTTCCATTATAGATAGATAGATAGATAAACTCTTTATTGAACACCATATTTGTGACAAAACAGTATAGGAAATAATGACTTACAAAATTAGTGTAACAATAGGTGGTCTTATCGCTAAAAGCGATCTCTTCCAGACAACCTTTGGATGGAGAGGAATTACGCAACAAAGTTGGACGGCGGTGTTTTAACATAACAAAAATTCAGAGAGGTGCAAAAAAAAAAGAAAAAATAACTAATTAATTATTATATACCTAACTTTACCTTAATTATTATATACACAATTATTACCTAATATAAATACATATTATTATAATAATATTGCACTATGGTTTTCTGTCCCGGCATTAGATAAAGTATCTGTGTGCCAGCGGATTATGACCACTAGGTCAAAATCCGCTGGCACACATATACTGCTATTATGACCTCTAGGACATAATCTTCTGGGTTTCTCTCTCAGCGAGAGAGTAGACTCGTCACTTTCCATCAGGTGAGATAGCGACCAAATGCTTACCTATCTGTCATAAAAAAAAACTCTCTCGAGAGAATCTCAGAAGTGAAAACAAAAAGGACTACGGAAAATTATGATGAAACAAAAATATATGATCTGCTCGCTGGAGTAGTTGAGTGTGCGTTTGCCTTCTAAGCTACGAGTATAGGGTTCGATTCCCAGTGGGAACACAAAATTTGGGTGTGATTGTGTGTGCATGTGAATGTTTTCGGCACACAGGAAAAAAGTCCCCGTACTTAGTATGGGGTGAGTGTGAAAGCGTTAATATTTATTAGCTTGTTGATACCTTTAATTTTATCTTATAGTGGGACAATGATAAAAATACAATGGGAGAATAAAAATCATCTATCTGTTTCTGATGTCAGCTAAAAGGCCAAAAACCCTGCAAAAACACATCAATATGATGAATATTATACCACAAAACCACATGACCCACATCTGCTTTCGACACTAAATCGTCATAATAAGCCGCTTGCACACCGCGAATATAAAGCTGCGAACACAAATATAAAGCCGCGTACACACAGCGCAAATAAAACTCCACCTTTGCAACGAATCAACGGACGGTGCGCTCAAAATATGAGGATTAAAACGAAATGAATTTGCAACACGAGTGAGTTGCGGCAAAGATTATTGGTGCAGAAGTTTATGTCGGGACTGTGGAGACTGTATATACCTCTCTTTTTGTGATACAATAAAGTTTTTGAATGTAGGTTGAAATAGAGACGAAAAGTGTACCATTTAGGAGAGATATGATTGGGCAAACGAATTTAGTTTCATTTTATTTTCATTTTGAAAATGTGTTGCAAATTGTGAATAGCGTTAGTTTTGCATTGAAACGTTTAGTTTGAATTTGAGATACATAATAAGACCGATAAGGAAAATTTCATTCCGCATTGCTTTGATATTTATTTTGATCCTCTACAATAATTTAAATCTTTGCATAGCTTAAGAGTTAAAATTGTTATTTCACAAAATAATTGAAAAGCTTCGACCTGAGGTTTCACCCACGTTGATGATAATAAGTGACGATGTTGTAAACTATAGACGTTGTGTTTTTCCAGGTAAAACACACAAATATTTCAATTGACCGGTTGCTATTACATATTGGCATAGCTAAAAATTATAACATTAAGATAAAGATGATGTATAAGTGATGATATCAAGTGTTTTTTTAAATACGGTGTTTATGGATTTTGCTAGTAAAGACCTTTTTTTAAAAAAACGCGCATTTTGTTTAAAACTTTTTTCCCATTTGAACATCTGTTTCAATACTCTCTAAGACCGAGATATAAGGCACGACACAGAATCCTGCGACTGCCAGCCGCATCTCCAAATGGCTACAAAACGAAATGCGACTTTAGTCACTGTCGTTAAGAGGATCTCTAAATAAAGTATTGCGTACAAATTTATGTTAGGTATATTGTTAAAGATAATTAGTATTCATTAAGCTCCTATAACATTAGCCATAAATTATTTCCAAACTATTAACCGCCATCTAGCGAGATAGCGTCACAATTGTGGACGTGTGACTTACATACACAAACACGTGTTTGTGTATGTAAGTCACATGTCCACAATTGTGTGTGCACACACGTCAACTCTTAGTTTTTAATATTTGTTACTTTAATTTTAGTATTAGTATATTAGATATATCTTATGTTTGAATAAGAGCGAGATAATCTTGTTGATTTAGCTATTTAAATAATGATGCCGGGAACCGAAGCTTTCCTTGTAGAGGGCACAAACTTGTCCACTGTACCAACTGGGTCGATATGGAAAAAAAGTAAAGGATAAATTCGTCGCTTGAAGTCGGGCTTGGGTAGGTCAGCGTTATAGCAATAGGGCATAACTTCATATTGCGACATTTTCCTTATAAATTTTAGCTTTACTACGTACAATTTACTATCATGATCATCATCATGAACGCGTGCGATGGCGTGGCAAGCAGTTATGATACTTGTATGTTTTTTTGTCCTAGAAAAGGCACTTATTGCTAAAATTAATACTGCCTTGAAAACTTGTTTACGACAACCATAAAACCAGAAGGGTGAACACAAAATTGAAATCAACTACCGTAAACAACAAAAAAAATATGCATCTCACGCACCTAATTCCCGAGCCGTCGTAAAAACATTCCCCATCGGAAAGTCGTTTATGTTTTAATTAAGAGCCTCTGGGCCTTGTCGGGGATTATTAGAAAACGGCCTTACTTCGCCCGGAAACGGCTTTAGCCGCTTTTTAGCCGTTTTTTTTGCACGGAGATAAAACAGGCGTCCCGAGTTTGGACGCTAGACGAAGTTCGCGGAAACTTCTCTTGTTCAAAGCTTTATTTTTTAAGTCTTATGAAGTCAATCGGTTGTGAATATTTCACTCGCAAATGAACTGGGATTTTTGTTACAATACAATCATGCATCTTCTAGTCTTTTATTCGATTTCGTAAATGTACCATTTTGCAGAAATAACATGAAAAACTCATGTTGGTTCTCTCTATCTCACTACGGCAAAAAAAAAACATAATTTTTATGATTGATACAACGTGTGTTAAAAATGTTATGATTGATGAAAGATGACAAATATGTATATCCTTAACAGACGGTGCTATGCACGTTTGTATGTTTATTTCCTCACAGCTTCCAAACTAATGAACTGTTTGTAACATATGAGGTAAGTTTGATTTGTCAATTCAAATAACATGAGCGAAAGAGCAATTTTTCTCCGGATCTAAGTTTATTAATTACACTTTTGAGGCGTATTTGATAATCTACAATCTTTTGTTTAAGATTTACAAAGTTAATCTCTTGATTTACTTGGCTAATTTTATCGAGCGTAAAAATGGCTAAGCGGAAGCTTGCGCTTTTAAATACCTACCTTCAATACTATACCTTAACCTTAGTTCGAACCCCAGTCGATCCCAAACCAATTAAAGAAAAAAAAAACCATTTCTCAAGGAATTTGCCCTTGATCTCACATTGTTAAAGAAAAACATAGCGGGGAAATTGGTATGTCCAAGAACCATAACGTTGGAGAATAAAATCCAATACTGCATTGGATTAAGTCATAGTCAACCTAATGAAAGATAGGCCCGACACTTAGCAGTGGAAACGAAATGCATCGTCATCACCAGATTATTATAAATTATCATTATTTATAATTATTTTGTTCGCGTGTACGTGACGGAACTCCTTCTAAACGGCTGGACCGATTTCAATTAATTTTGTGTGTGTCAGATAGATATAAGAATGATTTTCGATGCGATATATAATGTTTTTTTTTTTATTTAATTAATAAGTCAGCTAGTTAAGATATAAAAAATTGGTGCGGAAACCTTTTCTACCATGTTTTCTTTACCAGAACTCCATAACTCACCTGAAGCCGTAGCTCAATAAAAGTCGAAGATAACGCTTGAGTCGACGCTTACTATCTCCCCTGGGGCACAATGAATGGACCTCGGATTTTAACAAAAATACTTTATACATCTACGTCTTTCTTTGAAATTGCTTTTTTCAAACATTTTTGAGGACTTCTTTCAACGCAATGTATATATTTCAGCTTTGAAGACGGACAAGGATTTTATATGTATATAGTCGTACAAACTTCTGTATGACTGCAATCTTGATCTAGATAGACAATTATTTCAGCTTCATTCGGAAGCCTTCTTCAGGTTGAGTGTGGAGTGTTCGCCGTCGCGTCCCAGCCTTAGCCCTGTAAAACTACGAACTTACAAAAAATAATTTATAACATGATAATTTTCTAGAATTACAATAAGGACGTCATTTCAAGAGGCTATGTTTTAGAATACATACTCGCACTGACATACAACTGTTTATATACTTGAACATTTATGTAAATAATAAAACGGTTACCAAAGATAAAATCTGTAAGTAAAATTGATATGTAAAGCTTAAAAATATGTATACTACGGGCACGGTATTTTTTATAACCTTGAACCCTACGAACAAATTAATAACTTGTTCGTTGCTTGAACCAGATCTATCAAATCAATGAAACCAATCCAGATCAGTTGACTTTCTCTGCGGACCCACCATACCTGCTTGTACCTTTTTTAAATCAGTCTATGTTTTAGAGCATGCTCTCGAGTAAGTGGTTTATCTTCATCTTGTAATATTTCATGAAGTTCTACATATACTATTTTTTCTTTCTGTAGTTGTAATTAGTCGTACTAAGTTATTATTATTATAGCTAGAGCTTCATCGGCCAATTGCACGCATTATTACTTATTTTTCATCAGACCCCGCTGGTGAGCTGTGCATTGAAGGAACATTTGAGTCAAGCGCCATCAACTAGTTTTATCACTGACTAATAATTTTATGATATTACTATATGGCCAGTTATTGTTTAATCGTAAATATTTCTTGATTGTGACTATCGACGATTGGCCAAATCATTAAAGTTACATGGCTTAATGTCACACAGCGTCTTCACGATCTATATCGTACGATACGATATTTTTTGGTAGACTATTCGGTTCGGTTCGCGGTTTCACCCGCGTGGTGATGGAAAATTGTGATAATGATGATAGAAAGTATTTTATTATTTTTTGTAAATTTTTCAATACTTTTGTATTATTCTGTTATTCGGGATAGAGACAAATTCAACAAATTAAAACACAATAAATTATTGTATTTATGGTTTTACTATTTTGGCGAAAATGTATTTACACATAAAAGATAGATATATGCTTTCACGGGTTTTTTGTAGGACTATTTAAGATAAACATTTCCATTATACATTATATACGTGTAACTCCAACGGTTTTTGCGGCGCACGCCAGAATAGCTCGCAGATGGGAGATTTTTTTCCCACTTACTTGACACTTAAAGTTATATTTTGGATAATTCACACTGTATCTTTATAAATTAATAGCCTATGTGTTATTCTGTTGTGTAAGCTATATTATTGTAAAGTTTCATCAAAATCCATTCAGTAGTTTTTACGTGAAAGAGTAACAAACATACATCCATACATTCTTACAAACTATCGCGTTTATAATATTATAGTAGGATTATTTCTTCGTGCCTAAAGAAACATGAATTTATAGATCGTGAAGACGCTGTGACATTAAGCCATGTAATTTAGAAAATATGTTTATACATTGATTAAAATAAAGCACATGGTATAAGTGTTACATTTCGTAAAACTCCACCATTACATGATGTAGCCCATTCTGCGATTGGTCCAAAACATATATTTTAAAAGCCAGAAAAGAAACTACGCGCAAAAAGAAACAACTCTGAAAAATAAAAGCGAAACTTTGTGTTTCACAGACGGGTCTTAAACATCCCTAGCCCCCAACGCATCCGACATTTCCGCGGCTCATTTGCTATTCCAAAAGTTTCAGGGACTGAAGCCCGTGTCTAACCTAGGATTTATTCTAAGACCTAAAATTTTTATTCTACACACAACCCTTGTGGGATTCATGCTCAGTTTAAACGTTGTGTGTGTGCTGAAAATTTCATTTTATTTTACCGAAAGCTTTTCATGTGTTGAAGTTTCAGTCGGGCGGGATTTCTCGTTTCAAATGTTTTTTCAGGGAGTTGGTTTTGGAAGCAAGGTGGGAATGGAGGTATCAGTTTGTTAGTTGTACGACTAGGAGTGGTTTAGTGAAGTTGCTTTAGAAAGTTCTGGTGTTAATTGGATTTGAAGTGCATTGGTGCGGTTTGGAAGTTCTAGTTCTGATTCGAATTGATTTTCGTCAAACGCGTTGTTTGTTTTGTTTTATTTTTTATTTCGTATAGTTTGGAAATGCAGTTGACTCCAGATGGGTTTGGTAACCTAGTTATGAAGGAAATTTTGTGCATTTCATTTCTGCAAATGATCATCGATTGCTTACATAAGTATAGAAACTGTACCTACTGATGGGCCCGACTAACTTTCAGCCAAGGATCATGTATAAAAAATATTCTTTGGCATAAGTATGCGAGTCCCATCAAGGTTCACAGAATTCCGAATCTTAAGAGTTGAATACAGTGATCAAGCTAAAATTTTAAACTAACAAAAGCATCACACCTTTCATTGTTTCTCTCCTTTATCTTCAAAGCGCAGTTTTCTTCTATATCACTTTTCAACAAAGAATATCCTACCTTCCATAGAGAGGCACTCGGTTCTATAGCTATCGGCAAGGCAAAGATAACCCCTTTCATTAAGGGTGCTACAGGGTGCTACAGCCCTGCTATAAGTGCCTCTTGTGATATACTTTTGCTATACTTCATATTGCGGGCATTTTATGGACGTTACGGCGGAAGTGATTTTTATGAGACTTAGAATTTAATGGTGGAAGTTATCTATTGATATATTTTTAGATCAATGGTTGGCTTTATTGAACCACCGATAAGATATGGGAATAACTATATATTAGGTTACTGTTTATGCACTTAATTTTATATGTGCGGTGCAGTCAAGAATGTTAAGTATAGTCATATTAAATCGTCTCTATTATATCTGTGTATTTTTTTTCTGAGAAGACCACCTTTCGTTCTGGCTATTAGTCGAGGTAGGACTGCGTTCTCAATTCATTATGTGCTCTAAGGGATGTTGATATACAAAGCGAAGCGGGCGCGGGCCCGCGACTTTTCTCCCCGCGCTACCGTTTTGTATACTGTCATAAGGAAATAAAACCTATCTGCATTTTTGTCGAAATTGAGTTATATATCATCATCGGAATCAAGAAAATTTTACGAGTCTTTTAGTATTCGCGCGCTTTGTACACTCGCTCGGTCGCTTTGTATATAATGTCCCTAAAAATAAAAATCTAGTAATAGTTATTAAATATTTGGTGTTTAAATTAGTTCGTAAAGAAAAGATATTCAATTGTTATTATTTTATTTCAGAGATCATGATGATCGATTCGATATTTAAGAGTGAATCTTTATAAGAACTGCAAAGGAATGGAACTCCTTACCTGAGTCTGTGTTTCTGTGTTATATGACAAATACAATATAGGAGTCTTTAAATGGCGAGTGAATAGGCATCTTCTAGGCAAACGTGCTCCATCATTGCTTATCATCAGGTGAAATAGTGGTGAAACGTTTGCCTATCGTGACTTTAAACTAAGATACTTTACTAAAAGCCACATGTGCCTGCAAGCGGATTAGGATGATGCTGCAATCAATGGTTCTGGTTCTAGATGGAAGGAATCTTATGATTTCAGAAGAAAGATCTATCGATAATCTTATCTTATAATTAACTAATAAAATTACACTTATATTTTTATAACAGCTAGATGCGACTAGATGTCTCTACTCAATGAATAAATTTATGAAACAATCCTTCATCATTGTCACTTTTAGATAAACCTGGAATATATAAGAATTACAACTAAGTTACTACCTTTTTTATCACTGATAGGCAAGCGTTTGACCCCTGTATATTTTATTTTACTTTCCATTATGAATAGTGGATAAAACCTCGGGACATATCTAATTATAACAGAATTGAATATATATTGCTTCTATGTTTTGTTGTTCTCTCATTTTGCTAAAGAATAATTAAAATCGATAAGAGCTTGAGTTACAATCTAATAACAATATAATATACATAAAGCAGAATATACTCAAAGCTGAATAAAGTGATGAAAGGGAGTAAAACTTACGTATGTTCTGGCTGGTTATGGTGTGAGAATGCGTTTATGTGAGGTTTATGACCGTTGTTAAAGATAGCGGATTTAATGGTGGAAGAACTCCTTACTTGACTTTTGACCTGAAATTTTAAAATATTATAAGCTGGTAGTAGATGTTTACTGGACCCTAAAGGACTTTTGCAAAAATACCTCTCTAGTGTATAGTATATGTTTTGGTTGATAGCATGAAATAACATGAAACTAAGAAGAAGAAAATATGTAGCGAAGCCTCATTATATATATCCTCTGTTTAAAAGGCGATAGCTTTTGAACATCAGTATTATATGTTGGTAACTGACGATGCAGTTAAAAATATAAGGAATATTAAGAAGTAATCATTTCTTGCCATCTGGTGAGATCTTAGTCAAATGCTTGCCTTGCTAAAAAACTCAATAAATAAGCCTTTTTTTCACTGTAACTGAACCCATATCTCTTCCCCATACAATGCGGTTGCGTGATTTGTGTACCTATCGTAGTTCTTATTATTTACGTCTTTTTTGTTTACGAGTTTAATAATGATATCAAACCTACTCTAGGGTCCCAGTGACGCTTTTACTTACCATCAGGTCAGATAGTGGGCAAATATTTGCCTATCCCGAATTAAAAAGAAAGTTATTTTGTTTACTCGATGTTAATTTGTTATCCTGATTTTTATTTGTTTGCCCGATTTTCGTTTGTTTTCCGATTGTTAAACACGTATGGCATAGAAAAAACACTTTATTGCTTGCCTAGACTTACTATTCAAAATTGCTTGTGATCCATCTGTCGGGACCACGGGCAACAAACCGAATCTACAAGTAAATGAGGCTTAATTGGAACGTTCTGATATTGACTTCGTTCAGCCTACATAATATTAACATTACCTGCTGCCAATAAGCTTTACGCGGCCGCAGAACACTCTCCATGCGATCCGAGTGGCAGATTTAATTCAATCGTAACGCAATTACTGCAGACTGTAACTGAACTGCATTGAACTGCAATTTCAATACGAAACTGCAGCTAAAATTGCAATTCTGTGCGAAACTGTAGCCGTAAAGGCATGATTACATACGTGGGTTAAGTTTTATGCGGAATGTAATGACGATGCTTGTAATTAAACTGCACTTGTAGCAAAATAATGATGTTGGTAAACTACTTTAACAAATTAAAAACTGATTATACAACGGCAAAAAGGCAACTTAAGTAGACAATTTAGAAAATATATGGTAGCTGGGTTGCTTCACAGCTACTTACCAAGGATTTTGTAACCGTAGGCTTGTTTCCTATCTCGGTGCTACTTACCAATTTAATGACATTTGTCTATATGTTTACTACCCTATACATTGAAGTCCTTGCTTTTGAATAATTGATTTTATAGCTTAAATACATATTTTAAATTTAAATAAATGACTATGATATGATGTTATGATAACTTGACCTAAAGTAAAAGATAACTTAAATATATATTGTAATAGTTGGATAAAATTGATACGTTTCTATTTTAATTAATGATTTATAATAATTTCTAGTCAAATGGCATTGTAAACTTTGTTATATTTAAAATTAAATAGTAGAAACATGTTATGACGTTGCACACCCATGTATAAAGGGTAGATTGTATGGGAATTATTATTAATTTAACAGCTTGTATACAACCTACATTTTATGCAATAAATAAATATGATTACCATGACGAATGATAATAGATAAGTTTCAGTAAGAATGAAACAAATTCAAATGAAATTCATTTTCAGTAGGCAGGTAAATTTGGATGAATTAAAATGCAAAGATAGAGATTTACATTAAGCTAGTGTTTGACTACAGATTTGCGTGCCTAAGAGTGCTTGTGATCCATCTGACGGGACCTCGTTTTCCTAGCTGAGACTAGCACAGGTTCGAAGAGAATGGCAAAATTATGTGTAAATTCCCAGCAGCAGGATCAGAAGAGATGTGGATTATACTTAATAAAGCTTTCGCTGTCCTAACAAAACAACGTCAACATTTCAATTTATAATATGTTTTGCTAACTCATATGAGAATTCGTTTAAAGTATATACTTGGAACTCAGAATAAAAGTTTGCATAAGTGCCATTAACATGGTCGATAAAATAAAAATGATTTCTTACGACACTAAAAAATCATATTCGTTGCGTAAGTTACAATGAAGCTGAAGACAGGAGAACAGTAGGATAAAACCCTGTAGTTGATTTTATCTTAATCTCTCCTCTTCTTACTCTTAATTTAATTTCAACGCTTACATGCCACAAGTTGACTCACTAAGTCCTTAGTGTCTCTACAAATAGACTATACATATCCACGGACTTCCAAAAATCACGTACCTTTCTCCACACAATCACGTGCGTGTGTCGGAAGCGTAATATTGAACGGGCAATATTACCTTTACTAGGCAATATTACCCAGTATTACCCGGTCGGGTAAAATTGCCCCATCGGGTAATATTGGCGCGGTCGGCGCGATTAGTCCAATCGACGATAATTACTGGCCACTTGCAATTTGTAATGTAGGACAATTTCGTATTATTATGCTTTAAGTTTATAAAAGATTGTCGGGTTTAATTTTAAGAGGTTGTTTTGGCTGCTGTTATAGTCAGTGCGTCTTAAAAGCAACTAACATAGGTTAGCTACTTTGGCAGAGCACCAATCATCGTATAGTAAATAAATAAAACGAATCGTTTGCGCCGAAATGAAATCTCGTGCCTACGTATTGCCTAATAGAAAAAACTTTTGACATCACATACACAATCACATCCAGAACCAGAAAAACGAATTTCTTTTGGCGAGAAAACTTGCGTTCCCTTCGCAAGAAGGCAAATGCGCACCTAACTGAGTTCATGATATGTTTAGTCCTAAGATGTACTAGTAATCACATATAATTAGCTTATCGGTATTCAATCGCTTACATTCTGGAGAATGTGCACAGGAATTACATGAGTAAATTCACCATGCCCTTTTTGCCATCTAACAACAAGACAAACAATCAAACGTCTTTAATTTATGGTTGACATACCTCCAGTTCGCTCGACATGCCTAGGTTCATCATCCGTACAGCGAAGGAGTGGAACTCATTGCCTGCGTCTTTGTTCCCCGAACAGTATATCTGGGAGTCTTCAAGTCTTGAGTGAATAGGTATCTTCTAGGCAAGCATGTCCCATATTTGGCCGCATTACCACTTTTCATCAGGTGAGATAGTGGTCAAATGGTTGCCTGTATAAAAAAAAATTGTTTATCTGATAAAAACCAGAACAACTGGTTGGTGACCTTCTTCTTGTTATACATGATTGATTTATCTATATCGACACATTTTTTTTTCTAAAGCCACAAAAGAGACTAGTTGCCATTAAAAAAATACTCAATTTTGAACGTTTTTATTTTAAGTCTATTGTTTTTTCTCAAATAACAATTGCGAGATTCAAAAATTTATTAACGCATACCAAATTTTATTTTTGTACTAAATAAATTGTCGCAAGACTTAGGTAGATAACATCAAACTGCAAAAAGACATTAGTAGAGACAAAGCTCGCAAAGTTAGTACAGCTATTTGCTACTATCATATTTCAAATCACAGGAATATACAAAGCACGCGTTGTCCACATTTTTACCAATGTGATTTTCCGTCCCACTGGGTCCAATGCGAACTACTGAAATTCAGGTTTGAAATAAAGAGCCTGCACTGAAATTCAGGGCTCGTAGAAAGTGTTACGGTCACCGCTGGAGACAATAGGGGCCATTTTTCAAATGTATTGCGAAATTTTAGGTGCGAGGTATTTGAAATTGCACTTTGGTTTATAAGATTGCAATGTGTTACAATTTCAGTAGAGCATGGAGATCTTTTGAATTTGAAATTATATTCTTTTAGTTTCTGTTGTATAATATATTGGTATTTGAAGTCATTTAACGTTACAACTTGCGTTCAGCTAACGGAAATATTCACTCATTTTAATTTACCTTTTATTCAATTTAAATTGTTTCATTGGGTTCACATCTATTTTTATTACTTGATGGTTAGAAATCACTCTTCTTCTTCGCTTATTCAATAAAAAATATGTATTGGAGGAGAAATATATTTCTATTGAAGTAGTCTGGGGAATCCGAATTCTAAAATCCTATTTTTTAAACCCTAAGAATATTTGCAATTTTAATACATTTAAAAATCTAAATGTTTCGTATATTTGGTTATACTTTCATCGTGAATTCTGAGTTGATTTGCGTTTTTTTTAATTTAGATAAATATAGATAAATACAATAAATAATCATCATCATCAGCCTATGGAACTCCACTGCTGGACATAGGCCTCTCCAATTGCACGCCACTGAGCACGATCCTCTGCTTCTCTCATCCAGCTCCTACCAGCCACCTTACGAAGATCGTCGCTCCACCGAGCCTGAGGGCGTCCTGTGCTACGTTTGCCAATTCGCGGTCTCCACTCAAGAACACGTTTACCCCAACGGTTATCGGTTACATTAGTACCCGGATTGGACTTTAGAAAAAGTATTTATTTTTGGCTGAAAATTATAGCAGTACATTGGTTCTAGAATTTGTACTAGTAATTTCCACGTCAAATAAAAAAACCCTCGTCAGCTAAAACTGCGCAAACGTTTGATTGAACCCGCTCATGTTTTCGAAAATTTAAACTAACACGACCGCTTGAATGCACTTTAATCCAGGTTCCGGGTTACCGAAAACCGGATAATCGTACACAGCTACGGATAAATGTGCCGCTACGAGGATTACGGCCGTGACATGGCCGATGCAGACGTCCGCTAAACATAATAGAGCTTGTATTTTTACTAAAGGATTTTATTCATTTTATTTATTTTTTGTCATACGCCTGTGCTTCTACACTAAACCGAGTCATATAGATAGTTGCTCTTCTCGATCAAATACGAGTAAGTGCGAGTAACTTTGATAATAATATGCGAGAAATGACCAATACACTGAGAAAAATGTCTTGCTGTAACTGCTAAGTATAATTCTAAATCGACCAAATGTTTCATTCTGCGCATCACCAATACTCACAGAAAAAAAAAACAACGTGTTGCACTCCGGGAGAGCCTGCAGAAGTGAAAACCTGAAAATTTTTCACCGCGCGGTAGAAAGAGAGGGGGATATTACTTCCTCTTCTTCGTCTTAAGAATTTTCCGTCTTACAAATTTTCGATCAGGTAACGTGTCCTGACGCGAGTTTAACATTTTTTACCCATCCCAAAAAAGTGCACAACGCCGCTAAAGAAGTTTTCACTTCAATTACTTGTAACACAATACACGCACAGTCTTGTTGATCTACTGTGGCACCTAGGGCTACATTTTTAGCAGTAGTTTAAAAAATATTAGCGCTTTCAGACTCGCACATAGTTTGATGATTTGTGTCGTGGGTATTCGAAAAATTAACAATCACACCCAGAACTAGAAACACGAATTTCCCTTGGTGAGGAAATATGTGATTCCATCGCAAATCGAACCCGATATCCGCTATTTAGATGTCGAACGCACACCCAACTAAGCCAACCAGCAATTTAAATATAATATTAATATAATCAAAAGTGTCATGTTTTACTTTTTTTTTATAGGTACCTCCTATATATGAATCATAAGTAAACATTTATTTTCCATACACTGGACTTCATTACGTCGAATGGTGTGTGCTACGGTGGTAAAAATGATCAACCAATCGAGGACCGCCTCCATAGCTAAACTAGACTTTTATAAACGACTTTTTCAAAATATCTTGGGCCTATCATTAAGCCTTTACACGTCTTTTCGTGTGTTAACAATAATGTTACCGCAGCCATCTATCCTTATTTTGTCTATTGAGGTGATAAATTTAAACCCAGACGTTTAGTGATCATTTGGACCCTTAATGCCTAGATAAAGGCTGTTTGGGCTATCGAGTGACAGATAACCGATACTTCGGTTAGTTGATCGTTGGGTAAAGATGGTTCGGTGATCGTAAAGATCTTCTGAGTCAGACGATTAAGTTTAAATTTATAGAATTTTGGTTGTTTAGTTTCATCGTTCATTTATAGAACAACAAAAGAATGGAACGCTTTGCCGTCATCTGTATTTCCCAAAAGTTACAATTTGGGTGTGTTTAAAAAAAAGTGAATAGGTATTTTTAGTAAATATCTAGCTCGTTCCACCTTAGACCACATCTTCACTTTCAAAACTGTCAAAAGTATGCTGAGTCAGCTACAAAAAAAATCTTGACATCCGTACAACGCAGGAGTGGAACTCTTTGCCCTCGTCTTTGTTCCCCCAATGGTAAAATCTAGGATTTTTCAAGTCAAGATCAAATAGGTTATCTTTTTCTTCAGATAACCTTATCTGAAGAAGAAGATAACCTATTTGATCTTGACTTGAAAACTCCCAGATTTTACCATTGGGGGAACAAAGACGAGGGCAAAGAGTTCCACTCCTGCGTTGTGTGATCTGAATGTAGCAACATTGAGGGAAAATGCTTACCTAACAAGCATAAAAAAAATTGCTAACCAAACGGGTATCGAACGCTGAGAAGACACAATTTTTTTTCCACGAATAAAAATTTGTGGTTCTGGGTGTGATTGAGTGTGTGATGTGAATGTTTCCTGCACACATTATACAAGTATTCGAACTAAAAGTGGGACTGTCAAAATAAAACTTTATAGAAATCAGTAGCGTGTAGATATTCTGTATGTTGATACATAAAGCCAGATATGCCTAAATTATACAGCTTCAAGTTATTTTACTACGTTTGGTATTTCACCGCGAAAGCGCAAATTTTAATACGCGCGATAAAGTATCAACGTGATATAAAATTGTACCGTAAAACGTTGACGGTACTGAAATACGATACAAATATACGTGACATTCTTTTTTTCACTATCATAAACAAAACGGGAGCAGTTAAATTGTTGTTTTTAATTTCCTATGCTGAAAGTTCGATGCTATCATTCTGATAAAGTTAAAACAAATATATTTCCTGTAAAACAAATATACATTTATTTTCCTTCTATATTATCTAACGTGAAGTAACTAATGATCTAACTGCCTACAAAACATTACGCACAAGTGTACTAGTCGTTCGCGCCGAACTGAGATCTCGCGCCTACATTTTGCCTTATAGAGAAAATCTTTTGTGGTTACTTGCTTATTACTTTTTTTGTATACATATAATTGTTTGATTTCTGTTTTTTTTTTCAAGTACAGGATATAACGGATATTACACGTAAGTTTTAGCGTTCAGTGCGAAGCCGTTTTTGAGATGGACCCCGTGACAAAATAGGTCTAAAACAGTGACTTTGGTGACCTACCAAATCGTTATTTTCCAACATAGATTTTTTTTTTAACCGGTTTCGTACTCTACTTGTCTAGTCCTTTTCAATGATACTGGGGTAGATAAAAAATAAATATATTATACTTCCCACTTACTTGTATGGGAGCCCCCTTGATATTGAATTTTATTTTCATTTATTTAATTTTTAATGTCATTTCTGGCTTTGGGCCGTAGATTTACATATTCTATGAGAATTTGGAGTCATTCGCTTATATGTTATAGACGATAGATGCCTCTGGATGGATAGACGGACGGACGGACAAAGTGCTTACCCAAGTCAACTAAGAGATCTCGCTTTGCTTGACCAAATATGACTTGGATACATAAATATATATGAGGAAAAACAATTACAAATTATAGTTATTTTTACTCCATCACATAATATAACACAAGGAGTAACCTATAAGCTCGGTCCTTTGTAGGTAGGTAACTTAGGTCTTTGCTGTATAGATATAGTTTTAAGAAATGTAAGAAATTGTCCAATAAGTATTGGTTGTTATTGAAAATAGATGAAAAAAAAATGTCATCCGTAAGGCAAAAAACGAAACTCATTGCCAGTGTTTTTGTTTCCTGCATGGTATAATCTGGGAGACTTCTAACCCAGAGTGAATAAGTGACTTCTAGGCAAGGATGTTACATTTTCGGCCGCATTTTTTTTTCCTTCAGGTCAGACTTAAACCAAACAACATGTTTGAATTTCTAGTATTCCTCAGTATCAAAATCTAATTTTGTACGATGAATATTGTTGTCCGAGCTGACAAAGTATATTCTCGGACAAAAAGACGTCTCAAAACAAGACTCGCTTCAATTGCAGAGTTCATCTCCTCGACTCCTCTGCACGATACATAGGCTGAAGTGGGTCTACCATACTTTGTGATTTCACCGGGTATTTTGATTTATTATTTATTGCGCTATATTTAGTACAAATAAAATTAAATACTCATTTATTGATGAAACTTGGTTTACAATTAATAACGAATAATTAAAGGCCTATGTAGAGTAGTTATAGCTAAACAACACTGCCTATAAAACGAACTAGAACTCACCTATCTACGTACTTACACATGTAAATGCATTACTCTGCGATCTCTTTCACTCTCTCACACATGACGATCTTCTCATCTCGCTCATCCACTTTGTATTGACAACAGTCGCAAGTTAAACAAAAAACAAACAGTTTTTGATTAGTATAAAAATACAATACTTATGAGTGAAATAAAATATTTTTCTTTTCTCTCAGTGTCTGTGTAGCTAGTGCAGTGCTAAAGAAATAGCGGGTAAACGCTAGCCTATCAGAGAAAAAATCTTACCTTTGATTTTGTCTGAAATTGTTTTAGATTTAATTTGTGTCTCAGTTTCACATAAATGATGGTTTCAATACAATGTAGACAGGCAATCCCACAGCCGCCAGTCAAAGGCTCAATCTCCAACGCGAGATGCTCGTCTAATGCAGCTCTGGATATTGGAGGTTTCTATTGTTTCAACGTTCTAGATTGTTGCAATTTCATGACACTATATAGAAACAACTATCAAAAAACACAAACTTTGTAAGGATACCTTCTAGGCAAGCTTGCTCCATCGTCGACCAGATCGTCGCTTACCATCAGGTGAGATGGTGGTCAAAAGTTTGCTTGATTTTGTTTATATAGCATTAGCCATGCCAGAACTATATTGATAAATTTAGAAAGGAAAAATTATCGCTTGAGGCGAGGTTTGAACCCGCGGCTATAGGGTGTCCTATTGCTCTAACCGCTGAGCTACTCAAGCCCTGCCTGAAGCGACGAAATTAACCTTTCTTTATTAAACCCCGCCTCAAACGATAATTTTTCATTCACTTTTTATATAATCATTGACACTTCGTGTTAATTTTTCTGTCCTAATTGAATGATAACACGCAGCATGTAGTTTTATTAACTTATCTATCTTTATATACCTATAAAAGAAAGTCATGTTAGTTACACTATTGATAACTCAAGAACAGCTGAACCGATTTGGCTGAAAATTGGTGACGAGGTAGCTTAGAACCAGGAGACGGACATAAGATACTTTTAGGAATGTACATTTTTTTGGGGGTTTTGATGATTTTTGAAACCTAACGCGGGTGAAGCCGCGGGGAACCACTAGTTCTTTACAAAGTATTTCATAAACTTTTTCCGTAAAGATTCACGAACATTTGATAGCTATATTGTATGAGTAAATTATTAGTAGGTACAAATAATATTGTCGTACCTATGGAAAACTTAAAAACTATTTGTAGATACACCATGACTTTGAGTGCTTGTTTTTTAGTTTTTTTCAGAAAGAGTACATTATTTAAGTTTTAGTTATGCTAAAATGGCATAAACTATTAAAAAAAAAAAAAAAACCTTTTTTTCCTCAACAAAGTTGATGGTAAGCGACAATGCGTTCGATGATGATGTACATTTGCCTAGAAGATTAAATACTTTAAGACTCTTATACTGTATTTATCAGGAAACACATACTCAGATTAGCAGAACCTGCTTCACATGAATTGAGATCAGTCAAATAATTAATTTGCTTCAGGAAACTAGATATACATATAGGTATAAAAACAATAGGTATAGAAATCTTTACTACAAAATAATTAGATACATATTCTGGTTCAGTAGTCGAAATAGAGCCATATTTCAACCTACCCGAAGCGTGAGTAGCTCACCAGGAAGCGGATGTACGAACGTGGTTTGCGGCCTAACTGCACTCTAGACGTCTCTGAGATTAAGGAGTGATGGAATGAGTCCTGTCTTCGTATGTGAGAGGTAGTTAATGTGTCTAGTGAGATATGTGGTTCACAACCACCAGGTAGGAACGAATCCTAGAGAAACAAGAAGTATAGTTATAATAGATCTCTACCGCAGAATTCCGCTTTAATCAAGATAAAAAGTACAATGTTTTTAACAGATATATGGTATACTAGCTTTTGCCAGCGGCTTCGCTCGCGTTAAGAAGTATTATTATTAATTAGGTATAGATCCCCTATTTTATCCCCTTGGGGGTAGAATTAATCAAAATCCTTTCTTAGCGGATGCCTACGTCATAACATCTACCTGTATGCCAAATTTCAGCCCAATCCGTCCAGTGGTTTGGGCTGTGCGTTGATAGATCACTATGTCAGTCAGTCAGTCAGTCACCTTTGAGTTATATATATAGATAGATGGTAGACATTCCACAAATGCGCACGAAGCGTTTTGTTTCTACATTCATAGTGCGAACTGCAAAGGAATGGAACTCCTTGCCTTAGTCGGTGTTTCCTGTTCAGTACAATATGGGGGTCTTCAAGAGGCGAGTTAAGAGGTATCTTCTAGGCAAGCTTGCTCCATCGTCGACCACATCGTCGCTTACCATCAGGTGAGATTGTGGTCAAAGGTTTGCCTATCTAGAAAAAAAAAAGAAATCCTTTGCGACGCAAAGGAAGGTTATGTATTTTTCAGCCTATGTATGTATACATTTTCTGTTCCTTGTGGCGTTCTAAAGACAAAACGACGACGTATTATGAAAGTACCTGGATGACCGAGCTTTGCTCGGTTGATAACATGGATAAAACGACGTTTTCTAAAAGTGACACCTAGCTAGATCAATTTACCAGCCCCGAAACCCCTTCCATATTAAATTTCATGAAAATCGTTGGTGCCGTTTCCGAGATTCAGATTATATTTATATACATATATACAAGAATTGCTCGTAGGTGCTGGTAGATGTAACATAAATTAAAATCTCAGTAAATCTCTATAGAGGTTTAATGTTTGTATCGATCATGAAACTAATTAATTCAATGTAGTTATTCAACTGCTAGTTAGCTTATATGGTTGCGCGTTCGCCTTCTATCGGGTTCGATTCTCGGCGGGAACACAAGAAATCTTAGTGCGGGGCTGTGAGTGTGAAAGCTTTATGTCTAATATAACTCAACAGAATTCTAGAAGTGCAGTTCCTTTTTAGCTCGATTTGCATTACCACCGGGTACCGCGTGAATCTTTCTGACCATTTTTACGTTCACAACAATTGAAAATAACGACCAAATGATATAACAAAGGCCACGCATTTGTGTTTGTTTGCAACATATCAAAAAGCCAATATTCATCGTCATTTGCACAAATTTAGCGCGTTTCACATCGAATATATCATCGAATCGGTTTTCCCGCCACAATTAAGAGAACCGTGGATTCGCACACAGTAGATATTTATCGTAAATAATCACGTTTTGGATGAGTTATTGCACAATTTGGCGCGTGATCTAGTTGAGATTCAATTTGCTGGTTCAGATAGAGAGATCGTTGAAGCTTGTTTATGGGGATAGTGAGTATTTATAGTACATCATTAAATATATCTGCCATAAGTTTTGCCTCCTACGCAGCGGATACCGTGTTCGATTTTTGGTGGAAGCACAATCTAGATTTATTTATGATGTAAATAAATAAACATAAACGCTTTTACACTCACAGCCCTACACTAAGTCCGACAACTTTTATCGTGGGTGCCGGAAACATTCACATAACACACAATCACAACCAGAACCAGAAATACAAAGTTCTATCTATCCTATGTTATATATAAGATTTCTTTGTAAGTGTTATTTTTTAGTGTGCAAATAAAGAATTTATCTATCTATCTATCTATAAATTTTCTTTGGGGAGAAAACTTGTTTCCCCGCCGGGAATCAAACCCGATACCCCTGCTTAGGCAAATGCCAACTAACTAAGCCAACGAGCAGTTCCGTTCAGTAATATTCTTTGAAAGGCATAATATTTAATTAATAAGTCAAGTCTGGAATGAATAAGTATAATTATTATAATATATTATAAGTATGTAACATATTCGGCCGCATTATCGCATTCCGCCAGTGAAATAGTGGCGATCAAATGAAGGTATATCTGCATGCATCTTACGAAAAACGTCTACGAAAGTTTAAAAAAAAACTTGTGGCATGCTTTGCAGTAATTACTTGTATTTAAGTTTGAAAGGTTTTAATTCAGTATTACACTGTTTGTAGCATCAAATTCTTATATAATGTTCTTTTTTTCAGGTAAGTACTTTGCTGTGAAAATGTTTGAAAATCCTGCGTTCAGTAAGTACCTACTTCTAAAAAATGTGTGGCTAAATAACACAACACAAAATTGTACAAATACTTTGTGGCAGCAATAGACTAGCTTCACACATCTCCATGTTTAAATACCCCGTTCCAAAAACCTCATCAAGCAAAGCCGCTTTCACCCACTCGTCGATACAAATGTGAATTCCAAATTCAAATATTTCCTCCAATTCCAAACTAGTTCCATCTTCAAATCAATCAGAACAATGCATTCATGTGCAAATAAACGAACGCAGCGCGCGCAAACAGTCAAAATGGCGTCTTGTGTACATTTCTATTTTCCCGTGGAAGCTTCGAGAAGCTTCAGGATAAATCGGCAATCTTAGATGAGAGCCGAGCAAGCGATTCGGCAATAAATTCGGAATCAATCTAGACTAGAGCGAGGCTCTCTGTTCAGGTTACTGAAGGACACACTGCCAGATTTTACGATAGTTTTGTGCTCAGGATTTGAAAATGGTTTGTTGCTAAAGTGGTGTCGAAACTGACCTTGCTTTTTATGAGCGATATAAGGGTGTGAGTGGAAGAGAAAATACGTTATTTACAGCAAGTTTATCTTTGGATTTTTAGCTGGCAAACGCCTATGCTATCCCTCGACGGCATTCGTGGTTAGGTGCCGGGCAACATCGCCCTCAATAGAGCCTTAGGCAATGCACAATACACCCCCAGCGGGACGTTAGTGCAGGGCTTATCGCCCCAGTTAGAATTAGAATTGAAATTAGAGCCTTAGGCCTACTTGTACATTTTGAGTTTTGTACATTTTGAGGGTTGAGCTCATCTTGCGGTTTACTCATTTGGCGGTTTGCACGTTCTCCGTATTGTTCATTTTGAGAAGCGTGTTCATTTTGCGTATTGTACATTATGCTCCGAAGCGGTTTTTTTATACATAAACAATCGTGCAAAAAATAAACATAAAGACAATGCGGATTATGTGAAACAGCCCGTAGGACTGATATATTTTTGACGGCTTCTTGTTGTGAAATGAAATGACCTTGTTAAATTAATTCGTTTTTATTTTATTTGTTATTATAATCCTAGGTATAAGCTATGTACATTCCAAATTTCATCCAAATTCAATTCAGCCGGTAAAGCGTGAAGAGGGAACAAACGTACTTACACACTTACACACAAACTTTCGAATACATAATATTATTAGTAAGATTTGCGAGCGATTTTTAGACAAAGCACCTGAAACAAGCGGATTTCCTACAAGTATTCAATTCAAGAAATCTACTCCTTCTGAATGGAAATGCATATTTTATATCTCGCAGTGCTTTGATAATAACAACAAAATAAATGACACGGTTTTATTTGGTGTTCTACTAGATATAATATGAATTGCTAGTTTCTAACAAATAGATAAGAAATTCTTTGTACATTCATTTCTGTCTTACGATATGCGAAACTTGTTTGCAGTCAACCGTGAGATCCACTGGAGCGTATATTTCGTCGTGATATCGATACGTATATATGAATTATTTTCTAGTAGATGGTTTTTACATCTATTTTTATCGTTGTATTTGGATAGAGATCGCTTAAAACTACGCAAAAATATAACATTTATTATAAAAACGCTTTCACTCTTACAGCCCCACACTAAGTTCAATGACATGTGTCGTCGGTGCTGGAAACATTTACATTGTCATGTGAATGCACACAATCACACCCAAACTCAGAAACACATATTTGCCTTAGGGATAAAAATTTGGATTTCCACTGGGAATACGCATGCTTAAAAGAGGGATCTAACTAAGCCAACTGCCAGTTCAAATATAGACGAATGAATTTAAAAAAGTATATTTTATCGGTATTTAAATCTTTCATGTTTTAACATTAACAATTATAACGTTGCTATGCCCAAAAATGTAGCGTTGGAACTTATAATAGGCCACACCGTTCCGTGACATTTTCTCCTCTGTCATGAAGTATCACATAAAATCCGTCCTTGAGACGTCATCAACATCAAAGCGAGCCTCGAAATAAAAGCAAACTTTGTAATTATTTCAGCGGCTGTAGAAAAACAATTTAATTCATTACAAGCTCTCGATCGGGTAAGATAGCGCTGTCTCACCCATTCTTGTTTTTTGGCGCGAGTCCAATCCAAGAAAACAATTAAGTCTTTCAGAGAGGCTCGTGCTGTTTTTCGCGGCGACATTTTATATATTTTTTAAAAAGTGATTGTATAAAATTTACATTGTTTTAGAAAGCGATATTGCTTTTAATAACAGGGGCTTCTTTAAATTGCTTTCAAATTAATAAACCTGAGACAGGCTTATGTAAAATTATGTTTAAAACAATCGAGAGTAGGTATTGTTAAGATCTTAAAACTGACGACTTATTTGACATTGAGTATATTTGAGAAATATGTTTCGGGGAAATTCGTAGTCGTAATCGTATTTAAGTTCAAAGAAAGCACATTGAGATATAGAGCAAGTTGTTTTCGGCTTATTTCTGCGCTGATGTGTTGTGGAATAAATATGAAATTTATCGTTATCGTGGTATTTTTTCTCAGTTGAAATCGCAAAAGAATAGAATATGAGTTTTGCACGATGTATACATTATTTTTAATAAAACGTTTTGCTTCTTCACTTTTCATCTGCGCCTTTAAAAAATAAACTACTATTAACTCTAACCCCGAGAATTCTCTTACCTTTTTACAGAGAATGGTTCGATTTTGACTCATAGGTCGGATGTGAAAGGAAGGACTTCATGCAGTGGAGAATGCAGCGTTTTCCCTTAAGTATAGCTCGTTAGTAGGCTAGGTTGTCGCAAGCCTTATGTACTCCTTATTTAAACAGTACAGCCAATGCAGAGATTTCTTACTTTGATGAATTTAGAAGAGAAACGGTTGGATTTTGCTAATTTGATCCAAATAAAATATGGCTAGGCTAAGTGGATAGAAAAATCTTTGAAACAAAAAAACCTGTCTAGCAAAAATGCAATATTTAGTGAAAAAGAGAGCTTAGCAAGCGCGCTAGGCCTAGAGAACTAGATTCAAAACATAGATACCGTAACATCGTTTGGAACTTGGTGGCAGATTTTCTATATAAAAGTGGTGAACTACGATTTCAGTCCTGTAAGATTTATATCATGGGAGCATGGAGCACCAGGGGAGTATTACAAAACAGCAATTTAAATAGTCTTTTGTAGTAAATTTTAAACTTTATTGTAAGTGAGCAACTCACAAACGCATACTCTCTTTTTAAGATAAGAAATTGACTTAGTTGCCCGTTAGCTTAGATAGGGTGCCCGTTCGCCTTCTAAGCAGGGGTATCGTGTTCGATTTCCGGTGGAAACACAAGTTTTCTCCCCAAGAGAAATGGGAGTGATGTGAATGTTTCAGGCACCCACGATTGTCATTGAACTTAGTGTGAGTGTATGAGTGTGAAAGAATTCATTTAATAAATTAAAAACCTGAATAAAATAAGAGAGGTTAGGTGATAAATTTATTTACGAGTATTTTGTTATCCTCATGTTGTATTAGTACTTGGGCATCACTTCTCTTGATTTAAGGACTAAAAATCACATAGTCCAGAATTATTTCACATAACCAACCGATAAAATAAATAACGAACAGTATCTCATCACCCCCCGGGGCGGAGACATTGCTCTGCACTTTGCCTTTAGAAGATATTTCTACCCCATCTACTCCTTTCAACCCCTATAATGAATCACACCACGTTATTTAACCCTTCAATGTATGAGCATTGTGCTATTGTTTCCGATGTCTTTCAAAATGTCTGTAATTTTATTCGCAGCGCTTTTCCTTGTGACGTAAATGCTGAAGTCATATTTCGGTTGTCATCAAATGCTGGAGTTAATTATACGTTCATTTTATTCTATGAAAATTTATATATAATACCATTGCTGAAGTGTTTTGATCAGTCGCTATGTTGTCAGTCACTATGGGGCGTAGACTTGTTTCTGCTGACATTTTATTTCTACAAATAATAACGATATTAATTAATAGAGTTTTTTTTTTATGAAACAACATTATTTAATTTGTCGAGTTTGAGTCGATACTGAGTGATGGACCAACCAACGTCTTAAGAAAGTCGGTGGAGTATGTTGGTAGGCAATGCTTAGACCTCGTGGTGTCAGGCGCTAGACCCAAGGGCCGGCCCAAACCACGATGACTTGACGTTGTGAAAGATGACATGAGAGCCAATAGAGAGGTCTAAATACCGAGGATGCTAACAACCGTGCGAAGTGGAGGAAACTTAGTCGGAAAGCGGACCCTGGCACAAGCCGGGACAAACGCTAAGCAGAAGAAGAAGAGAGTGATGGACCAACCTTTTACCATCTAGACAGTTTGGATACCTTATTCTCACAACCAATGGTGTTATCATGGATTATGAGGACGCCAGAAGAGAACATCTCGGAAGCAATATATTAGGCTTCTTTTTTTAAGTTAACGCATTAATATGAAAAAATAATTCTGAGAGATAAATTGTTCGCCCAGCCGGCTGGGTGCGTGCAATCTACATGCTCTATCCAAACTTTTTGTTTTTATTTTGGCATTCACTAACTTGCTTTCTGTTCACACTGGTATTATAAAAGCGAAAGTTAATAAGTGTGTTTGTATGTTTGTTACTTCTTTACGCTCAAACTGTTTAAAAAATTTTGATGAAAAAGTATCGATGATCGATTAACGCTACTTTTCTTTCCGGACTTCCCGCGGGTCCGGGACTTACGCGGGGCATAGCTAGAATTCTATAATATAATCAGTGATAAGTGTGAAAACTTGGTTAGTTAATATTTCAAAACTTCACATAACATTTTTTGAACTCTATTCTCCAGCACTACACCCTTATCATGACAACTCCCACTAACGTAGTTTAATCACTGACCTACTTGTACATCGCAAACGTCCTAAGTGTAGGACGTCCTTTAAACGCTTTTGATGGCCCATTAGAAGGTCGAGTCGTCGTAAGTGACACTTTGCACAAATTGCGTGAGGATGGCCTGGCATTATGGTCGCAAATAATCGATGTCTATGTTAATAGGGGTAGGATATGGAGGTTTTGACAAGAAAAATAAATTAATTTTTCTTTTTTAATTATGTAATTAATGATTAATTATGTAATTAATGACTAATTCGCAGATTTTTTTTTTAATTTGTGACATGCTAGTGTTTGACCACTATCACACCTGATGGTAAGTGACGATGTGATCGAAGCTGGTAAACACACTAGGGAACACCGTATTTGGCTTGGCGGCAGACTTTCAACTTGATGGTGGTAAGCTACTTTGGTAGCAAGCCAGGCGAGCAACTCACAAAAATGCTCTACCACTTCTCTAATGTCACCTGATTAGCACCACCCGGGGACCACGTGTAGGGAGTCAGACTTAAGAGGTATCCTCCTACGGACGTGGGTGACTCAGCCCCCAAAGTTTTACAAATTTACACCAGGCTCGAGAAGAATCTTTCGTGAAACACGGTGGCGATATTATTTCTCGGCGATATTATATCTCTTTTTATTAATAATTGTCATAAAATTAGCAAAATATATACCTTAAAATATGTTTTGTTTGTTAGGGGAAGATTAGCCAAAAGACACACTACTATCGAACGAGACATCCTTTTATTCTCCTAGAAAACACTACCAGCACTATTATTAATGTATTACATACAAAAATATAAACTTAAACAAACTAAGTGGATTAAGAATTCAACTGCACTCAAAATCTCTCCGGTTCAAGGAGAGCTACTTTATAGCAGATCAAAAATACTAAAAGGCTGCAACAGACAAAGAACTACACAACATACAAATACAAAGTAATTTTATAGAATACTAACAGAGTTATTGTTATTAGATTTAATGTTAACTCATCGTTTTCAGATAATGTCAGTGCGTGCCCTTCTCTCTAAAAAAACAACTAATGATAAACTACTTACAGAACACCTAAAACAATTATTACCATCTAATTATTATTTTTGTCTAGAAAAATATTTACATAACTTAATGTAAATGTTTTATATTTCATAAATCTATATCTATACTAATGATATTAGTTTGTTTGTATGTAAAAGGTAATATCTGAAACTACTCCGATACATATCCGATTCTGAAAATTCTTTCACTAATAGATAACTACTATATTCCTGATCGTTATAGGCTATGTTTTGTTAGGCCAAAAGTTAGTTATCAGTTCGAAATAATAATATTCGTATAACAAGTCGGAGAAAAATTTGCTAACTGGCCGCTTTATCTTCGTAAATAGTTAGACAAAGGTGAATACGATGTATGTCAAACATTTTGGCCTTTGTGAGTTTAAGTTAAAAACTGAAAAAATAGCAGCACTGTTTTGTTAGCTTTTTTAAGCTTTCAAAATTAACCCTCATTAAAATAAACTGTTTCATAGTCTTACGTAGTTCAAGTATATACTATTTGCCCTTTACTGCATATAATTTGAACTTTTAGTCTAGGAGAAATCGTTAAATTTATTTGAGGGTGAAAACGATGGGTCACAGAATGAGTAACAGTTACTAGTTAATCCGTGGCATACTAAAACGTCTCGAACCGACTTACATTAATTAAGAAGGAGGATATAAATTCGACAATTTTTTTGTTTTTTCGGTTATAACTTATCATTGAACTGCCCGCTGGCGTATTTAGGTGGGCTTTTGCTTTTAGAGCACCGGGTTTTGTGTGGTGTTAATGTTTACGACCCTATGACACAAGTCATAGTACTTTTAGTGTGGGGTTGTGAGTGTGAAAGCGTTTATGTGTATGCTAATGTTTACCCGGGCGGTCAGCTAGTATTATATATATTAAAAACCCTTGTACGTTATAGAAATAATAAAGAATTTCATATTGATTAAGATTTTTTGCTTATCCTTGATTTGTATAGAAAGTAAGAACACTTAAACACTAGAAAAGTTTTGTTTTGGAAATTGCTTATTCACAAAATATACGTGAAAGTTAATAAAACATTACTTCAAATCCATAATACCATCACATTACTTCATAATAATATTATGAATCCGAAAGTTTGTAAGTGTGAATGAGGAAATGCATATGTGTGATTTTTTTTCATATGCATAATATATATGATAAAGCAAAACGAATAAATCTTTTATGGCAAATGGGATTAGATTTTTACTGGGAAAATTTTAATCAGTTTAACGGGTCTTAATTTAGGGAGCTTATTATTACTCGAGAGACTACATTAATTTATTTATTTATCTATAAGATCACCAACATAGTGTACATCAAAACATTAACAACAGCATTATCTTAAAAATTCAAACCAAATGTCACTATATTTAAAGGTGACACACAAAATTTTAATTTGAGCGAATAACTTATTATACTGTTATATTAAAACAGAATTAACATAAAATTGCAAATTAATTAATGACAAAGATGTATGGAGGCAAACTTAAGGTTAAATCGATTTCTGGCGTCTCCATATTATAGATATTATAGATATGCCTAGGTTAATTTCAATTCCTGTACTACTAATTTAAAAAAGTTAAAAAAATAATAATAAATGCGCCGCCTAATTCTTACCAGATTCTTCTCGAGGTGGCTGTAATTTTGCGAATCTGGCAGTAGAATCATTAAGCCTCTGACTGCCAGATGGCCGCAGAAAATGAACCGCTCATGTGAAGCAAGAGTCCTTTGCTTACTCTGTCAATAAAAGCTCTATAGTACGTAGAGTTCCTTGAGCCTTTGGTAGCGACGGTAGGAACCAGTTTCGTGTTTTATTAACTGGCCAAGTTACGTAGAGTCTCGCCAACTTAGCTTCACTTAGGCGATTGTTAGAGGCGCGGTAAAAACTCCTTTTGTTGAAACTTTTAGCTGTTTTAGTTTTCTTTTTGTGTGGAAGAGTTTTAGTGCTGAGATAGCTCTTGAATAAAATATGTTGGTTGCCACTTCTTATTGACGTTTATATTTACTAAAAAGTTCTTACCAATATATGTAAGATTGATAAATATTGTTCTGAACTCATCAACACATCAACTTTTATTAATTACATTTATTTTAAACTAACGTTAAAATGAACTTTATTTTTCAACCGACTTCAAAAAGGAGGTTCTCAATTGGACTGTATTTTTTTTTAAATGTATGTTACGCGATATCTTCGCCAATTATGAATCGATTTCGATTTTTTTTGATGATTATACTTCGAAGGTGGTCCTATAAATTTTTTATTGAAATTAATCAAGGGAAAACCAAATCATAAGCGGTGAAGTCGGTTTTTTAATCTTTGCTTGCGTTAAATTATCATATCTTTTAATCATCAAAAGCCTAGCTTTTGACAACTAACATACCTGGTGGTGGTTATGTTGAAGTTTGTAACAGACTTTTTTTGACCAATACTGTATAACGGCTATCTCTACAAACAGATAAGTGGCAAAATCCCCATTAAAGGGAGATTTTGAGACTTTTACCGTCAAAATCCTGTTTAACCTGAATTTGCAGCTCAAAAGGGGATATTGACACTTAAGGGAAAATCACTTTATTTTACACTAGCCGTGCCCCGCGGTTTTGCCCGCAATTATCAAGTAAAAATATAGCCTATGTGTTAATCCTAGGTATAATCTATGTACATTCAAAATTTCATCCAAATCCGTTCAGCCGTTAAAGCGTTAAGAGGGAACAAACATACTTACAAACTTACATACAAACTTTCGGATTGATATAAGTAGGATTACTATCCCTAACTGGTTTTACACCTTAATCTTGTGAGATAGGATACCATACAGTGGGCCTACAGTTAATTAATATTACCATTTTACCAGTTTTTATGTTGAACCAAATTAAACAAAGCTGCTAAAAATAAGCTTGTACCTATTACAGGAGAAATATTACGGAGTCGGCCACAACTTCTGTCGACATTTCAATTTGCGCCGAACGCGCACAGAAAATTAGGCTAAGCTCGATTTTTTTCCGATACACCAATTTTTTTCACTATAAAAGCTTGTGAAAATTCAATTACTGATCCAATAAACTTGTCAAATATCAACACGGGGTTAGGGGTGGGTGTGGATGATCGACGGGGCTGGAGCAATATTTTAAAGCTTTTTTCGTTTAGGGTTTTGAATTTGACTTTTTATTTTAACAACGCTGCGTTTTTTGTCGCAGGTCGTTACACATTCAGATTCTTGCCAAGTTCTTGTATATTTATATAGATCTCAAATATTTTGAATGGGGTGCGAAAGTGCTAAGTTTTGTTTTTATAAAAAAACATTTTATTTTAACAATATTCTAGCTTTGACCTTTGAAGTCAATATTTGCTATGCACGAGTAGGTTTCAGAAAACAAATGTGTGTAGGGTAGGACTTGAGCTCTAAGAGTATCACACAAACAAAAAAGGGGGGGAAATTAAAATGGTGTACCTCTTCTGTGTGTACAAAATTGGCTTGGTGGGGTGCGCGTTCGCTTTCTAAGCAGGAGTACTGGTTTCAATTCCCGTTGGGAACACAAGATTTCTTCCCAAAGTAAATTTGTGTTTCTGGTTCTGGTTGTGATTACATGTGTGTGATGTGAATGTTTCCGGCGGCCACTCTAAATTCGATGACTTGTGTAGTACAAGTCATGGAACTTAGTTTGGGGCTGTGGGTGTGAAAGCTTTTATTCATTTATAAATTACGAAATTAAAACAATATGTATTTAGTTCAACCATATCCATAAATCGTTACGCTATCTATAATTTAGTAATTTCAAAAGTATTTCATTAACTTCTGCTAAAATAAATACATATAAACTTACAGGGTACTAAAATAGGCAAGGACCTTTTTTAGTACCCTCTAAGTTTGATAACGCCTTGCTATATAGACTAGTGGGCAGTCCTATTATCAGGATTTTTAAACGGATTAAAAGCATCCGACATGGCTTAACGACTGTAGTCTTACGACTTATACTCTCAACTGGGCCGATGGCTTAGCGTGCCCTCGAAAGCACGGTTTGATAACTGAATACACGTATCAAAATATGTCACACAAATAGCTGTATGCTTAGATTACGTAGGCTTGAATTTCCGTTCTTCTAAGGGATGATAGATTTAAGTATTTGTTATTAATTCCAACCCTTATACCCTAACCCTAATTCCTTTACCAGTTCTTAGAAAAAGGGTCTTGACTTTACAACATAGTTGATAAAATACATATCCTTATACCTACATCCTTTAAGGATTCGTATTATCCGTCAAAATAACAGAAGGAATGTTTAATTAATATTCGCAAATTTTGTATAAACCTAATTCACCACCTCGTGATTAATCCCTTTTAATTGACTTAGCAGATATGTTTATATATTTTCTGTACCTTTTTTAATTTATTTGATAGATATAGTGCCTATTAGAAAGTTGTGATTCAGAACCTAAATGAGATGCTAGTAAGTTTGTATTCCATCACCCTTTAGAGGTTACATCAAAAGAAAAAGTTACCAAGGAAAGAATAATGGCGCCGACGGAATTAATAATTTCAACCCTTTTCGAACAAATACGTACAAACAAAAAAGTAAATAGCTACAAGCTAATAAAAAATTCAAACGCCAAAAATCCTTTTACATCAAAAGGGATTTTAATGTTCGAAAGAATTCTTACTTATCTTAGAAAGTGTGTGTGGAGAGACGCAGTATGGATACTCTGGTCTATTGTTGTTTATTCACGTAATCAAGCTTATATTATTGACAAAGTTAATGACAATATATTTGGGTAATTAAAAGAAAAAATATTCGTATAAAATAATTATCTCAATTAAATTAGTAAGGTAAATAAAACCAATTTAATTTCACTAAACAATCTAACCAAGTGTAAATGATTTTTACACGCACTTATTACACATTTAATTTAATACCTTTAAACGAGCAATTCTTGTATATGTATACATATATATATATATATATAATCTGAATCTCGGAAACGGCTCAAACCATTTTCATGAAATTGAGTATGCAAGGGGTTTCGGGGGCGATAAATCGATCTAGCTAGGTTTTAGTTTTAGAAAACATCGTTTTACTAGCTAAACTCGGTCATCCAGGTACTATTCTTTTAATATCAAATTTGGAATTAATTAAGTAGGTAATAATACTTCAAGTCTAATTTGTCTCACAATCTTTGTATGTCTTTAAATAATTTACTTTCCAACTTATCATCACGTTCAATGGTCTGCCCGCAGACTTAGCTGGTTGAGCGTCTGCCTTCTAAATACTGGGTAAAGGGTTTGATTCCCCATGGGACCACAAGTTTTGGGTATGACTGTGTGTGTGATGTTATTTTTTACCCACTATATCTTCGAACTAACTGTGGAGTCGTGACTGTTAAAGCGTTTATGTAATGCCAGTATAGCCATTGCCAGGTTACGGTTTATGATAATTTTCTACCGGTAACCAACAACTCCACGTAGGAATTCGTGTTTTCTCAGGAAATGTTGAGTTTTTTTTCCGACTTACCAAAAAAGGAGGAGGTACTCAAGTCGACTGATTTTTTAATTTTTTTTATGTGTGTTACCTCATAAATTCTCTCCACGTGAACCAATTTCAAAAATATTTTTTTAGTTTGAAAGATGTTGCTTTTTAATTGGTCCCATTTAAATTTGATTAAGATCGGATCAGTAGTTCTTGAAATATCGTCAATAATGCCCATTTTGTGGACTACATTGACGATGTTCTCGTTTAACCGACTTCAAAAGTTACCTCATAACTTCTTTCGTTGTGAGCCGATTTTGATGATTATTTTTTATTTGAAAGTTGGTGCTTTTAATGTGGTCCCATTGAAATTTGATTAAGATCTGATCTCTAGTTTTTGAGTTATAGTCAATAATGCTGGTAAATACATTAAATCTGATCAAGGTTCCGAAGATAAAGCGATGAAGTCGGGTTTTTTTAAGCTTTGCTTGCGTTTAATTATTGTTATCTCAACCTATGGCTCAGTTTAAAAACTACGTAGCTCCCTTACTATCTGTACTCACATACGGCGTCTTGAACCAGTTTGCTTAATTGAGCAACAAACTCTTTGGAGTCCGATGAAGGTTCCGGACATCCGGCCCTTCAGGCTCGCGAACATTCCCAATTTCATTATAAAAAAGGGCCGTACCCTAAGAGGAATCTCGTTATCCTTCCAAGACGTGTTTTATTGAATCAAGGTGTTACTCCACCGAAATTTCGTATCGCGACGATATGAAGATGAGCCTCGATCGAAATTGGGAGAAATGCGGAGATATTGCCTTATTGGCTGTTGGTACCTGAATTTTCAAGATTATTGGAGGTGATATTCAAGTAATGAAACATTCAATTCTGGATGACGTCAATTACATTCAAAGAAAGTCTTAATATAATGCAATTTCAACCCTACACCATCGCAAATACCTCGCCTCAAAAACCAAACCAAAATTCGAAGACATGTGATATCTGCCAAGCTGCAATGTCCCCAAGTGTCTAATAAAAACCAATACGCTGAGAAAATACCGGTGTTTCAATAGGAAATGTAGATAAATTTATAACAATGCTTTATTTACACAAGAGTAAAATAAATAAACACATTCACGATCACAAATTCTCTCAGAAAAAAACTAGAATCAAGCTTACTATGTGATGTACTTTGCATTTTTAATGGGAAAGTGTAATTCACCCAATTGCACTGAATGTAACGTGGTTGAAGATATAACTCACATTTTGGCCGAGTGTGCCCGGAACGAAGCAGAAAGATCGTTATATATTATAGAAAACAATATCAATTTGTTAGAAGTTGGATTATTCAATAGTATTTTATCGTCCGCGAAAGCTAAATGTTTGTACAAAATTGTTAAAATAGGTACTAAGCTAAGGTGTTAGTAATAAGAGTGTCCCTATGAGGGTGACATTTTTTAATTAATAAAATCCTCTATAAATAAATAAAGATTGAAAAAAAACAAAAAAAAACGTCTCTATTAGGTTAAAATAAACTTATAAAAGTTTGTGTTCCTCTAAGAGACCGATAAGACGTTTTGCATTGAGCTGATTGAAGGCTTTAAAGCTAATAGAATCAACGTATAGAATGTGGGAAATATGTCGTTATTTTATCCATCATTATTTAAGGGAGGACGCCACCAAATTTGCATTGGAATAGTGTGATGTGAATGATTTTGGCTCCCACCATACTGTAGATACAGTGGTGTGGAGTTGTTAGTGTGAAAGCGTTAAAAAATTGCGATATAGCAGTATACCTACATATACTCTTTCTCGAAACTGTCACTACAATCAGTCGCTTGATGTAATTCCTTCACATCCTTTTCAAAATACCTTTATATTTTAAAATTATATAATTCTCAAGCAAAATAAGTTTCAGACGCTGTTTGTATTTACTGTATCTATAGAATAGATAGGTAAGTAAATAGCATTATGTAATTTTTGGCTACGGCTAAACTATATTTGACTATTATCTTTAGACATTATATAATTTCTGCATACAGTATACAGAAGTGCTACTTATGTTCACGTCATTACTCTAAAATTCACAGAACAAGAGATAGTTCTATCGACCTGAATTACCGCAGGGGATAGAATATACTCAAGAAACTGCACGTATATTATATAGGAGCACCATGATTTGGGAGAACGCGATGGGCAATTTATATTCGACTACAAAATGTATTATTTATAACTTATATGTACGACTACCGGTTGATGAATTCTAAAGTTAAATAAATCTTATTAAACAACTATAATTCTGATTATTTCTATGCCTATTAAGTTTTTTTTACTAAACACTCATTGCCCCATACTTCAAAAGATCAAAAATTTGTATCGTGGGTGCCCGTAACATTTACATCACTCACAGAATCAGAAGCACAAATGTCCCTTGAAGTATGTACAAGAAGTTTGGTTTCGGAACATACATTTTGCCGCATGGTGCTGTGTTTGGACAGCTTGGTGGTTAGATTGATCGAAAATGAAAGTGTAGGGATCATATCCCGCTTCAAATAAAAAAAAATCTTCAAAA
Source organism: Lomographa bimaculata (assembly GCA_948107665.1). NCBI lineage: Eukaryota > Metazoa > Arthropoda > Insecta > Lepidoptera > Geometridae > Lomographa > Lomographa bimaculata. The sequence continues at coordinate 19,755,236 of OX403589.1, read as the reverse complement.
TTTACTTCGTTTTTGTTTGCTTGACCAAAATTTCAGAAATCCGGATTCAACTGATGTTTATTTAGTTGCGGTTATACTCACGTTATGTTTAATTTTATCGAGAAACTCCGGTATTTGAGCGATATAGACGCTCATCCTCAGGAGCATGCGCTGTAGCTGTTCAACAGAACTGTCAGTTTTCAATAGTATCACGCGATATAACTATAAGTTCAATTCTTACAAACTTCTAACGTGTCCTCAAAATAAGCATTAAATATAAACATCCTACAAGAACAAAATTTACCGTACATAGCAGCAAATCCAGTTGTTCTCGAGCTGCAAGACTTGAATTTTAAACAAAGTTATGGTGTACGAGAATTGTTTGAAATGTTCCCGAAGAATCTAAAAATTCTGTAAGTGGGAACGACACACGTTTTGCTAGTAAGGTGAACTTTGTGCGCTCATGAATATTATATGAACAGATTTATCTGTTCCTGAGGGTGATTTTTGTTTTCGTTCAAAAATGTACTCTTCTTCAAAAATAAAAATAACTAAAATACAAACTAACCGTCTAATATATTATTATGGCATAAATGTATTTAGCGAGAAAAAAATTGACAAACATGCAACGAAATGTCATTCGTAAGAACGAAATGAATACTTTTCAGCAAACAGATGTTTTTAATTCTGCGATAAAATGCATGAGTAAATATCTAAACACATGCTATTGGTAACACCGTTTCGTGACGTTGGTTCGCAAATTTTCAGTGTATATGATTGGTTAGCTTTCCTTTACGCCAGCCATGATTGGATCGTCGACGTTTAAAATTGTCCGAACTTAAATGCATTTTTAAATATTTATTTTGATATGAAATGTAATTCTTTGGTGAACAATTTTTTTACAGGCAATGTATTAACGTAAACAATCGAGTATAAATATAAAAAAATGCACATTCCCTATTAGAAGTAGCTTAAAATAAACTTCTCATAGATGTTAATGTGAAAATCCGATACTATGATCTGTTGGGAAGTACCCGTTTATATATCTAGTTCCTTAGTTACATACAAGTAAAACTAGGCGTGTAAATTCAATATAATTTTTTTCACATTCATTTTCACGATTAATTTTAATTGCTCTGACTTTGTTTTAACAATGACACTGCGATTTTTTCCTCATTTACTTTTTCGATAAAATAATTGGCCAGCTTTGATGCGGTTTCCGCTTATGCTCGTGTAGACAATTTTAATGAAAGCGTAGGTATTCAAACAATGTTTTATTTACAATGATTTCGCTCAATGAATGCCACGTCAGATGTGTCGCTTCTGCCGCTTTTTGAGGACACGCCAGTCGCGTGCTATTTTGTAATTGGTGACCTGGAGTTACCTACTGTAAAAATACACGTTGGCGAATGTTAAGTTTGCTAATTTAGAATTAGCAATTTTTTTATGCTATGGATAATAAAATGGATTTGAAAATATTATTTGAAGATAATAAAATGAACGTGATAGATTAAACAGGGCGATATGAAGATAAAATGTATGCCGCCTAACGTCGGGCACTTAAGCGTCGGGGGCGCGCGGCCGAACGACGGGCGTGCGGCGGGCACGCGCCTTTGACGCATCTCCCCGCGCTGCCGACGTTTTTATATTGGCTCTAGTGTAACAAAATATATTAAAGGAACGAGGCGCGTGTATTCATACATTTATACAGTGTGCAGTGGCAGCAGCAGCGGCCAGGCCGCGCGTTTAGGGCGCTAATATAATAATCTCTACCTAATTCAAAATTAAGCAACGAATACACAAACTTCCCCAATTCGAAAAGTTTTATAATTCTAATAAGTCTCTAAAAGCACTGATGAAAATTTATGACTAAAATTGCAAAATTCACAAATCATCTCTAGAAAAATTGCAAAGAATCTTCGAATACAATGAGCAAACTACATAAGTAGCCTACCTAACTAATTATGCAGAACTTCGACGTCATTATAATTTATTTTGCTAGCCTACCTGTACCAGACTAAAAACTATTAAGCCTTTTACAACATTTCCAAAATTGTCGACGAAGGGACTTGATATACAAAACACCCCAGGCGCGTGCCCGCCGCGCGCCATGTACGCGTGCCCTGTCTGCTTAGTAAAATTTGTTACACTAGAGCCTTTACAAAAAAGCGCAGCGCGGTTAGAAGCGTCACGCCCGTCGATCTTCCGCGTGTCCTGGCCGCTTTGTATATCAAGTCCATTAGCAATCTGTAACAGACAATTGAAAGAAGAGATAACAAGCCACTTGAGTCAACATAGTCGTGTGAATAAAACGAAAGAGTCATCAGAAATTGCAAGATTTATTTCGTTTAAATCGTAGCGAGATTTTAGAGAATCAAGTCGATACTTCGCTAACTTGTTAATTCAGTTATGTAGCAAATCTTCAAACGTTTGATCTAAAAGCAGAACAATGGTCGCATTACATACCTTCTTTGATCCACAAATGATGGTAATTACTCTAAATCCTGAGCAATTATGAATCAAAGCGTGAGCGTTTCGTAGACAATCAAAGAGAATAATTTCAACGGCGATTATCACAAGTGACGATGGCAGAAGAGGTGGCACTCGAGAGGACGGACCGAGGGCCACATTTAATTAATACTACCCTCTTGAGGTAAAGAGGGATTTAATTGGAGTGAATTCTGTTGCCTTAAAACATGTCTCAGGCAAAGGACCGTTTGCCAAAAATTGGCGGCCATCTTGGTAAAAAAAGCGCGGTAGCAACTGACAGTTCTTTTTTTTCTCAACTATCGTAAGTGGAGCTAGTAGCCAAGCCAATAGATCCCGTATAAACATAAAAAATATACCAAATCGAACCGAATACCCGCTGCTTAGAATGCGGATGCGTACCCAACTACACCAGCGGACTGGCCAAATATAATAAACGCTTTCACACTCACATAAACGGCAAGAATGTACTTTTTGATTTATTTTAGTACAAAGATTTATGATTACCTAGTTGTACCTATCACACGCAGTGGTATGAAACTTGGGGAAATGAGACTTGCTAAATGAAATACGAGCGAAAATTTTGTTTCTCGACTTTGGTATCGGCATTGAACGCCATAAATTCATTTGCTTGTCCTGAATTTCTTGCTGGAACTCCAAATATGTTTTACGAAAGAGAAACTGAAGATTTGTTCTACTGAGTAACGAGATGAGCAATTTGCTCATTTGATGGTAAACGTTTCGTTTGGCCATTACAGTTTAATACCACCTAGAGTTTTCTTTATTTTGAACTTCAACATTGAGCGGTAATGCACCGAGCTCGTTACCCTTGCATCTTAAATCTCATTATGCCATGTAATTTCATGCCATGTTCTCAACATCAAAACAATAAAATAATATTTTGGCTTACAGCACTTTCTCCTCCGAATGTACTTTGTATGATTGGCCGAGTTAACAACAATAAAATTTAAAGGGCCTCGGCCACGCGGTCGAAATCCGGCGTCGCGATAACAACCAACTCAATAAAATGATTATTAATAAGAACGCTTCTAAAACAAAGTAGTACGGGAAATTGTCAATGCTCCTTGGAACGTCAGAAACGATGATCTCCACAGGGACCTTAATATAGAGATCTTTGAAAAAGTAATAAATAAATACGCCACTCATCAACATAGACTTAATCATATTGTGAATGTTGAGGCAATCCAGCTCCTTGACGTAACATACTTATTGAGAAGACTTAAAAGAACTAAACCATTTGAACTAGTGTAATGTTAGTCAGTATATATGTGTGTAATATATAGTGAGAGTGCTGTAAAAGAACACATGAACAAAGTGTCTTACCCTTAAATAGAGTCGATAAGAAAAGTGTTAATGGACACATTCTTAGTAATGGCAATGTAGCAGTTTTAGTTAAAGTTAAATTGCTGAGTAGCCATAGTTTGGTTATATTGTAATTATAATATATAATATATAAGGAACTCTAGAATTAAAAACAAAAAACAAGGTAAAGAGTTTGCACACCACTGATTGGTGGTTCAATGACTGGTAAGATTTGATTCTTATTAAGAATTGAGTAAGTCTTGATCAGAACCCCATGAGTAAACTAAAACTATAGCACAAATATCCCTTGGGAATCGAACCCAGGACCCACGGTGCAGAGGGCGAACACCTATCCACTGCACCAATTGGGTCGTCATTAATGTATACATACTGTAGTGATTATTTAATTTATAGTCTGTTAATCATTGGCATAGCGTAAGTATCTTTTATGTAACAAGCGCTCTTACCCTTGAACTATACGATCGAAATGCTTGAGAAATAATACGAACATGTAACTTCTACAAAACAATAACACATACGTACACACGCAATTTAGCACGTCCTACAATAAAGCGAAGCAGAAGTTTGCCACAGTGTTGGCGCAGAAGGGCGTCCGCGCGTCCCCTGCGGAAGGAAGGCGTCGCGTCCGCACTCTGCTTCCGCGACACTATCTACTACTTTATGCGACTTACGCGTCTTGTTGTTCTGTGGAATGTGTGGTTAAGGAGACTCGAGCACATATTCTCACATCAGAATACGATCAAAACATATAAGAGATTATTATACGTTCAGATATGGGGCCGAATTGTAGACTTTAGGAATGCTGACAGCGACTGCATTTGAAATCGGTGATAGAGGACAATGCACCATTTTTCTTGGACTTTCGCCCTGATAAATCCATATAGTACGGGACTTGATATAAGAAGCGCCCGAGGCGCGCGCCCCGGGCGCTGTGAAGGTAAAATGTATGGCGCCTAAGGGACTTTGATTTACTTGATCTAACAAACATCGCGGGCGCGCGCTTGCAGCGCTTCCCCCCGCGCTGCCCAGGTTTTGTAACAGACATCTAGTGTTACAAAATATACAAAGCACCCCCTGTACGCCCACCTTGGGCGCTTTGTTTATCAAGTCCCTAAGAATTAAATGTCAAAATAAATGTATCTTCTATATCCGTTCGCTAAAAATGTTGAGTCCTCATTGCTTTAAAAGATGGTTACAGCTGTTGATGTTTACCGGTACGGTACCCTAGAAGTAGATTGAATTTACGATGATAATTTTAAATTCACTTTATTCATAATGCGCTTGGAATGCCAAAGACAGACAAAGTTGAAAAAACACCGAGATGAAGCGTTTCATCAATTGTGTCAAATCAGCTAGCTGTCACCATTATGCTGTATTGCTATTGGCACTTGATAGGCATGCAATATATAAATACGATTGAACAACCGAAACTGGGTTAAATTGTTTTATTTTTATCAATGCTATTCAAAAATTTGACCACTTTTTCACCTGATGTTAAGTGACGACGCGGTCAACAATAGAACACAGATATATCAATATTTGAACAGGAATGACAGACAAACACATTAAAATCTGTACCAAGGAGGGTAGTTCTGAAGAAAAGAACATGCTATTATTTTTCTTCCCTAATATAGTAACGTTTGATCTATCATCTTGTTAATTGATGTTGTAATTGAAAGTTGTAATCACGCTAGACCTAAAATGTGACTGGCTTTCAAATTATCTTATATCTGACTAGTAACCTGCTACTAGACCGTCGGTAATATTGATAACTGGTGCTTATATCCTACTTAACTACGAGTACGTTAGTTAAAATGGGGCTTTACACCTACCAAACGTAGCAAAACAAAGTTGTTTGCTTAGTAGACTTAGTTGGGTGCCTTTGCACGCCTAACGTAGCAGGGTGCGTAGGATAAAATATGTCCTACTCTACACCAGGCCGTTGCCAATACAAATGAAGAGCAATCATGACATTTCAGCAATAATATACTCTACTTAGCAGAGCCCTATCCTAAACTCATTTGCAAATGGTTTTCTGAACTAGTTTCCACTGTGACATCGGAGTAGTGAATTATTCTCGCCCATTATTACAAACGGCCAGCACTTTTATTACCTGCCTCATTACCTTTTTACTGCGACGATGTAATTATATAATAATGTTATAAATTGCTCTTTCATTTACTTTGTTTGAGTTATGGGAAAGGCAATATTTGTTTCTGTACCGGTTATTAATTAATATGGCATCAATACTGAATGAATGAATAACTAAGCAATGAAAGCGTTCTTCTTGTTTTTTTGACTTGGATTCACTAACATCTGTTGGTTTAAGAATAAACATTATTTTTACAAGCTTTTATTTAACTTGCTATGTATGTAACTATGTTTGTTCGGGTGGAATCTTGCTACTCAATTTTGAAGCAGATATCTTCAACCGATTGAGCTAAAATTTTGTATTCAAGTTTAGTTTGATTCCCGGCGGGAACACAAGTTTCCTCCCTTAGGATTATTTGTGTTTCTGTTTCTGGTTATGATTGACAGTGCGATGTGAATGTTTCCGACACTCACGGCACGTCAAGTCATCGAAATTAGTGAGGGGCTATGAGTGTGAAAGCGTTTATGTTAAAAATATATACCTATATTATACACTTGTTTGTTCCATGAACCTTGTCTTTTCCTACCTTATTATCGCTTCGACAGATATTCAAAAGAAGTAGGCAATTTAATTTACCAATCGGGATATTTTATTGCTTCTCTTGAAATGGGTTTGTATGTTTACGCTTCAAATAATACAATATTGTGGTGAAAGAGACGAGAAAATGATGTTACTCGGAAATGAGCTGACAATTGATGAATTACCGTTTGCTAAAAGCCCCCATATTTTAGCAAAAAGCTAGATCGGGATGAGTCGGCAAGGTTGTCGGAAGAAACGTCTTAAGTAATGATTTATCGTGCTGTGCCTGTCGTCTGTGTAATCTGTTTTTATAACGACTCTACTTTATTGTTTCGTGTTGATAGTTCACTTGACATGACAAGCATAGACTAAATACGAAGTCTTATTTAACTAACATGACAAGTTATTACTTATCTGATGTTTTGAGACAATAACTACAATACGTTTTGTAGCTTTCTTGAGATAAATTAGCTTCTTTGTGCTTGATTGCTTTAGTATTACATTTAAGTACTAGCTGGTGACCGCGACTTCGTCCGCGCAGAATTAGTACTTCGAGTAGCTTATTTTCTTCCCCAAGGTCCTTTCTATCTTTATCCATATATATATTTTTAAAAGATAGATATTATTATAAGTTGTAGCGGGCTTTTTTGTAGAAATTTAAGAAAAATATTTCCATTATACATGATATACGTGTAATTGTAACGGTGATTGCAACGCACGCCAGAATAACTCGCAGATGGCAATTTTTTCTTACTTACTTGGCACTTATCATTATATTTTGAACTATTCAAACAACATCTTTATAAATTATATATAGCGTATGTGTTATTCTAATTATAAATGTCCTCTTTCGCCCGTGGGTCCCAGAAAGTCTACCTTTACATCAGGTCCCGGAGGTCCCGTAGATCCTGGGAATCCTCTTGGCCCTTCGAGACACTGTGGTCCTTATTCGCCAGTAGACCCTGGTGCACCAGGCTGTCCCGTGTTGCCCGTAGACCCTGGCGCACCGTAGGAACTACGACAACCGCGAGGTCCCCTGTAACCCTGGTTGAATAAAATATTAACGATATCGTTGTAGACTGTCTATAAAAAATACCTATTGATTATATAAACTTACTCTTAACTTACTCGGCGATCGCCTGAAGTCCCAACCAAACCCTGAAAACATTACCAATGTTTTTGTAATATGTTGGTGGATATACAATCTGTAACAAAAAGGTGTAGTTTTTCGTGCCAGGAATCGTATAATCGAGATACATTATTGTAAAGTTTCATTAAAATCCATTCAGTAGTTATTGCGTGAAACAAACATCTATACATCCATACATACTTTCGCGTTTATAATATTAGTAAGGGTTCATAAATCCAAAATTCGAATTGTCTTTTGTACTTGTTGGTTGTATCTTTTATGTATGTTTAGGTATCGGGCTATATTCTCGGTGGAAGCACAAGTTTTTATTTCCAAGCGAAACATATTCTGGTTCTAGGTGGGATTGTGTATCTGATGTGAATGTTTCCTGCACCCTTAATACAAGTCATCCCACATAGTGATGGGCTGTGAGTGTAAAATATATTAATTATTGTAATATTTTCTTAAAATTAAACGTTAAACCAAACTCGGTGTGAGGAACACCCCATATATTGGTAATCAGTAAGTCATTTTTAAAACACCATTTGTGTCTGATAGGCTAGCGATTGACCCCTCTATCGTCTAATTATAATTAAGGATGTAGTAAAAGATGATAGACATGCTAAACTACACTATTGACTAACTCTCAAAGTAGTTTGAAACTAAATTAAAATAATACTCGTCACTTAACTACATTCATATTCCTTTGTGCTTCGACTGATTTAAGACGAATAGTATATGGACCATTAGATAAAATAAGTAACAGAGATATACGTCTGTATATTAAGAATGTTTTAGAAAGGGTAAATGAAGTACAGTAACCAACATGTAACACATGGCTTCTCCAGCGGTCACGCCAACCCGCATCAATCCGCGCGGCCTCACTTGACGCACGTCAGTGTTTTTGTACGCGCCTTGTAAAATGCCCAGTGTGTGTGAATGTGTTTTTATTTTGCTTTTATTCTTTGGACATTGTATTCTGGTCTTTTTGCGCTTAGAGATCTTACGGAGTTGTTAGATTTGATTGACGTGTAAAAGAATTAATGATATAGTACTGAACATTCCAGTGGAGTTTGGGTCTTATTTTTTGTTGTTTAAATGATACATTGATATGTTCTTTTTTAATTCATAACAAAAAAACTCTTTCACACTCACAGTCCCACACTTATTTGATGACTTGCGTCGTAGGTGCCGGAAACAATCACAGCACACAATCACAACCAGAACCAGAAATACAAATTTTCCTTGGGGAGAAAACTTGTGTTCCCGCCGGGAATCGGCCTCGATACCACTGCTTAGAAGGCAAATGCGCACCCATCTAAGCCAACAGGCAGTTTGAGTATGTAGATTAAATTAAATGCCTATTTCTCGTAAGTATATTTTTATATGTCCAAAAATACCAACATACATCGAAATAGATATGTAAGAAATAGTCCAGTACTCCAATTGTAAGAAGTTCACAGGCATAGCATGCTTATCCTGCTTGCACTATGTTAAAGTTTGGATGCATGCCTAGTTAGGTTGCCGTCAGCTGTCGTCAGCACACTTTATAAGTGAAGTTTTGTCATAACATTTTGCCAAGAGTCTGGAGTTGAACTGCTTACCAAGTCCATTAAGCATCCTGATGAAAATAAAGAAATGTTAATAGTTTGATACGAGGTTTTACATTGCTTTCAAAAAACGTGTGGGTTCAAATATTAAAATTTAAGTGAACAAATGTCATACATTACTTTATAAAATATCTCAACTGTAGAATGATAATCAAGAATTCTCTATGTTCTCATCATTATCAGCACCCCCTTTATTTTTTCCCACTAACTGGATTTCACACACCACCACCATTGTTTTAGCCACTGGAACCTGGTTGTGATCAGCAGGGGCACGAAGTGCAAGCGATACCGGCATGGGCTCCATGCCTAGCTAGTTCAGTTAGTTTCTTATCCTGTATTGGCTTAAACTGTAGCACAAAAATAAACACAAAGCATCCGCAGTATCCTGTCAACGCAAAATTACAATAAATACCCTCACAAAAGTAACAAAAGGCGCTCTCAACCAAAAAAAATAGCGTATTTAAACCAACAGAAACTAATTCACATTATAGTGAACTTAAGGGGTGGTCGTTCTTCTTCATTACCATCATTAAGGAGCAAGAGCAGCTTAATTCTGCCTGTTATTGCCTGTTCAATGCTTAATGAAGTCGGATTTAATATATGAGGGCTTGGAATTAGTTGCCGTGGACTTTTACGAGTTGAGGGGATACGTTCCTAAGAAAGCACCTGTGATGGGGTATCGCTTCGCTAAAAGAGATCAATATGGACAGAATTAGGATTCGCTTAATTTTTGGGAGAGCGATTTATATAAGCTTTTATAGCTAATATACTTGGTACTAGCATAGGACCAAAAGGAGGAGCAAAATATGCTACTGGTGTACCCGAATACCCGATGTGATCAGAAGGATTATTTGATAATAATGGCTGTAATTTTGCGAATCTGGCAGTAAAGCCATTAACTTTCATGAGTGCCTCTTTGGGGCCCATGTGAATAAACGATTTATATTTAGATTTTTCAATAATAATGGTTCATTAGACAAAAAAACTTAAGGCTATTCTGTGATAAATACAATACCCGAGCCGCACGCCTCTGCGTATCGCGCGTCTGACTCATCCTGATGAAGGACAATTAATTTGTCCGAAACTAGTTGACTACAAAGTAAGTCAAAATTTTCGTGTTTTAAGCCGAATATAACATAACATAATGTTATACTATTTTTTTTAATACACTTTTTTACATAGATATAGGATGATCTCTGAATGCCACACTAAGGTTCCCCGCGTTGTTAAATTCAGTGTCTTCCTCCCTAAATATGATGATAACTGTTCATGTCGTCGATATATATAGATGCTTACTTAGTTATTATTGTAGATATCCCAGGTAATCTTAAATATATCTAATATTATGTGTGTTAGTGCTTGTGTCTATTTAGAAGTGATGTATGAAGGTTACTGTGTGCATATGTGTTGTGAGTAAAATGTTGAAGTGATGTGAGTGCAGTCTTGTTAATAAATCGGGCTCTGATTCTCTTTAAAAAGATCGTAAAGCTTTTAGGCAAATCTAGTATTATATTAATCACATAAAAAAAAACAATAAAAATAATAATTCATGATTTTACCATTTCACGTACGAATGTATGTAATTTTCTTTAACACAATACAATTACTAAAGACTAATGAGAATGAAAGAACGTAATGAGAATATAATTAAATACTCGAATTACCCAACGAATAATTAATTCCACGCTGCGTCAAACCCTAAGTTACAACGGCATTACCCCCAACAAATGCAGCATAATTAGCGTCACAACCATTTCAAACTAACTCTAAATAGGACTCTATGTCACAGGTGTAGTACAAATTATTCTAAGCATAAAATTAGCCTGCATCATCGTCCCACCGGATTAACATTAATCCTAACATGTCCAATGCCGCACAATGGCGCTGGCAAGCGCTAAAATAATAAATTAGATGGACATAGACTAATTCTGTAAATTGAACGTACGACTCTTCTGTAAACGTGAGCTGCATGAATGAATGAATGTGTGATGAATGTGCATAATTTAATATTTTAAACTATTTTATTGCAGATTAGGATAGCGTAGCGTTCAGTATGTTTATAACTATAATAAGTATTCTGGATTTCGCTATTATCTCTAGCTGAAGTTATTGTGTAACAAATAATAAATGTAGATGCTAATACATTCAACATAAAAACATACATTATTTTTTGATCTGCCCTTTGTTTAGTTAGGTACGCGTTTGCCTTTAAGCAGCGGGAATCAGGTTCATTTCCCGGTGGAAACACAAGTTTTCTCCCCAAGATTAAATTTGTGTTTCTGATTCTGGGTCTGATTGTGTGTGTGAATGTTTCCGGCAATCACGACACAAGTCATTGAACTCAGTGTGGGGCTGTGAGAGTGAACTTAACGTCATGTTTATGATGTAAAATGATAATGCTATATAATAAAATATTCTTTTTAAATCATTGTAATTAGATATTTGTTCAATGCTTATATTCTTCCCATTGTCAACTGCTTCGTTGCTTGTTGGGCCGTATAATATGTACTTGTAGATTTCCACTTTGTGTCAGGATGTTTTTAAGTCCGTAACAACATGATATACAAAACGCCAGAGGCGCGCGCCCCAGGCTCTATGAAGGTAAAATGTATGGCGCGTAAGTTATATACAAAGCACCCACGACTCCTCCCCCCGCACTGCCGTTTTGTATTATTACAAGGCGCGCGCCTCGGGCACTACCATATCATGTACCACCCTATGCATCCGACATAACGACTGTTGTGTAAGAATTTAAACAATTTTTAAATATCTGAATATTTTCAATTTCAACTGAACTTTTACAATATTTATGCAAGAAAATTTTCAGATTTATCCACTAATTATGCGGTGTTGCCGACAAAATTTATGTTAAAAAAGAGCCTATGGGATCTACAGCGAAGCTTTATTCGCTTTCTACAGCCCCTTTTACGTAATGGTGTGTTCAGGTCTGAATAAAATCGCTATTAGCAGAAATATCCGGAGCCAGTTAAGTCCTAAATCTAGCGCCCAATATCGTCCAGTTTCGGTTATTAACCGGGCATTATGCAAAGACCGCGCTTTATAATAAATTCTCGCTATAACAGAGTCGGGATTAGTCTCGCGAAGTCTCGTCAGCTCAAAGAAGGATAAATTCTTTTTCTCATTCTGTTTTATTGCACTCTTCAAAGCTCCGTGCTTTTCGAGGGGTTTATAATTTAAATTATTCCATTATGAAGACGACGGATGTGCTTAGTTTTGACAGAGTTGCGAGATTTCTGCTGAGGTAAGACCGTTTCCATTTTTGAGGTAAGATTTATCCTTGTAAATAATTCGGGTGAAACTAAGCACTGGTACGCATATTAACATAATTTGCATAGTAGACATAATAGATGGCTGGTACTCCTGGAATGTGGTCTTGTACATTTTCCTTTTCTTTATTAACAAAAACGCAATAAACTCATCATAGTTACATCCCGATTAAATATTATATAAGTACATATACATGTTCGGTACGGTAGCGAGGTTGTAGTGGTATATGAAATTGTTAATTTTTTACAACTAGCACTATTAATTGTTTGTATTAAATGTTCTTAAACTATGTTCTTATGTTATAATATGTTATTGAAATGTTTATGTTAGGTTGAATGCAAAAGTAAACGCGGTAGCCAAAACTGCACTGTCCTAAAACTTAACTAATGAGGGCAACACGGCATGTGAATAATAGATGTTTGGTAATATACCAAACAATACATACAACATCCTAGAGCCAGAAACACAAATTTACCTTGGGAATAAAATTTGTGTTCCCACCGGGAACTGAACCCGATACCTGATATTTAAAATCAGCTCTCTAGCAAGTTAGGGTTTTTTTAGGAAACAAAAAAATTAAATAACTACATACATATTATTTTTATATCTATCTTGCTTGCCATGTCTATTAAAAATTGGGTGTTAAAATAATTTATTATAATAAATAACAATCTCAAAAATTATGAAAGAGGGAAGAGACGAAGGCGCGCGCCAGCCGCGCGCCCGCCACTCGGCCTCGCGCCCTGGCTGCTTTGTATATATTTTGCGTACTCCAGGTCTAGTGTGTTTACCAGCTTCGATCACATCGTCACTTACCATCAGGTGAGATAGTGGTCAAACACTAGCCTGTCACAAAAAAAAAATCAAGTCCCTAAGGTGCTATACATTTTATCTTCACAAATCCCGGGCCGCGCGCCTGGGGCGCTTTGTATATCAAGTCCCTTAGACTTTACTCGTATGTTGTCTCGTAATGTTTTTTATTAATCGCTCTCCAATTTTCATTTTAACATGGCCACGGCTAATTGATTAAATTTTATAATTTTATCAATTCATTTCACGAAACGTTGAAATTGTTGTACATTAAGGTGGAATCCGTTTGATATTTAATTTAATTGCTAGGCTACCTTATTAATGTATAGCCTGAGTTTGTACTTGCATGTTATGATCATTTTATGGTTATAGGATGCATGATTAATTATTTATTGTTTTAATTAGGTTGCTACTAAAATAAAATTTAAATGTCATATTGGAAATTGAAGGTAATGCAAACTAGATTATTATTTTATGATACAATTTTCTGAAGATTGTGGAATAAGAATAAGAATAATAAAAGTATTTATTGTGGTTTTGAATCCTATGACGGGCTTGAGAATCCAGTCAGTTTAATGCTGGATAGGCAAGAAATTGACCACTACCTTCGTGATGGAATGTGATGATGCGACCGAAGATTGAACATGCTTAACTAGAAAGTACCTATTTACTCTAGACTTGAAGATACCCAGATTGTACCGTTCGAGGAGCAAAGACGCAGACAATGAGTTCCACTCCTTCGCTGTACTGATGATAAACGTAGAAGCGAAACGCTTCGACGTATGTAATGAAATCCATGGTGGTTGGGCATTTTCTCGTGTTCGCCTGTACCAAAACACGGTGGGGAGTTGACACCTGTCGCCAGCCCTAAGAGTTGTTTCAGCATTCTTCTATAAACTATCTATTAGACACGCGGCTTCTTAAAAATCAAGCTTCTCTGTCGCAAACGTAATAAAATACTAGCAGTAATGCAAATAATACTGACGCCGTCTATAATACAATGCAATAATATAACACGAATACAATACAATGGCGTTTACCGATCTGTTATCACCACGAATATTAAGTCATCCATTTCCAAAACCATCTATTTCCATCAATAGCTTACTGTGCACAACTAACAAAGGCAACAAAGCATTAATCTAAAATCAATACACATTTGTATTACAGCATCGTCATATAATCCTGATGAAGTGAAAAGCGCGCTTCTGGCGACGTGCCAGCTGCAACTCAATTAGTGAAATAACTGATGTTTCATAAACTTGGACGTGTGTAGTAACCTTTCAAAGATCACTTTTGGGCTCCAGCCTCCACCTTTTTAAATTACTGAAAAAGAGGTCCTAACGAGTGAGTTTAGGAGCCATATTGTGAGAGCCTGGTGCTTGATGTAGGTTTATTTAAAACCTGTGTTATTTATGTATTTTACTTACTTGGAAATAAATTATGTATATTTTTTGAAGTTATACTTCTTTTGGTGCGTTTGGGAAAAGTAATGAGAGAGTTTTTACGATGCGCGCGCATACCGACACCTAAAAGCGACACCATGAAGTTGGTTTGTAATCGTCGACTGATAACTATATTCAAGGTAGTCATTTAATGTTTTTTTTCACCAATACAAAGAGTACTGGCCACGGGTTAACATTTTAGTTACTACAACTTCTTTCTTGGGTGTTTTGCCGGTAAAGTGAAAAATGGCTTTGTTGATTTTTTATATTTTTTTATAACCTTTGATTCTTCGAGTGTTAATGTGTAACAATTGCGGATCATTAATTGTTCAGGCAAGTCATACAAAGTTCAAAAACGTTCGCTTTCGTTCCAAAACCAATAGTAGTAAAGTCTCTACCACTTACTATACTATAGCATGACTTAAACATGACTGGACCTCGACTCTTTTACTTAACTTTGACTGTGACTAAGACTTTTGAAATATATTATTACTTGACACTGGCTAAATGCACAAGATTGGGAAGCTAAAATTAAATTAAAATAAATCTTATCATAAGTATACATGCACGTGTTTTTTTATAGAAAAAACCTATACATGTACATCGGTAGAATTGAGACAAATTCAAAATAACCGTTACAATCGGTTTATAATTTTTTTCGCTGTGAGGGAACAAACTCACATACACGGTGCAAAAAAATCAAACCCTCCTGCTTTAATGTAGTCGGATGAAAAAGACTGTCACCGACATAAAATACATACACCCCTTTAAAATTAGATTCTCTAAAATCAGTGAACCAGATACTTAATGACGTCACGTGATACATATTCACCTCGGGTATCATGGCCATGGTAGTTTAAAATTAATTTGGGTATCGGAAAATGTGGCAGATATTCGGGCAAAGTTGGCTAGCGGGCTTTATACGATGAAATTAGCGCTCAGGTTTAGTGTAAAAGATATTAGGGGGATGTGAATAGGTCATTTTGAACGTAGATATGACCAAAGTTTTGAGTGTTCCAAATTCATTCAAGGTTGTTGAGTCTAGAAGCAAGTTTTTGTTGGGTAAAGTTTTTATTAAATTTAAACGGGAATTGGCGTGATTTACGCGTTGTTGCTATCTAGATTGACTATATTATTATTTTGACTTTATTCGTACGTCATTTTCAGGCTTAGTGCGGAGTGCCCTCAGACACACAATGGCACTAAATGTAAATTGATCGAACGAAGCGAGATCTTTACGTTGACTTGGGTCATTCAGCACTTGGTCCGTCCATCCATTCGTCCGTCCGTCTATCTGTCAGTGGTCATATAAGCGAATAACTTAAAACTCTCGTAGAATATGTAAAACTACGGCCCAAACCCAGAAATGACATTTAATATTATATATATGAAAATATTAAGGGGAGAAATATGTTGGAAAATAACGATTTTGTAGGCCACCAAATTCACTGTTTTTAGACCAATTTTGTTTTAAGGTCTTTCTCAAAAATGGCTTCAGACTAAACACTGAAACTTACGTATGATGTCTGTTATATCCTGTACTTGAACAACAAATACAGAAATCAAACAATTGTTATATAGAAAAAAAGTTATAAGCAAGTATCCTCAAAAGGTTTTCTTTATTAGGCAAAATTAATGTAGGCGCGAGATCTCAGTTCGGCGCGAACGACTAGTTATTTAGTACGAGTAGTTTATTAGTTTAGTTTTCTAGACTCTACTAGCTACGCTGTCGATCCCAGTGTTACAAGTTCCTATAAAAGCTAATTACCTACTATTAATTTACATCATCATTCTGTTCCGAAGCTGGAATATTTAAACAGCATATTTTGAAAATGCTTTAATTTCAAAAACTTGTATCGACACACATCAACCAGAACCAGAAACACGATTTTCTTGATCTCGATTTCGGTGGGAACAAAACTTTAATCTATTAGAATTTCGAGTTTTCATTAGTGTTTCAGAAACACGAACTTCTTTTAGAGATACTTGTGTGTGTGATATAAATGTTTTCGGCTCCCACGACACTAGTCATATATAGGCAATAATTGTTATAACCAGCCATGCCTTGGAAATGTTTTTGTGTGAAGTCTCATTTGTTTATTGGCAGGGGCACATTCGGTCGGTTTAATTATTGCTAAGAGGGCACATGTGTGCTCAGATTAGTAGTTGATACTAAGTCGTTATACCACCAATGTATCCCAAAATATATAAAGAAAACTAAATCCAAATGCAACGCCACATATTTTTACAATCCAGTGCAGCAGTTATAAAAATCTATTGGCAAGTACAGCCAAAAGTTGCCACTCTACAATTTTGTTGTTTCAATAGCTGTGTAAAAATTGCCACCAATCACCCTCTCCCTAACGAACAAAGCGTTGAGTGTTGGGTTTCTGAACAATATCCATTCCAAGTCCATTCCAATTCCAAGTATCGATACATTGCTAGCGATAGCTAGCAATGTATCGATACTTGGAATATCCAGCAGTTAGCAGTACTTATAAAAAAATTGGCATATTTTTTGTGATTCAAAGTTTGGGTGTTATTGTTTGTATAATTATGCTACATTTTTGACCGCAACATCGCTTTCCATCAGGTGAGATTGTAGTCAAATGTTTGCCTAACGCATAAAACAAATGTGTGGAAGTTTCTGGCATCCACGACAAAAGTCTTAGAATACAGGATCACAGCCCCACACCGTTGTGTGGGCTGTGGGTCTGAATGCAATGTCATATAATTTTTCCTATATTTACATAATCCAACAATGATTATTGATAGATCCTCTCCCATTACTTTACTGAAAAGTACCGTGGGACTTTAAATAATTGCTTGCAAAAGCAATTATTCGCTACGAGACACGTTCAAAACGATATTTATTTAAATCCCTTCGGTTTAAACATAATCGATCACGCCACTAACGATCGCATTTTCATATTCGAGAGGAGCTCCGCCTAACGATTCCCATTTAAGTGTCCATGTCAGACATTGGTACAATAAAGGCTCTAATTGCCAGCTGTATTGGCAGCACGCCAATCCCCGCATTGTATCTGCATTAACTTACGATATTATTTTTCGGTTCCGGTGTTGCAGAAGATTTTATAATTTGTGCTGTATGATACCGCGATTTGGCACGAATGCTTTGGATTTTTTCAACGCTTCTCACAGAATAATATAATGCTTGTCATATTTTACTTATTTTACAGTGAAATGCTTACTTATACATTAATCAATTTCAAATTCAACAAATAAATAAATCTTATTCAGCAAATAAGATCAAACATGAATATTTTCGTTAGATACCATGGTCAGTTTCACTATAAATGTTTGTATCAATAACGGGATATTTACCACGTATTTCGTTTGTTTTGAGTTTCCCATAAATTGGCCATCGCTGAACATCTTTTGGAGTCCGGCTCAAACTCAACATTGGCTTGAGTTACATAACCCACATATATTGTCAGTTGAACGTCATTACATACCTAGACTGGTGAGAGAAGCGATTGAAATTTCTAAGTTAAGTAATTTCAATCGTAAAATGGCTTCATCCTGTGGTGAAACTGTGTAGGAACAACAAGAAACGTGTCTCAGTTAATTCACGTACGGATATTGTGAGTGTTGTGAGTCGCGATCGAGTTCAAGCTCAAAATGATAACAATGGTGGTGTTCAACGCAGTAAACGAGTACGAAAGCGGGTAGACCGTTTCGTATGCTCGTAAATCTAAATCTTCATCCACTCGCACTACTTCAGTTACTCCGTGATCATGGTGCTTGCAACAGTGCCGAAATATCGGAAACTCAAAACAAACGAAATACATGGTAAATATCTCGTTATTTATACAAACATATATAATGACTATTTTCACTTAGAATGAAAATCATATAAAGAGTAATAAAAAAGATAAATGTTATAATTAAAACTTTATTTGTAATCAAAGATAGTTAATAGGTATACAATACGCGTTAAAAGATGCTTCAAGGTTCCCACTTAATATGAAAATATCAATAAAATCTGTAGAACGTTAGTTTCTTTTGCTGTATTATTTTTAATTGCTCATATGGAATCATAGCTTTCAATAACGGAGAGCTATATATTAATTAATCCCTGTTTTGACCAAGGAAACAGTTCTTATTATGTTCAGCAAAGTTTTTTCAGAATCTGTATAATTATATATATATATATATATATATATTTAGGTAATAAGTTTAATTTGATTTAAAAAAATAACACTGTAAGATTACAAAATCACCGTTAATAGTATTCATGATTTTAAATAGAAAGACAATGATTCCACAATCAATGAGATAACCATTAAATAAAACACCAATTACAGTAAAATAAAGCGAACTCACTCAATTACACAACCACAATTACACAATTGAAGCTACTACAAGTCGCGCCGAACACGTCTGCACTCTCCGAGGGCTGTCAAGCAAATGCCTGACAAATGCAACTCGCCGGTCTTATATAGGCATCTGGAGGGTATCTCCTAACTATATATATATATATATATATATATATATACTCCTAGGTGTACATGCGGTCTAGTATGAAACTTTTAATAAGATAGGGTTAATTTTCAACATGGCGGAACGAACGAGTGAATAAGCTAATAATCTGTAACACAAAGATATACAGTAAGATACACAGTATCTCAAGAAAGCTGCAAAGTTACTTATCCGTTCAAACCATTACATTGTGCACTTTACTGCGTCCTAGCAAACTTTTGATAGCCGTTATAAACATAATACCACCATTTCACGTGGCTTCGCCCGCTAAATGGCCACCTCTCAGGGACGAGTGTCTTTTTATTTGACAGTTTGTCTTAAAGACGTCTGTTAGTGGTATAATTTCTAGACAGTTAACGATAATGGTGTATCTTTAATACTTTGATGGCGGCTTTTAATGGAGTGTTTTGAAATGGCCAAACAGCTGAACAGCATTGTGCAAGCAGTACTAGTCCAGGCAATTATTGGTTGACTTAATCGCATTACGAGTAATTTAGCCAAATAATTGGCGAATAAAGATGCATGCAGAATGAAAGAGTATTTTATTGTTCATACTACTCCTTGTTTATTTGTGAATTGACTCCTATTACTTCAAAAAATATTACTTTGCTTTATCAGTCAATTATTTCAAATCACACAAAATTTTATGCCACAAAAAATCTTGACACTTCGCGCGAATCCCACCAAACATTAAAAATTTAATCCAAGAATCCGCAGCTAAAGGAAAAAAGCGTTAATCGTCGTATTATTCCGTGGAGGTGGTAGTCCGTTGATGATAACTTTATCTCGCCCGCCCTGAGTGCAGTTTCCGGACGTTTGGGCGGGCAGAGCGAATAATCGAGAGTTCGAACGGTCGTTAATGAGCATAATAAAGAATGAATGGTAAGTAAAAAAGTTTAATATGATACCTTATTCGTGCTCATTTAAATTTGTCGAAACAAAATAATCATAACTGTATAGATTAAGTACTTTACATGGGTTTTACTGACTTGTATATTTTAAGCTTGTGATTGAACTGTCCCCTTATAAAATATATCTAAAAAAACACGTGTTTGGAGTTGACCTACTTTACATAGTTCCTTACTTTTATTATCCATGACAATCTGAAATTTGTAATGTCAATCTGAAGTTTGAATGTTTATTGCGAGTGATCCCTGTGGTGACATAATTCTTATAAATTTTAAGTCCTCACATTGGTGTGTCAAGTTGTTCCTGTGACTCACGCATGCGTGAGGCCATTATTATTGACAAACTAGCCGTACCCGCGGCTTCTCCCGCGTTCATCAAGTTAAAAAATAGCCTCTTTGTTTCTATGTACCCTAGGTATAAGCTGTATATCCGTTTAGCCGTTATAGCGTTAAGAGAAAACATACGTATACATTTGAGTCACCCACGTCCGTAGGAGGATACCCCTTAAGTCTGACTCCCTACACGTGGTCCCCGGGTGGTGCTAATCAGGTGACATTTGAGAGGTGGTAGAGCATTTTGTGAGTTGCTCGCCTGGCTTGCTACCAAAGTAGCTTACCACCATAAAGTTGAAAGTCTGCCGCCAAGGCAAATACGGTGTTTCGGCAGTTATCCTTGAGAGCCTGCGTATTCCAGGTCTAGTGTGTTTACCAGCTTCGATCACTTCGTCACTTACGTGAGATAGTGGTCAAAAACTAGCCTGACGAAAATAATAAAAAAAAAACACACTTACCTACACAAAAACTTTCGGTATTATAATGTTAGTGTGATCTGTAAATGCTATTTTATATTTATAAGAAGTATTTTGTTCTTAATTAAACCAAAAAATAATATAAACAAAAATAAAAACTTTATAGAATTTAAATCTAAAAATAATGTTGTCGGATGAAACGGGATTTAACAATATTTCTGTCAAAAAATACATGATTTTTAAAAACAAAAAAGGAAAAAATAAGTTTCAATATTGTAAGTGTATACTTTCGTGCATTATTATGTGAGTACCTATGTTAATTACCCAACAGTAAGTTTCGAGATTCTTAGTTATTTGTTGTGTAATGCAGTCGGAGATATGCGGCATTCCGTTTCAACTTCTGAAGTTCTGATTACATTGTTTACAAACCAATTTCGACCCGAATGTCCTTCCGTTGAGTCACCGAATAAGTACTGTAACGGGGCAATAAAGCATTGGAGGCAATGCTTTATTAAATTTAAAAAATATAAATAAATATTATATAAATTTTACGCCGTTACAGTTTACAAAAAACATCAGCTTATTAATTTATTTTTAGTAGGTTTTTTAATCTTATCAGTTTATTTCAAATAAAGTTAGAAACATTCAGAAGCATCTAGTATGAAATTACTTAAATAACACAAGTTATCTTATTAAAGTGATGACAAGTAACAATGGGTATCTAATGCATACTGAAATAACTTGAGAATTTGTTACCATAGCTCCCACACTAGGAAAACATGTATCGTGGGAGGTAGTTCTCTTTCGTATTAGGTATATAAACGAAAAAATTATAATATATTATTTAATTTGATTGTTTTATAATTATTATTATATTTTAGGTAACAACGTTTCACCATTCACGTCTATCTACGTAAGGTATCCAAACTAGCTACAATATAAGTAATGAAAACCACGATTTGTCGTGTCGCCTCGATTTAAAAAGTCCCGAAGGGTGGCAAGGAGGAAATGAAAATCCAAAACTTTCTATATTTACACCAAACTCAGTTTAAATAGGGATAAATTTTGCTTTTTGTACGAAAATACGAGGAAAGGTTTCATTGTTGGAAACGAATAAACTTGATTCAATGGTTGAAATGCCACCATGACTTAGTTTGACTAAGTTATATGAGATTCATCACCTGATCTACTTTAAATATGTTCCAAATTTTGTTGTTTATCACAATTGGTTTTGTAAGAGCAATAATGTCTCATATTTGAACTGCCTGTTGGTTTCGTTAGGTGCGCGTCCGCCTTTTAAGCAGGGGTATCGGGTTTGATACCCCGCGGGAACACAATTTTTATTCCCAGGGGAAATTTATTATTCTGGTTTTGGTGTGAATGTATGTGTGAGGTGAATGTTTCCGGAACCTACGACACAAGTCAATGAACTTAGAGTGGAGCTTTGTGAAAGCGTTTATATAATATAGCAATAAGCGTTTATATAAAATAACCCTTTGTCACCACTTAGTGGTTATGGTAGACTAATTAATATTGTATAGCCATAGATATTATAAGCAATATCTCCTACCATGTCTTTGGTAGTATTAATTGTCTATGCTAAAACTATAAAGTAAAATTTTAGTCTGTGAAAATCTAACTACTGTGTTTTAAAAGCTTCGGCTCATATTAATAATGTACGCTTGGATAACTAGATGGCGTTGAGAGCTCATAAAACTGACAAGCGTTTCCTTTTTTTTATGATATATAGGCAAGCACTTAATTAATGTCTTCGGTGCAATAATTTTTATTATTGTTATTATAGAATAATTGCCAATTAACTAGCCTTACACTGCGTCGCTTACGGTCCTAGTTCGCCACTAGTAGTCAAAGGATTAAGCAACCCTTGTTATACTGTTATGTAATATATAACCCTTGTTATATCTTGAATAACTTATCTTTGTTACTGTTAATTTTATTGTATGAACATACCACAATTCTGTATGTCCTGGTGATACAAGGATCTTTCACAATAGTATACTTTAATTGGGTAAAAAGCATTAGGAATTATTACTTCATAGCTTTAACAAGTTTTGTTAGCGTACATCCATAATTATAGGAGTGAAATAAAAGGATTGTTATCACTCATATGTTGACAGCTCTCCTTCAACGTCAGTAATAAAATAGATAGAACATTTACTTTTTTGCTGTCCTTATATGCGCTTTTCTTTCTATGACTTACATCCCCCTCAAATCCCTCGTCCTCTTTCTCTTAGACACCATCTTTCTCTCGTTTTCACCCGTTTTACAGTTTTGTTATGTAAATAATTGTAGCTAATAAAATTAAGTCATAATTATCATATAAATGCCCACCTCCTCATTAATCTCGCTGAAAATATGTTTTATTTTGTAACCACTTCCTTTTTTGTACTTATGTAAATATTTTGTTATGCGTCCTATGGTCTCACATGACATAGACGAAATTGTGAAGGCGTCACCACAGAAAGCTACATAAAAAAAAAGAATTAACAAAGATAAATCTAAGAATATAGACACATTTATTCATAATTACAAACCCATTGTATTAAAACTTATACTCGGTTTGATAAGTTTTGTCAAGGAAACATTGATAGATAAGAATTTTTATTTTCACATTTAAAATAGGGAAATCGAATGGCATTTTTTTTCCGATTACAATTAAAACATATTCGGGGAATTCGTTCTAAGTATAAAATTAAATCATGTATTACATATCCTCATCCTTACACAGACGTTTTTTGCTGACTTGTGTAAAGCGTCATTGTGATAAAGAGGGCAAGCCAACACGGCAGATTGTTCGCCTGAGGCTGCGAGCTCCATCAGTACATCACTACATGCTCGTTGCTTCAGGCTGGTGTGCTTTACTCTCGCCCTGGAGTTGACCTATAATCCCTATTAATATGAGGGGTCAAATTATAAAAGAAAATTGACGATAAATGTAATTGGTTATCAGATTAAGGTGAAATGCGTGTCAATGTAGTATGGTACAGATGTCACAGAAATAAGTTTTCATGATCAAATATTTCAATAGATGGCGTTGACTAATTTCATACTCAGAACAAAAAACCTGTCGAAAACGCTCTTGTGTTCATAAGCAGTATTCGTTGTGTACTATGTTTTTAATGATAGTTTGAAACGTTATTGTTACTTTTATTTTTAGTGGTTCTGTAGTAGTTTATTTCGATTATCAGATGCCAGTAAACCACCAGTTCCCCATCTACAGGGTAACTGACATCACTATGGTCATCTAGAGTATAAATGCCTTTTGGCTAATGAACTGACAATTAGCACAGGAACTGCCCGTTGGCTAAGCTAGGAGTGGGAGGAGACGAAGCGTTTTACTTTCACTTTAATTGCTGACTGCAAATGAATGTAACTTCTTACTCGTCGTGATTCTCTAAAAATTAAATAAGTAAAAGTGAATAACTATCTTCTAGGCAACCGTGCTTCATTCAAACGCATAGTCGCTTACAAACAAGCGGGATAGTAGTCAAACTTTTGCCAATCTTGAATTTAAAAAAATATCACAACTATGTAAAATTTTGCTTTGATCGATTACTCTCTAACTGACTCGTATTCATACATGTATTTTTTAACAAACATTATGCACTAACAGTAGGTTTAATTTAACAGAATATAACAACGTATCATACCTATTGTGTGGCAAAATTTTTAGCCGCGCAGTAATTTGTTGTGGTCACCGTTTGAACATTAGCATAAAATATTTCATCATAAATAATAATTTACTCATATATTACATGTCGTCAGCTTGTGCAGGCCGTAAAGCGTGCGTGTCGTTAGCAAAAACGTGTTTAACATTAAAACCATGTTTTAAACTCATTAGCTTTACAGTAGAAAGAGCGGTGCTCGTAAATACTTTCTAATTACGAACTAAAACAATTTCAGATTTATTAATTAGGACTACGTTTTTTTAATTGACTTTAGTTAATTCTCGGAATTGCTGCCAGTTAAACCTAGGGCCTGTAGTTTTAATTATAAAGGCCAGCGTACTGCTTTAAAAAAGTTGTAATTTGTGTCGTTCTAGTTAGTCTCTGATTTAAGATGATGGGCTTAAAGAAAATAAGAGATATAGAAAGTAAGAAGTCATATATTTCTCTCTTATTCATCTTCTAAATTTATAAAATAGTCGCGGAGTGACTGACTGATAATTTAACGCATAGCCTAAACCAGTGATAGAGACGTGAAACATTCAAGGTATAACCTTGAATCTTAGCTATTGGCAAAAGTGGCACTAGGGAAGGCATTCCAACGCAGACGAAGTCGCGTTGGAATGAAAACAGCTGTTATAAATATAATGTTATATAATATTAATACCAGATTACTTTTTACTAAAATAATCTTTTTGTTTACTTTTGAGTACTTTTAAAAGACTTGCATAATATTTCTTAAAGGCTGAATATGATGTCAAACCAAATTTTTTACAAGTCCATGCGCATTTTAAATTTATTCCCCCAACGACCAATCCAAATGAGCATCTTGACGGCACCAACTTAAAGTCTGTTTACAGTTCGTGTAACGTGAAGTAACATCACGTACCCGGCACGTGGTAGGCACGTAATACATTTTGGCGCGCGGCCAGGCCGTTCCAGCTACCGACGCCTATCCGATCTCCTTTCCATCCGATTTGGATGGTCTGCCAGCTCTATTCCGAGGTCTCACGATTGGTTTCACTCTGTGTCAGAGCCGGAATTGAGTTTCGTTTAGTTATAAAGAAGCTGTATAATATAATCTTGTGCTGTTGGTGCAGATTTTTGCATTGATGAGGTAGTTAGCGCAGTTTCTTGCAAGGGAGAATCTTTGAAATGGGACTTAAGATATTGTGGTTATTTTGTCATATTTGTCATAATACAATATATTTGTGACTTATCTAATGTTGTAATTATATCAAATCTTTTTATGAGTCTTCAAAG
The DNA here is from genome assembly GCA_948107665.1 of Lomographa bimaculata. Taxonomy (NCBI): domain Eukaryota; kingdom Metazoa; phylum Arthropoda; class Insecta; order Lepidoptera; family Geometridae; genus Lomographa; species Lomographa bimaculata. The sequence goes on along the minus strand of OX403589.1, from coordinate 19,729,364 downwards.
TAATTGTTTTTATAACTTCCGCTAGTTTGAACAACAAAAGTAAATAACTCGCACAATTTTGCAGAGCGCATTAAAATCATCAAATTGAACACGGGAGGTAATCGTATATAGCAAAATCTTTCGATAGATGGCGTGGATATGCGTTGTCCTGTGCGTGGTTCATGTTAAAAAACCAGCTTGGTCACGCTATCATAGTCACAGTCAATAGCACCGTACGTTAGCAATGAGTTATGTTTAAAACAACCATTATCGCTTCCCAGAAAAGCTTGCGTTTGACTACTATAAATTATGATTAAAATAATCATATTCTGGGTATCATCACCCTCAGTACATGAACTTACAACAAAACTACTCCAAGAGTTCATAAAATGACTTTTGCATTTCAAAATTAGAACTTTCTTTATCACTGAGAGAAACTTAGAGATGTTTGCAAACTTCTGAGCTTAATGCAGCCATTACGAAGATGAGAAAGTTATCCAGATAAGTTACAAAATTAAGTTTTTTATCACATGACTTTTGAAGGTTGGTCAAAGTGAGTCGTTGTACAAAACTTGCGCCGGGGGAAATCATGAGAATCAACATCTTGATAAAAAGAAATATTTATTAGCGATACGCTACGTCGCTTACATAAACATCCATTTGTCGATATCCTTGTATTGGATCAACTTATGCACTTACTTTTTTTTGCTCGTAAATTATGTTGAGTTGTGTTTGACACCAGCCTGTTTGTTTCGGTACAGTAGATGTAACAAGATAAGGATTAGGATAAGTATATTCAGCTGGGAGAAATTGCGCTTATAGACCGCCGTCTGCGAGCTCCCAAGTTATTTGAGTACAGAGCACTTAAATGTTACGACGATACTATTTGCATACTGTTATATTAGGTATGTGTTCTGTTTGTATGCCAAATAAGATAAAATAAGTTGCTTGATCCTCTAATCAAACCTTGCCTCTAATCAAACCTTTTACAAGTTGCCTTGTCTATTCCATTAAACGTTGTTGAAAGGTAGACGCTTTTGTAACTGTTATGTTAAGGCATAAAAAGCACATTCCAATTGCTTTTTTTATATTTCTTACCAAGAACTTCGACATATTTGTAATAATTTCACATATATCTGTAATCCACCATTTTACAAGTTGTTTTTTCATACATTTGTGACAAAGTTTTTTTTTTAATAAAACATTTAAATAGATTTTATTTTCTCTCAAATCCTTTGATATATTCGTCATGTCAGTACTAAAAATATGTATCCCACTAGATATTCTCTTTGCGGCTTCGCACACTTTGATCAGAATAATAATAATTAAAAAAAAAACCTATGTGTAAATCTTGGGTACAAACTATGCTCATTTCACATTTTATTCACACCCTTTCAGCTGTTGCAGCGTGAAGAGGACATATATACAAACTTACCTATGCATTAAGGATATAAGTTATTTATTTATAAATGAGCACTCTTACAATCCAACTGCTACATCTCCAAATGCGCAATCATTATCCATTAATGGCAATAAAACCTCACGTATTTTACGAGAGTAATCTATAAAAAACTGGCGGTAAACCTCCGAGCTCGTAACCGTTCAGCTCTGAAGGCAATTTAACAAAAAGCCTAAATAGATACGTAAGTGGATGATAAAAATTGGATGCGATTCCCTCTCCTAATCGGTGCTGTGCTCGGGGGAAATCACAAAGTAGCAGGCAATGTAGGCAAGAGTGCCTTGCGGGTAACGATGTAAATAGGCCGAGAAATATTTGATCTTATATTTATCCCAGAATCTAGTGCCTTTACCCAGGTTTGAGATATATAATAAGAGAAAAGAAGATGTAGGTGTTGCAAGTTATGTAAGAGTACTTATTTTATTGTTCTTATTTAAGACTCGCTGTTCTCAAAAGCTGTTTATTCTAATAATCTGTTAATTCAAATAAAACGATTCGAATATTTCACCTCCGCTAAAATTCAATAAAAATAATTCCGTGGAGTAGGTGTGTAGGTCTAAAGTGATAATTAAAAGATTAAACTTAAACTTTTTCTAATTTTCTAGTACTCATTCCATTAATTAGAGAAGGTTTTTTTAGAGACCTGTAATGTACTTTGTGTAAAATACATTTTGATTGATTTTTGCTAAAGGTTACATATAATCGAAGTGATACCAAACTAGAGTAGGAATAAATTAATTTAAACTGTCAATAAATTTAGGTAAAAAGACATTTTCGCTAGGATTTTGATTATGAAAATCGTACGTGATTTAAATGCAAACCTTAAATAGGCAGTTATGAAAGTCAACGTCTCTAATTGGCATAGTTCAGAATAATTACAGTACAGACAAATCAACCTGTCTGAACTACTGATATATACTGAACCGTAATTGTATTCTAAGATAAAGTTTAATTTGGACCTCGCACCGAATCGGGCACCTTGTTGCGGACCCGTTGCGGATAGTTTCGTTTAAAAGCTAATTGCTGTTGGCCGTGGTCATTACGGTTCCAAGTTAATTTACTCTTAGATCTTAGTTTAGTTTATTGTGTGTGATCGGTCTTGGTTTAAAAATAAATGTTCGTTATGATACTCGTTCCCAAAACATGTCAAATAATCAGACTTATTGATTTTGTATGTTATATAAACAATAATTCTTCTTCTTCTGGCCTTATCCCATTTTTATTTGGGGTCGGCTCTCCTAATCATTCTTCTCCAAAGATGTCTGTTTTTGGATCGTCATTGGGTCAATTTCAATCTATTTTCAATCCACATGATGGTAAATAATATTCATTCTAGACTTATAAAGACTTCCAGACTATGCCAAATATGTTCGGGGAGCAAAGAGTGGGCAATGAGTTAAACTCCTTCACCGTAGGTAATGATAAACGTAGAAGCGTAACGCTTCAGTATCATAAAGAATGATTAGGTCAATTCAGATTTTTGTTAAACATTAACGCTGTCATACTCACACCCCCACACTAAGTTCAATGACCAATCAAAGGCCACATAGGAGAGAAATTGTGACAATGATACAACTTACAGTTTGAAAAGTGACACTTACTGAATCTTAATTTGTTGATGTAACATTTTCGTTGCTATAAACAAAATCAATTACATGAAACATCTATGGTTTTATTTCTATCACAAATAAACAGAATACAATATCTTTTGATCAATACACGTGTCAAATTATTTAATATCAAATAATACAGAAATATCCAACAATACAGAAACGATTTCGTTGAAACCTATTGCCTCGATACAAATCCTTTATGAAACGTTGCCAGTGTTACCATACCAGTACAAGCATCGTCAAAAGTATCTTTAAACATGTCTATTACATTTAGCTATTGAATAATAAACGCTGCGCCATCCCTGAATATGGCTCAAGACGTGAGACGACTTACAAGAACCGACCCTACAACATAATGCACCAAACTTGGACCAAAATGCACTTTATTTCCTTAACACTGAAGTTGCTTTTCGTGACATCTAATTTTAAGTTAAGTCATTCCTGGAAGTGGGCAAGAAAGTTTTTTAAGCCGGGGTTTTCTCAATTTTCTGCGTAATTTCCAGGTCCCTTTCATTGTCAGTTTGAAATGTGTGCTCGAAATAGTCAAATAGGTGTCGCGAAGTAATTTATGACAGTTTAAAGAAACGCGGTTTCTGGGAGTGTATTTGACAGGAGAACTTTTTCATCTGATTCCAGTGGAAATTCCATTGATATATTTGAAAAGTTATTTAATAAGACACCTTCCAAATTTTAATTAAAGGAAAGTGCCTCGAATTTGACAAGCTCAGGAGTTTATTGGTAATTTGTTGGCAAGTCTACCAATAAATATTAATTATGAGGGTTTAACAATACTGGTTATGTGTCAATAAAACAAGGGCAGAAAATTAACTGACATTATTATAATTCAAAATTCAAAAAGGTCTGAATTATAAAAAAAATTTTTTTACATATCGACTCCTTGCTCGGACTACGATTCAGACCGAATTTTAGTCTAAGCAAGGAGTCGATATTTTTTCCCTACATAAGAAAGAAACCAACGAAGCTCCAAAACTGATTCGTAATAAAACATAAATCTGCTATACAGACTGATTTCTTCCATCAAATAGTATCAAAAAGTTTCATACCAACTCCTCGCAATAAACTTGATTTCATTGCATATATCACGGCCCCGATGATCGATAGAGCAAAAAACCGACAAAGGTCGCAATCGCAAAACTTTACTGCCGTTTCGTCCCGTAAAACAACACAACGTCATAATAACACGTAAAAATACAAACAACAAGCACGATGGGCTTTCAGCACGGCAAATATTTAGACAAGTAATGGCTGTAACCCGTCGAAGGAAAATAAAATACAAATAAATGGAGTATGTTTTGAAATAACTGAATACGTTTCTGCAAAATAAATATGATGGATGATACGTGATGGCAATAAACGTGCTTCAGAGGTGTTAGAGGTTAATGGAGTAGTTAAGATTTATTTTGGTGTCGTAAAAGAGAGACATGTGATACTACAGAAGTAAAATCTAATTCAAGATTTTTCTTTGATGTTTGGCTTGAATTTACTTAAATATAATGCCTACTCAATTAATATTGTAAGCTACTAACAATATGGATCTTTGTTACAAAAATACGAGAAAAATCTAAAAAAAAAAAACTGCCGAATCAAATTAAAAGTCTCGCAAAAACTCAAAACTAGTTCAACCGATAACATTATATTTAGTTTTTCTTTTCACCTTTACACAAAAATTTAATTAAGAAAAATAAAATCTAATTTTGTATAAAATTGTCACTTTGAATTATTTTCAATAAATTGTCGATACAATACAATACAAAACCTCTTTGTTGACACCAAAAGATAAATACAACTTACAGAGAAACTTATAAAGATAGGTACAATGGGTGGTCTTATCGCTAAGAGCGATCTATTCCAGACAACCTTGGGATGGCAATATAAACGAAAAGACAATGTAGGGATGGTGGTGCGATAAAATGAATATGAAATAGATTTAAAAATAATAAAAATACATTGTATAAACTACATAAACAATACATACCATTACTAATATCAGAATGTGCTTACATAAAATAAATAAATATTTACATATAAGTACCTATAATACATATTATTTAACATATATAATTCACACGCATATTATAGCAGCGTTTACACATTGGACAAATAAAAGTTTTTGACTTGAGATTTAAATGACTCTTGAGTTTGCGCGCGTTTGACATTCACTGTCAAACGTCGATTTGACTTGACTGGAAATTTGCGTTTCTGTCTCTGGGTGTGATTGTGTGTGTGATGTGAATGTGTCCGGCACCCACGACACGAGTCATCGAACTCAGTGTAGGTGTGAAAGCGTATGGAAAAAGAAAGAAAAGAAAAACCGAAACATATCAAAATTATAAGCCAATTTTCTTTGCGGATGGTAAATTCACATATCCTTATCAGCACAAGTAATTATAAAAACTGCATAGAATTGAATCTAATAATGATCTACGATGGAAGGATTACGAAATTTACAATTTTTATATTATTATTTCGTGTTTTAATCAATATACCAGTAAAAACATGAAACATACTGAAATAATAAATATAGGATGGAAATCTAATTGCGACATACTTTTTCGTATACAATAAATTCTTTAATTTGTAGGTAAAAGTTTTTTTCAATTAAATTATAAAACGAGGCAGTAGCTATGCTTTCTCACTATCTGATTCAACGGACCAATAGCCTATATTTCCTAAAACTAAACTAAAACTATATACAGCAAAGACCTAAGACATCGAGTTTATAGGCCAACCACTACCAGCAGTAGCGTTCCCATCATGCTGGCGGCATTGCCTCTCTGAATTGCAATGCTAATACGTTGAGCCAAATATATATATAGTGTAAACAATTTGTGTCGTCCGCGTCGCACTCAAAGCTAGCGTTGCATCGCATCGCACACAGAGTTATGCTAACGCTGAGCTCTGTGCGGCTTACATTATCGTAAGCGGCTTAGTTCGCTCAGTCGACTCGAGATGCAAATGATTCCTCTCTGCATTATCAAATGCTGTTTGTTGCATCGTACTGGGTCAATTTTGTTTCGCGTCTTCCGGATAAAAAGATATTGAAAATCGTTCATGTAACCGAGGACTCGCTTTGTTTCATATTGGTACTGTGTGATAGTATGTTATGTATGTGTTTGATAAGATAGAATTAAATACATTGCAGTTTTCTATTTCAACTGAAAATATACATTGTATAATAGAACAGTATGTAATACTTTCTTACTCTTGTTCTATTATAGATGAGTAGATTGCGATTTAAAGTAATAAGTATCATACCATAAGGTGAGATAGTAGACAAACGCTTGGTTAGCTTTAAAAACTAAATTCTCTTTTTTTTCATTGACATCTGCAGTATTATTGAAAATAAATCAAAACAAAACAGATAAATACACTGTTAAAAGTTTTGCTCAATCAAATAATAACATCATAACAACGCGAACGATGAAATGGGTTCCTAGAACTTTAATAAATCAATAATATGCTCAATGTTTATAGATAATCTATCTTCTTCAAGATACGTAGAACAACATAAAGAACTTTAATATTAACAGTTTAACTTTGTAAACATAAATGTCTGACTGCTACACGGCTTCTACTAGTCTATTGAGCTCTACACAGATGTAAAACTTTGCTTTTAAAGTTTGTCTTCAAATCGACTTGAAATCGAAATGAAAAAAATCTATATCGTCTCGAAAACTTCTAAGAGAGCTGCTAGTGCCAGCTTAAATTACGATAAGCCAAGGGGAATATTAGTTTGCAATAAAACCATTAAACTAAGCTCTCTCGAGTTGTGCATTTCTAAGGATTTCTGCAAGGCATACGATAGAAGTTCTTGTTTGAAATTTCTCATTACAAACTTGAGTCTTAGCTTCCAAATAATCAGTAATATGAATGTTAAAGATAATATTCAATAAAAAGTAGTAAATTTAATATTCCTTATGCAATAGAACCAAAAATCATGAAGATAAATGAGTTTGCAACATTGTAACTCGTCTTCTGTTAGGGTAAATATTATTTTTACCTAAATTATATTGCTATATTATCTTTATCCAAAGTTTTCGGAAAAGATCTTTAAGCGATAAGACCACCATATTATAAAAGCTTAAGTTATGTTTTATATTTTCACACTGTACTGTTTTTCATTCTGTATCAGCCGTGCTCCGCGGCTTCGTCCGCTATTATCAAGTCAAAAAGTAGCCTATGTGTTAATCCTAGGTATAAGCTATGTACATTCCAAATTTCACCCAAATCCGTTTCGCCATTAAAGCGTGAAGAGGGAACAAACATACTTACACATTTACACACAAACTTTCTGATTTATAATATTAGTAAGATTGGTGCACAATGAATTGTTAATGTATATATCTATTTACTGTCAAAGTTTGTCTGAGATCACTCTTATCGATAAGACCCCCAATTGTTACGCTTATTTTCTACATTATTATTTCTTGTCATGTATTTGTCAATGTGTTTAATAAAGAGTTTATCTATCAGTCATCTATTATTTGTTTAAGTGATTTTAAATGTTATCAATCAATCGAAACGGTATCACGCAAGGTCCACTTCAATGTCCTATACTTTTATATAAGGCTATTGATTATATTACTGAAACAAAAATGCGGTGACATTTTTTGAGGGAAAATTTCATCAAAAGCCAACATTTTGTTAACAATGTCGAAGTTAACAACCCCGCGAACTAGGAAAACGCTGATCGTAAATGTTCCACGGTGGTAAATTGAAATTTCGTGGCACTCTAAAATACGCTGCAGGTTATGAACACTTTCAAATACAAAGTTGTTTTATAGTTTGTCAGACAAGTTAACAGCAAGTTGTATATTTAATAGTGTGCTAAATGACGCGAAATCTGTGAAGTAAATTTTAATCTGCATTGTTGCTTCTACATTGAATAAATGTGTGTGTGATGTGAATGTTTCCGGAACCCACAATGCAACTCTTTGAACTTAGGGTGAACTTAGCGTGTGAAAAAAAAATCGACTTAATGTTATCGTTTATTAAGGCATTATTCATATTTAAACAAGTATAGATATACACGCTTTCACAGTCATAGCCTTACAAATTGTGTTATGGCTGCCGGAAAAAAATCGTATCACACGAACAATAAGACGCAAAACGGGAAACAACTTTTCATTAAATTAATATTGTATTAAAAACGACAGATTTTCATAGAACTAGGTACACGATTGCTGCACGTGACCAATAAATATGTAGATGCGGAAAAAAACATCACATCACGAGTATACAAGGCACTGTATTAACAGAGGAACACGTAGCGAGAGCGAACGAAACCTCGAGTGTTATGAAGTAAGATAATAAGCTGGAATTGGGTCTATATACGTAACCGCAAGGTGGGTCCGCACGTGCTTGCACTGCGTAATATCTTTGCCGATGTATCTAAAACAAATCATTATAATTAAGAACATTAATCGTGTTCAAATGTTATTATTAATGTTTTTTGGAAATATTGTGAAGAGTTTCTACCATTACTTATTGATCTTTGTTACTTTTTTGTTTAAATTTATTGTTATGTTATTATAATAAAGTTGAGTCCACATGAAAGCCAAGCTTTTCTTTAATAATACTAACAAACCGACAGACGTAGTCCTGTTTAAACGTTTTAAATCCGAAATTATTTTTATATAATATTCTGGATCAAATTGTGAATTTAATGAATTGTGTATTCATGAATCCACCTAAACCACACACAAAAAACACTAGAATAAGTCTGGCCGTTTTGGAGGAGTTCAGTCACATACACACGAACGGAAGAATTATGTATATATATAATATTATAAAGCTAATTTATAATGGTGGCACTTTTGAGTATAATACATATTATGTCATAAATTAATGAATTACTTCGCAATGAAAACAAAACAAATCTGTTTAATGATAGGTATGTTTAACAATTAATATAAATAAATAAACATTCAAAACTTATTATAAAAAAAGCTATTCTAGTATAGAAAACATAACAAAAACTTTTGTAACCAAAGACAACCATTATTGCCACCATTGAGATTTAAAACAGGTGCGCATTAATTGAAAAACGAAAAGTGCCAAGAAGAAATGTAATTTAACAGAAGCATCCTTTTGAAACGCTAATAAGGAAAAAATCAGGTTTAAAATTGAGAGCAAAGAGGGAGAAAAATCGCATCTTGAAATGTACAGGCCTATCCTAGTTTCTGGAGCCTGCCTTCGAGCCTCGGACGAGGCAATTTGGAGGAGATTAAACCCCGAGCTCAGCCGAGCATGTCCGAATGGGCCGCGCGCCCTAGTGCGATTCCCTCTGTCTTCAAAATGTCGTGGGACAGAAAATATTACAACTTGCAAGTCAGTGAAGGATCTTGTGAAATGTATGCTATTTCCACTCTGAAACTTTTTATGCTGACGGTAATGTATTTTTATTCCTTTTGACAAGTGAAAGCTACCTTCTTTAACCGAGTTCCAGAAGTTCTTGAGATGGCTGTAATTTTGCGAATCTGGCAGTAGAGTTATTAACTTTCATGAGTGCCTCCTTGGGGCCCATGTGAATAAACGATTTTGATTTAAATTTTGATTTTGAGTTGGTTGTATTTACTTCTTTTGAGTAATAAACATTAATTACGAAAAAAAAGTCTTATGCACAATTTGAATAAGCTGTTGAGTGCTATCTTAAGGAATAGAACATCACATTGAATTGTAAGAGCACATTGCAATAAATAAATTAATGATGTGAATTATTTGAGGTGTATTGTTATCGAGGATTAATAGTTAACTCAGGATCACAAGGCTTTAGCCGAAAAAATTTTTTTTTATATTTTGTTATGGCTTCTAATCCACGGGCCAATTACCTACAGTTTTTAAACTTTTTAATTTATATATTTTTTCAATCTTTTTTTTAGATTTAAATCTTATTCGCAATGACATTTATAACAAATACAAGGATTGTTAGCTCTTAATAACTTTTCGTGCAATTTTCACCTAGAATGGTGATCGCCCAAACCATTTCAACAGAGTAATGATACCTAAGTTTGTGACGGTGTTCATTGTGTTGGTGACCAATAAATAGAAATAAATTAAAACAACATACCTAAATCTATACAGTATATGTAAAATTTATTAAATTTTTACAATATTTCCTTTAAGTATGGGATCTTTTAGAATGGAACATGCACAATTTCTAACAGCTTACACTCGCGGAATATTGTAATATTGCTAATATACCGTACCAACATTGCCTCCCCTTTCGTAAATATGCCGTTCTGGCTTCCCTTCGCTACTACCGCTAGATTTCCTCTTTAGCTTTATTCATAATGTCTTGATATTGGGGCGCCAAGAATTGGTATCTATTCCGGGACAATTTGAATATTCCTTTGGGCATGGGGTGATATTATACACTTTTTCTTCGAAATGAGGCTCTGTCTGAAATATGAAATGTCGTGTAATTATTTGTGTGTTACTGCGTTCGCTCGGACGTTTATTACTTTTGAGTAATGAATTACATCTGGATAGGAGATTTATATTTTTTGACATCAAATTCTTTTTTATTGTACTTTGATAGCGGTTTTAACACTTACAGTCCCACGCTAAGTTCAAAGATTTTTATCGTGGATGCCGCAAACCATTTTCATCACATACACAATCTACCAGATCTAGAAGCACAATTTGAATGTCCCTTGGATATGACAAGGCAGAGTCTTGCTCACTGCGCCAACTAAATTCGTCGATTTACGACTATCATACTTGCTTTTCTTATGATTTGTTAAATTATAGCTCCCTTCCATCATGGGACAACAACGCGTACCAAAACAAGACATCCTTTTATGGTTGATATTCCTCAGATTAGAACCAAGCGTTTTGCCTCTACTTTTATAATGCGATCTGCAAAGGAGTGAAATACCCTGCCTTCGTTCTTGTTTCCCTAAAGTATAACTTAGGCATCTTCAAGTCAAGAGTGAACAGGTACCTTCTAGGCAAGCATGTCCCACCGTCGACCCCATCGTCGCGTTCTATCAGGTGAGATAGCGGTCAAATGCTAGCCTATTTGTCATAAAAAAAATGCTCGAAGATAGTAAACACATTAGGCCTAAAATGTGACCGGTTCTCAGGCTAGCATGTCAGTAAAGGTCTAGTTAGTGTACACACGAGATAATAATCATTATGGCCTACCATCGTTGATTTTTACCGACGTCACGAGAAAGGAGGAGGTACTGATGTTGACTGTATTTTTTTTTTCTTTTTATGTGTATTAGTTACCTCATAACTTCTTGAACCGATTTCGAAATTATTATTTTTTAGTTCGAAATATGTTCCTTTCAAAATTGGTCCCATTTAAATTTGATCAAGATCTGATCAGTAGTTCTTGAAATTCCGCCAATAATGCGTATTCTGTATACTACATTTACGATGTTTTCGTTTTTAGCCGACTTCAAAAGTTACTTCATAGCTTCTTTCGTTGTGAGCCGATTTTGATTATTATCATTATTTTTACTTGAAAGCTGGTGATTTGTACGTGATCCCATTGAAATTTCATCAAGATCTGATTTCTAGTTTTGAGTTATCGTCAATAATGCGTAGTGAATACACTAAATCTGATCAAGGTTCCGAAGTTAAAGCAGTGAAGTCGGTTTTTTTAAGCTTTTCTTGCGTTTAATTATATTAAGAAATGTCCTTCACTGAGTGCTCAAGTTCAGTTGAGAGCCGATCGGTTCGTTACCGATGCGTAATTTAGATTATTTAAAAAATACTTCTAACAGTTTCACTTATTTAATCATTCAAATCATTTAGTTAATAAACGAGTACAAGTATATTTACTTTATGCTTCAAACCATTCAAAAGGAAGTCAAGTTTCAAATCATCTCTGTGCTATAAAGGCTTGCATTGCAGTCCTTATTAAGGCACTCTGGGAATGCCGCACAAAGGGTTTGAGTGGCCTACTGAGACGTACAAGGTAGCACGGTACGTCTGCGTAGTGACTACTAGTGTTTTATATAAGTTGTTGTAGCTCAACTACAGAGAATGCTGTTGTGAGAGGTTTACGTTCTAGCATGCCAATTGTTGCATTTATTTTCTAACTTTCATGTGGCACATGTAATTTGCTTTTGTCGTGTTTAAACTCATTTGCTGTAAATTATCGTTTGATGTTGATAGATATTGTCTATATTGGTTGGATCTCTGAATGTATTACAAATTTTCGTACCGTCTATGTAGGTACTCGTCATCTAAGTGCCCATCCAATAATACTCTGCGCCATGGTAAAATTGCTTTACTGAGCCATTCCTAAATCGCTGAAGTGTAAGAATAGAATGAACATACTTACAAACTATTCACTCAGTTGGGTGAAAAGAGGGAATATAGTTGCACTTTCTGATATTACACTTCAATTTTTGAAACACTTATGTACCTACAGCTATATCAAAACACAGTTTTGGAGTTTGCATATGTCTCCCAAGCCTGAATTTTTTTTCATCGTATTCTACACTAGCTGTGCCCCGCAGCTTCGCCCGCTATTATCAAGTTAAAAAGTAGCCTATGTGTTAATACTAAGTAAAAGCTATGTAAAGTCCAAATTTCATTCAAATCCGTTTAGCCGTTAAAGAGTGAAGAGGGAACAAACATACCTACACACAGACTTTCGGATTTATAATATTAGTATGATTTTAAATAATTTATACCTTATAAAAAAATTACATCTATCTATGTAAACGTTTGATTACAACCATATTTGAAGTTATAGTCTAATGTGGAGTACGCTTGCTTAATAAATATCTATTTACTTTTCTTTTGAAAACACCCAATTTGTACCTTTCGGGAAATACAGATAAAACGATAAAACGTTCCATTCTTTTGTTTTTGTTCCATAAACGAAAATGCGAAATGTTTCGCGCGAATGAACGTTTTTTTCAACCAATAAGACGCGACCTTCTATATGGATGTATGGTGGTAAAAGGTTATGCAAAGATCATAATTATGGTTTTTTATTATTCAAGATTGGCAAACATTAGACCACTGCCTCACCTGAAGGTTTTACTACTATACCCATACTTTAAAAAAAATGCATGATAGACAAGAATTTGATCACTTATTGAAAGTGACAATGCGAACGAAGATTTAACATGTTTGCATTAGAAGATACCTATTCACTTTTAATTTAAAGACGATTATATCGTTCAGGAAATATAGACACGGGCAATGAGTTCCAGTCTTTTGCTATCCGGATGATCAATTTAGAAGCAAAACGCTTCGAACAAACTGGATTTACTTCAACCACGACCAATTAATGACATTGATTATTTGTCTTCAATAAAACATAAAATCATATAAATAAAAATATCAAGTAACTGAATAAATAACAAAACCACGCATGAATAGGAACAATCTGTTATACTGCTATGTACGCTTATTTGCGAATACAGCAAAGTCACATCTCATTACCCTCAAAATCTGTGTTAAAATTTCACCGCAGTTATATCTCACCCCAAAGCATTCATAAAATTCGAAATGCGTCATGGTTGATGAAAATTATCTCAATTGGTACTTGAATTTACAACCGTATCGTAATGTAGCGATATAAAACAGTGTCAAAGATATCACGCCGAAATAATAAGATATCATCATATTTTAGAACATCAAAGTGGTTAATTTTGGAAAGGAAGACATTCACATTCATTCCATTAAATAAAAACACAAATGTTTGATATCGTCTTTAATTCTAAATATTTTGTCTAGTTACGTATGTCTAGGCAAGCAACAGTTAGTAAGAAATCATAATATAATAGTGCAATACAATTCCTGCTTATCTATCTTCTATCTTCTCTTCTATAGGTATATACCGTTATATATTCTACCGTTTACACTTTGGAGAGTGTGCGCAGGAATTACACGAACTAATTCCCCCATGCCCGTTTTACCATCTAACAACAAGACAAACTGTCAAACGTCATCCATATATGGTTGACGTACCTCCAGTTCGCTCGAAGCGTTTCGCTTCTACGTTTATCATCCGTACAGCGAAGGAGTGGAACTCATTGCCCTCGTCTTTGTTCCCCGAACAGTATAATCTGGGAGTTTTCAAGTCAAGAGTGAATAGGTACCTTCTAGGCAAGCATGCTACATCTTCGGCCGCATCGTCGCTTTCCATCAGGTGAGATTGTGGTCAAACGCTTGCCTATCGTACATAAAAAAAAAATATAAATATAAAAATCAATGCCACTTTTCGTTGTAATTTTATAACTCAAAAACGGGCTCACCTATCCAAACCAAATATTTAGGCTTTGTTCGGACTTTGTACGGACTACTTAACGTATATAAAATATGTCCGTAATGTTTGGTTTAATCTAGAAGTAAATGTGTATGAAGAAGGTTCGCACACATTAGCTGCTTAGGAGGCAAACGAGCACCTAACCATCGTGCTTAGGCACGTGCGTACGGGCGTGCAACATATAAGCCGTGTTTGGTATTACTCTATCAAGATAACATACTTCTTGTGGTTTTATTATCCTAGCAGGCAGTTCAAAAGTGGCACTTTATGTTGTGATTTGTAATTATAACAGAACCAAACTACTAGTATTAATAAAAGTCACCTTAGATGCAAGCAAGGTTCTCTGACGACAGAAATTGTCAGGGGGCCTATTCCGGGCGTCACATCGACGTCGAAATCGAACGATTTTCTTTTGTTATGATCATCGATTCAACTGAAATTTCAACCAATCGACTGTCGTTTCGACGTCGCATCAATTCGAACAATCGTATTTTGACGACCAGAATAGATCTACAGGCTAGTTAACGATTTAATTCGTGATATAATATGCTTCTTTTATGAGTTCAGATGTTTGAGAAAGTACTTAATGGATCTGGACAATGGATCTACTGAGATTGACCTCCTCCTCTCTTAAGATACGGTTGACATCGGTCCCAGAAACGCTATAGATACATTTTAGTTTTTTCTTAAAAACGCCTTCAAAAAATGGAGGAGGTTCTCAATTCGATTGTATTTTTTTTATGAGTTACCTCTGTACTTTTTTTGTGGATGGACCGATTTTGATGATTACTTTTTAATTTGAAAGCTGGTGGTTTCCCTATGGTCCCATTTAAATTTGATTAAGATAAAAAAATCATTCGTTTTTGAGTTATCTTCAATAATGCGTATTTAATTAATTTAATATAATCAAGGGTTACAAGGTTAAAGCGTTGAAGTTATTTTTTTAAGCTTTGCTTGCGTTTATCTTATTTTTATTTGATAAGCATTAAATTGACCCAAGTAAAAAAAATGTAATTGAAGTCGCTTTAAATTTAAAATTATTTTAATTTATATATCAACATACCAAATTAACGCACTACTTACAATATTTCAGCAGATAATATAATCGTGAAACACCACAACCTTAAATTCTGTCCACATTGAATACAATTAAGTTTTAACGTCCATTTCAGGGACACTTACAAGCGGACCCGATGGTATCTGAGTCTGTAAACGGTTGAAATTATAATAAAAGCTTTATTTCACGTTGTAATTGAGACCGGGATACGTAAAAGGTATCTTTATAGTTAGTTTGGGAAAGTCTTACTGAAATGTGTAAAATTTGTTTGTATTTTGTCTATAAACTATGTAAAGTTTGTTGAATGTAATTATGAATATACATTTTTCTTATCGTATATATATATATACATAATTGTAAGTACCTCAAACGGTGTTAATATTCCATGATAGAGGTTATATGTCTATACCGTTTGGGGTAGAAACTTTGGGTCCATGAGGGCCGACTACACGATTTATTCAAACGTTTGGTCGAGGCGACAAGTGACCAGAATGCTGGCTCTTATTTAGAACAAAATATTATTATAGCTATTCAACGTGGAAACGCAGCCAGTATTCTTGGAACTTTTCTTTCGGCAAGCGGTTTACTAAATTTTATAGTGCTTTTTATTTTATTGCCCCTTTATTAGTCTTGAATTTAAATATAACTAAACGTGACCCGTGGCTTCGCCAGTTAAATAAGTTAAAAAGTAGCTTATGTGTCAATCCTGAGTATAAGCTATGTACATTAGTAGTTATATTTTCAGCCAAATCTATTTGTCCGTTACAGCATTAAGAGAAAAAAACATACTTATATACTAAGACACTTTCAGACAAACTTTCGCATTTCTTATATATGTGATTATCATATAGTTAACTAAGCGTTAAAGTAGCTATATATAAGTTCAAAATAAAGAACAAACATTTTCACCCCATTTCACCATCTTGGGGCTAGAATTTCCAAAAATCTTCTCTTAGTACACCCTACGTACTAATGCAAATGTACCCTCCAAATTTCAAGTCTCTACGACCATTGGTTTAGGCTGTGCGTTGTCTCTAAGCCAGTCAGTGTCATTCAGTTAGTATATATGCTAGGACAAAGGTTCTTATAGTATTAGATTGTTTTATTGTAAGTTATATATAGGTGAGTATAGACAAGAGCATTTTCTCGAGCATTTCTGTGTAATGTAACGTTCTACACACTACACACTACGTTGTACACTAGAACATATTATAGAGCGGCTCGTTGTTCTGTTACAAGTAAATGCTCTAGTCTATACTCACCTTATAGTTTACGAAAACAATCAATCATTTGTTAATTATTTTTTATAACAATGTAGTTTTATTTTACTCATCGTATACATGATTATGAGTGTCATAAATTTAAAGATCATGCTTTTAGCAAATGTCTTTGCTGTGCCTCATTTTTATTCTCAAAATAATCATTAAACTATTTGTTTATGCTATTTAAAACACGTAGTTAAATTTTAAGATGATTTAATGTATTTATATAAATGTATATAGTTTACTAAAAAGTTATCTTTCTATCTATTTATATCGGTAAATACATATTCAATTAAAATACGCAGTATTATATTATATATTTATAACGTCGGGAACACAAGTTTTCTCCCAGAGGAAAATGTGTGTTTCTGGTTCTGGTTGCGATTGTGTGTGTGATGTGAATGTGTCCGGCTACCACGACACAAATCATTCGCAAACGCAAACAAACGCAAACGCATTCACACTCACAGGCCCACACTAAGTTCAAAGACTTGTATCGTAGGTGCCGGAAACATTTACATCACACACACAAATACACCCAGAACCAGAAGCACAAATATCCCTTGGGAAGGAATTTGTGCTCCCGCCGGGAATCGAACCCAGGACCCACTAGTCTCACGGGGTCGCAGGATCTACTGCGCCAACTGGGTCGTCAAATCATCGAACTTACTGTGGGATGTAAGTGTGAAAGTGTTTACGTTTTAATAGTTATGTTGATTATAAAATTTGTACATAAAAAAAACTATTTGATTAGTGCACAACTTAAACGTTAACAAAAACAAAGAACGGCAAAATAAAATCTGGATTCCCTTCTTAGAAACTTACTTTATCGTTAATGTTTTTCTATCCTATTAAAATGAAATATTTTATTGATGTTAGTGTAATAAAAAACCTTGAAATGCCGATAAAAACAGCTTTATGTACAAAGTTCTTTGGAAACTATAACATTTTCATAGATTTTCCCTCGGTTTTGTTATTAATAAATAGTAATTTCTTTCTTTGCAGGTAAAATATAGTTTCTTTGTCTTTTTCATTTATTGAGCGCGTTAAAATCATGGATTTATCCGTTAATGCATTAGTTTCAAAACGTAAATCTTGCGGATGGTAATAAATGATATTAATATATTCAAACAAACCTTAGTACCTTATATTTATAATTATTAAATGCTTTTCCACATTTACATACCATGTCTAAATTTGTGCTTTTGTACTATCACATCATTGTTATGACATAATAATAAGACACAATAAATTAATATTAATATATAAATAAAAAAAAATATCCATGACAAAACATTATAACTTATTCACAAAAATACTTGTAGTTACTTAATTATATCACCTGCTGAAAATGAAGACTTCAAGAAAATGCAGTTTTTTTGCTTTAGAATTCCTACGCTTTACCGTTGCCAAGCTGTTGGGCAAAGCGTTTGGATTCTAAAACGAAATAACTGCTTTACTACGAAGTAACGACGCTACGTCGCTACGACGCAACGGTGCTACGGAGCTACAAGCGTCTACGAATGTCTGCGAGGGATAATTTATGAAAAGAGGGTAATTAAGCTTTTGATATGAATTAGCTTTTGTATGTTTGTAAATGAACGGTAATTTCTTAATGAGAGGGAGACTTTTTTGCTTGTTCTTAAAATTAAATTTGGTGCAAACTTAGCCTAAAATGTATAATTAAAATACACGTAATGACAAAGTTAATTACCGAGTAGAAATGTGTTTCAAAAGTGAGCGTATTACGTTAATAACAAATTAATTTCTCTGATATAAAATTAAATTTTAATTGGAGTGATGTTCAGTATCAATATTGAATTGGAATTAATACCTACCTATATGCAGATGATCTACAGATCTATACTCAAGCGTCCCTCGGCCAACTTGCGGATGCTGTGGAAGTCACGAATGCTGACCTTAATCTAATTGCAGAGTGGAGCAAGTCCTTCGGTTTAAAAGTTAATCCTATAAAAACTCAAGTGATCGTTGTTGGTAGCTCAAGACTGCTTAATAAGATAGACTGGCGTACACTTCCTGGTGTCAATTTTGATGGAGTTAATATCCCTTTCAGCAAGACTGTTAAAAATCTTGGACTTATCATAGATAATTGTTTAAGCTGGAGCCCTCAACTGCAAGCGACGAGTCGTAAGCTGTATGGGTCTGCAGCTTCATTGAAAAGATTGCAAAATTTCCTTCCAACCACCACTAAAATTGCACTCGCCCAATCTCTTTTGCTTCCAGTTCTCGATTACGCAGACGCCTGCTATTTAGATCTCACGGAGGACCAGCTAAACAAACTTGAGCGACTTCAAAATTTCTGCATTCGATTTATTTTTGGCCTACGTAAATACGATCATGTTTCTCAGTTTCGATCTAAACTCAAGTGGCTTCCAATACGCCTTCGCCGGAATACTCATATACTTTCCCTCCTTTATAATATCCTATTTAATCCTTCGTCCCCGCGCTATCTCAAGGAGCGTTTTTCGTTCCTCAACTATGGTCTAAGGTCATCAGAAAATCTCTCCCTTAAAATGCCTTCACACTGTTCTACGTTTTACGATAATTCCTTTACAGTACAGGCTATTCGCTTGTGGAACTCCCTCCCTGTTCCAATAAGACGTGCTCAGACTGTGCATACATTTAAAATTCAAGTTAAAAATTTCTTTCTCTCCCAATAACTTTTCTGTGTCAAACTGTTCTGCTACTTTATATGTATCATAATATGATTCAAGCTGTAACTAATATCCTTACTTTATTATAATATTTTGTATATATGTATTTATATTATAAACATTATGTATGTATTATTATTGCCTTATAGAATTTATTTTGTTTAAGTATGTATATATATACCTTAATGTATATTTTTATTTTCTCATAACTTGTATTTACACCCCCGTTTCACCGAATTATTAATATCTTCTCCATCCAAAGGTTGTCTGGAAGAGATCGCTTTTAGCGATAAGACCGCCGATTGTACACTTTAATTTAAAGTTTAACATGTTTTGTAAGTGATTTATGTGTAAGGTGTGACAATAAAGCGTTATCTATCTATCTATCTAATACAGATGTATTGTAAATATATATGTGTTATGATGAACCTATAGACATACATGTTTTAATACTGATAATAATAGCTCCAGAATTAAACAATAAAATATAAAAAGTTTTAAATGAGAGGCCATCATAACGTTTCATATTATACTCGTAACGTCAAAGTTATCCAAACTAAAAGAGGACAATAATTTAGTAGACGGGTAAAATTTACGTAACACTTAACTTGTACACCGTTTACCGCATAGTTGATTAATTGTAACCTTTTACTTATTTATTATTATATAATACTGTTACACTTAATCAACATCAATGATAATAAATTATAATATATTAGATACGTAAATAGTATGTTTAATTGTAACGTAATTATAAAATTCAGTGTGGAATTTCTGTATTCATTAATTGTACTACTTTTATTAAAATATATTCTACAAATTTTATGACATTGCATTACATTTTTTTTTTGTCTTTTACATAATTTATTTAAAATAAAAATAAGATCGCCGCTCACCTTATATAAGTTACTATGCGAGGAAGAATAAATGTCGAAATTTGTACGTTAAATGCCACGACCATGTACATCTCTATTTCAGAATTTTATGACCCACGTCGATTGCCGACCGGCTTATTGGCGTCGTTAGATCGACGTCCTCGTGTTTTAGTATCTGAACGATGTAGTTGTATTGGGTTTGTAAATATATTTATGGCCACATCGGATTTAGGAATGGTTTTGGAATGAATAGCCTTTTATGTGTTAATTGTATTGACAATTTTTTGACGATATGCATATACACGTTCTTATAAAACTTCTTTATTAATTAGAATGATTGAATATAGTTAAGTTTTTTTTAGTTCCTTTCCTATTCTTTTAAGACTATCCTATTTAACATTTACATCTTTAATTTTATTCATAATTAGTGAGGTCGTATTTAATGATTTTCAATAGGGTAAACCGACATAATGACTAAAAACAGCGTTCAATTATTTTAAAATACTTATCCTCGATATCTTTTTGTGCACAAAAAATAAGTACCTCATACACTTTTATAAACAGTCCGTGCTTTTTTTCTATACATCTCTTACATCCGTAATATTCCAGTGCCGTACCGTATAAACCACAATCCTTCACACGCAACAGTACTGATATATTGGACACACAAAACAAACGCAATCCATTGTAAATATCTCGATACTCTTTGTCTCCTAATACAATGAGTAAATATTATTTTTTATTAGTATTCGATAATCATTTTCTGTACGAACATAACGGTGAAACATTTTAAGCCCATCATCACGTTAAATGTTAGTCAATCAAAATTTCTAATAATGTACCGACATAGAAACTCTATGAATATGAATGAAACGACATAGATACTCTATATATAACTATAACTCTATCTACATTATTACGCGTAACTTAAACTATTTTAGCATTTACCTAAACAGCTAAGTTTCAACTTGACAGCATAACAAGGATAACTTACAACCTTAAGTTGCTTGCATCATAATGTTTCCTAAACTGCGCTTCATATTTGTTAGTTTTAAAGTTATATCTAAGCTACCTTAGAGTAGAATAACTTGATTAGTTAGTAAGGATAACTATAGATATAGTTAAGTAGTAAACATTGTTTATTTATTGAATTGTTAAGTATTTTCATCATATCATTGATAATTTGTACTTTACTATTACATGTAATCAAAAATTGGCCAGTTGGCGCAGTGGACAGGTGTCCGCCCTCTGCGCCGTGGTTCCTGGGTTCGATTCCCGGCAGGAGCACAAATTCCTTCCCGAGGGATATTTGTGCTTCTGGTTCTGGGTGTAATTTGTGTGTGTGATGTGAATGTTTCCGGCACCCACGATACAAGCCTTTGAACTTAGTGTGGGCTGTGAGTGTGAAAGCGTTTGTTGTTAAAAAAAAACGACAACCGTAGAACTTAAATGATACTGCGTATGATTAAAATTTTATAAGGAATCATATTAAAATCAGACTCAGTGTATATTGTTATATATTATAGAGATATAATAATATCAAGTTTTGCGATGACACAAAAAAATTGTTTATATGGATAACGCTTTATTGTTGAATGGCTTAAAATAATTATTAATACTAACTTCAATTTTAGTATACAATCTGCGGTCTTATCAGGGGTGTAAGAACAATTAATACACAAATTATTAAAATTAAGTGAGGATATTTTATACAACTTCAATTATAACATAATATTTAAGTGAATAGGCATCTTTTAGGCAAACGTGCTCCATCGTTGACCGCATCATTGCTCACCATCAGGTGAGATAGTGGTCAAACGTTTGCCTATATTGAATAATAAAAAAACAAAAATAAAATGTGAGTAGCAGAACAGTATGACACAGAAAAGCTATTTAGAAAGAATTATATTTTTAATTTTTTTATATCTACATCACGTGGTTGAAGCAGAAGATTATTTTAAAACTCAATAAAACACGGTATTGCGAACACTTCCTTCTTCGACAACATCATCCTTTATAAATGGATGACATAAACTATATTTTTTGTGGAAAAATGCAGCTTGTTTAATAGATATAGGTGCGAATAAAAATTTATAACTAACTTTTATTAATCCTGTGGGTAGTTTCTTTGTGAAAAAGAACACTGGTGTTATTTCTCCCGCGGACTCGGTCTGCGGTAATGAATAATTCTTTGTTTCAGGAGAGAAATAGTTGCGCTGTTGCTTTTGGCTAGAGCTCTCAAGCTATGATGTAGTAAACATTTGCACTTATCTTTATAAGTTTTGAAGTTTATATCGAGTAAGTTTGTCTGAATACATCAGTTTATTTTTTAACTTGGCGTTAAGTCTTATTCAACTATCTAAAGCTTACGGTAAGAACAGTAAGTAGGTACGTATAGCGTGAGCAGTCGGTTTCTACTACCATACTATTATATAAATTATTGAACACAAAAATATTTAATATTAAATTGTACTAATTTATGACTGTTTTTTTTTTGGTATTGACTTTTCGTATGTATATTGTGTACCAGAACTGTAACTTCCGTATAAAAAAATAACAGTTTAACCAGTCCCGGATTTACGGGGTGGTAATTTCTCCCTTACTCAACCTGAGGCGGCTCTTACAATAATGCTACCACAGAAACTTTTTAAACATGTGATGACACTATCGTAAAAAGCCTGCTTCTCTATCTGTTGGTCGTAGTGTTGAGTCTTAGGATGGCCTTGAGCTTCCGTTGAAGGGAATTTCGTAATGAAAATTCTTGTAGTCGCCTGCTTTACTAAAATACAGCTTTAGTTCACGATAATCTCAAATCAAAGAACCTATCGCAAATATCACTAAATACGATGTTCTTGCAACCATCCTTAAAAGCCACTCACTTTTTGTTTACCACTCTTTGTTTACCAAGAAACTATCAGATATAATAGAATCGAAAAAGCATTGCTGACTTAGTGATTAACAATTCTATTTCCTATTTCAAAATTACAAAACACTGCTGTCCTAAAACAACTAAGCTCTACAGAGCAATTGTCAAACATCCACACATCGTGCATGTAACATTTCTCATCACTCCTACAATATTTGTTATAACAATGATTGTTCTATCTATTCGTTATAACTACCATATCCGCAGTAAGCCCCTCAATCCCTCAATCAGAAAGGATTAAGCCGGGAGTTGTTCTGAACGGCTATGGTTGTGACAAGAGATGATATTATGTTATTGTTGCTCTGTCAATATAATAGATTTGAAAGATTTAGAAGTTCCTGCAACGATTCGAGTATTCAGTAAATATGTTCTCAACTTTATTTGTTTTTTTTATTTATATTATTTTCAAATTTGACAGCCACAATTAAGAATTCAGCTGAAGGCAAATCGATAAAAAAAACAATAATATATCTATCATTTTGGTATTTATCTAAATATCGGAGTGTATTGTGGAGACGATACGTGATCAAAACGCTGGTTCTGATTTGGCTTAACATTGCAATTTAGGGGCTTAAATACAATTTGATGGGTTTACATCCCTCAAGTTAAAGGATTGAACTCTAGAATCAAGTACTTATGAGCATAATGGCTTGTAAAATGTATTTTATTCTAGTAGAGATCTTAGTAAAGATGTATAAATTATACTCAGAAAAAATTTAAGCTTTTAAAGTATCTCTGCAATAAGCATTTTTTATACGCAAAAAGAACATTCCACATAACGTTTGCTCTCATTACTTTAGAAACTTACTTCTTTTGTACATTAGGTGGACCAAAACACGCAATTCAACATAAAGTATACAGTTGCAGTTGACAGTGTCAAATACGTGATACCACCAACATGAGAAAATAATTAAACTCAAGCAAAGCTTAAAAACACCGACTTCACCGCGTTATTTTCGGAACCTTGATCAGTTTTAATGTATTAAACACGCGTTATTGACCATAACTCAACAACTAGAAATCAGATCTTTATCAAATTTCCATGAGACAACACGAGAACGCTTCCAAATAAAAAAATCATCAAAATCGGTTCACAACGAAAGAAGTTATGAGGTAACTTTTGAAGTCGGTTAAACGAGAACATCGTCAAAGTAGACCACAAAATAGGCATAATTGGCGATATTTCAAGAACTACTAATCAGATCTTGATCAAATTTAAATGGGACCAATAAAAAAGCAACATCTTTCAAACAAAAAAACAAAATTCGAAATTGGCTCATGTGGAGAGAAGTTATGAGGTAACAAACATAAAAAAATAAAAATAATAATACAGTCGACTTGAGTACCTCCTCCTTTTTTGGGAAGTCGGTAAAAATGTGTAAAACCAAATACGCACCACATTTGTCAAAGAATCTTTATACTACAAAACGTTGCACGACTGTAATGCACCGTACATTAAAATACATTTTACTTTTAAACTTAAAATAAAATCCAGCTCCTACCAATGCATAGTCACCGTAGTCAATCTACCCGCTTATTCAAAGCATTTGAACAGAAAAAAATTGTAAGCTCAACATCTGGCTGGCTTACAAAGCAATGGCAAATGAAGAGGTCAGGATTAAATTCGTACAATGACAACGATCTGGCTTATTCTACCATTATTCTGCAGAGGAAACGAACATTGTACGGCTTACGTAATTGTACCCGTTGGGCTCATATCAAATTTACCTTTGGAAGACTTAAATATTGTTTTTTCAGTCCGGCGTTTTGGTTGGTTTAAATGATTTCGATTTGGAAATGAAATCGTTGTTTTGAAGGTTTCTATTGCATTACCATTGACGACTCAGTTAGCGCAATGAACAGGAACCTCTCTGAACAATTTTGTTTCCCCAAGGACCGAAGGAAATGATACCTTCCTTTGATAACATAGTAATTATGCAAGCATATTAATAATGTGTCCATAATATGTAAAAGGACCATGCGCCTGGACAAATCTGTCCAAGCTTATCAGGTGCATTTAATGTAATAATTTGTAAAATCTTATGTTTAAGGAAATATAATATAATAACGCTTGTCTATACAGAATAAAATATATATATATATATATATATAATTTGTGATTTTAATGTTTCCGGCACCTACGATAAAAGTCTTTGTTAAGTGGGGAGCTGTGTATGTGAATGCGTTTGTTTGTTCAATAAATAAAAGAAGATGAACAGTTGCATATATACAAACACTACAAAATAACTTCTTTTTATGATAGCCAGGCATTTAACTACTACCTTAAATGACGGATAGTGAAGATGCGGCCGAAGAAGCAACATGCTTGCCTAGAAGATGATATAATAAAATGTTTCTTCAATTTTATCGGGAAAAAAATGATAGCCTACATGTAGTAACAAAGCAGTTATTATAATTGGTCCGCATTGTTAGGGTAAATTAACCACTTACTTAAATTGGCCGTTTTCCAACTAACAAATACACTAATACCACAAAGTGACAAGACAAACAAGTTGTTCAGTAAGTGGTCCTAATTACAAAGAACAAATTACCGAACCATTCGGCTTGCTAAGTTTTTCGCGAAATTGCACCGTCGGAAAACTTCGCGGGTTTAACATGTCCAAATAAACTACTCAATTAAAACAACAAACAACAAAGTTCTCGAACCGATGTCGAAAAAAAATATTTTATTAACTTTTACATACATATGAATGTCAAAAATATTATTTATAAAATTGAAAAAAATAATAGCGATATTTATGGAAAGTGGCGAAATTTGGATACATAAATATGTAGATAGTTTATTTTCAAACAAAGTAGATGTAAATGACATTTCAATATTTTGCGGAAATTACTACAAAGCAATGAATAAAATAAAAATATAATCACACTCACAGACCTACACTAGGGTTAGTATTGTTACAAGTTTTTTTGCTGGAACGATACATCACACACTTAATCACTTTCAGAACTAGAAGCACAAATTAATCTCTATTGGTATAGAAAATAGTTTTTCTGTCGGGAATCGAACCCGTAGGCATAAGAAGCAAAGACCTACTGCGCTAAAAAAATCTACTCTATGATTTCTCCTCGATGACTCGATGAACAAAACCCCTTATTCATTATAGTGAAACATTTCTTAGTTAGTTACATAATTTAGATATACTTCCTCTATAAACCAGCATACAAACATAACACATAAACATCGGCACATCTTATGCTTTCAAATCCCACATCCAAGTACCAGCAACTCATCGAGACATCAATCTCGGAGTTGGCATGACGCCAGCCCGCCCTTTCACTCCGCGGTTGATACGATGATGATGCTCTAAGATACGGATCAGAAATATTGCTGCCGCAAGCCACTTGGTATGACATTATAAGCCTTTTGAGATGATGAAGGCTTTAATTTTAATGAGATTTGTTTTTTCTATAAGTAGTTGGTGCGAAAAATACATAGATCATGGAGGTTGAGGCAAATGAGCAAAGCTTCGTAAAACTAGGAAATTACGAGGTCAAGATAAATTGAACAGCTCGTAGGCTTAGTTGGTAATGCTTTCTAGTTCAACCGATTTTGATGATTCCTTTTTGTTTAAAACCTGATGCTTCTCATGTGGTCACATTGAATTTTGATTAAGATCTGACGAGTAGTTTTTGAGTTATCCTCAAAAATGGGTTTTTAATTCATTTAGTCTGATCAAGGGTTCCGAGACAAATCTGTGAAGACAGTTTTTTTGAGCTTAGCTTGCGTTTTAATTATTTGTACAACAACAGGTCGACCTCATCACCGTATTCTTTATATGACCAGGTATCATTAGAACGTTTGAACTAGGTATCCAACATTTATTTTGTCTATCAAACAAAGCTTAAGATCACACACCTAGCAGTAACTCAGTTTCGCCTGTCAGCTGATTGGTGGTTGCACAAAAGGCGGTCCCACTTGGCAACGTGCCAGCCGCTTTGTCGACGAGGATTGAAAATTTCTCCCGCTTCGAAACCGTTACGTAATCGGTCTGTCTGTTTGTTCCTTGCGTTTGATGATAATGGGGTTGGTTTGAAAGGATTTTTTATATGAGTTCGATGATTTTAATGTTTGGATTGGGTAACGCTAAATTTCTGCTTGACGCAAAATGGTGTGTAATTTTTGTGTTTTTATACAAAGATCCATTTGCATGTTAAGAACACAATTCAATACAATTCTAGAATGTTATCAAATTATGCTTATTACATCTTTATTATAGCTTAAACCAAATAAATGACAATTTTTTATTAAAAAGATACTAATATATGTTCGAAGAATGTAGTAATTTTTCAGTGCAGTCTGTCTCGATCGTATCTTATTGACAAGGTTAAGCAATGCTCAGAAAAGCCAGTGCTTAGATGGGTGGCCGTTAAGTGGGATTGTAACTGAGTGACACAGTGGAGGGCACGACGGCTAGTCCAGTCGCTAGTCATAAGACAACAGTCGCTTGTCCATGTCAGATAACTTCAAGTAGCTTGATAAATCCTGAAACCAGACTGACCACTTCTATACGCTGTCCTGTCAGGAACTTTGAATAATAAGCTACCTATGGCATAATTCGCTTCTTAAATTCAGACCCCTAAATATTCAGAGTAATTTAAAAGGATTTCGTACTTTTCCCAAAATATAGAGTTCAAAAACAAGTCTCCAAGGCAACAAGGCGCACCCTATCAAATCTGTGAGCGTTCGTAAGTTATTACTTAGTCGTACTTTACTATAAAGAACAACAGACTCATAAACACTTGTTAATATGCGCTTGCTTCACAAAAACTGGCTGCCGACAGTGCCAACTGGCATTTCTGTACTGTTGTGTAAGACATAACGAAGTTGTGTACTGCGCTTTATTTCTCTTAGAAGGAAGTGGCGAGCTTACTCCGAATTACTGTGTGGTCATGCCGCTTTTTGTAGATGCAAGACTGGCTTTAGAACTGAAAATCCTACGAGTATTTTAAACGAAGTCGTCTTTGTATCCCGTTGCAGAAAATACGAGGAGTTTTTGGAACACGGACACACGAACAGAAAAAATAATGCCCAGCACTTACGTGTACGGCCGCCCTCTTAATATTTTCATGTATATAATTTTAATAGCCATTTTTGGCTTTGAACCACAGCTTTTTTTTATGATCGATAGGTAAGCATTTTCCCACAATCTCACCTGTTGGAAAGTGATGTAGTGGCCGTAGATGTAGTATGTTTGCCTTGAAGATACCTATTCTTGACTTAAAGAAACCCAGATATACCGTTAGGAGAACAAAGACGAGGGCAATGAGTTCCACTCCATCGCAGTACGGATGATAAATGTAGAAGCGAAACGCCCCAACCAACTAATGTCAACTATATATGGATGACGTTTGACTGTTTGTCTTGTTGTTTAATGATAAAACGGGCATAATATATATGAACTATTATTATATCAAAAATAATATTTCATAAAAGACACAGCTATTGCTATTTTTGACATGATTTTTCAAATATTGTATATACAACCAATAACGGGTCAAAAAACTGAGATCCGACTGGCGAAGGTCCAAAAAAAAACCCTCGTCATGTCATTGTTCCAATGTAATTTATGAACCACCGAGTACAGAACAATCCGAAATGACAAACCAGCAGTCTATTACCGAACTAGCGAGGGATATAAATAAAAAAACAGTATCTTTGACAGAATTACGAGTCCTGCTCCTCGGAGACTGATATACGGCGGCCGTTTGTTTTGATCTGCAATAATATTTATGTCGCGGCGTTTTGGGATGTTTTGACTAGTTGTGTCAGGTTTAGATAACAACAAGGCATGCATGATAGCACATACATATAGTAAAGTAAGTAAAGTAAAAAAATATTCATAGCCAAAAAAAAAGTTTTAACATTTACAAAGTATCTAAACATTTATCTACAGGCCTAATGCATATATTTCCTAAAACTAAACTAAAAATAAGTACCGCAAAGAACTAAGTTACCTACAAGACATAGCTTATAGGTAACTCAAGTGCTCAAGCCCATTGCCTCTCTGAATTGCAAAGCTAATAAACATTTTATACAAAAAAAAAAACAACAAAACCGATCTTAAACATACATAATTAAAATTAAAATGTTTGCTTTCGATTGCATTTGGCAATGAATACACTCAGCACTAGTGCGCAGACTATGTCTACGCAGGGCTGGTTTTCAGTATATCCCTATTGCTCGAGCTCAGTTATTAATCGTATAGTTTTCACTGGTCTAATCCCCGACGAAAATTTGGATAGTTAAACAGTTTGTAGAACGTTCCTATGTGTGTGTCAGTGGCATCACTCCCAAACAGCTGGATATTGATTTAGTTTTTTTTTGTTGGAAAAACATAAACATGATCTCTTTTAATCAGGTGAGATGATGGTCAAATATCTATAAAGCAAAAAAACGAAATACGAACGTAAATTACTACCTTTTTTTTTATGCCAGATAGGTAAGCATTTGGCCGCTATCTCACCTGATGGAAAGTGATGATGCGGCCGAAGATGAAGCATGCTTACCTAGAAGATACCTATTCACTCTAGACTTGAAGACTCCCAGATTATACTGTTCAGGGAACAAAGACGCGGGCAGCGAGTTCCACTCTTTCGCTGTACGGATGATAAATGAAGAAGCAAAACGCTACTACCTACTTATTGGCCAGACTCATAGTTAAAACCTAAGTTTTCTTTATGAAGCAGTCCAAAATTCTCTTGTACATATACCAAAGACTGGAACAAAACTGATCATCCAATCTTCGGCTGCCTATCGACTGTATCTACAGGACTCTACAAAACCTATAAACTTTACTGTCAGCAATGGAGCCAGGGTTTTACGACTGATGATCGATATGTGAGATTGTCGATCGTGATCTGACAGGAACAGGCAGTATGGTAAAAATATATCGTAAAGATGAGATGTTAAAATAGAGACAAAAATGTTAAAAAACAATATTACATCTTATTAAATGGTTTTATTCGGCTATAGTGCTAAAAATATATATTTTACACTCACTTTCGCACACACTAAGATCTGTCGAAGAGAATGACTTGTCGTGTCCTGGCTATCGAAAACATTCACACGACACCCAGAACCAGAAACACAAATTTTCTTTGGAACAAAACTTGTGTTACAATCAGTAATAAATTAATACCCCTGCTTAGAAGGCTGACGTTAACTATGCCAAAAGAGCGGTTCAGATTTTGATTTTGTCTTCACAAAAAAAAGTTTATTTTTTTATTCCTTAATTGTTATTTTTATAACAGTGATGAAGCCTTTTCTCTTCGGAATTAAAAGTAATATTTGACCCACAACAAGGTTTATAAAATACAGAACAGAAAATTCACTCGCGACAAGCGTTCACAATGCATGCAGTGCAGAAGACCTTAGACCTTCCACCATGGAGTACTTACTCTGTGGTCTAATCTAAGGTCTCTCTATCTACATACCAAATATACTTTTAATTACACTCAAATTCACACCTCACTCTCACTCAAAATCACATACTCATACAATTTTACATTCATAACGTAAACTTCAAATGTATACATTTCTTGCGGCATAGCATCAGTAATAAATACGATTTAACACTGCTCCTCGTTTGTTTCCCCTTCCTCGTTACCACGAGAAAACCAAAACCCGCATTAAACTATTTGTCCAAATTAAAATTCAGCGTCACCTCGGCCACCACTTCCAATGCAGAAAGCCCGAAAAACAACCAAAAACTAAAATGTACAACGGCATTATAAGGCCCGGCGCACACAGCCAACGTGCTAATGAGGCTCGTTAACTCCGCTCACTAATCCCAGGGAAAAAGACATTTACGTATTCCCTTAATAAACGTACGGAACAATGATGACATGTCCTCAAATAGCACAATTCAACACCCTGTTCTTTTCTGTGCAAGGTCGTTATTTCTTTGTCGCAAGTTTAAAATAACATGTAATTCATGTGATTCTAGCGCCACGTGTGTAGAACTAGCGTATGGCGAAAGGTTGTAAACATGTTAAGGTATTAATGAGAACTGTGTGAAGTTTGCATTTAAATTTAATTTATGTTTAGATTTATGTCTCTGTGCATTTAAATATGCAATGTAATTGTTCGGGGTTTTGTAAAAACTATTTATAATTAGTTTCAAAAATGTGCATGCAGTAATACAAAGGATTTAATTTTACAACCTTTTATTTAGTTTCTCCTGCCTCGTTACCTGTCGGTCTGTAATCAAATCTTGCAAGCTAAATTAGACCCACTTTCCGATGTCCGATTGGACTCAAAATTGGTGAACTTATGTATTTTTGGTGACTATTCAATGATATAGTACCATTGAATTGATCTAATAATAGATACCAACAAGATAAATCCATTTAATTTGGGTTCGTTTGATTTGTCTTGATCATCGGCTACTTTTAATTCCAATTCGTCACTTAACATGTACCTATATACATTTATGATGGTATGTTTAATTTGAACATATTATTTATCATATTTATTTTTGCCTTTATTTGAGTATATATCTATGTATATTTAGTAAATTTGTGTGTTATTTACCGCAAAATTCGGGTATTTTATATTTTTCATATACTCACTGATTTTCTTTCACGACCAGGAAGGTTAGGAATGATATTTGGCATTCGTCAATTTTATGTGCAAAATTATTAAACATATAAAAATAAAACATAAAAAGAAGGCGAAGCCGCTGGTCACCGGTAGTGATTTATTCGAATGGGTTCTTAATAGACATAGGTTTTTCCTTCGATCAAATTATTTATAATAAGAAACCCAAATAAAAATAAGCAGAAGGAAAATATAGCCCAGAATTGTCTATACAATTGCCTGATAAAAATAACTCAAAACGATAAAATAATTTATTTTGTACGCGGTTCCAAAAAAGTGATAAAGGTAAAACGGTATTTTAGATCGAATCATTCGATCACATTTCCCAGAATTTACGACAAAGGCGATTTGATAGAAGACTTTTTAACCAGGTATAAATCATTTTCACGCGTAATATATTTAAACTTTTATTTTCTACTTAATTTTAGAAAAGCGTAACTAGGAGCAAATTGAACAAAAAACATTGTATTATTTAAATACAATTTTGCGTATAAAATATGAAATGTTTGCTGAAAATTATGTATTCTTCGATTCTGGAAACACGCTAGTTCTTCAGCCTACGTGATTGTAGCAAATGGATTATTCTAAAGACAGTCGATAAAATTCCGCGTGATTTTATTCGTTACTCATGATATTTTATGACTTCGTGAATTCGGAGGCGTGGTTTATGCGAGTCATTTCATATTCTGCTTGACGAGACGTCGTAAACGGATAAGTA
This sequence comes from Lomographa bimaculata, assembly GCA_948107665.1. NCBI lineage: Eukaryota > Metazoa > Arthropoda > Insecta > Lepidoptera > Geometridae > Lomographa > Lomographa bimaculata. The sequence goes on along the minus strand of OX403589.1, from coordinate 19,696,917 downwards.
AGGGTAGTTAAATCGAGTAATTTTGTTAATACGTTTGGTTCCTTAGAGGTCAAGCCAATTGTAAGTAAAGTGTCAAAGAAGCAAAAAAAAAAAACGAAATAACTTTTCACATTATTCTGAGATATGTTCCTGTGTTAAACGTTAATAAGCAAATCGATCCTGGATTTGTCAGTATTTTACTTTATATTTTAATTAAAGGCAGTCTCATTACAATATAACTAGTTCCTATTATTTATACGTGCCATTTATCTTTGAATAAAATATTTATTCATTCGTTTACGACCTAGAAAAACAGAACACCTATCTCCAGTGGCCAACCTTCTCGCCTATAAATTCACACCCAAATGTTCAATTTGGAGGCAAACGTAAAAAGGGAATTTATCAGCAACAATTTGTATGCGATAACCTCTATCGAGCGCTTCGTAAATAACCCCCAAGCCATTGAAGACTCATGGTCCCTTAGGAATCCCAAATAAGTTGTGTGAAATAGACGCGTGGGAGTCAGCCTTAAAAAGACGATGACTGTCCATATTTTGTAGTGTGACCTTTAATAGATACTTATATAGTTGATTCACCAAGCGAAAGGAATAAGGTTAAAATATATTTTTCCTTAATGTATGAATAAAAGGACTCATACGAGATGTTTTTTATCTTAGGCTTGTGTTTAGTACGTTTTTACTAGCTAAAATTACTGTTACTAGCTTACTATTGCTAGCTACGACTGTATTTTGATACAAAGTAGCATGTCAGACGAGGTGGTATACGAGCCAAATGCCTTATTTTTTAAACACTACTCATATGAATATGCAGCATATCGTACGGAACTCTTATTAAGCAATGCAGCTTTGATGTTTAATAGTTTTAAAGGGTGAGCGGAATACTTGGGATTATCTTATCGAACTTTTATCTTATTGTATGTTCCATATGAAAGTTTTAGACGAAAGATTTATCCTAAAAACATCTGCATTTGACAATGTAGACATAAACAGAAGGACTATGCAGCGCCACAAAGGACGCACGTGGTACGAACGGATAGTGTGGGGACGTGGGTGCTGTCGCCTCCAGTACAGAGCTTTCCGCCCTCCGCTCGCCGATCAGTTCGAACCAAATGCGATCTGTGTAGCTGTGCCTTAAGAAAAATATGCGTGTCTACCTTCTTAAAGATGTGAACCAATTTTAAAATGCTGGTACTTATTTGACTCAACGTATTATCATTGCAATACAGAGAAATGAACCCAGCATGATGGGAACGCTACCCACTCTGAGTAGGCTCGAGCACTTGAATTACCTATAAGCTCGGTGCCTTGTAGGTAACAAATGTGTTAGCTGTATAGATAGTATTTAGTTTTAGTTTCATTTAGGGAATAAAGGCAATTGGCCCGTTGATATTTATAGTTACACTAGATTCCGGCAGGCGTTGGAATGTCACGTAAAGAAATTTCAATTATTAATTAATTTTATTTAAAGTTTTATAAGCCCCACTTTTGTCAAATTTAGGACATTCCAGAATCCTTGTTCTGGAGATATTTACGGTAAAAGTCGGTTTATGGTATAAAAAAGTATATTGCGATTTATTCATTACTTATCCGCTTATTTTTATACACAAACATTTAAATCTGCGTCGCATTCATTTTTACCGACTATACAAAAAGGAGGAGGTAGGTACTCAATTCGACTGTATTTTTATGTGTTACCTCATAACTTTTTTCCACGTGAACCGATTTTAATGTTTACTTGATCAAGATCTGATCAGTAGTTTTTGAGTTATCGCCAATAATGCGAAATTAATATATTTAAGCTGATCAGGGTTCCGACGATAAAGCGGTTTTTTTTTAGATTTGCTTGCGTTTAATTATCTATTTTGTCCTAATAAATAATCATACCTCTCACACGAACAACAGTCCCAGTATGTAACGCCCCTTCTCGACTTTATTAGGGCAATAGCATTTATCTCCTTCTTGGTAAACAAGCTCCAAGGAATATCTTAATTTCGCTGTGGAAGTGAGTTTCGCGTGTTTTCGAGAATTGTGGGAATTGGGTGCATTTATAGGTCGAATATTCGTGATAACTTTTAGACGTTCTTCGAAGTAAGATATTTTATGTAATACTATCCGTGCCCTGCGGCTTCGCCCGTGTTTGTCAAGTTAGATTGTAGCCTATGTGTTAATCCTAGATATAAGCAATGTATATTCCAAATTACATCCAAATCAGGTTAGCCGAGACAGCGTGAAGAAAAAAACAAACATACTTACACACTTAGATAGTGGTCAAATATTTACCTATCATGTATATAAATAAATCAAAATCAAAATCGTTTATTCACATGGGCCCCAAAGAGGCACTCATGAAAGTTAATGAATCTATTGCCAGATTCGCAAAATTACAGCCATCTCGAGAAGAACCTGGCAAGAAACTCGGCGGCGCATTTTTTTTCATTCATTTTTTTTTAAAAACATTCTTAATTTTTAATACATTATTTTCTCAACCTAGGTGTTATTATGGTAGTCGCTAGAAAGAGCCTGTGCAGTTTGCCTCCATGCATCCTTGTCATTAATTAAAGAAAAATATCCTGCCATCACTTCGTTAAAAAAATGCATTTTTTAAGTACTGCACTAATATTATAAGTTCAAAAGTTTGTGTGTATGTGCGTAAATAAAATAATAATAATAATATAATTAATTTAATTCACATTTAAATATTTAAAACACGACTAAAATTACATTACATATAATATTATTTTAAGTGAGCCCGGTTTGTTTTCTGTTAACACTGTAACAGCTGAACGGATTTGGATGAAATTGAAAATGTACATAGCTTATATTTGGAATTAAAACAGGGGTTGATTTACTAAATTAATGCGAGCGAAGTCGCGACGATTTTACATTTGTGAAAATTTACCGAAAATATTATTTTATAAGTAAATCCAGTGGTCGGCTCAGATAAAAGGATAATAAATACAATTATTGTTAACATCATATATTAATTTATATGTTCTAGTTTATTAAATATAGACCTCGTTTAAAAGATCAGAATATCTTGGCAAACATATAAAAAAAGGAAATACTGGCTTAAATCTATTCCCTGAAGAGCAAAGCCTTAAATCTCGCACGTTCTAAAACTTCACATCTGAAAACGGGCCAGCCCCACATTTTATACAGAAAAACAAAGCACCGTAGGAACTTCAAATTGATACAGTTCTGGCGCGCAGCCAGCGGTCGCTGAGTGCGCTTTCACCGCTGCAGCGCTTCAAGACGCTACTGTAAGCAGCTTTCGATGGCCTTTTTGACCAGAGTGTGATCAACTCATTCAGAATATACCTACATGAAAGTGCCAATTTCATAAAGACGAAGGATGTAAAAATCCATTAATATTAAAACTCTGCGGAAGAATGTATTTTTTCTCAGGAAGACTACGTAAATGACAAGGATGCTTGGAGGCAAACTGCACAAGCGCTTTCTGATGACTATATAATATAAGATATACCTAGATTAATATAATTACTTCATGAGTATTTAAGAATGTCTAAAAAAATAATGAAAAAGTTTCTTGCTAGGTTCTAGCGTCTTCTCAAGATTGCTGTAAATCTGAGAATCTAGCAGTAGAGTCATTAACTTTCATGAGTGCCTCTTTGGGGCCCATGTGAATAAACAATTTTGGTTGTAATATCGGGTTCGATTCCTGGTGGGACGACAGGTTTTCGCCCTAAAGGAAAATTGTATTTTCTATTCTGGGTGTGTGTGATGTGAATGTTTCCACTACCCACAACACGAGTCATCGAACTTAGACTGAGTGTAGGGTTGTGTGTGTAATGTGAAATGTTTAGCTATTCCTTATTTATTTTCCAGTTGGTCATTCAATCTTTAAAGTTTCCCAAGTACATTCAAAACTTCCCCGCGAAAATTGAAAATGTTATTCTTAAAAACCATTTTAAAAATACTTTACCTTAAAAGTTCGAGATATATTTTAAAACTTCGGATATACCTCCAGTGAATTTCATTTGAAGAACTACTTCCGAAAACCGTTGCTATAGACTGAGTCAGTGGATAAATAAGACGAGAAGCTGGGCTAAATAAAATTGGAGTAAAGGTGTGGTTATGGAGAAAGATGTTGCTGCAGTGGGAAATGAAGTACCTTAATTATTCACTTTGTGAATTCGCCTTTGTTTTATATTTGTTAGACTACTCGCTTGCAAAGTTACATGTTTACTTTTCACGCTGTGGATACCGGCTTGCATTCCTGGTGTAACCATAAATCTTTAAAGGAAATTTGTGTTTCTGGTTCTGCTTGCAATTGTGTGTGTGATGTTTCCGGCACCCGCGATACAAATCTTCGTACATAGCGTTTTTAGAGAAACTGATTGCTAAACTATGATTATTATTGAGTCTTGATAAGTGGTCTTGATTGTGGTCAAACTCTATCCTACTAGAGACAAAAAAGAACTAGGGAATAGTTTGGGTAACTAAGACATTCGTCATGCCCTGATGACTGTTTTTAAGAACAATAATATAGACACAATCGAGATAAAATAGTGTTCAAGCTCTATCATACCAGAGAAAAAAAGGACTAGGAACCAGTTCACCAGGATTATACCCTGATGACTGTTTAAGACCAACGATTGAGGCTTGCTTCCTGAAGTACGGTAGTCACCAATTAGCTCTGTTTTAGTTTTAGTGGCGTAAAAATATCCACTGTCGATAAAAGTAGAACTTTGTTTTTAGTTGGTGCTTTTTCGTTTCTGTCAACTATTGCAATTGCTAGATTCGGTTCGTTACGCCAGAAACAATGTTACTTTTCATTTTATAGAAACGAGGTATTGTTTTGTTAGTTTCATAGAACATAGTTTTACTATATGCGGCAACAATCGTTGTAATTTTTAATGATATATTTGTTATGTCTTTTATTTGAAATACTGTTTGTGTCTAAGCTTACAAATAAAAAATTGTTGAACAATGTCATACTAAATTGTATCTACTACATTTTTATATATATATTCAGTTTTGAAACCTTCCAGCTAGGCCATTCATCAAATCAGGGTCGAGCTCTCAATTATTTGTATTAAAAGTCATGTAAAATACCCAAAACGTTAATTAGTGCAGTTATCAATATACAAAATGTGTAACATACATTTTTGGTGTTAAATTAGTTTATCAAGTACATTATTACCCTGAAGTTATTCATATCAAAGACGTAAAAAATTAAAGATAGCAGTGTCAGTCGTTCATTTAATTAATTGCCGTTAGTCTACCTATATGTTATTTACTTTAGTAAATTGTGTTTAAAATAATAGTGACAATCATTTATTGAAAAAACAAAGATCCATTATACAAATTGTCATCAAAATATATTTTTTTATGCCTGATAGGCAAGCATTTGACCACAATCTCATCTGTTGGAAAGCAACTAAAAAATTTAAACTACAAAAATTTAAGTTAAACGCTTTCACACTCATAGCCCCACACTAAGTTCAAAAACTTGTCACTCACACAATCTGATCATATTGCACAGATTCTCCTCGAGATGGGTATAATTTTCCGAATCGGGTAGTAGAGTTATTAAATTTAAGGGGGTAATACCACAATGTCTCCTAAAACGTGTGATTTTGTAACCGTTTTACTCGGCATGCATAATTAAACCAGATAAATAAAAATAATCGTCAGAATCTGTGCAATATGATTAAACAAAAGATTGCCGCGCGTGACCTTGCGCAACCGCCACAATATAACTTACGCAAAATGCATCTTTATGTGCAAAAGCGTAAGGGGGATAATTGGCTATGGTTAAAAAAAGTGCTCGGCTTGACGCCTATTAATGAGTGCGTCTTTAAGGCCCATGTGAATAAATGATTTTAATTTTTAATCACACCCAGAACCAGAAAGGTAACATTATCATGGGGAGAAAACTTGTGTTTCCACCAGGGTTCGAATCCGATACTCACTACTTAGAATGCGAATGAGTACCCAACCATAATATGTACAACAAAAGCCAACTTTTTTTTTCCACACTCACAGCCCCACACTATTTCTAAGACTTGTATCGTGAGTGCCGGAAACATTCACATCACACACACATTACACCCATAATTCATTTATTAGTAGAAATGCGGTAAAGACAGTAACGCCTAAACATTTATCCGCTTCCGCTATAACTCACACCACGCCTCGAGCAGTATCTCTTTAGTTCGCAGTCTTCCGGTCAGTATATTGTTTGAAGTTGCTTCGTGGCTCCTTTATTGTGTTGTAATGAGACTCGACTCGACATGTTAGGACACGTGTCTACCCGTGTATGACACAAAAAGTAATTAGGTCGTGTTAGTGAAAGGTACGACATATTTTCGTTAAAATAATGAGGTAGAAAAATCATATTGTTGCCGATAGTACATTGAAACACGGCTCCCCATTTCCCCTGCAAAATCTGGCCTCTGTAACCAACTTTGCTGATCATTAAAAATAGGATAAAAATAAATGTTTATCTGAACCTGCATTGTATAAGAATCACTAGTTTTGTTTCCATAATTGTAATGAAGAAAATTATATGTTTCTATTATTTATTCTGTTTGCATGATACCGAATGTTTGAATAATTATAATTAATTGTGTAAAAACAATTAATAATAATAAAATTATCTTAAAATTGAACTGTACATTGGGAAAGTTGCGTGCGCGTTTTCCTTTTAACCTTCAAGCGGGCGCGCGTAGTCGAATCGACCGCGCTCAGTACATTTTCGTTTATATTATTATTACTACCCATCATATTTATTTCTCATTTCTAGTAGCCTGTCGCTATATCTTTGGGAGTAAAATAAAGAATAAACCGTCGCTCGGGGCGCTCCCCACACTCCACAGATCGCAATTGTTTTAGTCCCGGTGCAGTCGTCGAAAAGACTACACGCGCCTGTCGTCGAAAAGGTTACGCGCGACGCTAGACGCGGCATACCCTCGTTCACGCTCGTAGTAGTTCTTCGGTCATCATTCAATATTATCAAATTAAGATTGGATTTTTTAATATAAAATGAGTCGTGGACTCAAAAAAACAAAGTCCAATACTCGAGGAATTAATAAGATAAGACTAAGAAGAGAGTGAATCAGAGCTCAGCGATCAAGGCTCTGAAACTTCCGACCACATCGTTGCAACTAATTTATATTCTTATTTTGTAATTTTAAATATTAGACTAGGTATATAAACTTGTCTGAGATATGTTAAAGAGTTTTGTTTCCTAATTTTGGTTTTGATTCAAAGAGTATTTGCGTTATGTTAATTAATTTAATAATTGTTTCTTTTTCATAATTTTTATTACTTTTTTTGACAAATCAGACTTTAAAGACAATGATAATGGTGCCGATTCTGTTGTCCAGAATTAGACTAAACTAGCCTAAAATTAGTTTTAGTCCTGTCATTTAAACTTTTAAATTAAGTTCAACGTAAAATTAGAATAGCGTTTAGGTATTCTTTGACTAAAATTAGTTTATTTTTAGTTTAGTTTAGTTCGGTGCTCAACAGAATTAGCACCAGTATATCTGAGTACAAATAAATAAATAAATATTGAATAATTAGTGCTTTATTTCTCTTATTCATCCCATAGGTCTTTTCGGTTACGCGCGCCCGCTCCCGTTACAAAAGACCGCGCGCCCGCTTGAAGGTTAAGCAGTTGGTATCAGGTGCGATTCTCGGCGAAAACATAAGTTTGCCCTCCAAGGCAAGTTGTGTTTCTGGTTCTGGGTGTGATTGTGTATACAGTCTAAAAACATACTGTCAAAAGCGTACAAATGAAGAAAGATATATAAACATTTGTAGGGACAAATATTTATATATCTTTCTTCAATATAGAACCCTTATAATATCTTCTTCATTCTATACGTATCTAAGCTATTTTCATTGTTTACTTGCGTTATTTTTTCGCGAATTTATATCACACCCCAACCACATTCCAACCCCTAAAATAACAAGGTAAGGTTTAATTTTCAATAGCATTAAGCTTGGTAGTTTTTGACAATGTGTATAGAGATTTTCGCCTCATAAATATGTAGAGAAAGAATGTTTAGTGTATGATTTGGGAGTAATGGATTGGAAGCTTGGGAGAATAGAGAAGAGAAAAATGAACGATTCTTTTCAAATTTATAGAGCGGGATGTGTTTGCAAATACATGTAACTACACAACATTTACCTAAAGCCAGAAGCGTCATAATACCAGACCGCACTTCGACGCAAGCACGTTTGTTACCGCAGTCAATCGCAGTATGTATTATTTAAGCCTTAGAGACAACACACATAATATGTTTAGATAGATTAAGTATCCGGGCACTTTCGATGTAGAGTAGTCATTATGAATATGGCTTTTATTAATTGACTTCAAAAAAAGCTTCCCAATTAGTTATTTTATGTTTGTTAACAAAAAACATATAACATAACTCCGCCATTTATTAACCGATATTTTATTGGAATTGGAATTTATGTAAACCGATTGGAATTTAAGTTCAGATTGATCCCATATACATTTCATCAACATTTGTTCAGTAGTTAGGCTTTTAGTAAGGCAGCGATCTAAGTGTGAGACTGTGAGCATGAAAGCGTTATTATGAGCGTTTATATCCTTTTCCTCAGCATACGAAATTTCATGAAAATCGTTGGAGTCGTTACCGAGATTCAGATTATATATATATAATAGCTTTTGCCCGCGGCTTCACTCGCGTTAAGAAGAATTACTTTAAAATTGACAAAGTTTCATACAAACTTTCATCCCCTATTCTATCCCCTTGGGGGCAGAATTAATCAAATCCTTTCTTAACGGATGCCTACGTCATAACATCTACCTGCATGCCAAATTTCAGCCCGATCCGTCCAGTGGTTTGGGCTGTGTGTGATAGAACACTATGTCAGTCAGTCACCTTTGAGTTATATATATTTAGAAGAAGATATACAAGAATTGCTAGTTTAAAGGTATTGGATTAATAAAAAAGTCAAGCAAAAGCTTAGAGTTGAATATTGAATGTATTATTTAGTCGTATTAATTATTTTTATAAAAAAATGCTATTACACTCACAGCCCACACTAAGTTTAATGACTTGTGTTGTTGCCGCAAACATTTATATCACACACACAATTACACCCAGAACCAGAAATAAAAATGCCCATTGAGAAATGTAGGGATTTCAATAAAAAAGAGGTTATTTATTACGTAACTTGCACCCCCAACCAAAGTTCAATGACTTGTATCATGATACACGATATCGTGAACACAGAATCGCAATCAGAATCACACCCCGAACCAAAAGCACAAGTCTCCCTTGGAAAGAAAAATTGTACTTCTGTCGGTTATCAAAACCCAGAACAGACAGCGCGAAGGGCAGAAACTTATCCACCGCATCAACTAGGTCGCCAATGAGTTAAAATATATTACGTAATCAAATGGCCTTTTCTTCCGGAACCAATCTGTAAACCCTTTAAGATAAACTGTACAAAGTCTGGTAGTTACTATCGAAAGTTAAGGTTTAGCGTCTGCCTAAAAGTTTTACTGAAGTAACGGTGGCCCAAAAAAAGTTTTTTACCTAATGACTCAAGTCCAAAGTCAAGAGAAGTTCCGAAGTAAGTCAACGTTTCTAGATGGTGAAGGTATTCTGTCAAGTTGGAATTGAATACTGTTCAATTGTGCTTAGTTAGTTGATTTGTTTTTGTTTAGTTTTCTTCTCACTTCCATAGCCCGTATTCGTGATGTTGAATATGAAGTACCTTCGTCCATTTCTCACCTATGAGACCAGTAATTTTGTCGTAAAAGGGTAGCAAATAGACAGAAGGATAGAAGGGCAGAGATATGAATTAAAATTTATTTATTTATTTTAATCCCCTATGCCTATTTACCATCTAACAACAAGACACACTGTGAAACGCCACCCATATATGGTTGATACCTCAGTTAGCTCGAAGCGTTTCGCTTCTACATTTATCATCCGTACTGCGAAGGAGTGGAATTCATTGCCCTCGTCTTTGTTCCCTGAGCGCCATAATTTGGGAGTCTTCAAGTCAAGAGTGAAATATGTATCTTCTAGGCAAGCATGCATGATACATCTTAGGCTACAACATCGCTTTTCATTGTGTGAGATTGTGGTAAAATATTTGCCAATCGAGCATAAAAAACAAAATGGAAATTCGGTATCAGATTTGCGTCTTCTTCTTCGTCGTGTCGATGGTCCAAAGTAAACTTCTTATAGTTTTCCAGATATTAAGGACATCCGAAAAACTGTTTAGCTCTAAATATTTTGAGCCCAGAACTCTGCAACTGCGACTCCGAAAGGGGAAGCTTCGTTCAAGTCTGTTATCGTACACATGTTAGGGCATTGAGGGCAAGAAAGAAGGTGCTCCATAGTTTGTACAAGGGCGCCACACTCACATTGAGTCGCTTTTGCGTCTGAATATCCCCACTTTGCTAGGTTTGACTTGCAGCGGCCTACTTGGGTCCGGAGTCGGTTGAGTGACTTCCATGTAGGCCATGCTAGGTCACTGCCGGGGGGAAGTTCTTCGGCAGGAGCTATAGAGGTAGCTGGTGGAGTAAAATCTTCTTGCCACAGATTTAGGCGAGCATCGTGGGGGGGATCTTTTAAGGCAGCTGTTGATCTTAAAAAACTCCTTCTGCTCTTAAGGCGGCTCGCTGGAGGTTGAGACTGGAAAAGTGAGTGTCTATTGTCCAGTTCCTGCTTTTGTTTTTCGACAGAGCAAGCGACACTTCTGCGAACGTGTGGTGGAGCGATACCAGCTAGCGGGTACAACATGACCAACGGCGTAGGTTTAAGGCAGCCTGTTATTTTTCGGCAAGTTTCGTTCAAAGCAGCATCTACCTCCCTAACATGAGCGGACCGATGCCACACTGGGCATGCGTATTCACCAGCAGAGAAGCAGAGTGCCATCCCTGAAGTTCTCATAACATGTGCTGAGGCGCCCCATGATGTGGAAGTGAGTCTTGACAAGAGGTTGTTCCTGGAGTTTATCTTTAACTTTGTTTTGATACAATGGCTCTTGAAAGATAGTGTCCTATCAAGCGTGACTCCCAGGTAGGTAGGATGGCTGCAGTGCTCAATGTCCGTATTTCGCCAATTTACACACAATGTTCGCCCAGCCTGATGGTTTCGGAGATGGAAAGCGCACAGTTGTGTTTTTGAGGGGTTCGGCTTTAGGCCATTATCGTCGTAATATTTGCCAATAGTGTCAAGAGCTTTTTCGAGCCTTCGTTCTGCGTCCTCAAAAGTTTCCGTCTGAACGGTGAGTGCCAGATCGTCAGCGTAGAGGAAACGCTCTGTCTCAGAGGGGCTGGGTTGATCATTGGTAAAGATGTTGAACAGTATTGGAGCCAGGACGCTACCCTGAGGGAGGCCATTTTTCTGACGCCGCCATCTACTTTTTTTACCAGATAAGTGGACCTGAAAGCGCCGGTTGCTGAGCATCTCGCCAAGGATTGTTAAGATATGTTGATCTTGAATCATTGATGAAACTTTAAGCATTAGACGTCTGATATTAATGGTATCATAAGCCGCTGATAGATCCACAAACACAGCGCCGGTAATTTTTTTTGCTTCAAAACCGTTCTCAATGTGCTGCGTTAGTCTGAGAACCTGACCTGTACAAGATTTACCAGGTCTGAATCCGGCCTGCTCTGGAATTAGTTTCGGTTCTAAGAGTGGAGTCAGACGATTCAGAAGGAGTCGTTCAAACAATTTGTAGGTGTGGCACAAAAGTGAGATTGGGCGGTAACTTTTTGGGTCAGACGGCGGTTTACCTGGTTTCAGTAAGGCGATAACTTTTGCTCTTCTCCACATTTTTGGCAGCTTTGCATCCCGAAGACATACATTGAGAAATGTAAGTAGCCAAGAAACAGCAACGGGACCAAGGTGTTTTAACTGTTCCGTTGTTATGTCATCAACTCCTGCCGCCTTTCCGTTTTTGAGACCTTTTATTGCTAAGATGACTTCAGTGAGAGCAAAAGGTTTACTGATTTCTGATGTGCTGGTTAGTTGTTTAGCAGATTTAGGTAGTTTGGCTAGCCTTTGAGGGGCTTTGCCGTTGAGTAAAAGTTGGTGGGCAATCTGATTAGCAGTCACATTACCGGGGTTTGTAGGGTTAGGAGGATCATCAGTAAGCTTTCTCAGCGTAGACCAGGCTTTTTTGCTATTATGTGTCATGTCTATTGATGATACTTGTGCAATCCACCTTTCCCGACGATTTTCACTGAGTTTCAGCATCAGATCCTCTCCCGCCGCTATGGTTTCAAATGAAAAAGGATCGGAAGCATAGAGAGACTCATACTTCTTAAGGAGGGTGCTAGTATCCGTGCTTAAGCCAGGTATGTACCGGGTGCGGCAACCTCTTGGAATACACTGCCGGGAAACCAACTGGATGGTATCAACAAACTTATCATAGTTTTGGGGTAATGGTTCTAAATCAAACAGTTTTTTATCGATGTTCTTGGAGAAATCGTCCCAGTTAGCCTTTTTAAAGTTAAACCGACGTCTAAAAGGAACTTCTAAAGGGTTTATTGCCGCACGGATAAGGCATGAGATAGGTCTATGTTGACTGTTCGGGATGGGAGAGCAAACTTCTTTTTGGCACAAGTTTCGTATGTTCGAACTAACGAAAATTAAGTCAGGATTATAACCTCGTCTCCACCGCCTGCTGTTAAAGGATGCTGGAAGTTTAGCATCGTGGACCAGACTTAGGTTTTCGGCTTCTGCCCATTCCTCAACGATTTCACCATCGGGATTAGTGTTTTGGTAGCCCCAGGTTGTACTGTGACTGTTAAAGTCACCGACAACAACTCTGATGTCATGGTTACGGAAATTGTCTGTTTCTGAGAATGCAAACTGTTGATTTGGCGGTTTGTAAATTGAAGTTACTGTACAGTTTCCGGTATCTATTGTTAGGGTTTCAATTGAGTTAATGGAATTAAACGAGACAGAGGTTACTGATATATTTGGTTTAGTAAAAATAGCGCTCCCATATTTTTCGTGTGGAACTTCGGCGACAAGTGTAAGGCCAGGTATTTGTGGGCGAAGGTGATTTGAGCCCCTGTGAGTTTCCTGTACACATAGAATATCACAGTGAGAATCAAGACAAAGAGAGGACAACATTTGTGATTTGTCTTGAGAGAAACCCTCTATGTTAATGGAGATGATATTAAGGGCGGGGTTGCTAAACGGATGTTGAGCTTGGCCCTGAAAAGAGCCGTTTGCATTGGCCCTGAGAAGGGCCGTTTTGGGGTCCTGAAAAGGACCGTTAACCGGGTGGACCACCGTGGTGGAAGGATTAGTCAGTCGGCTCCTGGGTGCCGACTGTCCAGGGTGCGCCGTGTGTTCTCGTAATCTAGACATCGATCAAATTAAACACCGCTCGGGGAGGCTCCTTCCGTGCACCCCAGATTTGCGTAAAAAGGTGTTTTTGAACTTTGATTATAGATTTGATGATTAGCAAAAGCCTGTCGCCAACTATCAAACGATGTTCCAGTAGCAATTTTTTGACAGTCCGATAAAGCCCTGGAAGCGAATGCTCCTAAAATGACAGTTATTCTTAACCGTGCATGTTTACCATCCTCATATCATCATCACTTACATCAGCCCCTCTAGCCAAAAACCAAAATGCTTTGTGTCTATTCTATCAAAAGAAACGTTCTTCAAATGTAACAGACCTTAAAACTAGCTTTAATCTTAAACTTTATCTGATAAACAAATTGTTATAAAACAATAGGAATTATCACATCTTAAGTATTTTGAAAAATTATAACAGATAGATATCGGTCTCCATAAATATTTATATCCCTGGGTGCCATTTTCTAACTTCTATCTGAAATGCGAATCACATTACTCGAGAATTTAAACGCAACTCTAAAAGAAAATCGGATTTTCCGATCCAATTTTAAAAATCGAAAACATTCTCACTTGTGGCTGTCGTATTCTGAACGCACTCGAAATCAAAACGTTCAAATATCGAATGTCGTTCGACATTGAATACCACGAGATTGTGATAAAAAGTTTTATCGCGAATGCACTCGACAGCTGTACGTTTCTACATCGATATTTTATCAATGTTTTTCGTGAATTGAGCAAAGATGCAGAAATATCTTAACGCAAGTGAAACTTTTATAGAGAATTATTTAGCTCGTGTGAGAATGATTTTACTTGTTTTTTTTTTAACTTAAATTTGTTAAAAACTTCTTCTGAAAATATCTGACTGTGTAGCGTAGCGCATCTTATGCGCTTTCAACGTTTGATATGGTAACAAATAAAATATATTCAAAATCCACTGTCTAAATATACCATATGACTGGCGCTTCTTTCGACACTTCGTCGGCGAGCTCTTTTGTCGCTACTTTCAGGCCAGTAAACAAAATTGTTCTGAGAGCTAGCTTTTAAACATAAGGCCGGAACCGTCAGACCAAGTGGAGACTCAAAACTGTAGCTCATTAAACTGTCACCAGGAATAAGTGGTTCCGGTCATTTCACGCGAGTTTTTAATTTGACCGCGCACCCGGATTACCGTCTACAACCGGCTACGATGAGGTTTTATCCGGTTTTTAAACGCCACTCTGTCACTGGGCAAGCTTAATTTGTTTGAGTTGGTCGTGTAATTTGTTGTGTACCGGAAAGTAACAGATCAGGACAATAGGACACATTGCTGTCCCGGTAACGGTGTACTTGTGTGACCATGAAGAGTTTATATTAATCTAATGCTGTTTCATTAGATATATGCAAACGAAACATTTTTGGCAAGCATAAATTATCATGAATAAAGCTTTGGTAGCACAGTGGTAAAGTTATCGGTCGGGTGGTCATGGTCATGGTCATCATGGTCGGATTTCAAATCTAACTACAAGTTTGAGTTTTCAGTTAATATAAAGTTTTTGTAAAATGTATGAATTGTGATAACATTAATGGTGGTAGCGAAAAGATTGTAGTAGTATATACATTTTTTAACGCTTTCCTGTCTAGCTATCACTGAACCTTATTACATTCGTAGAGGTGTAGCTTTCTTAGAAAACCCGTCTCTTTCTACCATTTCAGTCCCAGCATGCATAACACCCTTGATCACATTCCAATAAGTAAGATAGCAGTAAAACGCTAGCTTATAAATTAATTAATTAAATATATTTTTCAGCCTGAAACTAATCTACTTATATTCCAAAAAAATTGTGAAGAAAATTTTTATGTTTTACAATTGCTACACCAACTAACAAAATAGTTAAGCTATACTTAAGTGTAATGTGTGTGATGTATACCTCAAAATAAAAAGCAATAAAAAAAATTGTATAGAAAACGTAACTAACAACTCTATTTCGTACATTCACTCGTTCATCCATTCAGACTTTTTATTTATGTTTCTGCAGGATAGCGTTAGCATCCCAACTTACTACATAAATGCAAAAAAGGAGTAGATGTACCATGTTTGTTCTGGTAATATATTGTTATATATTAGGAGGTTATACGCGGGTAATTATGACTATATATATTATAGTCTTATATATATGCTATATACGGTTGGTTATTACGTGTTTATACAATTATGGATAAATGAATTAAGGATTCGCTCGGCTTAATCAGTTCAAATAGTAAGTGGTCGTATGTGTTGAAGTTATCTTATAATTTGAAAAAAAAATGTCTACCATAGCAAATAACAATAGCGAAAGTATAAAAATATTCATGACACAATAATTTATAGAAAATAAATTGGATGGCAAAGAGAATCCTTTTTGTAGTTAATCTAATTTTGTACTACTCTATCTCGCCCATAAATTCAGTACCTCTGACGCCAGTTACCAAGGCTAGAATTAAATCGTAAGCTTGTTAGCCTAATCACAGTTATTTATAAACAGAATAATTCGCTCACAATTAGACTTCAAGACCCTAATCGTGGAACGTACTGAGGAAACAGAGCATGGGTTCTCTAATTTTTTTTTCGTAAAGGGTATTTTTGTTAGAATGTCCTACAAATGTGATACTGTTTTAAAGTGGTATTACATATAATTGTAACTCTACTAGTCACTTTTCTAATAAAACTTATCAGTCTTTTGTAGAAAACCTATACTGTAACGGTTAGAAGTGAAAATTGGATAGTCATCTACTCATGAACACTTTTTGATTTAAGTGTCCGATTATAGCCTGGTAAGTTATTAAATTATAATTTCTAACTTCTTCTTGAATAAGAAAATGACAACTTAGATTATCGACTTATACAAATTAATATTGGGACAAATACAAACTTCACTTGATAAATGTACCGATAACCTATACAAACGTATATATTTATTTGATTATAAACAAACTAAAACAATTTAATTTATATCTTTTGACTTATGAGCGTGGACCTAAAATCCATAAAATAATAGATCGATGACTTAGATAAAGAATTAATATTATCGACCTCCTGCTGATTCCTGATCTCCTGGTACATTTCTATAAAACTTTGCAAATATACTTTTTTTTATTTAATATATTTTGTAGCACAATTAAAAAAAAAACACCTATTTCCTATCGACCTATCCTTTTCTGGTCAAGTTTAAGTCGGACTTTCTAATAAGTTATAATAACAGTAACTGAGAGGATCAAGTTATATTTTCGTCATCATTATCACGCAGCTGTAAGAAGTCAATTGCTGGATCTATTAGGTCTTCCCCTATAAATATCCAAAAAAGGGATCATATTAATGTATACCTACTGCGCTATGGGTCCTGGGTTTGATTCCCGGCAGGAGCACAAATTCCTTCCCAAGGGATATTTGTGCTTCTGGCTCTGGGTGTAATATGTGTGTGATGTGAATGTTTCGGGCGCGATACAAGTCTTTGAACTAAGTGTGGGTGTGAATGCGTTTGTATGTTTGTTTGCTCGTTACTACAAAAAATATAGTAAACATAAGGCACTGTTTATAGAGTTTTTAAGTGGCACAAACGCGTCGCGTGAGAGTATCTTGTTACGCTAAGAACTGCGCGACCGCACGCGAGCGCGTGTTACCAATGTTTTGTTTGATTACGCCTTTGTCTTGGGATGTTTTTATTGGCTCTTGGAGGAATGTGGTTTTAATTAAGATTTAATTTAATATTGTTTGTGTTACATTTAACATTTTGTGCGTGGGGTACATATGCTGACTTGTAAACGTTGATTTACTAATTACAATTGCGAATTGTTCGTCAAAATTGGAACAGGACTGTTTTGAATTGATTCTTGTATATGCTGTTATTTAAAAATTAAAAGGTTCTTAGAATTTTGCTTGAGATTTATACAATACTAGCGATCCGCCCCGGCTTCGCCCGGGTGTGACAATTGAAGAACCGCTCGACCGATTTTGTGCAAACTTCACATAAACCATCTACTAAATAGTCCGAACAAAGCCTGAACATTTGGATGGATGTCAGATTTGTATTACTACTAACTCTTATTATTATTATTAACTCCTATTGAGAACTCTGTCATTTTTAAAAGACTTTGGAAAAATATTTTCTTGTTTGAAAGAATATACTTTCAGGTCCTATAAAAATGTAACAAAATTGGTTTCGTAGTTTGGTTTTTAAATCAAAATAACTGGTAAAAATACATCATCCCCATAATTTGCTGTTATTTATTTCGTGGATACCACATAAATACGTCAAATCATCGCTTGAGGCGGCGATAATTTTTCCTTTCTACATTAATCACTATAGTTCTGCCTAGCATGGCTAATGCTGTATAAATAAAATAAAATCAATCGATACCAAATATCTCCAGCGAACGTTGTGAGATATTGATTTGCTGTTTGCAAGACTGTATCATTAGTCGTATGAAAATATATAAGTCATGATTTTATTTTTTATTTGAAAGCTGGTGCTTTCCATATGGTACCATTTAAATTTGACAATAATGCGTGTTTAATACGTTGAATCTGATCAAAGTTCCGAAAATAAAGCGGTGAAGTTGGTTTTTTAAGCTTTGCTTGCGTTTAATTATTACAAATTGTTTTCGAATCAATCTGTAAAAATCAATAAGCTTTTAAGATACATGCCGACTGTTATTCATATTCAAATTCATTTATTCATATTATTTATATATACGTCAAAAATGTACTATACGTAGGTACAGTAGTAGTACATTAATAATAAAATCATAACATACAATAATATAATATTATTATTGTTTATTTATTACGTTGACATTATTTCTACACATGACATTTAATACTTATTTTACTAATATTTATTGACATTTGTTAAGGTAGATTAATATAATACTATAATAATTTTACTATGATTGTGCCTGAAAGAGTTTATTTTGATTTATAACTAAATGTAATTTGTATATGTATAGAATAAATATAATAATATCACACATTTGCGCACCAACTTGTATGGTAGAATGTATAAGGAACAAATTAAATTAATGTCCATCATCAATGTATACCTACATTCTAGCAAATAAATTATTTTGATTTTGATTTTGATTTGATTTTTTGATTTTGATAAAAATATCTCACAATGTGAATTTAAAAATAATTAAAATAAATTAAATTGTCACATACTATTACATGAAATTAATTAGTAGTTTTTACATTATAATCTTTAATTCCACAAATTCATTGAAGGTGTAGAAAGCTATTTGTTTACATATAGTTAATTATAGCCAAATCTGCTATGGCGTTCCATTACATAATTGATTCGTTGGTTACAATTATTACAACAGAGTTTATTTCACCTTTGCGTTGAATTTACAGCTTAATTTTCTAACAGAGCTTTTGAAATAGCTAGTGATAGTCTGATTAACATTAAACTGAAAGGTTCCAAAGTAATTATCATTAGGCTTCCAGCAGACACTACTTTGCAGATATTAATAATATTCAAAGAATTTAAATAAAAGAAGTGTAATGTCGAATAATAACCATTATTTATTCAGTTTCCAATGAATATAAATATTAATGATACCTTCAATATAAATTCTTGACTTTTATACCTTTTAGGTTAACTTAATATGACTTTTATATTTTCAAGAGAACATTTTATAGATTTTTTTTATGCTAGATAGGGCATTTACCCATTATCACGCCTGATAGAAAGTGAAGACGCGGGCGAAGACGTAACATGCTTTTTTATGCGGTATAGGCAAGCATTTGACGACTAATTTACCTGATGGAAAGTGACGATGCGGCCGAAGGTGTGACATGCTTGCCTAAAAGAAGCGAAAGGTATGTCAACTATAACATTATCTTCTGGGTAAGAATGCTACATCTTCGGCCGCATCATCACTTTCCATTAAGTGAGATAGTGGTGTAATGCTTGCCTGTTTTGCATAAAAAAATCTCTTCGCAAACATACCACATCAAACGCAAGCAAATCTTAAAAAACCGTCTTACCGCTTATACTTTGGTTTTAGGTTGACCGATATCGATAAAATTAATACGGGACCACCTCTGAAGTATAATCTACCAAAAAAAAAAAAATATCTAAAACGATTCATAAAAGGCGGAGATATCACGTAAAATACATACAAAAAAATAAGAAAAAACATACAGTCGAATTGAGAACCTCCTTTTTTGAATTCGGTTGAAAACATTTAAGCGTAGACCAATTATTAAAGATACCTGGTGGACCCTAGTCTATTTCCAGCTAATCTCTGAAAGGTTTTCTGTAATGAACAAAATGAGTTTTTTCTTAATCGGATTGAAGATAATGAGTCCAATTACACTGATTACAAAGAGACCTCTCAGTAATGTCACCTTGATAAGACGAGATATTTTATTTATGAGAGGTCGAGCAATTGTCTTCTTGTAATTATATTATTTTCTAAATGAAACTGAAAAATTAAGTCTACTTACCTACATTTTTAAATGGTGGATATTTATAACTGCTCTGGCGTAGGTGGTTGCTTGTTTACGTTATAAACAGTGGGTACCGAGATAAATTACTTGTGGTAAAACAAAAGTTTTCTCCTCAAAGGAAATTGTGGTGTGATTGTATCTGTGATATGAATGTTTCAGGCATTCACGATACAACTTTGCGTGGGGCGTTTATGTATTTGTTCGTATTCTGTGCGTGAAATATGAATTATGAAGTCATTGAAAAATACCTTTAGTCCCGAGAAAGAAAATCGTACACGCTCGAAACGTAGATCAACAATTTTGAAGTTTGTTGTGTGTTGAGTGAATTAAAAGACGTATGTTAAAGTCAATTTTCAATATTTTTTACCGACTTCCCAAAAAAAGGAGGAGGTACTCAAGTCGACTGTATTTTTATTTTAATTTATTAACCTCATAACTTCTTTCCACGTGAACGGATTTCAATTGTTGTTTTTGAAAAAATTTTGTTTTCCAATTGGTCTTATTTAAATTTGATCAAGATCTGATCGATAGTTCTTGAAATATAGTCAATAATGCGTATTCTGGGGACTGCATTGACGATGTTCTCGTTTTAGACCGACCTCAAAAGTTACCTCATAACTTCTTTCGTTGTGAGCCGATTTTGATGATTATTTTTTTATTTGAAAGCTATAAGCTATAATGAAAAAATAATGGTGTTTTTTCCTGTGGTCTTATTGAAATATATTTAAGATCTGATCAGTAATTTTTGAGTTATCGTCAATAATGCGTGTATAATACATTAAAACCCTGATCAAGGTTCTGAAGATAAAGTGGTGAAGTCGGTTTTTTTAAGCTTTGCTTGCGTTTAATTATCATATTATAGTATTGAAAAGTATTTTCACCATTATCCATGTTTTTAAAGTAAGTTTATCTTATTTTATTACTTGATTTTGAAACGTGAACGTAATGGTTTAGACATTAGAGTATGTAATAGTTAAGACAGTTTTAGATTTAAAGTAAGCAATTAGATGCATTAAAGATTTTTTGACCGACTTCAAGAAAAAGAGGAGGTTCTTAATTCAACTGTATTTTTTTAATGTATGTAACTACGAATGAGGTTATAAGGTAAAACACCTCATAACCTCATTCGTAGTGAGCCGATTTTGATGATTTTTTTATTTTATTTGAAAGCTTTCCATGTGGTTTAATTTAAATTTGATCAAGATCTGACTAGTACTTTTTGAGTTATCCTCAAAAATGCGTTTTTTGTTGTCTAGATTGATGATGTTCTCGTTTTTAACCGATTTCAAAAGTTCCTCATAACTTCTTTCGTTGTAAGCCAATTTTGATTTTTATTTGAAAGCTAGTGCTTTCCATGTGGTCCCATTTAAATTTTATCAAGATCTGATTACTAGTTTTTGAGTTATCGTCAGTAATGCGTGTTTAATATATTAAATCTGATCAAGATTCCAAAAATAAAGCAGTTAAGTCGGTTTTGTTTAAGCTTCGCTTGCATTTAATTATTTTAAATAACGACACGAAATATTAATACGATATAAAAAATAATAAAACCTATCGAGTTATAGAGATATAAGTCGGGTATCAAAATGCTATTTTAATGTCCTTCATTTTGATACCTGTGAAAATGTAGGTTTACATTTTTTGCAGTCGGGGTTTTTTAATTGCAGTAATACATTGACTAATTACAATCGTATTTATTGTTTTTTTTAATAACTTGTTAGGCGTAACACCCTTATATTCTACCATAATCCATAGCAGATAAATGTGCGAGTTATTTTTCTATGTAGCGTTGTTTTCGGAGCAGGCGTGGTCAATGCAAGATAACTGTGACAAGAATGACAGCTCGTCGGGCTGATTCATCGCCTTTGTGTCGAGCTTATTATACCACGTTTCAATATACAATGATTCGTAACTAGTATAGCTTGATATAGCTACACTAGTAACAAATCTAATTTATTAAGTAAGCTATCATCATAACTTAAACATAAACCTTTGGCCCATTTATGTAACTATTTTTATAACAAACGCTTTCACACACACAGCCATTTGTTTTGCTTGTAATAGTGTGTGGCACCCACGATACAAGTCTTTGAACTTAATGTAGGGTTCAATGCAATTGTTTGTTTATGTGTACTACTTGCCAAAATAACCAGCGGTTAAACATTTTTATTATATTTTCATTTCATTCATAGGATGAATGAAAATGATTGTTTATTGTATAGATAAAAAATAATGAGTTTCTAAAACTACGGGCCAATTGCCTATATTTCCTAAAACTAAACTAAAACTATGTACAACAAAGAACTAAGTTACCTACAAGACATCGAGCTTATAGGTAACTCAAGTGCTCAAGGCAACTACCAGTGGGTAGCGTACCCATCATGCTAGCGGCATTGCCTCTCTGAATTGCAATGCTAATACGGTTTTTCTTGTTTATTTATGTATTATTTGCCAAAATAACGAACGGTCAAACATTTTTATTCTTACCAAACATCATAAACAGTTCGTAAATTTCGCGCAACCAAGCCACTGGCTAACTAATAATTAAAAAAAAAACAGAAAAGAAGAAAGTACATTTGTTAATGACGACAATTTTCACTAAAAGATCAATCCAGTGGTAGAATTCTACAATCGACGATTTAACGTCGATATAAAAGTTACCATTGTCACTGCAATGTAAAGAAATTCTAAATAATAAATTGATCTTCAAATAATTGACTTCTCGTGTCTCTTCACAAATTGATAAAATCTGCTCCAAACTCAGCTTAAAACTTCCGCAGAGTGATTATCTCTTAAAATATCACAAAAGAAGTTTTCAAAGTTTAAACGAGTCTCCAAAAAGAACCATAATGCTGACAGAGACACACATTTCAATTAAACTCCAGAATCAGGAGTAGGTACGTATAATTCGCGACGCAGCAGAATTACATCAGTAGGCTTTCCCAACTTATAATGAAACATCACAGTTACTCTACTGCGAGCATACTTCTACCCTAACAAAATCCAATTTGGAAATTGCTTACGACCGCTCCAATGATCCCCTATTTCAATATACCATCTATACGACAACCAGGACAATCTAATATATCCCGTTTTGTAATAAACCTATGATTCAAAATGATTTGCCACCGTACGCCTCTGAGGTTGAACCCATACTCTGAAACGTAATGAAATTGATAGGTAATGTGATGGTTTTTTCATGAGCTAAAAAAGTGATTAAAAGTTGACGTGGCTTTGAAATTGTAAAAGTAAAATTGTGACATTTGAGAAAGTTTTATCGTAAATGACGGGCTGGGCACACGAGAGGCAACATTAAATGTAAAGGAATAATATTTTAAGTTGATTTGTAATATGTAGCAAAACGTAAATTATAATGTTTAGTCCGATTATAACATAATTATTGTCTTTGGTTGAAACTCTCGTATAATTTGTGTGATGATTGGTGTAATAGTTGGTGTTAAGTGTTTTTTTTTTTATTTATTTAGCGCCTGATAAGTTTTAATCATGACTTTGTGAGTCTCTATAGGTGCCGGCCCACAAAATTATGTGATTATGGTGCCACAATTTTTTTACTTCAAGTACTAGTTACTATAGTTTACTCGAGAACTACGACTGTATTTCAGTAAAGAGTAGCAAGCCAAGCCATATCATATAAACATATGGACAAACAAAAGAATATGCATTTATTCAAGCACAGAACGACAAGTGGCAACAACATTTTAAAATACCTCCGACAATCTATCAGGAAAACGGCTGCACCCGTTTTTTACAAACTAAGCTAAGTACTCTTGATCAAGTAATCCTTCAAATTATAAAAAAAAAACAAATGCGGTCCAGCTGGTTGGGAGATACGGTGCCACAGGCAGACACACATATACATCCATTCTTTAAACTTAGAACAACTATCTATTTCCATTGCAACGTAGGGGTTAAAAACCACAGGTGCTGGTAACATTCATACACGACATCCAATCATATGTTTTGTTTAATTGATTTAAAACTTTCGCAATCACAACTCCAGACGTGGGTGCTGGAAGCATTCACATCACAGACACCAATCATACATAGAAACAGAAACACAAATTTCCTCTGGTGAACAAATTTGTTCATCAACAATCAAACCCGATAACCGCTATAAGGCAAACAACGGGCAGTTCCGGAATACGGTTACTTATACATACATACATATATTGGGTAGAGAGCCAAAGGCTTTATCAAACAAATGTCATTTACTTTCCATCTTAATTACCCCATCAGCATACAAAACCCTAATCACTGGTAGTGCCGATCATATAACAATCTGTCAAAGTTTCGGGGTATCTCACTGACGGGAACCGGTCCCACTTGATTACAGTTTAATCCTTCTCTTAAAGTATGCGCTTCATCAAGGTACCGGAACGTGAAAGCTTGGATACATTGAGCTTATAATTATTTGAAAAAATTAATAGAAAGATTGCGAACCTTTTTCATAGTATTAAAAGATGTAAATAGTATCTTTGTCGTAAAACTTTGCTGGCCCTAACTTTTAGGCAAATACATTCGTAAATTATTAATACAAAAGAAACAATACAGCGTACAAAGCAACCGTGGTGCTCCATAAAGCTTCAATAAAATTAATTGAAAAATACAAATGCTACCGTTATTTAAAAATTGAAAAGCTCTAAAATTCAAAAATATATTACACATGTAGTAATAAAGTTTAGCGTAGAATTTTTTTATACTAATAATAGAATTTTAGTAACTAAACTTTCTTTTTGTTGTCTCTGCGGTGATGAAGATATACATACGTATTTGTCTACGGCCAACCTTTGAAGTTCGCACAAACGAACAGGCGAAACAAAATTGACACGCAATGGCGCAACTCTCACTACAATCTTCGCGTGTATTCTATACGAAAATAACTCAACAATAATGTATTCACTACACCACGTTAGTCGAATCTCGAGTATACAAACAAAACAGTATATAATAATGTGTTACAGAGTTACCCGATACATCTTTCATATCCGGACGCTGACCCCTCGACCGGCCTGCTGACGTAATTACGAACTTTACCCGGGCTACCAGGCTACTGAGGATTTAAGGTCTATTCTACACACATACGAAAACAGTGCTCCCAGTGAATACAGAAAAACAAATGACATGTTTTTCTAACATTAACTTATGAGGTTGACCAAAAAATCTCCTAAAAAATATGAATTTTAAAAATAATTACAATTTGTCAAAGTTCAAGCTAAACCTACTACTAATTCATTGAATTTATTTGGTGAGAAAGAAACCCTCCATTTAGGTAGGTTATAAGTTGTGAAGTTATTACTTATTAAGTAAGCTTCAGGAGTTTTGCCGCGAAGTGAAAAAATGGCGTTGTTGATTTTGTATAATTTTCCAAAACCTGTGATTCTTCAAGTGTTAATGTGTAATAATGGTGAATTATTAACCGATAATACTTAGTAAACGTGCGTAACTTTAGGCAAATTATACCAAGTTGAAAAACATGACCTTTGCCTTCGCTCAAAACTCCAATACAAGTTCTTGTAAAGTTTCTACCACTTTATTAGGGCATGACTTGACTATGACTGGACCTTGACTCTATTATACTTGACTTTGACTGTGACTAGGACATTTAATATGATATATACTTGAAATATATTATAATTACTTGACACTGACTAAATGCACAAGATTGCGAAGCCAAAAAAAAAAGTAAGCTTTCCTATCTAGATGGTGGTGGGTCATTACAGCATACCACTAGCTCCTTGAAATTCTTATACAAAACAAAATAAAGTGTCGGCACAGTCTCATTTACAACATTATAAATAAAAAATAAAAATCTTTTATTCCTAAATACTAAAATTGGTTTGTGACACCTTATAGAGAAAATAGCATCGAAAACTCATTTACTTACTAATTAGATATGTTGATTAGGTCATAATATGATTTGATTTTGTCGTGAAATTACAAATTAACATAGTTAATAATTATATTTATATTTAGGAGGATATTAAAACGGTGATAATGTAATGAATTTCATATCTAGAAAAGTCAAACACATCGAATCCAAGGGCAAAAAATAAATTGGTCTAGACATTTTTTTAAATTAAGTTTATATTTAAGCTATAATTAGTTTGGAATCCAAAATTCAGAATATTGGGTCAACATTTTACAGAAATTTTATTCCCATATTTGATCAAATTATATAATGACAATCCATAAAATTTTAAATGTTAATAGCTTTATTTGCGTCAGTTCTGAAATCCCAACACTCATACAAATTGATGAAAAAACAAATTAATTTTAATAAATTCCTTCTCATGTTACACACGCACTCATACGAGGACATGATCGCAAATTTGACAATTGTGATTTGACATAGAGACTTGAGGTATAGGAGATGATAACGTATTATACGGCCTATTCATTTATTAATAATAATCAAAACCTTTTTGTGAATAAGGAAGCGTTTTTGATTCTTTGAAAAACGTTGAAATATTTACTATGGGCCAATTAGGACCTATATTCCCTAAAACTATATACAGAAAAGAACTAATTTACCTACAAGATATTGAGCTTATAGGTAACTCAAGTGCTCAATCCCACTACCAATGGGTATCATTTCCATCATGGTTGCAATGCTAATACGTTGAGCCAAATAAGTGCCAGCATTTTGATCAGACGTCGTCTCAACTAGCTGTAATAGATTTTTGAAAATAGAATGAGCTGATCGAAGCGATTGATCAACATCTCACCTGATAGAAAACAATAATGCGGTTGTAGATCAAGAATACTTGCTCAGTAAATACCTATTCACCTATTCACTTGCTTCTTGATCAACCCCGTATTATAACTTTTGGGATACACAGTAGACGGAAAGGCGTTCCATTTTTTTGTAGTTTCTTATAATGAAAGTGGAGGCGAAACGCTTGCAAATGGTAAGTGTTTTTATTTGTCACTTTGCCATCTGTCTAGATGTTTGGTAAAAAGCCAGCAGAAAAATAAAGTTCTGCAAATTCTACATGGATATAATTGGATAAACAATTATTTCTGTATTTACCGGTGTAAGACTATATGGACTTTAGTAAAAACTACAATTTTGTTCTGAGTAGTCGTACATTGCAGTGACGTATGACTAGTAGGAAAAATCAATGCACGCTGTGCTGTTACAAAAAAAGGTTTTATGAATTAAAAGCTTGTTTTTGCATGAAAATAACCAAAACAACTATGAAGGATTTGTTTCCAAAGGACCACAAAAACGGAAAAGCTTTTATTATTAAAACTCTTAATGGGTATCCAACACACAGATCTCGACATCATAACCCTCGTACCTACATAAAACAAAATCTAAATCTGTTTTTGTAATTACGCGACGGCTTTTACGTACGTGACGCGATTCTGTGGCAAATGAGAGGGTGGGGGTGGGAAGAGGCCTACCCCACCCTCTTACTACGAGGGGGTGCTTTCAGTGATTTGTTACCTGTGCCCGACGGGCATTCAATCTGACTTCGGACAGAAATGTATGCCCTGGTCTTTTTGACACCTGACCTCGTGCGACGGGTTAAAGGCCTTGATTGACTGGTAGTAAATGAAAGATGATTTATTAGTAATGACTTCTAGATTTAGGGACACTTTCGTTACTAGACAGATATTCTAGGCCCAGAGTGTTAACTACTTTTAACCACATTATCACTCATCTACAGGTTCTCATCTGTCAAACGCTAGCCTTTCGGAGATTGGAGATTAAAAAATAGGCGTTGAATTCGATCGATGTTTGGCGATGCAATATTAAGTTTGCTATATAAAGCTTAAAAGTTAAATCATGTTATGTATCAGGACAAAAAGTAGATAATTTCATTTGAGAATACTATTTCAAAAGGTAAATTATTTTGAAAACGATAAATTTGTATTCAGTAGCATTTAACAAACATTGCCAAAAGATTATAAAAAAGCAGACGCCTTTGGAATTTATTAGGTTTTTAAATTACTAACGAATATATGAATGATTTCTATAATTACAGCGTACATACAGCATAATATTATAAGGTATACATTAGCATAACATGGAAACTAAACATACCTATAATGTAGTTGCTCATCGTGTAGTCTAGTTAGCAGTTACTGTTCTTGTGTCAGGATTTTAGTACGCCTGCAGGCATCTGACATGACTTAAATACTGTGACCTTACTAGGGTCGGCACAATATCCATCTTCTTCTAATTAAAGAAGAGTAAAGCTAGATTTACATTACTGCGTCGGGCGTGTCGTGGCGCGACAGAACGACGTTTAATCATTTAGTTTGGCCAGATACACACTATGATGAGGAAACCTCTACAGTACATATATGAGCGCTTTGGTGTTGAGACCCCTGAGGACTGGAAATTTACTGTACTAATTTGGTTCAACGTATCTCTAAGGCTTATAATGATCTTTTGCTTTAGAGATGTAATTTAGTTTTTAAAAATATATGCAATTGGCCTGTCAATTACTTGTTTACATTACTAGATTAATATCCACATATAAAAAAAATACGCTAATATGTTGAGTTATGTTATTACACAGAGAATAAACTTCCGCAACACTCGAGAGCTAATGATTCGAAAAAGTGCCAGAGTGCGCTCTGTGACACACCATACCAATGTGAACTGTAAGCGACACGACACAAAGCACCAGAAGTAGTGTGATTCAGTCTTTAGAGTGAAGAATAGACTTTACCTCTTTGTTAACAGCTGTGACTTAAATTTGGCATACGTTTTATAACTTCTTATCGTGTTGGCATCCTTGAAAATCGTTCACGGGAACTCCGTTGGTAAAGCAGCAGGGATACCACGTGCAGGTGAGGTTAGTTCATTTTATCTCTGATAGTTTGACCACTACCTTACGTGATGCTAAGTGATAGTGTGGTCGTGTTTGCCGGGTAGATGTATACAGTGTTGGCAAAAATAAAAAATAAACTGTACATTTTCACGGTATTTCAAACACCTTGGTACAGTTACTACGCACTTTAGTAATTCCCGCAAAAACTCATGGAAATCCCTTATGTCAACGGCACAAGGTCCGGAACTGACGGCAAAAATCAAATTACGATTTACCGTCCGTCCGTCCGGAAACCGTGTTAAAATTTATTAATTAAATAGCGACGTGACTCCGACACATGTGCCATACACTTGGAACAGTAGCAAAGGTCTCGCTATTTTGAAAATTAAGTTTTGTATAGTCTGCGAGGGTTTTTCTTTGAGTCTTAAATACTGCAAATGTTCGTTATTTTTCCGACACATGTTATTATATATTAAATGTACCTACAATATGAGGTTAACAGAATTGTGATACGCAATGTATCTATTTTAACCGATTTCAAAAAAGGAGGAGGTTCTCAATTCGACTGTATTTTTATGTATGTTACCCCAGATCTTTTTCTCTTGGTGAACCTATTTTTTTTATTCTTTTTTTTTGATAGCTTGTGCTATTCATGCTGGTCCCATTTCAACTTGATCAAGATCTGACTAGTAGTTTTTGAGTCAACCGTAATAATGCATATAAAATTCATTTAATCATATCAAGTGCTCGAAAGATAAAGCGGTGAAGCTGGTTTTTTGAGCTTTGCTTGCGTTTATAATATGAAAGTTGCGTTTTGTATCTGCAAGGGTATTTGAGCCTTAAAAGTTGCAAGTATTTGTTATTTGCGTTCACATATTATATGTGTACCGTATATTATCGTTAACATAATAAAATTGTGATGCACAATGTATCTATTTTGTTTCTTATTCTTATTTTAAAATTCAAATCTCATAGCTGCTTTTGCGTTATCAGTATTTTATAGGATACTGAAAAGTTATATCTATTTGTGTCTTTATATCTCTTGCTGTTCTAAATGGTTGTCAGTTTTGATAAAATTTTGCATTTTGCTTACTTGCACTGAAGTTACTTTGTATAAGCGAAACGCAACTAGAAATATATTATCTTTTTTCTAAACCAATGATTTCATATTTCTAAAGCTTGTTTTCATGACATTCTCAGTTAACAATTAGTAAGTAAAATATGACCGCCCGTTAGTTTTGTAAGGTGAGCGGCCGCCTTCTAAGCATCTCGGGTCATATCGGGTTCGATTGGAAACACAAGTTGTCTCCCCAAGGTAAATTTGTGCTTCTGGTTCTGGGTGTAATTAAGTATGTGATCTGAATGTTTCCGGCACCCACGACACAATATATCAAACTGATTGGGTGTCGGATCTAAGTGAGTTTTAGCTTTCAATTCGTAAAAACTTTCTTCTTGCCTGCGCGCGCACTAACAGCTGCGAACACGGCTTAAGTAAAAGATACTTCATTAAAAATCTAAAATTGTTTCTGCATGTTTAAACACACTTCAACTGAAATACACCAGTGCATCAGTGTGCGTGACCCAAATTCAACTCTCTTGATTCTCTCTATTTTATATAGCCTACGTGATCCGGGTGGACTAAAACACGGTGCTCTAAATTCCATCAACCCGTAGTTTTTGCTCCCGAACTAAAAGTAGTGGTAGGTAATTTGTTAAACGCTCGCTGCAGACAGGTTAGTGGTTAGTGCCGCATCATTATTATGATATTAGGGTTGTAAGGGGAAGCTTATTATTCTATCGTATAATTTGCTCTTTGAGTGCTTTATTGGTTATATTATCATAGATCAATCTTTACTGTTTTACCTTACAAAAACACTTTTTAACGTTATCATACCTGATCGTAAATGATAATCTATTAAGAAGAGATTAATTTTAATAATATTTAAGTTTAAAAATTGTGATCCTATCACTGACAGCAATTTCTTTTTAATCTTACAACGATGCGAAAAAGAAACCGAGAATGGAATCATATATATATTATGTACATACTTTAACGAAATAAGTAGGTACTGTTGCAGGATCGTAAGGAGTATTTTTTAAATAGTTCTAGCATTTCGACAGTTTAATGTAAATAGTTTCAGATTTTGATAAGTATTACATTTTATATTTCTTACCAAATTAGGTTAGTGAGTGTGTTGCTCCTTGCTCTTCGGCCGCGCATCGGTGTGCAATCTAGCGTGATTCGAAGAGGTCAGTACTTGATCATTCGATTAAATATTGAAAAACTCATTTATTAATTTATTTTGTCTACACGTCTTACAATAAACATTTATTTGATTCTTTACACATATTTTTTAGCTCTGACAGGTTTTCACTATTATCGAGCCTGTCGTTATGTGACGAAGCGGTTGAGGGTAGTAAACAGGAAAAACTTAGGCGTAACTAAGAACAATTTATCAAACTATATGATCATTATTGCTATCGAAGCAAGTCGTTTACTTGTTAATTTTTTTATGATTAAATATTTGTTACGATATTTAATAAAAATATCTATGATAATCGTTAAACCTCTTAATATGTAACGTCTTACAAACAGATAAAAATACAGCATTAAAAAACTACAATAAATAATGTTTAAAAATATTCATCGAATTGCGCGATTTACTTCACTTTGTCCCGAATCTTCGGCCGCATCATCGCTTTCCATCAGATATATCATGCATAAAAAATCTAACTATAAATTTAACAATATAAAGAAAGAGTTAAAATATTTAGTTAAATATATAAATATATATTGTTGTATATGTAGTAAATATCGATAAGTTTTCTATGTATATTTTTAGTTAATAATATATAAAGGAAATGCGTAATTGTATATATGTATAATAGACATGAAATACCACGTTTAAGATCTGTGAATTTTATAACACAAATAAATGAAAAAAAAAGGTTGCACAGTAGGTTTGTCTTCTATCTCGATGGCTGCATCTTCTTCCCCAAAGTAAAATGTGACGGTCCGAAGTCAGACTTGACAGCGCACTCTCCGGAAATCGAGTTACGTCCAATATTGATACAATTGTACCAACAAAACGGGGCCAACATAACT
The DNA here is from genome assembly GCA_948107665.1 of Lomographa bimaculata. Taxonomy (NCBI): domain Eukaryota; kingdom Metazoa; phylum Arthropoda; class Insecta; order Lepidoptera; family Geometridae; genus Lomographa; species Lomographa bimaculata. The sequence continues at coordinate 19,665,196 of OX403589.1, read as the reverse complement.
ACAGGAAGGCGCGTAATTTGATTTCAGACGATACTTTGACCTGGAGGAATTTTATAGCACGTTATTTGACTGGGACTTTCAGCTTTGTTTTCGTAGTAACTGTCCTGAAGCAGAGATTTTGTTGGATATTTCTTATACTATCCCGACAAGATAACCCAAGGTTGTCTGTTATTTTAACAACTGTGTTAAAATAGTAAAAGTTATCAAATGGATAAAATCACACAACGTGTCTTTTAAGTTTGGTGCAAAAATTTTAAGAGCATATATTTTCAATTTATATCTTTCCATAATGAAGGATTTGTTTAATTTGAAACAAGTAGCTAAAACATAATTGAAACGCAATTAAAGCTTAAAAAATCTTCTCTTCTTCATGCGACTTCATCGCATATATCATCGTATACTCTACCGAACAAAAAATAATTATCAAAATCGATTCATAATTTGCGGAGATATCGCGTACCATACAAAAAAACCATACAGTGGAATTGAGAACCTCCTTTTTTGAAGTCGGTTTAAAAAAACAGTCGAATTGAGAACCTCCTTTTTTTGAAGTTAGTTGTAAATTTTGAAAACACTTTTGACGTTTTATCTAAAAAACAGCTACCGTAATAATATTCTCCAAATTTACCTAAGAACACGCACGTTCAAGTCACCTTCCGAACAAATAACTAAATTAAAATTGGTCCAGCGATTTGGAAGCTACGATACCGTAGACATACATACATATGTACAGTAACACAGATAGTGTAGAAGTAACAGTAAACCTACATACAAATATAAAAATTATACTATAAATACATACTGATATTATATATATATATAATTCTCGTGTCGCGGTGTTTGTTACCAAACTCCTCCGAAACGGCTCGACCTATTTTTATGAAATTTTGTGTGCATATCAGGTAGGTCTGAGAATAGGTCAAAATATATTTTTCAAACCCCTAAGTTAAGGGTGGTCCAAACCAAAATTTTTAAAAATATTTTTTGGACAATTTTTTTTGTTTTTATTTTTTTATGATTCAGCATAAAATAGTGTATACGGCAAAACAACGTTTGCTGGATCAGCTAGTATTCTATATAAATTACATATATAAGTAATAAACTGCCCGTTGGCTCAGTTGGGTGAGCGTTCGCCTTCTAAGCAGGGGTATCGGGTTCGATTCCCGGCGGGAACACAAATTTTCTCCCCAAGGAAAATTTGTGTTTCTGGTTCTGGTTGTGATTGTGTGTGTGATGTGAATGTTTCCGGTACCCACGACACAAGTCTTCGAACTTAGTGTGGGACTGTGAGTGTGAAAGTGTGTGTATGTTTAATAGTACATATAAATTCGATATTCATAAAAGTTTTAACACGAATCTTTGTTAATGTTAGTGTTTTTTTTTGAGTAGGTATAAAGTCTAGACCTAATAACATTTTTATCTTCCAGTCTTATAATTTTTAGTTTCCGATACATAAAGTACAAATACTGTAACCTTTATGCCAACCTTTATGTGTTACTCCCAGTAAAATATTCACACAATATCCCATTTTGTCAAGTTTCATTATTTTTAAAATACTCTGGAGCTCCGAAAGACATCCCGCCATTATCGTGATTGTGACGATATTATACCCAGATGTTGAGTTGTTGACTTTAGAATATTGTGTTGACACTTTACTGTGAAACTTTTTGCATCTCTGAAGAATGTTTAATGACGATCGAGATCAGAAGTCAAATTTTTTGCACAATTTTATACTTGAGAATCTTAATAGTATTTCATAACTTCTTGCCTTTTGTTTTTATATTCTATTGGAGAATGGAGACTTGGTGTAACTGAACATCATATTGTATATTATCTTACAAAGAATAGAGCTTTTAAAAAAACGCTTTCATGCTCACAGCCTCACACTAAGTCGATAACTTGTGTCGTGGGCGCCGAAAACATTCTGATCGCACACACAATCACAACCAGAACCAGAAACACAAATTTTCCTTGTGGAGAATTTACTGAGTAGCACAAGTTACTGCTGTCGTGATATTATTTATTTTATAGATCGCTAGCTGATCAATCATTGACAATAACGTATTGACAAAGACGTAAACTTTGCTTTTAAAAGAAAAATTGTACAAAAGTCTCTGTTGGTACCACGAAATAGGCTTAAAATATGTGATATTAATTGTTATACTATGGCTATTAGAATCTATAATAAATTACCTAAACAATTTGGCGAAATGCACGATTTAGAATTTAATAAAATGCTTTACGATTGGCTAGTTGACAGATGCTTTTATTCACTAAGTGATTATTTTAAGTATAAATGACATGAAGGTATATTTTAATTTATGAACTAAATACTTGTTCTATTATATTATCGTATTAATTTATTATCTTATTGACATTTATAATTGAATCCTTATCTGACATCTTATGGTAAATTTTAATTGTTTGTAGGTATATAAATTCCTCAACTAAATTGTAAACATTTGCACGACCTAAATAGCTGTCGAATATAGTGATACCCAACTTAAAGAACACCTGCATGTAAAACCTACCTATATTCTAGCAAATAAAGATTTCATTTCATTTCATTTCATTTCAATAAAAATATGTGAATAGCGTGTATTTTGATTTGTTAAATATTTATAATTTTTTTTTCTTTAAATTCCTAAATAAAACGCATTTAAATAATATACCCAGAAGTTATAGATATAATTCTTCTGCTATAAAGATTTAAAATAAGAATACTTAACTGATAAGTAAATCTCACATTCCCAATAAAACCACGATATCAATCTAAGTAGTTATCACGGATCCTAATATAAAACAAACTGTAAGATGAACGCGGCAGCCATGTTGGAAATTCTACTACTGTATGTGACGTCACGTGACACCGGCTGTCCGACACCAAATTATGTGCACATTAGATTAGTAATTGCCACGTAAACGCAAAACCTCATCTGTATTCTGGATGAAAGGCTTTAAATGGCGTGGAATACTGCATTTTGAATGCATGCTCTGAATTAAGAGGGTTTGTTGTAAAGCTTGACATATAATTATATGGCAAATAACCCGCAACACTTAGGGGTAGGTTTTTAAATATAACTATGTATTAACTATTACCTACATTAGCTTACAATCTTTAACTATCGATAACATTATCTATCTGTATTCTATCGTCTACATTTAGATAAGTGTGCGAAAGAATTACATGAGTTAATTCCGCCATGCCCCTTTTACCATCTGACAACAAGACAAACTGTCAAACGTCATCCATTTATGGTTGACATACCTCCAAACCGCTCGAAGTTTCGCTTCTACGTTCATCATCCGTACGGCGAAGGAGTGGAACTCATTACCTGCGTCTTTATTCCCCGAGGGGTATAATTTGGGAGTCTTCAGTCAAGAGTGAATAGGTATCTTCTAGACAAACATGTCACATCTTCGACCGCATCATCACTTTCCTCCAGGTGAGATGGTGATAAAATGTTTGTATATACAGCATAAAAAAAACTGATATCTGCTAGTTGAGCTCTCACCATAACGTCGTTCTATGAAACCATCGGTATGCGACATAGATGCGCACTTTACTGTAGTTAGATTTTGTCGAGAAAAGTCCTGTTCTAGTATAAGCACTGAACAAATAAAATAAAAAAAAACGCTTTCATACTTTCAGCCCTACATTAAATTTGATGGCTTGTATCGTGGGAACATTCACATCGCACACACAATCACAACCAGAACCAAAAACACAATTTTTCCTTGGAAACTAACTTATGTTTCCGCCGAACCCATGCTTAGATTTTTTTTTAATTAATTAATTCGCTTTATAACCATCTCACTTTACATTCAACATAAACATTGCGTCGCAAACGTTTTAGTAATCTAAACGCAGGTGTTATTGGTATTTATAACTCAAAGAAATATATGTTGAATAATACCGGTTTGAGGTCAATTACGTAATGTTTTTTTTGGCATGTAAGTATTTTTTACCGACTTCACAAAAAAGGAGGAGGTACTCAAGTCGACTGTATTTTTATTTTATGTTTGTTACCTCATAACTTCGTTCCACGTGAACCGATTTTTTTGTTTGATAGATGTTGCTTTCCAATTGGTCCCATTTAAATTTGATTAAGTTCTACTAGTAGTTTTTGAGTTATTCTCAATAATGCGTATTCTGTGGACTACGTTGATGATGTTCTCGTTTTTAACCCGCGCTTATTTTGATGATTATTTTTTTATTTGAAAGCTGGTGCTTTCCACGTGGTCCCATTTAAACTTGGTCAAGATCTGATCACTAGTTTTTGAGTTGTTGTCAATAATGCGTGTTTAATACGTTAAATCTGATCAAGGTTCCGAAGATAAAGCGGTGAAGCCGGTTTTTTAAGCTATGCTTGCGTTTAATTATTCAATATGTTTTTACATAAATTTGCTAATTACACCATGAAAATATAACAAATTGTCAGACGAACTAATAACAGCCCATGGCGTCCCCATTTATTCACCAATTTAAATAAGCGTTCGCTCCATGCTACAATTAAGTTCAACGAACGCAATTCATTTTAATTAGAAACACTTGGGAAAGTGGGAAAAAACATTTCTACAGAAGTCATGCTACGATGTTTTTGTAAACAATGGGGAGATTTATGCAAATTCATTGTTGGGATTTATTTTGACGAATGCTTTTATGGATTATTTTTATTACATACTAGCTGTGCCCCGCTGTTTACCTGCGTAAACCCCGGAATTCCGGGATATATAGTAGGTTGTGTGTTAATGAAGGGTGTCAGCTACCATGTCAAATTTCATCATAATTGGTACAGCCGTTTGAACGTGAAGAAGTAACAAACATACAAACACACTCACAAACTTTCGCATTTATTTTATTAGTGTGATTTCAGAAACAAACATTCATCATACAAATCAACTTTTTATATGCAAAATAGGCAATCATCAACTACTGTATGATTCGTAAATTAAAAAAAACGAAGAAGAGAATTTAATTGTAAGTACATGCTCAAAAAAGTTCGACAATTTCGATCGAATGACGGAGAACTACCTTTTTGCTTGGTTGGGTAAGCGTTCGCATTCCAAACAATCACTATCTATTGGGTTCGATTCCAGGCAGAAATAAAAAATTTCTCCTAAAGGAAAATTTGTGTTTCTAGTTCTGGATGTGATTGTGTGTGTGATGTGAATGTTTTCGGCACCCACGACACATGCCATCGAACTTGGTGTGGGGTTGTGAGTGTGAAAGGTTTTATGTATATTTAAAAATGTTATTCAACTGATATTCATTAAACTTGATTATGATATCAATACTAATCGTACTAAATTGCATTATAGATATGGTATTTATAAATTAACTTAAAATCTATATTTATTGGTGTAATGAAATTTTTTTTTTCCTAATTTCCCTTTCAAATACTTGCTACCACTACAAACTTAATACTACTAATACCAACTGTGTTCTAAATCACTCTTGGATTCCAGCATTACCTAATGGCACTGTGCTTCCGTACTGCCTGACCTAGGTCCTACATACTCCTAGGTATAATTGAGATCTATTAGTCTCGAACACTTGTTGCACCTTGAGAATAAATGAGTATGTTATTTATTGTACTTTAGCCGAATTTAAAATCTGTAAAATTACAGAACTTTTTTTAGGTAAGATTTTAATAATACCTATTTTATTTAAAAGCTGCTTGCTATGCGGTGCGGTGCTGGTGCGTTTAAATTGTCCTATATAGTATAACCATAGTAGAATATATTTTTACTATGGTATAACTGCCTCGCGGCTTTGTCTGCTATTATCAAGTTAAAGAGTAGCTTATGTGTTAATCTTAGGAATAAGCTTGCAGTAGATGTACATTCCGAATTTTATCCAAATCCGTTCAGCCGTTAAAGCGTAAAAAGGGAACAAACATACTTACACACTTACATACAAATTTTACATAATCGTATTTTTCGAATTTATAATATTAGTATGATAAACAACGACATTTTAAAATAGGCTATTTTTTTATTCCAAGATTTATATATTTTGTTTGAAACGGTATTTATAATTTTAAATTATATTTATAATTTTACGTCTGTTAGTTTTCAAGCTACCATGGTCACTTTCACTATAAATGTGTGTATCAATAACGGGATATTTACCAAGTATTACGTCTGTCGGACTTGGTGAAGTACAAGGCGAACAGAAACCTAAAAAGATAACACACTTTTTATTTACGTGGCAATGCAACGCATTTCGCACATAGCTAGTTACAAAATAAACAAAACAAACCCACACTACAACATTCAAAGGCAAAACAAAAATCTTATTGACTGTCACAAAACCACAAATAACCGTTATTTAACATAAGAAAAGATGTAATAAACGTATAACGTTAAACAAAAAAAGAATTGCACATATAAGACGTCGTAAAGCGCATTTTAAAAGGCCCGCTCTCATCATTTGTAGCACAGTATTTTGTCGAGTTGACTCTAGTATGCTCCCTTATTGAGTCATAAAAGCTAATGGTAGCATTTTCAGTATCATATTGTTTAAAGGGCTGGTCTTTTATATCGCGCGGTTATAACGTGCTATATGTGAGGAGGGTAGAAATAAAATAATGGGAATCGTAGCAACACGTTTAATGACGACCCAGTTGGCGCAGTGGACAGGTGTCCGCCCTCTGTGCCGTGGGTCCTGGGTTCGATTCCCGGCAGGAGCACAAATTCCTTCCCAAGGGATATTTGTGCTTCTGGTTCTGGGTGTAATGTGTGTGCGATGTGAATGTTTCCGGCACCCACGATACAAGTCTTTGAATTTAAGTACAAAGGCTTTTGTTATGGGTCCCGGAAACATTCACGTTGTACACAACATCACACGCAGAACCAAAATCACAAATTTCCCTTAGGGATCAAACTAACGCTCCTAGCGGGGATCGAACCTGCTAGGTAGATGGCGGATGTCAACAGGTAGTATAATGTAGAACATGTTTTATACTTGCGTTTATATCTTTCTACTTGGTGATCTGCAGCATTTCAGAAAGAGAGAGATGGTACGACGATATATCTTAAATGACTACTGGCCATCGAGATAGGAAACAAAATTACTTTATCTACAAAATCCTTACTACTGGCTCTCTATGACAGCTTCTAGTAATCTACTTGACGCTTAGTGACGGATTTTCTGCTTGTAAGTAGCATGTAGAGCGGTAGGTGGCGATCTAATAAAAAAAAATATTTCCATATTTGTGCTGTACACGCTCTCAGGCTGTACGCCCTCTGCGTAGTGGGTCCTGGGTTCGATTCCCGGCAGGAGCACAAATTCCTTCCCAAGGGATATTTGTGCTTCTGGTTCTGGGTGTAATGTGTGTGTGATGTAAATGTTTCCGGTACCCACGATACAAGTCTTTGAACTTAGTGTGGAGCTGTGAGTGTGAATGCGTTTGTTTGTTTGTTTGTTTGTACAATCAATTGAACTTTTGAGAACAAACTGTCTTAGCAGTACAATAAACCGCCATTACAATATAAAACACTTTATTGTATACCAACAAATATAAACAATGACAAATAAAACATTACAATCATCGTGGTAGTACAATAGGTAGTCTTATCACTTAAAGCGATCTCTTCCAAACAATCTTTGGATGGACAGTAACAGAAGAAGGAATAGACGATGGTGTACAAAAAAAAAAAAATAATAGTACATAATTATTGACACCTACTCTAGATACTATTATTTGCCATTAATTAAACTAATAACACAAAGACGTATCACTTGTACAGTCATTAAACTGTAATTGTACTACTGGGAACGGAAGACATAATTACCAATTTTAGCATCATTAACAATCGGGAAAAACTCAAATTATACAACTTTCATAAAACAAAGTGTGGTTCTCCGCAATACGTCCAACATTATAGGTTTAATTATTTTCATAATAATTACAAATGGCTCTACGAATAGCTTCCTCAAAAGTAACTTTTTAAGAAGCCGAGAAAAATTAAATTCCCTAATTAAAACAAGGCGCTGTTACTGCCTGAACGAAATTACCTGCCGGCCTTCTCCCATCAAATATAATTACGTTTTAATTTATACACTTTCACACATAAATTTTTCAGGCTTTTGTTTCGAATCCAGTGCCGGGTAACGAGTTAATAACAATAACAAAGGCGGTACCCGCCCCGCGATGAATGGGTTGAAATAAAAAAACCCGTCATTCTATGGAACAAGCCCATTGTGAATTTATTGTGCCAGTGTCACTACCGGTAATTATTGTTTCCTTTTGCCCCTCTCTTTTTGTGGAGGCATTTGATTAATTTATCGCTGTGCATTGATTTGGAAGTGGAAATTTGAACTTTAAAAGATTCTGGATGGTGCTCAATAAGATTTTTTTAAATAGGCTAATTAATACTTAATCGATACATATAAAAATCAATTGTTCTGCGTTAGTCTCGAAAAAATTCGAGAACGGCTCAACCGATTAAGCTGATTCTTTCTTTGTTGTGTTCTTAATTGTTAGCCAAAGTTTGTAAGGTTTGTTTCTTTGTTTTTTTTTATCCATCGGAAATCGAACCTGCGCGAACCCGGGCGGATCGCTAGTTAGTAAAATAACAATATTGTATGCGACAAACCTACCATTTTACGCAAGTAATGAAATTCATAGAGATATTATATGATTAATTGCCCCATACATTTCAAGATATTAGTTATTGCTATATATAGCATTATTTATTTATTAATACTTTATTGAACAATAATAGTGTTCAAAAGAAGGTACCGTTCGATTACTGGATAAAATTATATGTACAAAGTAACTAGCTAGGTTGTAAGTTAGTTATAAGTTAGTATGTAAACTCATCATAAGCGAACTATTTTCTTTGTGAGTGAATAAAAATCGTTAAACCTAAAGCATTTATGTTGCTTAGTATATAATAATTATAATTATAATATTAAGTCATTTGTCTCAATTAACTGAATTATTTACAAATTATGGAGCAGTCATGGAACTCGATAATATTTAAAAAATAGCAGATTTAGCAGAGTAGCAGCAAAAAGGATATCATGGCACCCACGTTACAAGTCTTTGAACTTAGTGTGGGGCTGTGAGTGTGAATGCGTTTTTTTTTATTAATTTAATTTTCAGGAGATAAGTATAAAAATGCAACAAAGAGACAGAATTAAAATGTTGGAAATATCTCGATGACATGGATAACGACTGCCCTAATTTTTATCAAACATAACAAAGAACACACTCGATCAAGTCACCTTTCAACAAAATTCATTTAATTATTTATTAATAAAATCGAATCATTTGTTAAGGAGCTATGATGCCATAGTAGACAATGCCACAGTAAGACACACATGTCTAAACCTATAAGGCTAATTTATAAACATTTCCCGAACTTATTTTCCCAACTGTCCCGTTTTTCGTTCTAATCTCACCTATATAAGCATCTTAGTGTATTAAATTTTCCTTGGAGATTAAAAATGTTTTCTTAACTTTGCCGTTTTCCAAATTTCATCCTATATAACCTTTTGGTAGTAGTAAGTTTCCTGATAAAATATTTAAGATGGTGTCATTTGTTTCAGAACCCGATTATACACTGGACGACTCATTCTGGAATGAAGAGAGCACAGATGGTGAGTCCTACGGTAATAATGAATTTTATTATTATATATTTTATTTCCCCAAGGGGAGGTAACATGATGGATTATAGGATTATCTAAAATTGGAATCTATCTGTCCCCACAAATCCTATTGTGTGATTTTAGGACTATTATTGGTGTATTTTTGTTCGCATTTATTTATTTGTGGATTTGAAATATAAATATTATTAACTATAGTGAGAATTTAAACGCTGTCTTAAGTTATCAATGCCATTTAAATGGCAAAAACAATTACTGGCACACTTTTTTGTTTTTTTATTGTTTATTGCTAAATCAATAAGGTGGCATTTTAAATGTTTCTATATATATGTACATATAGTACGTGATCAAGTTTTTAGTTGGTACTAAGCCAGTTTTTCTACCTAGCGTGTTATATACCCTGACTACATCATCACTTACCAAAGAGTGATAATAGTCAAACGCTAACCTGTCATAGATAAAATATATCCCTGGTATATAGAAATTAATATCAGCAGAAATTATCAGTAACAGGAACCCATTTTGGAAAACGTACCGCAATTATTTTTCCTTATTTCGACCTGCAATTAAAAGGATCTGCGGAAGATAAAAATAAACGACACACAGCGTAGATAGCATTTATCTTGATACAGCGCACTCTTTTACTCACCCTAATAATTTGCCTTTGCAAACCATAATTTCCCCAAAATTAGTCCAGCAACGAATTGTAAAAACGCGCGTCTACCGGACGTCCCGGCGTCGCTCGTTTATCACGGGTGAAGCCGGGAAGCGAGCCATAACCGGGACGGGACTTATAACCGGGACAAAACGGGCTACCGGGCAATAACCGGGACCTTACCGCTGCGGCGTAGCAATAATGAATTTTTTAACCACCTTTTTATTGAAACAGGTAAGGAGTTGGAATTAGGTCGTTGATAAAATTGTGAATGGTGCGGCGTACATTTTACTTGGCATATCTGTGAATCTGTGGTAAATTACTTTTGTTTTCGCGGTCCCCTTCTATATAAAATGTACCATTTCAATTTAGATTATTCCCTTTTGGGCGTATTTGGTTGGGTCATTGTCGTTGATAATATTATATGTATGAGTTTATTGAATCCCTTTTGATATTTTTTTATTGACATCCTGATCTTTTTTGCCTATGAAAATATTGTAAAAAATAATACTTCAAAAAAAATCATTTTAGAGATAACCCTTATAGAAAATAGACTTCAATTCTTTCACGTTACGTTCTTACTACAATAATCTATACATGAAAATAATAACACATCTTATTTTATAATACAAGATATATTAATGTTTAAATAACGAGCAAAAAGACTCATTGGCGATGATAAGCTGGTCGAGTCCAAATTGCAGAGTCTCGGTCACCGACGTAAGGTCGCGAGCCTATCGGTATTCTATCGTATACATTTTGGAGAGTGTGCGCAGGAATTATACGAGTTAATTCCAACTTGTCCATTTTACCATCTAACAACAAGACAAACTGTCAAACGTCATCCATATATGGTTGACATACCTCCAGTTCGCTCGAAGCGTTTCGCTTCTACGTTTATCATTCGTACTGCGAAGGAGTGGAACTCATTGCCTTCGTCTTTGTTCCCCGAACGGTACAATCTGGGAGTCTTCAAGTCAAGAGTGAATAGGTACCTTCTAGGCAAGCATGCTACATCTTCGGCCACATCATCACTTTCCATCAGGTGAGATTGTGGTCAAATGCTTGCCTATCAGGCATAAAAAAAAAAAAAAAAAAAAAATACCATCTCATCTGATGGTAACTGACGATACGGTCGATGATGGAACGGGTTTGCCTAGAAGATGCCTATTCACTCGCCACTAAAAACTCCCATGTGAAAAAAATATTCTATTGCAAAAATAGATCACAATTCAGAATGCTAAGTGTTTTAAATTTTTTTGAAGTGAAAACTTCTTTAGGCACGTTGAGCACTTATTGGGTGAACAAAAATCATAGAACTTACGTCATCGTCACCTTACGTTTTCTAGTAGCTCGACGATACAATTCGCAGGTTACTTAGTTTTCACTTCTATCGGCAGTCCCCAAAGACTGCCTCCCATGTTTATTAAGTTAAGCACCTGTATGTTTTAATCAGTAAAACGATATGAAAACGGAGCCGAACTACATCAATCTTATAAAATGTCACTCAAAAATGAATGTACTCAAAATTAAAGTTACCATATCTTTATATATATTACATTAAACGAGCAATTCTGGTATACATGCATATATAATCTGAATCTTATTCTGAAACGCAGGGGGTTTCGGGGGTCTAGCTCAGTTTTATTTTTAGAAAACGTCATTTAGGTATAAAAAAAAAACCGGGTAATGCTCGGTCATCCAGGTACTGTTATTTATAATACATAATACAATACGCTTTACATAAACATACCTACCTAATATTGTACGCCCGGAACGGGCAGAATATTGAAACTCTTCACTACATTTTATGATCTTTGTACAGGCTTTTATACAACAAAAAAATCTTTTTTAATAAAAAAAAAAGAAACACTATATACACACTTTGCTAATTTCAATTTTCGGCAGCAGTTTGGGATTACACAAAGCACGTAACGTACACGCTAAAATAAAACGAAAACTGTTGATTAAACTTTTGAGAGTACAAAAATACGGCTATGTTGCGACACACAAAGACTTGGGGGAAACTTTTCGAATAGCTACATATAATACGAACACAGTGAGCACGTACTGGGAATGCTGCACGTTGATAGTATTTTTAATTACATATAGATATATGTAATTAAAAATACTATATAATAATATTCATAGATATGAACTGCCCGCTGGTTTAATTAGTACCATGTCACCCTTATACGCTTCGGGTGATTTATTTAAGGGAAATTTGTGATTAAAGTTTAATAGGGAATATGCATATCTTATTTTATGCTTTAACATATATTTATAACTGAATATTTTGCCATATGCCATTAGTAAAATCATACATTTGTAAACATCCCTGAAGTTCTACGGCTGAACAGAATTTCAACAAAAATAAAGAACACTCTTGATCAAGTCACCTTCAAACAAAGAAGCTTAATAAAAATCGGTCCATTCGTTTACCCGTTGGTAGCTACGATGCTACTGAGAGACTCAGATACACCCGTTAAGCTAATAATACCCCTCTTTTTGCGTCGGAGGATAAAACAAATTTGAATACAGTAGTGAAAGGTACGTTGGATTATCATAGTTGTACATGTACCTACTAATTAAATATCCTTGTAGTAGTATAGTTATACCTGTTGTGAGTGAAAAATATACAATTTTTAATATAGACTTTATTGAAAGAGTATCTGGGTTGTAGGTCTTAAATCTATAGAACTGTATAATAGTATATTAAGGAACTTGATAAACAAAGCGCCCCAGACGCGCAGCCCTGGTGCTGTGAAGATAAAATGTATGTCACCTAAGGGACTTGATATACAAAGCGGCCAGGGCGACGGGCGCGCGCCTTTCACGTTTCCCCCCGCGCTGCCGTAATGTTGTATAGGCTCTAGTGGAACAACATATAGAGCAGACAGGGCGCGCGTACAAGGCGCACGCCGGGCGCACGCCTCGAGTGCTTTGTAAATTAAGTCCCTAAACGACTGAGCCTCGTAATACAAGAATTCGTCGCGGTTCGAACTACTTTTAACTCGACAACATGAACTGTTATGTGAAATTAAAAAAGAGTAATACATTGACAAATCGGGCATAACTCATAAGACGATTCAAATCTGTAATAAAACGGGCATTAATTAAGAAAGCTTATTATAAGACCATACAGACTATATTAATGACAAGGATGCATGGAGGCAAACTGCACAGGCTCTTTCTAGCGACTACCATAATAACACCTAGGTTAAGAAAATTATGTATTAGAAATTAAGAATGTTTTAAAAAAAAAATGAATGAAAAAAAAATGCGCCGCCGAGTTTCTTGCCAGGTTCTTCTCGAGATGGCTGTAATTTTGCGAATCTGGCAATAGATTCATTAACTTTCATGAGTGCCTCTTTGGGGCCCATGTGAATAAACGATTTTGATTTTGATTTTTTGATGCATATCAAAACAAAAGCTATGTAAACAAACACAGCAGAGACCGATGTGTGTTATATAGCCCCGATTTGAAATTTGGTTGTTAATTTCGGATACCGTGTGCAAATAGTAAACTTTGCGCAACAACTTAAAGCTTCATAGTAAATTTATTCATCCATAAAAGTAATGTTTACACAAGTTTATTGATGTTGCAAAATAATATTTAAACCTATGTGAAAATATTTTCGATCACATGAAATCAGATTGTACCCCGACTTACGTGAATGTCTGTTGTACAAAGACAAACTTAATACAATATCAAGTGAATTATGTGTGTTTGTAACTGAAACATAAAAGGGCTTATGTTTGATACCGGGTTTTACCATTTTAATTTTGATTGAGAAATATTGAGCTCTGAATCAAAATGGTGTAGTGTATAGGTATCAAAATTACTGTATTTCGTATTGAACGGCACTGTTTTTTTTAGCTAAATAGGCAAGCATTTGACCACTATCCCACCTGATGGAGAGTGATGATGCGGCCGAAGATGTGACATGCTTGCCTAGAAGATACATTCACTCTTGTTTTGAAGACTCCCAGATAATAAATATTAATATTAATAAATTCATATAAAAAACATGTTTCCAGTGAAAAGTTATATCTCACGGTGAAGGGCGCAGTGCTTTGCCGCGCAGGAGTTAGAATTAAATAAGTTTAAACTATGTGTGGTTCTGCATTGAAATGGAAATGCCCGACGCTTACCATCAGGCGAGCAACTTGTAAGTCGGTCAGTATATTTATACCGACTTCCCAAAAAAGGAGGAGGTACTCAAGTCAACTGTATTTTTTTTTTTTTTTTATGTGTTTCCTCATAATTTCTCTCTAGTTTGAAAGATGTTGCTTTCTAATTGGTCCCATTTAAATTTGATCAAGATCTGATCAGTAGTTGTTGAAATATCGTCAATAATGTCTATTTTGTGATGAATAATGCGTAATTTGACGATGTTCTGGTTTACCCGACTTCAAAAGTTACCTCGTAACTTCTTTCGTTGTGAGCCGATTTTGATGATTCTTTTTTTATTTGTAAGCTGGTGGATCAAGGTTCCGATGATAAAGCGGTGAAGTCGGTTTTTTTAAGCTTTGCTTGCGTTTAATTATTTTTGATCCGGTAACATACTTAAAACGTCTAAATTCTTTGCTCAGTTACATGCACACAAAATTTACTTGATATTGTAGAGTTACCTCATGACCTTACACGAGGTGATAGAGAAAACAAACAATCGCATACCTAAAAAATACGAAATTGTATGTAAACAGTACAAATGAATATTGTAGCCAAAAATAACTCCGCATACAATATTCTTATTGGTATTCGAATGGTTGTTTGCTTATACAATAATATAATACAAAGGGAATACTCCGAATGTAGTCATAAACGAAACTAAAATTCTGCGTCGCCACATCAAAGCGTCGAATTCCAAACTGTTTGAACTGATTTAAACTGGATTAACACGGGTTTCATGCGGTATTATGGTTTACTTTGGTATGCAAAACAAACAAACAAAACAAACGAATTCACACTCACAGCCCCACACTAAGTTCAAAGACTTGTATCGTGGGTGCCGGAAACATTCACATCACACACCCATTACACCCAGAACCAGAAGCACACATATCCCTTGGGAAGGAATTTGTGCTCCTGCCGGGAATCGAACCCAGGACCCACGACGCAGCGGACGTACACCTGTCCACTGCGCCAACTGGGTCGCATGAAAATGGTTTGCATATAAAAATAAAATTTGAATGTTTTTTGCATGTGTGCGTTTGTACATATAAAGGAACATTTGTAAATTTACTAGCTGTTACAATGCTCCGGTGTCGCCATACTGAATTTTGATTACTGTAATTATAATAGAGCGTCTTGTAGAGCCCATGCTTTTTTACTCGTCTCTACCATAGTAAGCAGACAAAGAAGAAAATAAAAAAAAGTACTCACGGCACGTAGTTGACTGTCCACCAATTATAGTAGATCGCACGTGCACTCTAGTGTTAAGACAGATTGATTGACGTAAGAACCATCAAAATTGGCCTACGCGTTTCTCAAAAGTCCCACAAAGGAACAAATACGTAGGTTAAATACATTATCAGCTCTCCGTTGCGCAGTTGGATAAAAAGTATCTTATGTGTTAGTCATGGTTATCAATTTAGCCGTTACAGCGTGAAAAGAAAACAAACATAATTACATACTTACACGCAAACTTTTACATTTATAAAATTGGTGTGAACCTGAAAAGGAGGTTTTATTCTCATTTTAACGGTCCTTGTCATAGATAAAGTTTTGTTTATTTATACATATTACTTTTTTTTTTAGTTTTGCTGGATCACCAATTAGAAATTATTGGTGATCTTCTCATTGTAATTCAGTTTTCAATGTAAATAATTTGTGCCTTCTACTAATACTAGAACTGCCCGCTAATCTATACGACAAGGAAGCAAGCAGGGGTATGTAATATAAAAAAATAACAGGTTTCCTGCTTTTAGTGCCCATACCTAACATGTGGGTATTTGTTTTAGACAAAGATAATGTTCTAGAGATATTATATCCACTAGCATTTAACGTTTGCTTTGTACAGCAACTAAAAGTGACAGTCAGCCGAGTGTAGAAGTCAAGGGGCGTGAGACGCAGGCATGCGTGACGCTCTCGTTACGTCGCTCTGAAGCAACGTAACGACTGAAAGTGACTGATCGTCGTTTCACTTACGTTCTATGTAAATTGTTGAATGTGATGCCAAATTACTGTGACTAGTTGGTAACAAAGTAGTTTAGTCGCGTCGTGGTTGTTGACTTAAGCAAATTAAGTTTTTTTTTATGTTCTATGCAAAACTCTTTATTGCACCAAATTCAGTTTAACCTAGGCAAAATAAGGGTGGACTTATTGACAAGAGCGATCTCTCCAAGATCGCTCTTGTCAATAAGATTTGAATATAGGTTGGTTTTAAGAATAAATATTTATATTTTTATATTATATACCAAAATGTATAAATATATGATCTTTCTATTTTTGAACACATCACCATTTACCATCAAGCGAGACAGTGATCAAACGCTAGCCTTACAGAGATTTAAAAAATGATTTTGATTTTTGACAATTAAAAAGGTTATACACCAAAAAAGGTGCAGAAGACATTAAAAGGATAGCTGCCAGAACATTATTTATAGTGAATAAAAATATATAGGTATCTTATTCGTAGGCCTCCCTATAATTAACAAACATTATTATTATTATTTGTTTTTAAATTCAGAACGCTTTTTTTATAACAGGCAAATGTTAAGTAATATGGACTAGTTTATTTCCTTTGGGCTCCATTTGAATTTTAACTCACATAAAAAAAAAAAAAGACGTGTGGCACTTGGGGACTGCCGCGGTAAAGCTATTGCATAGCATTTTTTATCAACTTATGCAATTGTAATTATTTATTTATTTTATTTATGTAGTATTTTTTTCCTGCCACCTAGAGGCGAGTTGCTGAACTAAAGAGACAAGCATGATATTTTAAAAAAGTCATTAAAAGTTCTGCTATTCATCGATAGATGGCAAAACTAAAAAGTATCACCGCTGTGCCGGTCGGAGTGGGGGGTGTTAGGTTATTTTCGTTACGGAATTTCTGGATTCGGTCTCCACGCTCAAGGCCCGCGATAGAAGCTATGCAATAGCTTAAAATATTCCCATAATACATACAATATCTACATGCTCCAAGAACAAACCATGAAAAGAAAAGTGTTTTCTCTGACTCTATTTTATATGAATTAGCGCAATATTTTAATGAGCTTCCGAAAACAGTTTAAGATGCGTAGTTTTTACAAATGTTTCATTAAATTAATTAAATACTATTACTACTGATTAAACATAATTTATGTTATTTAAGTCTTATCATATGAGCGTGATATCATGTTTATTGTAATTATAAATATATATATATATATATATATATACCTATATATTTATGGTTTATAGCAGTGATCTATAAATCAACATGACCCGATCACTGAGGCAGATCTTTTTCATCGACTATTTTTTTATTTATTTATTTTTATTCTATGTAGACAAACATTTGATAACTATTTCACCTGACCTGACTAAATAAAATATATCTTGGAAAAGCTTTAAATATTCCGGGAACTTCTCACAAAGAACGACTGAACCCTAATAAATATTCACTAATCAGACAAATCGGTTCCCCATTACTACACATCCTTATTCTGTTGCGCGTTTCGTATCGAACGATTCAAAATCGATTAGGTGAAGGAGCACGTTCCGCGAGCGCGTGGTCGCGTGTTTGAATGTGCCAATTTACATGGCAAATGCATTGACATGTAGATTGTAGCACAAGAAGCTTCGGGCAGTCTGTGATGCGACGCGTTGTCATAATCTCGATGTGGGTGGAATGGAATGTTCGATTGCTGATCGGGAAATCGGAATATGCATGTAAAGTGCCTTTTTATGTAGAAATATCTATGAAAGTATTTTTTCATCAACAGATTTTTTTTTAAATTAAATATACAATACAATAACTCTTATTGACTCAGAAAAGAATAACACAGATTAACTTATAAAGAAAGGTACAATGGGCGGTCTTATCGCTATGAGCGATCTCTTACAAATAACCTTTGGATGGAAATATAAACAAAAAGTGGATATAGTGATGGTGGTCATTGAATGAAATAAATTAAAAAAAATAATAGAAATACTAACATTGCATAAACTATATTAACAATATATACTAATCAAAATAGAAGAATACCCCATAAAAACAACCTACATAAAATATATAAATAATTGTATCAAGATTAGTAAATGTTTTTATACTATCTCACCTGACTCAAAGTGACGATAGTTGCCTAAGATATACCTATCTATTTGCACCTTTAAGAATCTCAGATTGTTCTTATTAGATATCGGACCTGGAATTCTACTCATTATAAAGTTGAATAATATCGTGTGTATTCTTAAAGCTTTAGTCGTGTTACGGAGTCGGTCTCTTAGGCTCATGCCAAGCATGGCGCGCTCCATAGACCTCTGTGCGGCTCTCATTCTGTGCACAGTCTTCTTTGTGAGCGTCCATGCTTTCGCACCGTAAGCGCTGATTGTTACCCTAATGGAGCATCGATAATAAAGATATCGCTTAGTTTACATTAAACCATTAATAGTGGCAAACGATTGGGTTTCTTTTGGTGAATGGAGGTGCTACATATTAGAGTGGACGATCACTATAAATATTTATCATAAAGATAATTAAATCATATGTATTAAGTTGTAAAATATGATTTCTGAAAAATAAAAACGTGGTGATATTATTCTAGACATTGCAACAATTCAGACGAACTTTTTTCTTCCTAAATCTACCTACTAGTAAATGGTGCAAAAAATATGCGTTCCGTTTAAATATGAATTGTAACACTCGCTAGAGGCATATTATGTGAACTATTAAAACTTGTTATATTATAACACAACTTAACACTTAGTTTTAACTGACTCATCAAAGTCCAATAGATGAGTACTGATCTACCCCTTGCAGCTAAAACGGTCTTTTTTCCAGTAAGAAAATGCAAACTTCAAAGTTCTAACTTGTTAATAACAAGGGATCGAAGACGACGAATTACTGCGAACGGCACCCGGTAAACGCTTCTGTAAATAGAAATAGTTTTTTTCCCAACAAAGCTTCGAAAATAGCACCTATTTTACATGTTTTCGTTATTTTCCCTGTTCCAGTTTCGCACTTTGTACACTAAACGCCAGTCAGGCGGTGAACATTTTTGTTTATTCATTTCTCTTTTGTTTTACTGAAACTTGCGAGGAGATTATTATGATAACTTGTTTTAGAGGTTGAACCCAAAACGGTCTCACCTGTCTTATAAAGATCAGATTGTCATATATAATATAATGTTTTTTTTTATTCAAGATATAAAAAAATTTGACCACTATCTCACCTGATGGTAAGCGACGATGTGGTCGACAATGGAGCAAGTTTGCCTAGGAGATACCTAGGTCAGCTATGTTGACAGATTTTCTAGATAACGGTTATAAACAGAATGTAATATGTAGTAGGTTGTATGCTAGGTTAAACCAGTTAAATGCCAACCATCTGCAAAGTGCCTACTATCATAAAATACACTTCTGGACACATCTATTGGCCCACCTTGCATTTTCAGTTTCGTTTGGTCCTAGCTAAAATTTTATATTAGGTCGAGCAAAAAGTTTTTATGCAGTTTTGAACCTGGCACATTCATAATTTCATTCAATAGTCTTTTTTTGAATTTCGAACACAGAATTTAAAGAAACAAAAGACGATTTGGAGCCTGTTTGTTGATATTAAACAATCGAATACTAAGAAAACTTGATTTTATTGGTTTACTTGGATTTAATTCTTGAAAGTGTGATTGATCTCTTTGGTTTTGCAACAAACATTACTTATTCTTAACATTAAGGTGAGGTTCTATCAATAATCTATGGATACTTCGCCTGAAGTCGCCGCCCAAGCTGTGGCACTTATCTAGGCCGGACACAGCCAAAGAAATGTGAGTGCTCAACTTAATTTAAGTCGATCTGCGGTCCGAAATGTTTATCGGAGGTACCTAGAGACTGGTGGCTTTGTTCGTCGCCAAGGAAGGCCACGATTTCGGGTCACAACTGAAAGGCAGGATCGATTCATCGTGATGACGAGCTTGAGAAATCGTCACCTTACCTCCATTGAGATACAAAACCAACTTCGCGACTTCCACAGAGTATCTGTGAGCGCTCGAACTGTTCGGAGAAGGTTAAAAGAACGCGATATGGTACCACACAAGCCAGCTAATGGCCCCAAACTAACGCGAGCCCACCGAACAGCGCGCATTCATTTCGCGCGCACTCATTTAAATTGGACTCAGCAGCATTGGAGCCGTGTACTCTTTTCTGATGAGTCTAAAATTGTGTTACATGGCAATGATGGAAGGAAGAAGGTCTACCGACGTAAGGGAGAGCGTTTCGCACAATGCTGCTTTGAAGAGAGGGTTGCTTATGGCGGTGGCTCATGGACTGTCTGGGGCGGTATATCCGCGAGCGGCAAAACTCAACTTGAGGTTGTTACGGGACCACGGCTGCCAATATTAAATGCTGAAAGGTACATTCGTGAGTGCTTAGAACCTCACGTGATGCCATACGCGGACTATGTGGGCCCAAATTTCCTTTTTATGCATGATAATGCAAGAGCCCATACGGCCGGCATCGTCAGGGAATATCTTCGGGATGTGAACATTACAGTTATGGACTGGCCAGCCAGAAGCCCAGACATGAACCCCATTGAGCACATGTGGGACGAGCTAAAAAGACGTGTTAGGGCTCGTCAGCCAGTTGCCCAGACGATGCAGGAGTTGAAAACTGCCATAGAAGAGGAATGGGAGATGATCCCTCAAAATTTCATAGAGCGGTTGATAAACTCTATGCCTAATCGTATGAGAGCTGTGGTAGATGCCCATGGAGGCAACACGCGTTATTAAAATAAACGTTTATTTGATAGAACATGTTTTTTATTCAAAAATCAATTGCCTTTATCAAGGCGCATACCCGACTTGTTAGGGGTAGCTCCATGTCGTGTGGTATTCTGAATTCAAATTTAAAACAATACGATCAAAAAAGATGGTAAAATGTATCAGGTTTAAAACTGCATCAATTGTTTTTGCTCGATCTAATATAAAATTTTAGCAAGGACCAAACGAAACTGAAAATGCAAGGTGGGCCAATAGATGTGTCCAGAAGTGTATTATCAGCTGAGATCAGGGTGATTTTTCTCAAATTAAAAAACTTAAGATGAAAGCGGCATTTTCTTTTTGTCGATATATATGAAATTTTTACACTATGATTTTGTAAACTATCGCGAGTGTTATTTATTATTATTGTCTACTAACCGGCTGTGATTGTTTTTGCGATCGGGCATCTCGCTTTAGTCGGAAAACCCGACAAAAACCGCCGCGAGCCTGTGCCTGTTAGTAAGCATTAATAATTTAACACTATGTCTTAACAAATATAAATAAACACTTTCACACTCACAGCACACTAAGTTCGGTAACTTGTGTCGTGGGTGCCACAAACATAACACACATAACTAGAAACCCAGAACTGAACTTAGTGTGGGCTTTGAATCTGAAATCGTTTATTAAGGCGTATATTTCTTTTATTGTGAACCAAAAAAGTTGAACTACTCATCTATATTCCCCGAACGGTATAATCTGGGAGTCTTCAAGTCAAGAGTGATTATGTATCTTATTGTCAAACTTGCTTCATCTTCGACAGCATCACGCAACTCTTTTCATTTGGTGAGATTGTGGCAAATGCTTGCATATCGAGAGTAAAAGCAATTGCTTAATTAATCTTAAAAGACTATACTTTGCCTTGTCCTTTAAACAGTCATGGTTTAAAAAAAAATGATTTTTTTTTACACTCACAGCCCCACACTAAGTTCAATGACTTGTGTCGTGGATGCCGGAAACATTTACATCACACACACAATCACAACCAGAACCAGAAATACAAATTTTCCTTGGGGAGAAAACTTGTGTTTCCGCCGGGAATCGAGCCCGATACCTTAGAAGGCGAACGCTCACCCAACTTAGCCAACTTGCAGTTCAAATACTAATACTTTATTACTATATACTTTCTTAATACTATATACTATATACTTTCTAAATACAATTTCAGATGTATCTGGCACTATTCTCAATTATGGTGTACCGAGTACACTTGTGTACACAAACGTATATGTCCAGTACGATCTGATACGGCTATGGTGTCATGTCCGTGCATGTACTTTCGTGTTCCACATACTTCGCTGTGAACATCCCATGTTTGCTTTCGATTCTGGTTTGCTGTTTTGTTACGAAATGCAGATTGCATTTTGTTATAGATACTGAAGTTTTTTGGTAATAATCAAGTAGAAGCAGAAAATTTGGTGTACAAACATAATTGATCGAATAGTTAAAATATACAGATACTATCATTATTGTCAAAAAGTAACGCTTATAGCCATGAAACTATGCCAATGGGCAGATTAGGTATGTGTACCGTAGACATGAAATACACCTATATATCATGGCTATATAATTACATAATATGCTTACCCAGCATCTCAATTCTAACTAAAGTACATGTATATATTACAGACTAAACACCAGACTACCCCCGATATGCAAACAACCAACCGTTACACATTACGTCACGTTCAGCCGTAACACGCGTTAACGGCCGTTACGAATGTAGCGGGAACGACGTTTTGCCAACGAAATGGTAGCAGTCTAAACGTCTAAACGTTAGAACAAGCGTTCTAAAAAAATAAGTTCGTCCCAAAACAATAAATAATGGAAACAGTCTGTAATTTAGTTAGTATGTAATCGCCATTCCATGGTTACTAGAATAGGCTCAAAACAATATTTTTGTTTATCTACGTGTTCTCTTTTTTTAACCCTTTTAATTGCAAATGTAAGTTTGCATTTTATACACATTCATATTACAAATAAATAATGCTAAGATTATTTAAAAGTAAGCGTGTAGCGTAAAGTAAGTGGGTCAGAAATTACTACGATAAAACTAGGTCTAATGAATAGCAACAATTTTCACTTGAATAGCAAAAACAAGAACTACACGATTGCCTTAAAACGATTCGTCATAAAAGGCACCCTACAATGTTCATTGCCTCGAGAATCGTTATTCAACTTTTTACGACCTCAACCAAAAGTGGATTAGAGTGGTCCCATCGAAAAATATAAAAATATTTTCTTGTTATTCGCAACATAATTTACTTACATACCGACTCATCATAAATTGTAATGAGACCCTGTCATGTCACGCGGTAAATACATAACAATTTATTCAGCAAGCTTTCATTGAGTCATCATGTCGATGCAACTTAGACATTATTACTCAACGGCTAAGGTTGTTTGTTGTACGAACGGCGGCGTATTAGCATCTCAATAGCTTAGGGGAGCGCTCACGAAATCAATAAATCCGAACACCCTGCGCGATTTAGTTGCTACGCCTCTACGGAGCTACGCTGCTGGAGCTACAGCGTAGAGCATCTACGATCTATATCCGTTTTAGTGTAATGGTTGATGACAGAGCGTGAGACAAGTGTATGTGGCTTGAATTGATATAAATTGTATGTAGCAAAATTCAATAGGCTATAAAAAGCTTCACGTAACTTATATTATACTAGCCGAACCTCGCGGCTTCGCCCGCTATTATTAAGTTAAATAGTAGCCTGTGTTAATCCTAGGTATAAGCTATGTACATTCCAAATGTCATCCAATTCCGTTCAGCGGTTAAAGCGTGAAGAGGGAACAAACATACTTACACACTTACACACAAACTTTCGGATTTATAATATTAGTAGGAAGTAGGATCATACGAGCCATAATAATAGGGAACTCCGTGAGTTCCCTATTATTATGGCTTTTAGGCTTATTAGGTATATCCTACATCCAAACAGTAGAATAGTATCCCTTCCAGCATCGTCTTCTGGTTGATCAAGTGTAGATGATGTTAATCGATAAACAAGTTCATCTGTTCACAATACAAAAACTCTTTATTGACACCAAAAGATAAATACAACTTACAGAGAAACTTATAAAGATAGGTACAATGGGCGGTCTTATCGCTAAGAGCGATCTCTTCCAGACAACCTTTGGATGGATATATAAACATTGTTCACATTGTTTTTTAATATTTAGCAGGCTCGTGTTAGACTATTATCCTACCTTACCTATAAAATTGTTCGATAATAATGTTATAGGGGATGGTTCAAACGCTATACTATAAAGAAAGGAACTCTCAAGCATTCATACCGGAATACCATTTAGTGTTTATTTTTTTAAATTTTTATATTTGTAGCATAGAATATTTTTAGCTGATTTATAGTTTAGTGATAGTTAATTTATTATTCTACTAGCTGCACCTCGCTCTCACCTATGTACATTATTATATAAAGATGCCTATGTACTTAATAAAAAAATAATGTTCTTGAGTAAAATCCATACAACTTCGAAATTTCCTCCAAATCTGTTTAGCCGTTACAGCATGAAGAGAAAACAAACATACTGACACACTTACACATTTATACGTATTCTTTCACTTTTATAATGTAAGTGTGATAAACAAAACCAGAATTAAATAAATATTTCATGTACGTTATAACAAATTTTATTTTTACTACTTTTTTTTTTAATCCACCATAAAAAAACCAACTTGGCTTATATTTCTATTTGAAAACTGTACATACAAGTAACATTATTTTCTGTTATATGTCACCTTGAAAAACTGAAATCATACACGTTACAGAAGTTACACTCCTTTCCCGTTGACCACCCTCCCCTATAATGAACTAAGGGTAGCAAAGGTTGTAAGGCAAAGGGCAGCCCTAGACCATTTACTTTGTTGCAGCAATATGAAAGCAACTGAAACCTAAATAATGTTTTATACTAGTAACGACTAAAGGTTACCTGTGAAATGTCACCTCTTGAAACAAAAGATGTTTGTTTGTTTTCAATCATGCTATAATAGCAGGACATTTTCTTTTAAAACAGGGAGATTTATTCCTGGAAAAGGACAGATCATACATTGCATCTTGATTAAAGTGCTCCAAAGTGCAGGCCACATCTATACCTAATTACTTTCGCGTTTGGTAACGGCAGTGTATTAGCATACGTGTATTGCTCTAGTTTTATAAAAAAATATTTAATCCTACTAATATTATAAATCCGAAAGTTTGTGTGTAAGTGTGTAAGTATGTTTGTTCCCTCTTCACGCTTTAACGGCTGAACGGATTTGGATGAAATTTGGAATGTATATAGATTATACCTAGGATTAACACATAGGCTACTTTTAAACTTGATAATAGCGGGCGAAGCCGCGGGGCACGGCTAGTTTTTTTATAAAACTAGAGCAATACACGTATGCTTACCATTTTAAACTTAATGGCTTCCTATTGTCTAAACAATAAATTAAATAACTTGTACATATTATTATCATTATATATTTGAAATCGTATTTGCAACTCTACCGTTTCCGATTATAGGTAATTTTTTCATAACATTGTTAGTACACCATAAAGACGCAAGATTTGTTTAAAAAACCTTAACTATCATGCTCGCAGACTTATGATAGATGTTACTAAACTTTGTTGTTGAAATCGCTTTATTAGTTTATGAAACAAACATTTTGAAACTGCTGAAATCATAACACGTCTCGCTGCTTCACGGGAGTCAGGGTAAGGGATGCTTGTTAGTATTTGCAGTAAAGAAAGATTATGTTATAACAAAAAAGGAGCTACAAACAAAAAACAGCACAGCTTCTCAAAACAAAAGCCCGCTGAAATAGAAAATATTAAAACAAATTCAAGTAAATTCATCATCCGAGAGTAAAAAATTGCGTAAACGAGAACCGTCAACAATGGGTACAGTTTGGAGTTAAGCAAAACAAGCGAAAGTCAAACTTGGCTGACCTCGTTAAAGTCACATGAAATTTAAAAGAAGTTCGCAATTTCTCCGATTATTTTCGGCATACATGAAAAACGAGGGGATGAAAATCTGCTTCTGTTACGCAAATGAAAGTTATTTTGAGCTTTCATTATGTGCAGAAACGTTTTGTAAGCTTGCGTTTCAGTGAGTTTTTGAACGGCTACTAATTGGCTCTTGTCAATTATTTAAAATGTTATATGTTATACCGCTTAAATCAAGTAAAAAGTTCGACTTATTTTGTAGTCGACTAATTTCGGACAAATTAGTTGTCCTTCATCAGGAAGAGTGTGATGACTCACGATAGTTTTCACTTTTAAAAATTGTTTAAAACGGTGTACACGGATCGAAGTTGCATAGTAAAATAGCGTTCACTCACAGTATGTGTATTATGGTATATAATCAAAAACTCTTCCTTTTATCAACAATCGTATCGATTGCACTCTTAATTGGTGTTGTTTT
Organism: Lomographa bimaculata; assembly: GCA_948107665.1. Taxonomy (NCBI): domain Eukaryota; kingdom Metazoa; phylum Arthropoda; class Insecta; order Lepidoptera; family Geometridae; genus Lomographa; species Lomographa bimaculata. Next base: position 19,638,527 of record OX403589.1, on the reverse strand, counting down.
TTATCTGAATTTTATCTGGGTACTCCTTGGAATAATCAGATTGTGCCAATCAATTTTTTAAATTTGAACTGCCCCTTTGCTTAGTTGGATGAGCGTTTGCCTTCTATGCAGAGGAATCGGGTTCGATTCCCGGCAGGAACACAAGAATTCGCCTCAAAGAAAATTTGTGTTTCTGGTTCTAGTTGTGCGTGTATATGTGATGTAAATGTTTCAGGCACCCACGACACAAACCATCCAGCTTATTGGGGCTGTGAGTGTCGCTGCACTACTAATTATTTTTTGTGCAGTCTTTTTACTTCTTAGGTTTATTCAAACAAAAATCAAACTTGCTCACTTAACAAAACGAGATCTAAACTCCGAACCGCTTTACTTCGATAAACCTTGCTTATAAACCTTGCTGGTCTAGTCACCAGCACACCACAATCTTAACTTTAAATAGGACAAGTTACCCGCGTGCTATAACTTCTCCGTTAAGTTTCCTTTCTTGTTAGGGCTGGTGGTTTTTTAAATTGTCAGTAGCTTGATGTCGGTAAAAATTGAATAGACTGTCCTGAAATAAAAGTTGGTTAATGGTGTGTTATAAATGTATGCGTGGTATGTTGTTCATGTTGATTATGTTAAATAAAGAGTCGATACTATACCTTAGTTGTCTTAATTACGAAGTACAATAGCTTTTGTTTCTATGAATAGTTATCCTAAAACATAGCTACGAACCAGAATCAAATTATTTTACTTTATACGAGGCCTAGTGTAAAGTGTTTTTTGTATAAAATGTTTCATACTAAGAGATCTTACCTATAATTTTTTTATTTAAAATCTAATGACATAGTCTATTAATTTATAATCAATGTGCGTAATTGATAAAATATGCTAAAGGTTATAATAGCCCATGTTCTTCTCTTTTTTTCTTCTAATCTATTTTCGTGCCCAAATGTACCTAAATTGAAAAACATATTTATTATCCGTTTAAAATATCGAATAACAGACAGTTCTTTTCAATTTTATATTATTATATTTTATTGTAATAAGAGCTCTATATCTACTCAATAGAAGCGTTTCTTTTCATCGACTAGCATATCTCATTATTTTCAATACTATAACTAAGCATAATCACGCCTCATAAACTTCAAAGTGTTAATTAAAATTTCAATATGCCACTGCATATGCAAGAATCTAAATTTCATAGAGCACGTTTAGCGATTCAGACCACTGCACCCCTAACGTCCGCTATCACTAAATGCAGTGGCATGCATAATGCACGCGTCATCTGCCGTAGCTTCGAGCTATTCATAACGCTATACTGATGGCGGGTAGCGGGAATCGTTATGATGAAAAGTGTTAATGAACAATATGATGAAACATAATAAGTATTGGAAAACTTCAGTAAGCCTTTCGTCGTCAGTCTTTAATCAGTGCGTCCTTCGGGTTATAATATACTTAAGCAAAACTTAGAAACTATTAGCGGACTAGACCACCGATTTAAAAAAGCTCAGCGAGCTATGGAAAAAGATGTGGTCGATGTTTCTCTAAGGCATCGATTCCGGAACAAAGTAATTCGCCAGAGAACGGAAGTTAGCCCAAAGAATTGAAATGGCAGTACATACTGCAAAACTGACACTCAATGGAGTAGATGAGTTCTAGAGTGCGCCCGTGACGCTGGGCTAAGTGGAGCAATGGTTTACATAGAATTGACTGGAAAAAAACCAAGATCAGATTTTGTGGTACCTTTGGGAGAGGACTATATTCCACAGTGGACTGAAGTAAACTGAGTATGTTGATGATGATTTTAAAAGTATTCAATGTTTTTACTGGGATAGAGTAGGGTGTCCTTTTCTTGTTAAGCGAATGTTAAATTTGTGTGAAGAGCTGTTGTTGACGTCATAATCCGCTATAGTGCGCTGTCTACATGGCATTATATTATTTCTAAAAATACACTTTTTTATTCTTGATAGGCTAGATTATTTTATTTTGTTTTCGCAGATCGACTCTATGGTTAACTTTTATATAGGGCGATAAAAAAATCAGTCGGCGAAGAATGATTTTTTGCCTATATGCTGACGACTTTTGTGTCTATTCTATAATGATATATAGTTTCCGTTGTTTAATTTCTTACATAAGAACATCCTCTTTTCAATGGCTTATTGTGGTGTCGATATCTTTTCAAAGCTTTCAAAATGATACAGTCTGCCTAAAAAATTAAACGGAGCCAACTCGATCAACTCAAGTTTATTGCTATTAATGGCCTTTTTCGCACTACACTTAAGTGTAGTGCGAAAAAAGCCACAGTCTCTCACTGTGGCCATTTTTGCATTACATCCATGAATCCATGAAATAAGAGCCAAATTATTAAGGTTTAAAATTATTTAATATTAATTTAAGGTTTAAAATTATTTAATATTAACCTTTTTCCTTATTATCGCGATTCAACAAATTCAGAGCTTTTAAAATTCAACTTTGCTTCAAACAACGCTATTGTTAAGTCGTCCTAACTCAAAAATTTATAGGCAAGTAAGGTTTACAGCCCTTGAAACAAAGTGAAAATGGCAAGCACTAATAAATCAGATAGCTTACATCGTAAAGAGGGACCTTACGCTGTGTAAACATTCTTTTAATTCGTGTTTAATCTGGTGGCGGAAAACAGAATACTAATGTAGACTGTTCGTAGATGAAAGCTTTTCAATCGATACTTGAAACTTTTGAACTTTCCAACGCAATGTTATAACATATATAACGGTACTTTATCACGCTAAAACTTTCTTTGTTTGCTTCGTCTCTGTGTTTCAACCAGGTTGCATTGGCTGTGGAATTACGCGAAATCCAGTGCAATTAGGTCCCGTAATGCCATAACCAATTATTTTGATCTCATACTATTCCTTTCATAACTTTTAAAATGGATCCATAAACCTGCATAAGTGATTATGTATTTACCAAGTAATTTAAAACATGCAAGGCTGTGGAGTTCATTTAATTAATTATTCCAATACAACTCTGCATAGCTGGTTAGAAAGAAAAACGAGCAGTAAAAAAATAAAATCATGGTATGTAGTTTAGGTAATATCTCGGGACTTATACGCGCTTAAGCGATTAAATCCCGAGATATTACCTAAACTATGTGTTCGAATCGCGAAAGTTTAAAAATTACAATCATGGTATGGGTGATATGTGGTATTTTACAGTTACGCAGAACACGCCATGATGGTCTGACGGCAAGGTATCTGTAGATTTGTTAGCTAAGATTCGAAATATGAAACGGTGAACCGAGGGGGAGTCATAATTGGTTTCCTTTGAAAACTAACTCACTAGTTGAAAAGTTACTATGCGATTAAGGGTGGTAAACACTTTAGGCCCAGAATATGACTGTTTTTTTTTAACTAGCTGTTAAAACTGCATTGAGAGCTTGATAATAAATTTTTATACTTAAGGGTAATACGTAAAAAAATCTCTTGCCATATCATCATAAGTAATATTTTGAGGGTATAAACGATTAAGGAGATGACGAAAAATCCCAATTCATGGAGCCTCAAACCTGTTGTAGTATCAAATATATCTGTATATACAATATGTATACCTAATACAAATACAAATATATGTACATTATGTATTTATTAATACATTTACAAACATATAAATAAATAAATACATATGTATCTATAATATTCAAATAATAGTTTCAAAAATAATTTGACAGGTAGTGTAACTTGACCAAATTTTTGAAAATGTCAATAGTTCTAGCGTGTCTTATATTCATATTATAATAATTTAAACAAATAACTTTGTGAGGCTTTTCATAAAATAATCAGTTATTCCAGCTTGGTTGTTTTTCGAGAGCGTAATACGTTGTAAATAGTCTCCTAATTTGTGTTTATTTGAGAAAAGTGGGTAGAAGAATACTAATCTCTTCAGTGCTTGCGGTGAGTTTGAATTTTAATTAAACCCTAAACTTGGTTTTACTGAATAAAAGACGGCTTTGCGGATCTTAACTGCATTTGAATTTATTTTAATTGGCAGCTATTTGCTACTGTGTTAGTTGGCTTTTAATCAAAGGATTTGTGGAGACAATTTCGCGCAGAGAATTCTCTCATTGGTAATTAATGTATGCTCTAATTGACGTCGTATCGTACTGTACTCGAGGTATATAATAAAACGCAATGATACTTAGAGATAAATATTAATAAACATAACGAAGAACCTACAATTCTAATCTACACTTATATTATAAAGATGTAAAGTTTGTTTGTTTGTTTGTCAAATGTTATCTCTGAAACTGCTGACCCAAATCTTTTAATTTAAAATAGATATCTAGACCATCCCCGAGTATCATATCTAAATAAAAAGTTTAGTTTTCAAAGAAAAATAAGATTATTGGCTGCTTTATTGGCATACGCTGAATAAATGGTATAAAATAAGCGAATATAATGTATGGCAAATTTGTTGGACTATATTCGTTTTACAAAAAAAAACCGCAATAACATATATCAAGATTTTTTATAGAAGAAAAAATCATCAAGATATCGAGACACTACCATCAATAGAACAAGATTTATTAGATTTATGTCTAGGCCATATTTACATTACTTTTCTTTGTATTTTTTTTAGTAGAGGGGTCTGTTTATTTGACTTTTCGAGGCAATTTATATTTATCCATATCAAAATATTATCTTCAGGCGTATTTTATGTTAATACAGAGTGCCCTAACTGCATATAATTTTGATATATAGTCAAAAAGAAATCGTAAGATTAGTCTTGAACTGCCCGTTGGTTAAGTTGGTTAAGCGTTTGCCTTCTAAGCAGGGGTATCGGGTTCGATTCCCGGCGGGAACACAAGTTTTCTCCCCAAGGAAAAATTTGTGTTTCTGGTTCTGGTTGTGATTGTGTGTGTGATGTGTATGTTTCCGGCACCCACGACACAAGTCATTAAACTTAGTGTGGGGCTGTGAGTGTGAAATCGGTTATGTTTATGTTTATGTCTTATTTCAATGCAAATACAGTAACCATCGAATTATCTCTCAACTAAAATTCAAGTACCAACACAAAGCAACGGCAACGCATCGGTTATTACACGAACAGGCAACGAGTGGTCGTTACACAATAGTGACGTCATTATGGCACAGGAGTCGTGACGTCATTCTCCGCTGAGTTCGCTCTACGGGTGGCATTGTTGCGTTCCATTTAAATATTACAAGCTGACTGTTTCTGCAGCTTCGCCAACATTATTATCATGAACAGTTACAACATTTTCATTTGTTTATTGGCATGATTTTATTGTATACCAATGATAAATAGATTTCCTTTACCACCATGAATTAAACAAGTCAGAGATTTAAAAAAATATATATCTTTTATTAGTTGATAATAAAAATAACTACAAAGTCAAAAACTCAAACAAGCCCAAATTCTATGGGGTTCGTTTTCTTACAGAGTTCCTATGGTCACCGGCTCCATCATCAGATCAGCTCATAATAATGTTGCATTGTCATCTGATTTACATAATTATTATTATGCATGTAAAATTTCAGCTCAATCGGAAACCAGAAAGAAGCAAATATAAGTAGCAATGTTTGATTACAGACAGACAGACGAAAGGTGAAACTAAATAATAAACGCTTTTAAAAAGATTCGTAATGATAGGTAAATAAACATTAAAACATTATCAACAACATTTATCTACAAAATACAAACTGAAATTCAAATGGCACACTTTTAAAACTATTTAGTAAGTACCGGATTAACACGTACTTTTAAAGATGAATATAATATAAATTACCTTGTACGGATAACTTTTAAACCTTTTACTTAAAGTGTGATAGCGTTTAAACTTTAAGAGCCTGGATGACTGAGTTTTGCTTTTTAAAACGACTTTTCTAAAAGTGAAACCTAGCTAGATCGATTTGTCGCTCCCGAGACCCCCTACATACTACATTTCATGAAAATTGTTGGAGCCGTTTCCGAGATTCAGATTACATATATACATGAATTGTTCGTTTAAAGTTTTATTTAAATGGGCGAAGCCGCGGGGAATAACTTTTTTTTTTTTTTTTTTTTTTTTTTTTTTATTATTTTATTTATTTTAGGCAAACTTTTAACCACTATCTCACCTGATGGTAAACGACTACGTGGTCGACGATGGAGCAAGATTGCCTAGGAGATACCTGTTCACTCGCGACTTGAAGACTCCCATATTGTACTCATCAGGAAACACAAGAAAGAATTAGAATATAAGTCTGACTAACGCACCGGGCTACAGCTAGTATACTCGTATAGCACATATATATAAGCACATCTAAATGCAGCTTATGCACCCATTTGCGTAGGTACTTTAAAAGGGTGAGAAATTCATAGTAGCTCTACATTTGTGTGGGAAAATTACATGATTTGACAAAATGTGCTCGTGAGCCTCTCATCAGAGGCGGAAACGTCTTCAAATAACCGCCAGTTTGTCATTTCACGTGTTAGACTGTTAACCCAATGACGACTCAGTTGGTACAGTGAGCAAGTCGCTGCCTTCTGCGACGTGGTGGGTTCGATTTCCGGCAGGAGCACTATTTTAATTCCCATGGGATTGTACTTCTGGTTCTGGTTGTGATTTTGTGTGTGATGTAAATGTTTTCGGCATCCACGATACAAGTCTTACTAATTTTGTGTGGGGCTGTGAGTGTGAATGCGTTCGTTTGTTTAGTGCGTAGGAAACGGGTGAATACTCTCTTGACCCGATTGCGTGACGCAAAGGAGCGTAATGTGTTTATCAGCCTTTGTATGTTTCTTTGTGGCGTTCTAGAGACCAAACGCGTGGGCCGTCATTTTGATTATTTTTTCTTCAATCGATTTGTCTCAATAACACAAGCATCATTTAAGATATTGGCGACTACCAGACCCCATAATTGTGAAAAATAAAGTCGACACTCTGTGTGAAGTGTGATCATTGAATAGCTATTTAAAATTCATCTTAGGGTTTCTTTAACCATTTTTAATTTTGAATGACCATTTATGATCTTTAACTATAGAAAATCATGAACAACAATTCTCACTTCAATTTTAAAAACTTAAAATAAATCTGGGATAAAGATCTTACTTAATCGCATAATATGTGTGATTGACGAAAAATTGTAAAATAAAAAAAGACAAGTTCATTTTTTTGCGCTGTCGGGTTTTTGTGAATATTTTGTATACAGATCAAATTTATATCATAATACGTAGTAATTTTTTTAAAAGATAAAGATGTATTTTATTGTCAAACATTAGTAAGAAAGATGTTGTACAATGTAATAATAAGTACTAGCTGTGACCCGCGGCTTCGCCCGCTATTATCAAGTTAAAAAGTGGCCTATGTGTTAATCCTAGGTACAAGCTATGTACATTCCAAATTTCATCCAAACCGTTCAGCCGTTAAAGCGTGAAGAAGGAACAAACATACTTACACACTTACACATAAACTTTCAGATTTATAATATTAGTAGGATCTACATGTTCGGCCTGATTAGGCAAAGTAACGGCAAATAAACTGGCAATTTATGTCAAAGTAAATACAATATAATATACATAATCGGACGTTATATGTCACTCATCACCGGTTTTTTCACTAAAGGCTTACATCGAGTACATAATACGAACACAGTAACGACTGTTTTCGAATACCTACAACATTGTGCGAATTCGTAAAACGCGTTAAGACCATTAACATAAACATAAAAATCAACTACAAGGTATTAACGACGCGTTAAACGGCCGCTAATTGCTCTCGTAATAGTAAAAGTTTACAGTTTCGAGTGTACAAACAAATTCCGTAAACACAACCCTTTCGCATCTACCCGCTAGCCCCAAACTAATCATCGAGTTTGGACCCTTAATTTTAAACTAACTGAGCTTTGGGCAAAACAGCTGAGTTGTGGCAAAGTTTCTAGATACCTCTGCTTTACTCAAAAGTAGGTACAGTCGACTCCAATTTTTAAGGTATTGCATAGCTTCTATCGCGGGCCTTGAGCGTGGAGACCGAATCCAGAAATTCCGTAACGAAAATAACCTTAACACCCCCCACTCCGACCGGCACAGCGGTGATACTTTTTAGTTTTGCCATATATCGATGAATAGTAGAACTTTTAATGACTTTTTTGAAATATCACGCTTGTCTCTTTAGTTCAGCAACTCGCCTCTAGGTGGCAGGAAAAAAAATACTGCATAAATAAAATAAATAAATAATTATAATTGCATAAGTTGATAAAAAATGCTAAGCAATAACTTTACCGCGGCAGTCCCCGAGTGCCACACGTCTTTTTTTATATATCTGATAGGCATATGGTATATATAATGGTTATGGATATGGATGATAGGCATATATAATGGTTGGACACTATCTTACCAATCAGTAAATGATGACGTAATCGTGATTAAACACGCGTAAATTGATTGGCTGCTAGGGAAGTTGTAACATTAGTTTTATAATACCTAATTGAGCGACAGAGTTATCTTATATTCTTCCTATAGATATTGCAACAACCTTACATTAAACTTTTAAAACTAGTTCTAACTGAATTAACATTTGGTGTCGTTAAGATATGATAATAATATTAAAAATTTGTCTAATCAGATATAAATAAATCTATCAGAGCGCCTGGTTGAAGCGACTCGTGATCAAAAATGCAATGTCGCCAGCATGATAGGAACGCTACTCACTGGTGTGTGTTTGAGTACTTGAGTTACCTATAAGCTCGATGTTTTGTAGGTAACTTGGGCCTTTACTTTATACCTAGATGTATATATTTTTAGTTTAGTTTTAGGACATATAGGCAATTGACCCGTATATAGATAAGTACACATATATATCTTTATTTCAGACTTTTGCATCTATACCAATCTATATTATTAAATTGACTTCATATTTCGCAAAAGAAAGGTACTCCATCCGCTACATTACCCCTAGGTTACCTACATACCTCGTATGTATGATGCACATACTATTTGGTACCTCGACTGTACCGACCAAAAAATTATTTAAATCTAACCAAAAATATTATAACTAGAATAAATATGTACAAAATTTAACCTAATAGATCGTTGTTGGCAAAGTACCCAAAATGATGGGCAGCATTGCCCCGTTAAAGGGCAATGCTCAATCTCAGCCCAAAATATTTGCCAGCATTTTTTTTCTATATCAAAAAATTAAATCTTTGCTGCAAGGTCAATTAAGGTCGGTGAGGTATTTTTGCAGCTTACTGTACTTGACTGCAATTAGGTGAAAAGTTTAGGTAAATTTTACGACTTGAAAAGATTCTGGCGTAAAAGCTTTGAATGTTAGTTGGAGTTATTAAAGTAGAAGTTGGTTTTAAGTACGAAGATAAGTAAGCAATATTATTAGAATTATACACATACATACTAAAATAAGGCAAATCGGTTCAGCCGATCTCGAGTTTTTGTGAGACTAACAAACGCCAATTCATCTTTAAATATAAATAATAAACATAAACGCTTTCACACTCACAGCCCCACACTAAGTTGTGTCGTGGGTGCCGGAAACATACACATCTCACAAATAATCACAACCAGAACCAGAAACACAAATTTTCCTTGGGGAGAAAACTTGTGATCCCGCCGGGAATCGAACCCGATACCCCTGCTTAGAAGGCGAACGCTCACACAACTTAGCCGACGGGCAGTTCAAATATATATAATTTTTTTTTATATATATAAAGAATTGTATTATATAATATATATAATACTAGCCGTGTCCCGCGGCTTCGCCCGCTATTATCAAGTTAAAAAGTAGCCTATGTGTTAATCCTAGGTATAATCTATGTACATTCCAAATTTCATACAAATCCGTTCAGCCGTTAAAACGTGAAGAGGGAACAAACATACTTACACACTTACACACAAACTTTCGGATTTATAATATTAGTAGGATAATATAATATTGACGTTTGTTAGTCTGACAAAAACTCAAGAACGGCTGAACCGATTTGCCTAATTTTGGTTTTGAAATATTTGTAGAAATACAAGGAACGTTCAAAAGGTGAGAAAATATAAAGAAATTGCAAGGAAAATAGTAAAAACAACTATTTTATTTTCTCATACAAACTGTTTCTTCCTGTTAAAGATTAGACACAAAATTAATTTCTTTTAACGCTCTATAAATATTTGACCACAGACAAAATATGACATATATGTTTATTGTCAAAGTTCAGACAACTTTTATTGACGGTACAAAGTTCGGCGGGTCAGCTAGTGATAAATATAAATAAGAAGCTGCGTTACTTAAAACATGAGAACGTGAACATAAATTATGTTATTGTGTTGTTACATACGCAACGTGACGGCCGCAACGTTTAAATGTGTTCCCTTAGGTCCAATGTGCACGTAATATATGCTATACCAGAGCTTTAATTATTTTTTTAAATATTTAATTATGCAAAATAGGTTAAATGTCTTTTCGTTTATATTTCCATCCAAAGGTTGTCTGAAAGAGATCGCTCTTAGCGATAAGACCGCCCATTGTACCTATCTTTATAAGTTTCTCTGTAACTTGTATTTATCTTTTGTCGTCTATAAAGTGTTATTGTATTGTATTGTAAAAGGTCTTGTTGACGTGGCCTTAATTGACTTGCCATCATGGTTTTATGTCGGCAAATGTCAATGTCGTATCTGACACTAACAATTGCCACGTCGACAGTAAGCCAAAAATGCCACGGCCGCACTTAGTTTTTATTGTAACATGTGTTTTTTTTAGTTATAATAAGTGTATTGTTTTAGTCTATATATTTGCTTGTTTTGTCCTGAAGTTCTTGAAACCATGACTGAAAATCAGTGACTAAGGTCTAACCTTGTCATATGTTAAGTCGTAACCCATTTTCATGACACTTAAAACATTCACACTTCTCTTTCTTTTGTTTTATTTTTGATTATTTATGTATTTATATTTCTGTGTATTTTATTTATTTTGCCGTTTGTTTGTAGTGTAAATGTTGTATGTGTCATAAATAATAAATGTATTTTCTTTCTAAACTGTCAACAATAGTGATAAATTTAGAAAGGAAAAATTATAGCTTGCAATTTTTAAAAATATTTTTTCTAAATTTTTTCACTATAGTTCTGCCTAGCATGGCTAATGCCATATAAATAAAATCAATTGTCAACAATAATTAACAACTCGTACTAAATCGTCAAGATGTGATGAAAAACAGGGGTCCTACTCATAGTATAATTATTTCGATGGCTTAACTAAATACGAGTACTTCTTTTATCTCTGTTAGACTATCCTTTGATCATTATTTCACCTGATACTAAATCTAACTAGATATAAAGAGAGTTAAAACTTTAAACCAGCCGAGTAAAATTAATAAAAAATCTAATTGTTAGGTTTACGTGTAAAATTAGGTACTTAAACTTCATTATACTGGTCGATTTTTAATGTTTTTGAACGAAAAATATTCGTTTGGGAACCATATCGTTAAATATGGCGGTAGTAAATAAAAAAGATGGCTCTGGGGCATTCTGTTGAAGACCGGCAACAAGGCAGGAGTTTGTGCACGGATTGAGTGGAATAAGTCGGAGGTGATAAGTGTCTGAGTGGAATTGTAATGTGAGTACTCTTCGATGTAATATATAGTATAAACCCTGAAATATAAGTTTTATTATATAATACTATAAAAATCTTTGTCCTGATATACTGATTCACTGACTGACTGACTTAGAGACAACGCACTGTCTAAACCACTGGTTGAAGAGACTTGAAATTTGGAGGGTACATTTGTCTTAGTACGTTAGAGTGTACTTAGAATGTATTTTTGGAAATTCTACCCCGAAGTAAAGTGGGGTAAAAACTTTTGTTTGAAAGTTCTTTGTTTTTAAACTTAAAGCTATGAAATTATGAGCTATGTATTTGAATAGTTCATTTCATATACAAAAACAAGGTATCAATATTCTTTTGCCAGAGGCACATACAGGTGGTGCAATGGGGAATGTAAGTTCATGTCGGAAGTTCTTTAGTTATGAAGAGACAATTAATTAATAAAGTAAAAAAAAATATGCTATTAATATTTATGCCAGGTGTGCATTATGGTCGTGCAATGGGGAATGAAAGATCATATGGAAAGTTTTTATTTATGAATTTAAAATGATGTCAATTGTATCTGAGTAGTCAAATTAAAGTTAATTTTATTAATAAGTAATTACAGTCAATTATAAATAACTACTCTAACGCATAGTTATCTCTATTATTATCACACTAATATTATAAATCCGAAAGTTTGTGCGTGAATGCTTTAGTGTGTAAGTATGTTTTTTTATCTCTACGCTGTAACGGCTAAACTGATTTGGCTGAAATTTACAATGTACTTAGCTTAAACTCAGGATTAACACATAGGCTACTATTAAAGCGGGCGAAGCTGCGGGACTGAAGCTGCTTGGAGAGAAAACTTGTGTTTCCTCCGGGAATCGAACCCGATATCCACTATTTAAAAGCCGAACGTGCAACTAAGCCAACGGGCAGTTTATTGTGCGGTATTATATCAAAGATCTAATCAATATTCAATGTCACTTAGCAGTATACTAACACTCACAATGTCAACCGAATAACAATTGCTAAGCCTTTGTCAAATTCAATTTAAGTTTGCCCTCATAGATAGCTAAATCTTTTGTGATAGGCTACAATAGAGTTGGTAGACGGGGTGGAGAAAACTTATAGTTCGGGTGGTAGGGAGAGTTTTATTTATGTATGTTTGTCAATTTGCGAATCTAGGAGAAAAAAAAATTAGAATTTTATGATTAACAGTTTTATTATATTAAAGTTAGGCAGACGTTTGACCACTTTTTCACCCGATGGTAAGTGAGATTGAATGATGAAACGATTGAGAACGTTTACCTAGAAGATACCTATTTAGATGCGACTTGAAGACTGCACTTTTCTTTTTTTATGCCATTGATTTAGGAGACGAGCAAATATTTATATTTACTCATCAGGAAATACCAACTTAGACACAGTGCTATATTTCTTTGCGGCTTACTCCATGTTAATTGACGCAAATGTAAAAATAAGCTTACGTCATTTCAGGCTCCAGACTATCCAGACTATACTCTAAAATCCATCCTTCCGTTACAGATACATATTTTAAAACGAACACATTATGTGTTATGTTCCTCCTCGTGCTCATATTACTCCATTTCTTAATCAGGCAAATCTTATGAAAATGATTGCTCGCAGACAGCTCCACTTGGCCACTTTACTATTTGGTGTAATACATTCTAAACAGCCAGGCTATTTATGGAATAAAATGACCTATCTACTTCCTGGCACTCCAGTAGTGCATTTCTTAACTAACTCAATAATAATTATTCTACCTACTACTAAGTATTAATATTTCTTGAAATAGCTTCAAGTCATGTTTTAAAAATCAAATACTTCATTATGTTTAAAGTAGAAATGGCTAAAATTACATTCCGGCCGAGCCGCCGCCATCTTGTTAAAAGAAAATTTTAGCGTAAGCTCTTAGCGTTTTCTTAATCAGAATGATTGTTCCCTTGGATCCAGTATACACATAATCTGTGTTCTTAGGTTTTAAATGTTATTAAGTATATAAAAATGATAAATTAGTCATAAAATTAAGCAAAATATGTGTTCCTGACGTGGTCTTAACTCCTGTGCCATCATGCATGGCACGTGGCATTGGCTGTCTGCAAATGTCAATGTCAAATTTTGACACTGACAATTGCCACGTCGACAGTTGGCCATAAGTGCCGCGACCGCACTTTTTTTTATATTTTATTTATAATTGTTAAAATGAGTTTATTGTTGTGATTGTAATTTAAATTTTATATATTTGGTACAGTTTCGCCTTAAGTTCGTGAAGTTACGACTAAAAATCAGTGACTATGGTGAAACCTTACTAACCGTAGTCGTATGCTGAGTCGTGACCCAAATTCATGACACTCACAACATCACACTTCTTTTTCTTTTTTACTTGTTCTATTTTCCTTTATTTATGTATGCTTATATTTTTGTGTGTTTCATTTATTTTGCTGTTTGTTTTGTAGTGTGATGTTGTGTGTGTCATAAATGAATGTATTTTCTGTCTTTATTTAATTAACTTTTATTGTATTGTATCGGATTTTATTGTATACTGAATAACGTTATTAAGACAGCCATGCTCTAAGGTTAAATCTGTACTTTCGATAAACAGTCACACATAAAAATATAACCCTGCCTGCCTGTATACTAACACAAAGTTTGGATTGTTAAAGTTCCAGCAGCTCCCGACCTATAAGTAATTATTAGTATGCCCCGACTAATTGAGCTCCGAGCTTAGTTTCAATTATGACATCGGCGTAACTTGCGCCGTTAATTCGTTAGTGGAATTTCGTTAACACGTTTTCAAATAGTTTTGTGAATTGAACAGAGACTGCCAACCGAAATTTCGTACTGATTTTGTAGGCATGGGATTGCTCGGGTGTTAGTTATAATTGGTATGGGCATGTTCAAACAATCTCAAATTATTGAGCAATTTTCATGTGCCCGCCTGGCCTTTGTAAATGGCAATGAAAATTAACATTCAAACATATATACAGATAAACTTTTACACTCACAGCTCTACACTAAGTTTGAAGACTTGTGAGTGTCGGAAATATTTACATCACAACCAATCGTACCCAGAACTAAGAACACAATTTTATGGAGAACATTTGTCAAAATCGAACCCAATACCCGTGTGTGTACCCAATAAGTAATGTGTATGTGATGTGAATGTGTCCGGCACCCATGATACAAGTCTTTGAACTTAGTGTGGGGCTGTGAGTGTGAAAGTGTTTGTTTAAAAAAAAAATAAACCCATTGGTTAGTAGACAGACCTCAACATACATTAACAACTTGGACAATCATAAGTTTAATTTTAATTTGAATTTAATATTAATTAAGTGATAAATGGTACGAGTGAAATGTTAAGTTATAACTCCGTCGTCAAATTTTCAGTCACATTATTATTACTTGCGTAGGTGGGGTTACGTATAGAAGGTTTTGTAGAACTTCAAATTGCTGCTTTGAGCTAAGTATAGTATTCAAATTGAAATTCCGAATCCTTTACTAATTACCATTTACTGGTAATTGGATTTACCAAGTATATAACAAGATTTTTTCAGCCGATTCTAGTACACAAGAGTTTTTCCGCATTTTTTTGAGTATGTGTAATAACTTAATGGTTACTTAGTGAACGTGCATTCTCATGCAAAAAGTTGAAAAAGTGATTTTCGCTTTTGGTCGAATATAACTTCAACTAAAGTTTCTACCACTTTATAAGGGCATGGCTGGACCTGGACTCTTTTACTTGACATTGACTGTGACTAGGACATCTATAATAAATTATGTAATACACTTGAAATATTTTATTATTTACCAATGGCTAAATGCAGTAAGATTGCGGAGCCATAGTTAAAAATATCTACATGTCAAAAATTTATCAAATGTCACATTTGACTTTTAAAGGTGTTGATAGATAGATAGATAGTTAATACATTATTGATCCACTTTACAAGATGAGAAACAAAGGTAACAAACAAGCGTATACGTAAAGCATCACAACATGCGGCCTTATCACTTATAGCGATCTCTGCTAGGTTGGTGATAGAGAATGAAAATTACATTCTAATTAAGTACCGTACATAATATCTGAACCTAATATAATGCAACACTCTCATCAGGAAACCCTAAGAGAGTTTACATGAAAAGAAATTCTATATAAAAATCTAGAGTTCACATGGAAGCACACAATGAAAGTTTTTCTGATATTAATATGAAATACCTCCCTATCATATAAGCCATATAATCAAATGCCTTGACATTTTCTGTGTTATTTATATTAGCGATAGGCAAAAGTTTGACCACTATCTCACCTAATGGAAAGTGAAGATCTGGTCGACGATGGTTCACGTTTACCTAGAAGATACCTACCTACCTCCCTATACACTCGCTACTTTAAGACTCCCAGATTATACTTATTGGGTAACACAGATCCGGGTAAGGAGTTTTTTCGGTACACCTTTGCGGTAGGCATAATAAATGTGGAAGCAAAACGCTTTGAAGTACAAAAAAATTATAAAATATATAATATACTTAGTAATAAAAAACTACTATATATAAAACTAGTATACTAAGAGAAAGAATGCCATTTCTGACCGCATCATTGCTTTTCTGAGATTATAATGAAATCTTACTCCGATTAAAATAAAACTATTGTAATACTGAATGAAACTTGTCAAAGAGGTACAGAAGAAACGACCGAAAAACTTTAAAATATCCGCATTACAAATGCACAAAGCATCATCAGAAGGCTATGGCGTACAATCAGAGCGTAAGTAAAGTCTGGGAGCCGGGGAGCCGCAATTCGGAGCACCGGGGACTGCAGCTGAGGGGAGTCATTGTGTGCCCGTAACTGGGGCGTGCTGTGAGCGCCATCTTGTTGTGAGAAATTAGATTGGTAAGCATTTGACGCTTAGTTATAAGTGCTTATTAGCCATTGCCTTGCGGTTACACTCAAGTCAGACAAAACTAATTTCTCATTCTATCTGGCATACATAAACAGGTCCTTCTTTATTTCAAGTGTTATGTTCACGATGAAGGACAACTCATTCGTCCGAAACTAGTCGACTAAAAGTAAGTCGTTATTTTTTACGTATTTTAAGCCGTATATAATATTTAAACATTATATTATGCGCGCTAAAAAACTATTTTTATTTACCTCGACGTTTCCATCTATGATTAAGACCCGAAATATTAGCTTAACTATTTGTTCGAATCGCGAAAGTTACATTATGTTCACTCTAGATTCCTAAATTATACCTTTCGGGGAACAAAGACGCGAACAGTGAGTTCCACTTCCTCACTGTACGTTTTATGTAAAAGCAACGCTTCAAGCACATATATCAACCATAAATCAATAACGTTAAACAGTTACAGGACATGGGGGAAGTAACTAGTGTAATGCGTGAGCACTGTCAAAAATGTTTTCGATAGAATACCGAAAGGCTAACGACCTTACGTTGATGATGTAGACTGTAATTTCAACTAGCTTGTCATTAAATCAGTCTAGCCTATAGTATTTTGGTATTTTGAATTTCCAATGTTTTTGTGTTTTCAACTGACTTCAAAAAAGGAGGTTCTCAATGCCCCTGTAAGTTTTTTGTACGTATGCTACGCGATATCTCCGCCAATTATAAATCGAATTTAATGGTTTTTTTCTGTTCGGTAGATATAGATGTGGACTTTGATAGACTTCAGAGGTGGTCCCATAGAAATTTTATCAAAATCGGTTTTTTTAAGCTTCCCTTGCGTTTAATTATTATTCATTATAATTTCTAATTAAAAGTTATTTAATGAGAAATAAAATTACAGGCGTAATTTTAAACTATACAGGCTTTGCCCCGCGGTATTACCCGCAGATAATTTGTTACCCTTTCCTACTTTTAATGTGCCAGGGACCTTTTTTTTCCATAAAAAATTTGCCTCAATAATAAATTGCGAACCCGTGTTATTAATTTTATTTGATTTAATTACACACAAAATACAAACAAAGAAACTAGTAAAGAGCCTCGTCATGATACCAATCGCACGAATTAATTACACGAAGGGAAATTACTTGGAAATACTCAAATACGTTATTGGAGAAGTTTCCTCATAGCTGGCGCTGTTTTCTTATTGATGAATTCCTTGAATACGTGAAAACAATATATGCGTTATAAACGCAAATAATATTAATTACACTGTGAAATGTTATTAGGATCATAATTCATAATAATGACGGTGATGAAAATCTATGGAATAACAAACAAAACAAACAAACGCATTCACACTCACAGCCCCACACTAAGTTCAAAGACTTGTATCGTGGGTGCCGGAAACATTCACATCACACACATTGCACCCAGAACCAGAAACACAAATATCCCTTGGGAAGGAATTTGTGCTCCTGCCGGGAATAGAACCCAGGACCCACGGCGCAGAGGGCGGACACCTGTCCACTGCGCCAACTGGTCGACAATAGGTGAACTATCCGTTTTGTGGGTGCTGATTACAAATTATCAATAACTGTTATTGAACAATAAGGCAGGTGTTATTGAATGTAACACAATTATCATTGATTTTTTCTGCATAAATTCGTTGTTATAAAAAAAAAAATTGATAAAATCACATGAGGGAATTAACGAACATACATTGATACAATCACACGCTGCTTTGATAAAAAATAGCCCTCCTTTTGCTCCATATTCGGGTAAAAAGAAGGTAACAAAAAACAAGCACATTCACACTCACGCTAATTTCAAAGACTTGTATAGTGGTTGCCGGATACATTTATATACCACACATACACTCACACCCAGAACCAGAAGCACATATCCCTGGGGAAGGAAATTTGTAATTTGGTTACTCCTATAAAGCTTATAAAACATTATGTAACAACTCTTAAAATAACAAAAACAAAACACTAACGCAAGTCCCAACGTCGCGTCGCTACGTCAGTAAAGTAGATGTATTCCTTCCTAGTATATTCTTAATCAACGCTGTAAAAACTCTTCCTAACTGCAATTGCAATTTGAGGGCAGAGGTCGTAAACCTTTGGACGGCTTGAGACGTAAATCTGGGTTTACGATGGCCTTTTACCTCGACAATGGACGGCGAGATTGAAACTCGTTTAGGTCATAAGTGCCATTGAGGTTACGTGGTCTTAAATGCTGAATGCAGTGCTAGGATGGAGCATAATGCGCTTAATCGTCTTTAATTAATGTCGTATTTAGGATTAGTTGTCGTTGTTAGGAGGCACGAGGCTTACTCGTAGTTGAATTGTCAGTCAAGAAAATGCGGTAAGGTTTTCAGTTGATTTTTTTATAGAAGTTTTCATTTTTGTATTTTTTTGTGAGTGTTATGTGAATGTTTTTGGTACCTGCGACAAAGTTTTTTAAACTAAGTGCGGTGCAATGAGTGTAAAATAGTTTTATCTTTGTGTGACTACATGTATGTAGTCATACATGACAAGAATACATGGCGGCAAACTGCACAAGCGCTTTCTGGCAAATGCATGATATAGATAGGTTAAGATAATTAATATATTAGTTATGTCAACTTGTTGGATTTTCTTATGAAATTAATGCGCTAGCAAGATTTTGGCAGGTTTTTCTCGAGATAACCTTATTTTGCGTATCTGGCAATAAGAGTCACTAACGTTCATAAGTGACTCTATGGAAAAATAAATTTAGCTTTTTTTTTTATTTTATGAAGTTTAACTTTATATGGAAAAGGTGTCAACAGTCAAATAATTTTTCACCCGATTTATGTTTTTTTCGAGGTGTAAACTTTTTATTTCTCTCTGATAGGCTGGAGTTTCGTTACTATAGTACCTAAGGGATGAGGGACGATGTGGTCAAAGGTGTTTAACGCTCTAGGATGAGAATGTGACTGTTCCCAAGAATAGCCACCGGAACACCGCTTTTATATTTAAAGAAAATTTTTTGTACTTAAGACTGATACATTCAGTATTTCGGTGCAAAAAAGTTTTTTTTTTAAGTAAGTTAAACTTTTGACCACCTTCTCACCGACGATAAACGGGAATGGGGGGACTAGATCGTGCAGTTCCTAAGTACACTCTCCAAAATGTATCCGATAAAAAACCAAGACCAGCTACCTTGCCGCGATAGCCCATACTCTGAAGCTTTGAATAAGTCAGCTGCTCGCTACCAATAATTCTCTTGGCGCTACGCTCAATGGTATCAAGAGCCTTAAGCTGGTACTTAGCTGAACCGTCCCGAATATAAAAACAGTACTTCATACATGAACGGACTTGTGCTGATACAAATTGAGCGATTGTCCCGGTGTGAAGTACCGTCTCACCTTTGCAAGGATTCCCAGCTTTTTTGCAGAATTCTCATCATCAGCTGACTAGAAAAGCTAAACTAACAGCAGCCCCCTATGCTATTAGTTTGGCTTTTCTAGCCAGCTGATGGTGAGAATTCTGCCACTATAGGCATACTAAGGAAACCAAAGGTGTTTTCTTTAAACATATATAACCTTTACTGTAATATTATAAATAACTTTATGAAACACCTATTACCAACCAATAGGTAAGAAATGTCTATAAGAGTTTAAATTATATATTTTCTTCGCAGTTATTTTGGAGCAATACGAAATTGTTAAAAACGTTATACAAGGTTACTTTGAATTAGCGTCTCGTCAACTCCATACTTCACAGGGGCGAATGTTGGGTCAATGCCCGTCCGCGTGCTGTCGAGCCTAGTATTATTATACACTGCGCTTTCAATTACCAATTTCAAAAAGTGAACAAGATCTAATCAGTTTTTTTTTCAAAACAAAACAAACACTTTTACACATAACCTACGAACTCCCGAGTCACATTGACAGCCGAGTCACACTTAGAACAAGAATTAACGTGTTGGATAATTAGTTTTAATCGTGGTTCCGCACTTTACAAATTTATGAAAAAAAAAATGTGTTGCATTGTCGATACCCGACCCCCCTGTGAAGTATGGAGCGCTAATTAAAAGTAACCTTGTATATTGTAATTATCGCTCTCCGCATGTGAAATTCAGCCTGCTATTTTTTCCGTAACGACCATTTCCCATAAATATTCCTTGATATATCCAAAAGTCTAATCTCTGCAAAAACACTCATTCATGCAAATAACCCAGTAAAAACGTCGATAAACCTACCCCTTCAATAAAATCTTATAAAGCAAAGGTAAATTCCAAACTTTCATAGACGACGTCTTAAAATTTTATCCGTTTCTTTGAAATCTCGCTTTTACGGCTATCGATCAGTGATGGGGTATAAAGTCAACGATAAAGCGGGACGTGAATGCAATCGTGGTTACAGTGACCGTTTATGAGGACGTTACATCACTAGCTTGAGGACAGAACGTTCTAGAAAGGGTTATATGAAAAACCCAAAAAAAATTGTTTCTATAGTCTTATGATATAGAGAAATAGACGTGTTTATAGAGTAATTGTGTTTCTGTTGTACCTTATTGAATTTGAACATGGGATGCCTAAAAATTACATTAAATTTTTTTATTGGGTGTAATGTTTGTGTGATGTGAATGTTTCCGGCACCCACGATACAAGTATTTGAACTTAGTGTGGGGCTGTGAGTGTGAATGCGTTTGTTTGTTTTTATTTTGTTTATTTACTGGATACTTTTTTCTATAGTGATTTAGTTGTTAGTCTCTTAATTTACGACATAGGTACTACTTATAATCTAGAATATATTAAACATTACATATCATAAACGCTTTCACAATCCTAGCCCATCACTAAGTTTGACGACTTATGTCGTGGGGACTGGATAAATTCACATCACACACAGATTTACCATGGGGAGAAAACTTGTGTTTCCACTGATAATCGAACCTGCTACACGCGCACCCAACTACGCTAAATATATAAAAAATAGGATGTGTCGTAAAGACACACTATAGAAGTTAAACTTTTCTAATACAGAAAAACATTTTAACGTCACACAAAAAGGTTGCGGATCAGAATTTCAAAGCTCTCCAATAAAAAGTTTCACTTTATAACATAAGGCTATAACATTTTGTTCCTTCGTCATGTTACTGGATTATTTTATATAGATATGTTATTATCTACTAACTGGATAGAAATTGTGTACTACTTGTTCTTCCCATGCGTTTCGTAAATTTTTTAAGTCAGAGGCGGTTGCTACACGCGCATCCTTACGCAACTGCGTAATTAAACGTAGTAAAATAATATTAAATAACATTTTGAAGTACAAAATAAAGCTTCTGCAATGATGTATTAACTTGTGGCGCAGCGGGCAGGTCTCCACCCTTTGAGCCGTGGGTCTTGAGCTCAAATCCCGGCAGGAGAATATTTTCTCTTCCCAAGCGACATTTGTGCTTCTGGTATTGGTGTGATTGTTCGTGTGTTGTAATTTTTTTTATGCACAATAAGCAAGCACTATTGACTACTATCTCACCTGATGGAAAGTGATGATGCGGCCAAAGATGAGACATGCTTGCCTAGAAGGACCTATTCACTCGAGACTTGAAGACTCCCAGATTATACCGTTCGGGGAACAAAGACGCAGGCAATGAGTTCCACTCCTTCGCTGTACGATGAACGTAGAAGCGAAACGCTTCGAGCGAACTGGAAGTATACCTTGAATTGAGGACGTTGAATGTTTCGGGCACCCACGATACAAGTTTTCGAATTTAGTGTGGGGCTGTGAGTGTGAATGTATGGTAATCTTACACTTCTGGTCTAACGTGTTCCTTCGTTTAACAATATCTTTATACCAACTTTCCTTTTTCCCCAGGTGAAGTGGAGCGGTTACTCAAAGAATATACACAGAACCAGGAGCTTGTTCGCAACATCGGTGCTCACTACTACCAGATCATTTATCCGGTACAGCTGCGACACCACGAAAAGATGAGCATATCCACCAGAGAGATCAATACGCAGAAGGTAAGTAACGTACAATGTTTATATACGTCTTTACATTCAACGGCCCGCACATTTGGCTTCTTATCGGTTAGGATCTACATCAAACTTGAGTTACAAAACATTGAATTCTGTTTATAAGTTCTTGGGTTCTGTAAATTTTGTTGAATGTTTGTTAAAGCTGTGTTATGAACTCTCCTTAATTCATTATACGAAAAATACCTAACACAAAGTCACAACGGAACAAAAAATCATGAAAGGTTTTGTAATAGCATAGTCGGCATCAATCTACGAAAAAGTAAAACCATGTCGTGTCTAATATGAGAACTAGAACCCCGTGTTTCGTGGGTAGTGTTTGTATTGTAGATCAAAAGATAAAGACGTTTGATTTTTAAAATACTTTTTGTGTCAAAATTCAAAATTGTTTATTCACATGGCCCCCAAAGAGGCACTCATGATAGTTAGGTAATGACTCTACTGCTAAATTCGCAAAATTGCAGCCAACTCGAAAAGAACCTGGTACGAATTTGGCAGCGCTTTTTTTCATTAATTTTTTACACATTCTCAAATTACTAATTCAGGAATTAAATTAACCTAGGTATATCCACTGGTAGTGGACTTGAAAACTTAAGTTATCTATAAGCTCGAAGTCTTGTAGGTAATTTATCTCTTTGCTGTATATAGTTTTAGTTTAGTTGTAGGAAATATAGGCAATTGGCTCGTAGATATTAGTATCAGGGGATAATAATTGTTTGTATTGTTATTTATGTAAAACCTAATTAATATCGGTATGTATTTTGTAGTCGCCAGAAAGCTCTTGTGCAGTTTGCCTCCATTGTGCAGTTTGGCTATCTAAGTCATCAAGTATTAAAAGCCTGATTTGCAGTTACGATGAAAAAACATGAATTGTATGCCAACAAATATAAGGAAACAGAAAGCAGTACAAACAGAAGTAAGAATAACATTAAACTCATGACCCCAAACGACCTTCTACCGAAACTCCACATCCCATTCCAAGCAAACGCAATTACGAATCTTTCCAACCAACTTAACGTAATTAAAGTAGAAATCACACCACCTCCGCGAATATAAATTCGATTTATTTACAAGAGTCTCAAAACTTCCAAGGCCCGAACAACAATAACATCTTCGCTTGGAATCGCCCCAAAATTTTGCGAGGGCGAAAGTAAAGCAAGTTCTTAGATTCGACTTGCCAAGATCGCTGGGCGAGACAGACTTTGTTCCCAATAATTTTAACAGGGTTTTAATCTACTTACACTGTTCTGAAACTTGGGAAGTTTCTCCGTGTGACGGGGCTAAGTGGGTATGGCGTTATTTAATGTTCAAGCGGGCCGATGGGAATTGACGGCGCTTCAAAGTGATTTTGTCATGGTTTTGTACCTTACACCGTAAGTACATATATTTCTTAGTATAAATAAATAGATAAAATTAATACGTTTTGTCGCATTTCTATGTCTGTTGATGATTCAGGTGGTCCTTACGTGACACGTTCAATGAATAGCAAGTCACCACCTACCTTTCCAAATGCCAGAAGCAAATCGGCCGGTGACAGACTTTTACTCCACAATTCTCAGAGAGAAATAATATGGGTTTTTGTATGAAAGATAAGCTACCATTTAATCAATAAAAGTTGTGGCGAATCGCTAAGTTCGAATCAGAGTAATGTCCACCAAGGATGTTTTGTTTTAGTACGCTTCGTTGTCCGATGATAAAAGGGAAATTGGAAGAATTAAATCATGCAGTTCTGTTGCACAGACTCCGAAGTGTATCTCGTAGAATATGTCTATAATTGGTACAAACATAAAATTCCGTTCTGCTATACATACATGGAACATAATATCTTCTTTATATTTGGACATGCTGGACAAGCGTCGGACTTATTACACCGACGTTAACTCGGCATCAAAAGGACAATTTTTTTTATAAATGATAGGGTAGGGTTCTATTACTGTGCAATAGCAATGATCAGTTTTTTTAATTTATTTTTTTATTCAAGATAGGCAAACGTTTGAATGCCATCTCACCTGATAGTAAGTGACGATGCGGTCGACGATGAAGCACGTTTGCCTAGAAGATGCCTATTCACTCGCGGCTTAAAGACTCCCATATTGTATTTATCAGGGAACACAGACTCAGGTAAGGAATTCCATTCTTTTTTGCAGTTCGCATAATGAATGTGGAGGCAAAACGCTTTGTTTGCATTTGTGGAATATCAACCATATAGCGGTGTCGCTTAAGAGTCTGTCTCGATGTCCGATGATAGAATGGGGATGGGGGAATTAGGTTGTGTAATTCCGTTGCACACTCTCAGAAATGTATCCGATAAAATACCGAGAGACTCGCCACCATGCGACGATGCCCCAAGCTCTGAAGTTTTGCATCAGTCAACTGGTCGCTGTTAATAGTAGTAAGTCTATTGGCTCTTCGCTCAATGATTTCAAGAGCCTCAAGTTGGTATTTAGCTGAACCGTCCCAGAGATGAGAACAATACTCCATACATGAACGCACCTGCGCTTGGTACAAGTCGAGCAATTGTTCCGGAGTGAACTACCGTCTCACCTTTGCAAGGATTCCCAGCTTTTTGGCGGCTAGTTGGGCTTTTGTCTTAATGTAAGACCCAAAATTGAGTTTTGAGGTTAACGACATACCAGTTAAATTAAATCCCCCCTTAATAATCTAATTTTACTCACCTACACAAATATTTTCGATTGTAAAAAACACACACATTTGAAATCAATATGATAGACAAGTTTTCTCAAAGACGCTACCTCGTTAAAAATTTACTACCAATAGAATAAAATTATACCAATATTTTATCTAAAAACGAGTGCTTAAATTAATTCAAGAGACATTCTCATTCTTAGTAAATAACGAATAGCTAAAAGTGCAATGTCATGGACTCCCAGCATTTAATACAAAAATATATCTTTTCCAATGAAAACTAGACTTTCCAATATAATTCGCGTCATAACGATACCCGACGGGCAAGATAGGGTTTATGCTAGGTTTATGTTAGCTTTAAGGCCACAATCCTGTGGATAGCTGGCTTTAGATGTGATTTAGAGGATGCAACTACCGTTTTACGACATACTTTGTCCCTCTCTATTTAAGAGACGATATTTCGTGTCTCTGTCTAGCGTTAGAGTCGTTGTTTCATGGTTATAGGTGCAATCCAGTTGAACCGTTCTTCAATTTGATGAAACTCTTAAGGCTGAGACATTAAGAGTGTATTAAATGAGATAATATAGCACTTTCATGCTTGACTGGATTGTCAACTAAAGATAATAATATATATTCCGCATCCGCACAATATATTTTCCGATTAACCATTATTTCATAAGGAAGATGATGATTTGGCTGAAGTTAAACCTAAAATGAAAACTCAACTGTCCGTGGCTTAGTTGGGTGCGCGTTTGCCTTTTAAGAAGTGAGTATCGGGTTCGATTACCGGTGGACACATAAGTTTTCTCCCCAAGGAAATTTGTATTTCTAGTTCTGGATGTTATTATGTGTGTGACAATCAAAGTCCATCTGGCTATTGAAATTAATATAACTCTTTTGTTTTGTTTTTTTTTTTTTTTATTCAAGATAGGCAACTTTTGACCACTATCTCACCTGATTTGATGATAATCGTTTAAGAGGTCGTCGAGGGGTTTCAAAATCTTAATTTTGATACTGGTTTAAGATTAGAGAAATAAACTATGTCTGTTTGCTTATATGTGGATTGAGAAATCGACACTACTTTTCAACAACTTTACTTTTTCATTGATACCTGTTTACTTTCACATAATATTTGAAATAGGTATTTATTTGATAATACCTACTTATATGTAATCATAATTTAATTGATTAAGCTATTTAGTAAAGATAACTTACATACATTTTGAAATACTGAAGTCAATTAACTACTTTCTAAATTATTTCTCCCTTTTTATCGATATTTATTCCCTCCCTACCTCTGTTTAAGGGATCATTAGGTACATACTGAATATAAGTCTTAACATAATAGTCCTTGGACCGCCTAATGCATTATTTATTTATGAAGGATAAACACTGATTGGGACCAAGCACTATCTACATCTCAAAAGGAAAGCGAAGAGAAAATAAAGAATTTTGCTTGTTTTTTGTGCTTTTTTTGCTTACGAAATTATGTAGTTGTTTAATGTTTTAATAAATTGGTATTGCCACAAAATTAATATATTTTTTGTTTATAGTTTAGTTAATATCTCGGGACTTAATGGCGCAAAATGTCTATTTTTATTTACCTCGAGAAGTTTTCTCGAGACCATGGCCAATTTAACTTGGCCGAAACGTCGAGGTAAATAAAAATAGTTTCAGCGCGATAAAGTCCCGAGATATTACCTAAACTATAAATAAAAAAAAATTGTTTTTAATGCAATTCCAATTTATTAAAACATAAAACAACCGCATACATTGGTATGCAAAAAAAGCACAAAAAACAAGCAAAATACTTTATAAACTATGTGTTCGAATCGCGAAAGTTTAAGAGTAACAATATTTTATGTTTTTATTTATGCTCGTTAGCAAGCATTTAACCACTAGCTTACTTGATGGAAAATGATGATGCGACCGAAGTTGTAACATACTTGCCTAGAAGATACTTATTGAAGACTCCCAGATTTTACCGCTTAGGGAACAAAGACGAGGGCAATTTGTAATCGTAGAGGATGAACACTATTACATATTACAATATTTTTAGTACTATTTGTATTATTCGTATTTGTATTATATATATTTTTAGTCTTGAATTTATTTACAATTTTTTGTACACTAAAAGATAATAAATATATAAGTATACTCAAACGTTTTTGCTCTCCATTCTTGGTTTGTTTATCCGACAAAAAGTTTCAATAATTTGTAGATAAATAAAAAAAATAGGTGATGATGAATTAAAAAAAGAATTTTATTTGCTTGAATCAACATTAAAGTAAAGGAATATGGGAACATGAAAGTAATGGAATTGGGTATTCACTGTTGAGAATAGGTATAAGAGTTCTACATGCTATGAAGTATTCGACGCATTGCAATACTGCGTAATCATACCGGGTTCGATTTCAGGCGAGAACACAAGTTTTTTCCCAAAGGAAAATTTGTGTTTCTTGCGTTGGGTGTGATTATGTGTTTGATGTGATTTTTTCTCGCACCCACGACACCAGTAATCGAATTTAGTGTGGGGCTGTGAGTGTGAAAGCGTTAAAAAAATGGCGCAAGGTACATTTTACTCAATCCAAATTTAATTTCATATTCGTTAATAATGTTAAAACGTTATATTTTGTAAAGTTTAGACAGGCGTGACCCCTACCATCTAGGGAACGACTTGTTTGTCAGACTCTTGGGCTACTCTTAAACTTAATTTAAGGTAGCTTAAGGTAGCTATTGGGTAAAGAAACATTTTATTAAATGTTGAAAGGAACGTAAATAACGTTCCTTTCAGGATAGTTTTCGTGTTCTAATTTCTCCTGACTGTCGTAACTTAAAATAGATGTTTTCCGTTTACGCTCTCTACCTGACCTCGTTTCAAGATTGATGTCGACATCAAAAGATAATTATATTTAATACAATATTCAATAAGCTGAAAAAATATATATCGGAAACACAATAAGGAAAGATTTCGGATAGTACGTCAATGGTGAGTCGTAAAGAGGAAAAAGCTGACCTTATTCCGAAATAGGAAAAACATGGAAAATATTAATAGGCTGTGGATGAGAAGCCATCAAAGGCTTATAATCATTAATAAAATAAATAGCGTGATTTTTATGTTCGATAGGCAAGCATTTGACCACTATTTTTTTTTTGTTTGATAGGCTAGCATTTGACCACTATCTCACCTGGGGAAAGTGATGATGCGGCCAAAGATGTACTCGTAGCATGGTTTCCTAGAGGATACCTATCAGTCTTGACTTGAAGTACATCTTCGGCCGCATCATCGCTTTCCATCAGGTGAGATTGCGGTTAAACGCTTGCCTATCGTAAAAAAAAAATAACAATATATATAAACAAAAATAAAAGCATAGCAACTATTCAGTAACAAAATACATGAGGTGAAAATATTTTTTCTTGATATCCATATAGTAGGCAGTAATATAACTTTCCACATTAATGTCGAGCATACGCAGCGACTATAAAGAGGGCTACACGTGCAGCAGGGGCCATATATATAATAGTTTATTTTCCAAATAAACACTTGAAAAAAAACATGTATAGGTATCCTAGTTACTAACGGTCCCCGCACTAGGGCTTGCCTGTATCGCGGGAGGCCATTTTACGATTTGCATATAAAAAATATCTGGAGAACTAGGTACAAGATTATACAGATTTAAACATTAGTTGGAAAGAAATGAATGAATGAATGAGGCAATTTCCCAAATTGGCCTTGCTGCCGCGTGTGTAGCGCGATCGTGGATTTCTCAATCATGTTTTAATTATTCAATAATACTGGAGGTATTCTCAACGAGTATGTTAAGTTACTTATACCCGAACTCTGAATAACAGGCATGTGTGTAGAGACAAATTTCGATATTACCCGCGACCGCCGTGCGCCCTAGTGGCAGTCTAAGACAGCGCGGTGTAACAAGTAGTAGTTTGGTAAACTTGTTCGGTCCCTTAAACATGAAGCTCCCAATTACTGTGATAAATTGTTTACGTAGTATTTTCTTAACATATGTTTTTAGCGGTTATGTTATTGCGTATTTCTTTCGGTAAAATCTTCGAGTTCTTTTACCATAAAAGTTATTAAAACTAGGAGTTAAAAATATTTATTCGTTATATTTCTTGTTATTATATTCTGTGTTATTTCAGTTTGAAGTATTATTTAAGTAGAAGGTAACTTTCGAATTTCTAGTGAATAAAAAAAAAAAATGTATTTGTCTTCGTTAAGAAACACTTCACTGAATTCAAGTAATACGTTACCAATAAAATTAATTGACATAGGAAACGACACCGTTAGTCTCAGGTAGAGGAGTGGATTGCAGTATACTACACAGGACTCCGTTATTCAAATTTCTGGGTGACATTGCGGATAATATAGGCTGACGATTCACTCGCTTATCTCTTTTCATAATAGCAAAACAAAAAAAAAAACATTGGTGCTAAAAAATGATCTTAACACAAAGGTGCAAGTAAAACTTACAAATCAAATCAAAATCGTTTATTCACATGGGCCCCAAAGAGGCACTCATGAAAGTTGATGAATCTATTGCCATAAATAAAATGTATACCTGAATGTAATATATTAAAACGACACAAGCGATTCGACCTCAAGGCACGAACCGAGGTCCAAGTCGCCCAATACCGTATTTTTTAACAGTCAACTAGGACGCCAAAACATGTAAGGACATAAGGAAAATGTTTCTTAATATAAAAAATAAAAATTCGTTTTTATAACATTCAACGTTATGTCAAGCTAATATTTACTTTTATAAAAATTAAATCAGTTAAATAGAAGCGATGTCATTCAAATACATAAGAACAAGAAAATATAAAAACGACCCAAAAAATCTAAATGGATTATAAAAAAAAATCCCGAAAAATACGTCGTTACCAAAATATGTTCTCTCCTCAATATTTATTTGCCCTAAATTCAAATCGGCAATATAAAAGGCATCTAAAAGTATCTGTTTATGATAAAAGAGCAGATGTGTGTATAATTACTTTGATGCCTTCAAGGTACGTTAACCGATCGAACAATTTCTCACAAGTTCATACAAGTTTCAGACCAAGTTAAATTGGTTTCAAGACGAATATTTTGTGTATTCAAGCGTGTGGGGGATGGAATGTGGGGATGATCTTTATCCCCTCCAAGAGGGTAGTTTGTACTGTCATGTATGCTACATGAGATTATAGAACCTTTTTGTTGTTTCGGGAATGTGAAAAATGTTTTGGTGATTTTAATCTGATCTATGCAAATACATATCGTCAAATATATAGAATTTGTTTTAATAGGCATTTATTAAGAACTGCCCTTACTGAATGTGGTATTAATTTTGATTCTCCGTGAGAACACAAAATTTCTTCCCAAGTGAAGTTTCTGTTTCTGTATGTTCTAAGTGATGTGAATGTTTCCGGCACCCATGTCACAAGTATTCGAACTTTGGGCTGTAAGTGTGTAAGTACTATCAAACACTACAATACTGGCCGTACGCTAATGTACGGTAACTCTCAGTTGCAGTAAAATAAACCAACAACGACAACTTTATGTCTCATTAGTTCATTAGATAATGGTTATCTAATGAACTAATGAGACACAAAGTTGTCACTGGTACTGTCAATGGGCTTAATATTATATTAATGGGAACAGACGGAATATCTAACGACAACGCGTAATATTGGCCCAAAATGAATCCAAGCGTAGGATGCTGGAATAGATATTTTGGGCCAATGCCTATATTTTGAACTGCTCGTTAGCTTAGTGGAGTGGCGTTCACCTTCTAAGCTAACATCGGGTTCGATTCACAGCAGAAACACAAGGAAAATTTGTGTTTCTGGTTCTGGTTGTGATTGTGTGTGTGATGTGAATGTTTCCGGCACCCACGACACAAGTCATCGAACTTAGTATGGGGCTGTGAGTGTGAAAGCGTTAATAGTTTATTTATAAACAAGTATTTATTCCATTGTAAGGAGCGAGTCTGGCTCAGCGCTATTTTGTGCGACTTATAATCCTAAGCATCCTGGGAACATAGCCACCGGGAACGTCTTATTTATATTCCAGGTGTAGATGATCAAGTGAACTTTGTATCAAGCCATCTACTTAAAGTAATCCGAACAAGCAATGCCTGTACAAAATTATCAGTCCCATAGTTGGAAACCAGTAATACTTTAAAAAGTTATTTTAAAATCAAGCTTTTACCAGATGTAAATAAAAAAAATGACTATAAAGCTATCTCATCAGAGAACTTGTCAAGACTAATCAAACGAGCCCAAACACGGGTTTGTCTTGTTTAGTTCAGAAATTCCTATGACTTTCTTCCGTCTCCGTCATCAGACAAGCTCTATGGTACCGTATCATTGTATTGTCCCCGAGGATACATAAGCACACCAAATTTGAGTCCAATCGGACATTGAGAAGTGGGTCTAATTTAGCTTGCAAGATTTGATTAGAGACCGACAGATAGATAACATGACAGGTGAAACTAAGCTAAAGTAATAAAATCTTGTAAAATAATTAAACGCAAGCAAAGCCTAAAACAACCGACTTCACCGCTTTATCTTAGGAACTTCGATCAGATTAGATGTACTAAACACGCATTATTGAAGATATTCCAAGAACTACTGATCAGATCTTAATTAAATTTAAATAGGACCAATTGGAAAGCAACATTTTCAAACAAAAACATTTTTCAAAATCGGTTCACGTGGAAAGAAGTTATGAGGTAACACAAATTAAAATTAAAATTAAAAAAATACAGTCGACTTGAGTACCTTTTTTGTGAATCGGTAGATAAAAAATACGACAATGAAGTACAAAAAACAAGACATTAGAAATTAAATGGAGCTTCGAAACATTTCACCACTTCAATTTTCTTTCATCTAAAAACCGCTTTCCGAACATTACCATTACAAATGAAATCAAAAGCGATCGCATGCAAAACGCGAGAGAAAAATCTGTATTTTTCGAATCCCTCGTCCCGTTGGAAGTAATTACATGGTTTAGATAAACAAGGCATGGCTGGGTTCGTTTACCGACGACTAATTCTGTTTGCTTAGTGTCTAGAGCGCTAATGCGATGATTTCTTTCTTGTGGCGCAAGGTGGAGGAAGAAGCGAAGAAATTGATCAGTATTGAAGAAAAAAAAAATCAGCAATTACAAAAAACAACTTTTTTACAAAGAATATGTGACAAATTTGAAATCATAGCTCCAATTTTTTTACGTAGTAAATATAAAAAATAAATCTTAAAGTTCGAAGACATATTATTATATTGATTAGAATCGGTATTATTAATGTTAGACACATGCGAATACCATATTGTTATTTTGTAGTATTTAAGTCGTGACTGAGATGGCATCTTTTATATAAGCATCATGCTTACATAAAAGATACCATCTCTTGTCCACCGTTACTGTCATCACACCTATACTATAAACCCGAAAGTCTGTGTAAATAGTAAGTGTGTAAATTTGTGTTATTATTTTCTTTTCACACTGTTACGGCTGAACAGATTTGGATGAAATTTAGAATGTACATAGCTGATACCTAAGATTAACACGTAGGGTACTTTTTACTATAGTCGAACACTAAGTTCAAGGACTTGTATAATTTCACACAGGACCAGAGAATTGAGAGAAAATGCCTACCGGGATTCGAACCCGATACCCACTGCTTAGATGGTAGACGTTCAACCAAATACCCCAGAGCGGTCTCAATAAAATTCCTAGCAATAGTTTCTGCTTGAAATTCACTCCTCTCCATTGACTTCCTGCGAATGATCTTCATCTTCTGTTATTGATGGCATTCGTATTTTTTATCGACAAGAAGCTTATAATTTACGCCGATTTTTTACTCTAGGGAGGAATAAATTGCGCCTGCGGACAATTTCCATGGATTTACAATCCTCCTTTACTACTGAGGACGATTTGTTTGCTGATTTTACATAAAAACCGATGAGAATGTTTAACTTTGCGCCCGGAAATAGATCGAGTATTGCCGCTGTTTGTTAGTTTATTTTATGATGTTGGATGAAGGGCAGAAAATACTGGAGCTTTTATTATTCAAGTATTCTATGTATGTTTGATCTATATGTAGTCTTTACAATAGTCCACATCTAACCTATTTATATATCTGTAGACAAAATAAATGACTGCGAATAACACTGAGAAACTAACAAAATTTAACAATGTTATATATTTTTTTAGCTGTTATAAACTGGACGCATTTGATTCGAACGGACGGCGTGTGGGGACCTTTGCACGAGAGACTGCGTTCTCCTACGCCCTCTTTGCGTACCAAAAGCGTCCTGTGTGTAGCAGCTATTAACGTTGATGAAATTTGTTCATCCAAGTGCCTTCAAACTCAAAGAAGAAATTCAAATTACCCCCATGTGAGAAAATTAAGCCTGTTTCAAACTATTCCCTGTTTTAAACTTCCAAGTTAACCCTCTAACGAAAGCAACATCCCGGATAAAGATTCAATTTAAACTTTTAAATTCTACAAAAATTCGAGCTTCACGATGTTTTGCTTTAAAAGTGGCAAACTTCTTGTAAATTACATTCAGGTTTCAAGAAAGAATAGGTTAATGCTTCGTAATCCAAACTTGCTGTTATGGCTCAATTTAACTTCAGCATTAAAGAATTTTTAAGTAATCTAACCCATTTTAGTATTATTTTGGTACCACGCCTAAAAATGTTTTATAGGCTTTTAACTTGGAGGAGTTATCTCTGGTCCAGACGTATTACAATTCTTGGCAGATAATTTGGAATGTAATAAAATTAAATGCATTTATTTGATTCCAGCGTGAGTGTAAGTAGAATGCGTATCAATAGTTCACACACTTAGTCGGATTCAAATATCAATTGTAATGGTCTGTTTTTAGTAGGCTTTTTTTGGAAGAATGAACTATATCCCTCATGATACAAGACTCTAGATCAATGCGGGCCGTGGGTGTCTGCATTTGTGTGAACGTTTTCCACTTTATTGATGTTATTAGAAATGTTTCTGAGCCAGGGTTAGTTTTGCGGGTTTTCGGGGCTTAGCGACTATGCTAGATTCCGAAATTATTCTGCTAGGGTAGCTACCTATTACGATTTAAAAGATAAAAGGACTCTTTCAAGGACAGACAGACAGATGGCGAAGGCTAATAATAGAGCCCAGTTTGCGCACATTGCACCCAAGAAGTTCATGAATAATCTTTTCTTTTTTAAATGTAAAAAATGGCCAGAATCCAGAATTGAAAAAGAAATAGTTGGGTTAACTTTTGATCACTATTTCACCTAATACGTGTTCGAACGTTCCTAACTATAATAAGTGACAACGTGTTCGAAGATAGAGCCTATTTGCCCAGAAGATACATATTTACTAGTGACTTGAAGATGCTCATATTGCACATATCAAGAAATACCCACTCGGGCAAGGCGTTCCATTCCTTTGCGGTTCCCACAATGAATGTTGTAAAAAGTTTCGTCCGCATAGTGGAATGTCTTCAGTACTACCAGCATTGCTAGTCCAATGAGAGGATATTTAAACTGGTCTTCTGTTTACAGGGACGGGGCCACGACTACCAGCAAGGGACGAGGTCAAGAACACGGGTAAGTGAGATTATCTTACTAAAAATTGTATGTCCTACCATTTCAGCTTCGTCATCGATAAATGTACAAAATACTAGTGTTTTTGTAAATTGACAGTATGTATTATAGAAAACTCTACGTTCACATTCGTGAAGGATTTAGAGAGAGCTGTCTTTCTTTAGAATAATTAATTCGGTCTTTTATTTCACGACGTAAATGAGAAAACCGAAACAAAATCAAACTGCTGATATCATAATAATCTAATACCATTAAACGAGCAATTCTTGTATATATATAATCTGAATCTCGGACCAACGATTTTCATGAAATTTAGTATTCAGGGGGTAAATCAATCTAGCTAGGTTTCATTTTAAGGATACGTCGGTTTAACGAGCAATACTCGGTCATCCAGGTATTGTTATTAAGATGACTACATAGCAAGATAGTAAAAGTTAACTAATAAGCTTCCAATAATGTAAACAATAGAAACTCTGATTGAATCTCTTTCTCAAAGCAATGGAGCATAATTACGACAGGGCTTTGCTCTCTCACGTAGGGCTGTAATTAAGGGGAGACGGCTTCAAAGCATCACTCTCCCTTAGGATTTTGCACTGAGACTTCTGGCTCTACAAAAATGATGAAATAAAGATGTTTGGTTACTGGGGCAAATTTTATCGTTGCTAGTGTTCACAGTCGATATACATAATAACTATATTCATAATTTTGATACAAATAAAATATTTTTATAAAACAACACTGTTCCGCATTTCTTTTATAATTATACTAGTTTTTCCCAGTGATTTCGCCAGCGTAAATTAAAAAAAAAAAACTATTTATTGGATCGAATTGTTCCAATTTTAAAACAAGAGGAAAGTTTATACAGCACAAAAATTGTGTGCCCTCTAGATTTTATTTTTTATTTGGCTTCGCAATCTCGTGCATTTAGCCAGTGTTGAGTTATATTATATTTCAATTGTATTTTAAATTATAAGTCCTAGTAATAAGTCACAGTCAAAGTCAAGGTCCTATCATAGTCAAGTCATGCCCTAGTAAAGTGGTAGAACCTTTAATAGAACTTTTATTTAAGTTTTGGAGCGAAGGCGAAAATCCGGCTCTTGAAAATCACTATTATTACACATTTACACTCGAAGAAACACATTTTTTTTTTTGGAAAATTATACAAAATTAACTACGCCATTTTTTATCTGTATACTTAATAATACGCTACTTGTTAAAATCTTTTTTAAAACAAGCTTTTAAACGTCCGCCATATTGGATTTAGAGAAACGTCACTTTATTTTTCTCAGCAAGCCCTTTCATTCGATACCCATATTGTAGGAGTGCATTAAAAATAACTTATCCGCCATTTTGGATGTTCCACCATGTTGGATTTAGAATGACGTCACACAGCTAACCATGTATTGTCATCCAAACTTAACGTGAATATAAAAATGTCTGCTCAATCGGTTGAAGATTAAATTAAGCTGAGTTGCAAGATTCCACCCGAATAAACATAGTTACGAGTACATAAGTACTTGAACATAGCATGTTAAATAAAAGCTTGTAATAATACAGAGAAATATATATTTATTGAAGGGGCGTATAGTGTTTGTCAAGTAGGTAGTTTTTTTTTTTTCCTTAGTTTTGGCTTCGCAATCTTGTGCATTTAGCCAGCGTCAAGTGATAATATATTTCAAGTGTATTTCATATTATAGGTCCTAGTCACAAGTCACAGTCAAAGTCAAGTAAAAGAGTCAAGGTCTAGTCGTAGTCAAGTCATGCCCTAGTAAAGTGGTAGAAACTTTACTAGAACTTCTATTGGAGTTTTGGAGCGAAGGTGAAAATCACGTTTTTTCAACTTTGTATGATTTGCCTACACTTATGCACGTTCACTAAGTATTAACGGTTAATAATCCACCATTATTACACATGAACACTCGAAGAATCACAGGTTTTGGAAAATTTTACAAAACCAACAACGCCATTTTTTACTTTCGCGGCAAAACTCAAAGTAGGTAGTTCTCTTTAGCTATACCATCAACCGATGCATCTTAACTTATCCCCAAACCATGGTAATATGTTTCTTTGTCCTCCTTGTAGAGACGCAATATAAATGCTTGTGAAATCGATTGCAAAATGTTTGGGAGTGGAAATATCATCTAACATTTAGTTTGTTATATTATGTCCATATCAATAGCAATGCTTCCGGGAAAACTGGTTGTGATTGATCGATTTATGTTAGCTTTTCCCTTTATGTGTTTAGGATCAAACTAACAAATCGTTGTTTACAATCTTCCATAATTTTCACTTAATATTTGTTAAATGAAAATGCAGAAATTATTATGTTGTGGATGTCATCATACAGTTGACTTTACAATAATATGTTTTAATTAAAAACCGATTTTTTCGACTTTATTTCCAAGAGTTATATTATTAAGTACTTATTATGACTGAATTCAAAGCTGAATTGCTGAACAGATTTTGCTAAAATTTCTATAGGACTAATCTGAAAGTACGAGTATATTCTTTCAAACAAAAAACAGTTTTCCATAGGTATCTGTATGACAGTGTTCTGAGGTACCTATCGAATTAAAAAATAAACACCGAATTGAGAACATCCTCTTTTTTAAGTCGGTTATCAAGTATTAAAACCTAAAAAATACAGCAGTTTGCGCTTTTGAGCACTTATGGTATGGAACCTATCTACTAATCTATAAAAAGATTTGGTATGTGACTTGCACTTGACAAAATTTTATCCTTTATTCAGGTGATTTGAACATCAATCCATAACATTTTAATGTTATATTTCACACTGATTTCATAAAACCTAGGCGAGAGACTCTTAAGTAAAGTGCTGCACTCCGCGACGGAATATATTAGGTTCGGTTTTGATTTACCGTTTACTGGGATTATAGGTGATATAGTGCTAGAAGGAAGAAGGATAGGGTTGTCAGAGATAAGAAATCGGGATGAAACAGTTGGGAACTTTAGAGTTTCACGTTAGTCTTATTTCGCAGATAAATTAATTATGCAACTAGATAATTAAACGCAAGCAAAGCTTAAAAAAACCGATTTCACCGCTTTATCTTCGGAACTTTGATGAGATTAGATGTACTAAACACGCATTATTGTCGATATTTCAAGAACTACTGATCAGATCTTGATCAAATTTCAATGGGACCATATGAAAAGCTTTCAAATAAAAAAATAATCATCAAAATCGGCTTATAACAAAAGAAGTAATGAGGTAACTTTTAAAGTCGGTCAAATTTGACGACCCAGTTGGCGCAGTGGACAGGTGTCCGCCCTCTGTGCCGTGGGTCCTGGGTTCGATTCCCGGCAGGAGCACAAATTCCTTTCCAAGGGATATTTGTGCTTCTGGTTCTGGGTGTAATGTGTGTGTGTGTGATGTGAATGTTTCCGGCACCTACGATACAAGTATTTGAACTTAGTGTGGGGCTGTGAGTGTGAATGCGTTTGTTTGTTGTTGTTTGTTAAATACGAGAACATCGTCAATGTAGTCCACAGAATACGCATTATTGACGATATTTGAAGAAGTACTCAAAAGATCTTAATCAAATTTAAACGGGACCAATTGGAAAGCAACAACATTCAAAATAAAAAAAATATATGCAGTTGACTTGAGCATCTCCTCCTTTTTTTGGGAATTCGGTAAAAGAATTTAGTTGAATTGAAGACCTCCTTTTTTGAAGTCGGTTGAAAACTTATTATTGACTTCTTTCTTCCTTAACTACATCAGGGATAATAAAATAGGTATTCAAACATACTGTCTATTAGTACATACATACTCTAAGAGATCAATATCGTACATTAATAAAGTAGGTTTACACGGTATATAAAAATACATTAATACAAATTATTGGCAAATAATCATAATAATATTTGGTTTTTTTTTTTTTTTATGATAGCAAACATTTGAACAAAATCTCACCTGATGTTAAGTGACTTAACGATAATTAAAGTGTGGGCTGTAAGACAGCGTAATTACGTATGTTTCTACGATTCCATATAATCTTTGGATCCAAATGTATAAGAAGAGAATATTCCGAGGTTGCAGTAACCATCCATCAATGAGGAGCATCTCAGATCGCCAAGACAAAGGAGTTAATTGGACGTCTCTTTGGCTCTCGGTCTAGTTGAGAACAAATCAATGGATCTTGTGTTTTAACAATTATTATAACGTTGTAATAGACAGATATTAGATTATGCGTCTTGCTAATTCGTTTTCTGTCTTTTAATCAATTTAACAATTATTTGTAATGACCTTTTTTCTGGTTAATTGTAATTTTTTATGTTTATTTCAAGAGTCAGTAAGAGCTGATAGATCTGTACCTAAAATAGTTTAGGTAATGTCTCTAATACTTAATGGCGCTATGTGTTCGAATCGCAAAAGTTTAAAAGTTACAATGTACCTAAAATGTTTATCATCAATCCGTTCGTTACGTCAAAAAACGCCAACAAACAAAGGTTGATATTTTTGCTTAAGATCCATGTAACTAAAAATGTTTAGGTTCCTTCCTTAGCATACATTTAACAAATTATGATATATACTTGTACCTCATCCCTTACATAACATTTAAATATATATGCATAAAAATTTTGAAAAGACGCCATAGTCTGTATAAAATAAATTTTAGTATTATGATAGTTTTAACATGGTTATTATATTTGTGTTAAATTAGTTAAATTGTTATGAGTAATAAAGATATTTATAAATAAAAAAATAAAATGTTCCTAAAATGTTTATCATCAATCCGTTCGTTACGTCAAAAAACGTCAACAAACAAAGGTTGAAGATCGCCTGTCATGGCACCATCACTTTTTAAATAGTCAAATATCATAAACATAACACAAAACATAAACCCTTTCACACTCACAGCCCCACACTAAGATCCAGGACTTGTCTGTCGTGGGCGCCGGAAACTTTCACATCACACACAATGAACCTGAAATGCAGAAACAGAAAAATATGATTGAATCAGCTTCCTCTTATTTTTTAATTTTGGGTCCTCAATCCTTTGCATTTAGCCAGTGTCAAGTAATAAAATATTGTTATATATTTCATGACAGAA
Organism: Lomographa bimaculata; assembly: GCA_948107665.1. NCBI lineage: Eukaryota > Metazoa > Arthropoda > Insecta > Lepidoptera > Geometridae > Lomographa > Lomographa bimaculata. The sequence continues at coordinate 19,598,738 of OX403589.1, read as the reverse complement.
TTCGTAGTCACAGTCAAAGTCAAGTAAAAGAGTCAAGGTCTTTCGTAGTCAAGTCATGTCTTTATAAAGTGGTATAGAAACTTTACTAGAACTTTTACAGTCTACTATGATAAGCACGTTTTTTTCAACCTTGTATGAATGACTTGCCTACACCTACTTTTTTCACGTTTGTGCACGTTCATAAAGTAATAACGGTTAATAATCCATTATTACACATTTGGCCTCGATTCTGATGTCACGCACTAAATTAAATTTAAACTATTCCTGTCTTTTACAAAATAGGAACACTAGACAGAGATAGCATACTGCTGTGCTGTCAAGTTAGTCAGAACTTAGATGTCTATGCAAGCTTAGTCGAGTATGAGTTGTATTGGTGTTAACTAAAAACAAGCGCCTTTCTGCTTCTGCTGTTCATATTTTAATTGATAAACTAGCGTGACAGCACTAAAATGCATGCTATCTCTGTCTTGTGTTTTATTTTGTAAGAGACAGGGAAAGTTTAAATTTAATTTAGTGAGTGTACATCAGAATCGAGGCCATTATCTCTCGAAGAATCACAAGTTTAAGAAAATAATACAAAGTCAAAGAAAAAAGGTTTCTACCGACTTCACAAAAAAAGGAGGAGGTACTCATGTTGACTGGATTTTTCTTTATGTGTGTTATTAAACATAAAAAAATAACTTCTTACCGCGTTTAACGTTGTTTTAAAGATGTTGCTTTTTGATTGGTCTCTTTAAAATTTGATTAGTAAATTTGTTTAGTACATCTAATCTTTTTTTTTTTATTTGTGACAGGCTAGTGTTTGACCACTATCTCACCTGATGGTAAGTGACGATGTGATCGACGCTGGTAAACACACTAGACCTGGAATACGCAGGCTCTCTGATCAAAGTTCCGAAGATAAAGCGGTGAAGTCGGTTTTTTTAAGCTTTGCTTGCGTTTAATTATTCATTTCGGCAAAACTCCAGCTTCGTTAAATCATTAATCTGCAGAAGCCATAAAAACATAGAATTTGATCATAATATCAGCTTTAACCTAAGACACCTCTGGCAAATGAGGAACCCACCTCAGCATATCTGGAATGTGACAAAGAGACACTAAAGGCACACTAATTGGGCTCGTCTTGTAGCAGCACGAGCTACAGAATTCTGAATGTGCCGTTTGAGCATCTCTACATGTAATTACTGTAATATTTTAAAGAATATATACAGACATACTTACTTGTATATTTTTATGTGATATAACGTTGGTAGACGTTATTCACAGAAAAATTTGACATCATTTGACAAAATCACAACTTTGAAAATATCCTTAACTATAAAATCTGACCGGATAGTTCTTATAATTAGAAGTAAAACCAACTACTTCAAAATAGGTGCGCGTTCGCCTTCTAAGCAGCTGGTATCGGATTCGATTCCCGGTGGAAACACGAGTTTTCTTCCTAAGGGTTGTGTTTCTGGTTCAGAGTGTCATTATGTGTGTGATTTGCACGGAATAGGTCTGTGTGTTGTGAACGTTTACGGAATCCACAACAAATGTCATCGAACTTAGCGTGGGCTGTGAGTGTGAATGCGTTATGTTGATATAGATAGTCTCATTTGTCTTTGCGATAGCAAATGGATAGAACAATATGCGCTAGAAAAACAAACAAAACCCCGGTTTCAAATAATATAATTACAGAAGAAAATATATTATATGAGAAATAACGAATAAAGATAGGTAAAACCAATTGAGAACCGAAGAAAAACTTCGCGACTGGGTCACTGTAGCCACCAGTCTTATCTTACCAAAACGTGACTTGATTAGAAAATGTATTAGTTAGTTGTACTCCGCGACTTTGTCCGCTTTAAGGAGTTAAACGTAGCCTATATATTAATCCAGGGAATATGTCATGTATATTCCAAATACCATTCGCGCAGGAGTAAGAATTATAAGTAAAATTTATTGTATTTAAATAGAATTATAAAAAAATCTCGGTGGCATTGATATGTAATGGGCATGCGAAACGCTTACCACCAGGCCAGCGACTTGCTAGAATGGTCTCTCAATGACATAAAAGAAATTAAAATTGTGGAGAGAGCAAAATATTAAAAAATTAAAAACAAATTTGATCCAAAAATAAAGAAATACAGCAGCGAAGGAGTGGAACTCATTGCCTGCGTCTTTGTTCCCCGAACGGTATAATCTAGGAGTCTTCAAGTCTCGAGTGAATAGGAATGTTCTAGGCAAGCATGTCGCATGTCACACCTTCGGCCGCATCATCACTTTCCGTCAGGTGAGAGAGTGGTCAAATGCTAGCCTATTCAACATAAAAAAAAAAGAAATCGGGTAATGTATATTTTAAAAAATCGAGTGAAACGTTGCTGTCTCTTACTTGGTACATTAGAGTCACCACTAAAATAACGCTTTTCATCGCTTTTCGTTCATTATTATCGCAACTTACTTTTACCCTAGAATTGGATGTGCTATTGTATTCTTTGTTATCCGTTTAGGCAGGTATTTGGTTTTTTTTTGGTATCACAACACATAAGTTCCTAGTAAGTCTTTTAAATAACGGGGATTTAACGTTTTGGTAAGCGTTTAAATTGAATTTAAATCATCCTGCTATAGTTGACTACATATCTGCTTTCTACTCAGCGGTTGCTGTGTTCGATTCTCGATTGATTTTTTTATTGTCAAAAAATGTTTTAAATTTTTTAGGGCTGTTGGTGTGAATGTTTTTATTCATATTTAATATAAGTGGACCAGGCAGATGTCGTTCAACAAACCATTCAGCAACCTTTTAGAATATACACACAAGTTTTCATCCAAATCGGTCCAGCCGTTTAGGAGAAGTAAGGTGACAAACACACGTACAGAAGAATTATATATATATAAATAGATAGATATATAATTTGTCATTGTCTTCTCTTTTTTTCTCTTTATCACTGATAAATAGTTTCTCTTTAATAGATAACAAGGTCCATAAAACACAGAAAAAGGGGTTCTGTAACAACCAATTTCCATTCTTATCCGAACTGTCATTCCCAATATTGCCAAGACTCGAATTATTTAAAATCAGACAAAGGTCTTACCATTGCCATTGTGACTGTACCCGCGACCTGAGGTCGGATTGGGTCGTCTGGATCGCCTTTCTGATTGAAATCTCAGAGAAATCTCGGGAATTGAAATGCAAATATTGTGGATGCATAAAAATGGAATTTAATCTGCCTGAGATGTTTTTAATTAAAAAATATTGTGAAGAGGATTTATGCCTTGCGTTTACAGAGAGCGAACAGCGCAGTTTGTAAGAAATGCGCCAAATATTATAATCAGGCCAATACAGTTATGATGTTTTTTCTTTTTGTTTTAATGTTGACTCCGCCATCTATGTGCATTCAGCCAGTATCGAGAGACATATTAGACATATTACAGATTTTAATAATAGTTTAAAACTAGACCTAGTCACATTTAACAGACGAAAGTCAATGCCCTAGTAAACTGGTAGAAACATTACTAGAACTTCTACTGGAATTTTACAGAGAATACGAAATTCAAGTTTTTCAATATTTTATATTTTGACTCTTGCACTTTTACAAACTATTAACAGTTAATAAAACACATTAACACATTTTTGGGGTCTGAGTCATCCACGTCCGTAGGAGGATACCCCTTAAGTCTGACTCCCTAGACGTGGTCCCCGGGTGGTGCTAATCAGGTGACATTTGAGAGGTGGTAGAGCATTTTGTGAGTTGCTCGCCTGGCTTGCTACCAAAGTAGCTTACCACCATCAAGTTGAAAGTCTGCCGCCAAGCCAAATACGGGGTTCCGGCAGTTATCCTTGAGAGCCTGCGTATTCCAGGTCTAGTGTGTTTACCAGCTTCGATCACATCGTCACTTACCATCAGGTGAGATTGTGGACAAACACTAGCCTGTCACAAAAAAAAAAAAAAAACACTCGAAGAATCACAAGTTTTGGAAAATTATACAAAATTGACAACGGTATTTTTTCACTTTCGCGGCGAAAACTACAGTTGTAACTTGATGTGTCGATGCGACTTGATGTTCCTTTAGTTATATTATTGGGGCGCTTTTTAAAAGCTTTGAATTGGTATAAATTGTCCCGTTGTCCATCTATTTGTCAGTGTGTAATCAAATATTGCAAACTAAATTAGACCCGAACGAGATAGACTCTTAAGCGACACCGCTATATGGTAGATATTCCACAAATGCGGACGAAACGTTTTGCCTCCACATTCATTATGCGAACTGCAAAAGAATAGAATTCCTGACCTGAGTCTGTGTTCCCTGATAAATACAATATGGGAGTTTTTAAGTCACGAGTGAATTGGCATCTTCTGGGCAAGCGTGCTCCATTGTCGACCGCATCGTCACTTACCATCAGGTGATATGGCGATCAAACGTTTGCCTATCTTAAATTAAAAAAAAAACCATTTTTTGATGTTCGATTGGATTCAAATTTGGTGTACTTTTGTATCATTGGTGACGATACAATTATATGGTACCATGAAACTGGTCTGATAATGGAGACTGAAGATGGCCTTAGGAACTTCTGAACTAAACTTATCGAGTTTGAGTCGTCTTGACATGTTCTCTGGTTATATAACCGTTGGCTAAGTTGGGTGGGTGTTCGCCTTCTAAGCAGGGGTATCGGGTTCTATTCCCGGCGGTAACACAAATTTTCTCCCCAAGGAAAATTTGTGCTTCTGGTTCTGGATGTGATTGTGTTGTGATGTGAATGTGAATGTGAATGAACTTTGTGTGGGGCTGTGAGTGTGAAAGCGTTTATGTTCTGATTATGTTTTGTAACTTTATACTCCTTTTTCATTTAAAACTGATTAAAGGATGATTAAAAAAAAAATGTTTTCATGTTTTAAAAGTCTCATGACGTCAAACATTATTTTACATAACTTATTGCTACGGTTATATTGTCTTACTTGTTGTTAAGTGACTTTGAAAGGCATAATATGATGAAATAGCTACTGAAACAACATTAAGTGCTTGGGAACTGCTGTCCTGTAACATTTTCGTAACAACAATAGACATCAAATATTTCTGGCATCGACTTTTGAATTTCCTTGCCATTTCTCCCATTTCTAGACTGAGGAGCGCTCTGACAGCTTGTCAATCTATTCAAGATGGCGTCGTTATTACTAAGTGCCTTCTATTCAAGGATGTTGTAGCTAATACAAACCGTAGGTTTCTTTCCTATCTCGATGCTTCTATTACCTTTACTGTGAAGGTCGACTGTCATGTGCCTGATGTACAGTATAGACAATCTATCATCCATCAAATTAGCAACGTTTGCAAACAATGCTTTATACAGTGATGCATAAGGTTGTACATTGCATATCCAAAATGCGGCAGCAAACGAAATATTTTGTTATTTATTTCCACATTCAATAGTTTACATGTAGTACAAAAGATATTGTACCGAAAAATTCTACTTATCTCAAATTGGTATTAAGTTATGAATTTCGGTATAATATCTTATTAATATTTAAGTTTTATTTGTTTATATATTTATTTATATATATATATATATATATATATGTTTATATGTGTGTATATTTATGTAATTGTTTAAGTAGGTATACAATATAATATGTATAAATATTATATATTATATTTATGTATTTCTTACATATTTGGTATTTACAACTTAATTTTTTATATATAATTTGTTTAGAACTGTAGTACACCACAGTCCCAAAATTATTTTGCTATCTCCTCTCCATCCAAAGGTTGTCTGGAAGAGATCGCTTTAAGCGATAAGACCGCCCATTGTACTAGCCTAAGTTATTTTCAATGTAATTGTTTGCTGTTATTTTCATTTTTTTATTGGTGTACAATAAAGAGTTCATCTATCTACCGATGATAAAATGTATTACCAATATTTTACCAACTTTAAAAGTGGTAAAAACTTTATTAGAACTTATACTGGAGTTTTAAGTTCGTGAACATTGTTATGTTTCAATGTTATATTCGGCTTAAAACACGAACATGATGAAGGACAACTAATTTGTCCGAAACTAGTTGACTACAAAGTAAGTCGAAATGTTCGTGTTTTAAGCCGAATATAACATTGAAACATTAAACTGGTGTGTCAAACTGATAGTAAGGACATAAAATATGGAGGGGAAGCGACCCAGGGGACGAATACTAGCGCGATGGTCGAGTACCATTATAGAGGCAACAGGGGTAACTCTACAAAGTACTCTACTGGCGCAAGACCGAGAAAAATAGAGATTAGGTTACGGTCAGGATCTTCAAGTGAGGGAACGGCGAGGAAGATGAATACTGGAGACGCTACTACACTGATCTGGAAGTCTTCGAATCTCGAGTGAATAGGAAATCTTCTAGGCAAGCATGTCACATCTTTAGCCGCATCAGGTGAGATAGTGGTCAAATGCTTGCATATTCCGCATAAAAAAATAGGACTTAATATTGAATTTGATATATTAATTACTTGACACTGGTCAAATGAATACACATTTCTAAGCCAAAATTAAAAAGAAAACAGAACGTGTCAGTGATTGGTCGCTCATTAGCTGCTCTGTGCGCGAGTCTCACTCATACACTCACACACACGAAAACATTTAAATTACCAACGGTATATTATTCTAATATCTGAAGGTTCTGCAGGTAGTCTGTTAATTTTTGTCTGAACTGTATTATGTATGCGGGGAGTGACCTCTACGCCTTTGATGTGTCCCCTTGAAGTCGACAGACGTACGTTATTTGAATACAATTCGGATTCTGTAGAGCGTAAGATAATTAATCTTGTTTTTCAGGTATTTTTTTTATTACAGTCCTGTGCATAAGTGTATATTTTGTAATTACAAAATGTATTGCAACGATAATCGTAGAATAACTATATACTCCTTGGGTTAAAATGAATTTAAATTACTCATATTCATCCTATCACATTTATAAATAATTTCTTATTTTAAATTTATATCCGCAATTTTTGAGCCTTTAGCCATTGTCAAGTAATAAAATACTTCAAGTATATTACAAGCATAGAAATCATAGTCAAATAATGTCTTAGTAAATCGGTATAAGAGGAATAACTTTACTAGAATTTCTATTGAATGTTTTATAGTTTTGGAAAATAAAATCGACAATGCTATTTTTCACTTTCGCAGCAAAATTATAAATTTGTAAATTTTTTTGTATGCACATTGCAACTGCTAAATGCATTTGGATGCTACTTTGTGTTTACTATAGTTATACTATGAAATAACACAAAGGCAACTTTTTAACATTATCAACGCGAGTGAAGCCGTTGCGCACAGCTAGTATCGTATAGAAGAAAGGCAACAACATTTCGTTCTCTACATTGAATCAACTGTCATAGTGGAACATATTGACTTTCCTAGAGGCAAGCGTATAAGGTTAATTAGGTAAATTATAATAGAGGGGTCCTATAATAATCCATGTCCGTCCATCCAATACGTTTTTAAAGACAGCAATGTCTTACAGAATAAATAACTTTAACTGATACACAACCCTAGAAATATATGTCCCGTAAATCTAATAACTATATCCGTAGCACGATCATAATCAAGTTCATAGTAACTGTATTCGATAAATACCCGGTTTCGGTAAAACAAAGGATTCCAATAAAACCCTCAATATTTCAGATAGAATTTTATTTGAATCGGTAAACAAATAAATACCTATAACGAGCGAACCGACCTTAGGATTTTCTATTTAGTAAATAGAACCTTATTGTTATACGTTCACGGTTTATAATGTTGGAGTTAGTGCAAGTTAAGTTGTGGTGCCAATAGTTGATTGCAGCTGAGTTGTCAGAGTGATTTAGTGAGTAGGGGTCAATGAAAAATTGTTAATGGCGGCCACAAATCATTGGTGCGCCCACTTTAGCCAGAAGATGGACGGGAATTTAGTGCTTGTCTGTGTTTATTCTTTGCCTATAATTTTGGTACACAGTTACTTTATCTTTAAGTTTGAAATGCAATATATATTTTTTTCATATTATTATGCAAGTTAAGATATTTTCAAACCCGACTAAGAAATGATTTCTGATAGTTTAAAATTGAAACGCAAGCAAAGATTAAAAAAACTGACTTCATCGCTTATTTGGTTTTGGCGACCGATTTCGAAAATAATATATGGGACCACCTCTGAAGTATATTCTACCAAACAAAAAAAAAACATTGAAATCGATTCATAATTGGCGGAAATATCGCGTAACATACACATACCCAAAAAAACATACAGTCAAATTGAGAACCTCCTTATTTGAAGTCGGTTGAAAATAAAAAAAAATACTTGTGTTATATGTTTTAGAAATTATATTTTAGAAAACTCTTTATTTGTTACCAATGACGATGGTATTCCGTCTATTTTTTGTCACTATAATGGTTTTTTTTTTAAATAAATACCTAGCCTATGTATGATACCCGTAGAATTGAGACGATTTCAACACGTTACAATCGGTTTATAAGTTTGGACGCCGTGAAGGAAGAAACGGTAATCTATAATGTATAAAAAAAAAGAAATAGATTGATGCACACAGTGTTCGGTGCTAAAATCATAACCCTCCTTTTTGCTTCGGCGTAGTCTGGTAAAAAGTTAAATAATTATTATCGTGTGGGAAAATCAAAATAAAAAAATACGCGCTATTAGCCAGACTGATTTGTGTCGTCAGTTTTTGCATTTTTGATATCAAGAGACACACAGAAAGAACGTTAAGCTGCCCGAAATTGATTGCTTTTTCAATGATGTATTTTAATATGATTTTTTTAGTGGTTATGTATAACGTAAACAATCGACAAAAACATTAATAAATCATCCTCAATAATGTTGTTAAAAGGAATAACAAAACTATCGACTAAGAAAGAAAATGTTCTATTTAACGTATTTCTTTCAATCACAAAATAGATACATCTTTTGTTATTGGATGGGGATAATGCGGGATAATACGGACTTGCGCACGATGGGTTCCATACCATTATATATAAAAAACGGCATAAAAATCACGTTTGTTGTGTGGGAGCCCCCTTAAATATTTATTTTTTTAGTATTTATTGTTATAGCGGCAACATAAATACATCATGTGTGAAAAATTCAATATTTTTACTTTCATGGTTCATGAAATACAGCCTGGTGACAGACGGACAGATTGACGGACGGACGTTTTATCATTTGGGTACGGAACCCTTACTAGTAAAAAGTGTACTGAAGCGTGACGTCACGCGGAGTTTCTTACTATAGAACGATGGACTTAATAGAATTTCTCAGGCATCTTGCAACTTTCCATCGAAAACAAAATGCAAACCACATAAAAGAAAACTATCAATATTAACGCACCTCGTTAGCCCTTTGTAATACATTTAAGTATGTTCTCAGTGACCACAACACTATTAAAGCAGACCTTGCCCTTTCCAAATCTCTGGCCACTTTCTCGTGATTCCGGAAACCACAAAACGGAGATAGTCAATTGGGTAGGCCATTATTCTCATTTATGATTCACTTGATGACCCGACGGCCAATCGAGAGGATAGATGAATAAACAATAATAGAAAGACGAATGGTAATGGAAACTCTGAGAAACAGAACTTATGGGGTAGCGATAGCAAAACAATCACAAAATAATACAACACAACACTCTTTATTATAAACCAAATAAAAAAGAAATAAGAAATCAAATTTTAACTTACCTGTAGTAGTGCAATAGATTCTGATTTTGATTTTTGAATGTTCAAACCTTTCTAAGCCACCTTCATCTTCTCGGTTTTAAAGTTGGTAAAAAGATTAGATAAATAGTTAATCTTTTTAAAAAGTTTTTGGCAGAAACATTGCATCCAGAGCAATAATTGATTATTTTGCGAAAGATAAAATAAAATAGAAAAAATATTTGCATGTATTGTGCGCTATGTAGCTTATCTACCTGTTCAACATTGACTTAAAAATCTTATTTTTTATTTGACCACGATCTTACCTAGGTAGACTAGAATAACGTCTATCATATAAAATCCTAACGAATAGCTTACCTAGGGTAATTTGTAAATTAGTTATTGGGTTAGTTTCATTTACATACTCGTATGACAATATTTTTATAAATTTTGGTAGGAAAAAAGTAAGCGCAAGCATTGGCTACAGCTTGTGTAATTTAATTAAATAGAATACACACAGTACACTTATGAGGAGTAATATTAAGATAAAAGGAAAATAAAAATGAGACAAATTATACATCATTAAATTTGATAGAAATGATTAATGGGAATATTATTTAAGAAATTATCAATAATATACAGTTGCTGTTATCAGCTTACTGTTATGTCATGCAAATGTTTAGTTAAATTATATTTTAGAAAAGTAACACCTAATATTATTAAGCAAATCAAACGTTAAATGTGAGTTAATAGAAATTAAAATTGAACGAACAATAAATACGCTTCATCTGCTGTCCATACACGGTCGATCCATCATCTCACGCCGACGATGACGCGAGGGGTCGATGGATATGCCATCGCTCACCATATCATTAATAGCATGTTTGTTTGACGTATATTACTACTATCTTGCTGTGTTTAGTATGCACATATGTTTAGGCCATGTAATGGTTATACCTAGACTATGACGTAATAGCACAACGTTTGATTGCGCTGTTGTCGGGAACTCTCTAATTGGGAGCTATCGTTTCGAATCTAACGACGGGCGTGGGCTTCTGAAGAAGATATCGGAGATATAATCCATAGTAAGGCATTCTGTCATGCTCGCTTAACTAGTTGTACCAAAATGTAGTTCTAGTTTACTATACTGCAAGGTAAGCTGAGGTCTTAATAATTGTGATTCATAATCACACCCTTTATTGGGTGTGATGTGAATGTGTTCAACACCCGCAACACAAGTCGAACACATCGAACTTAGCGTGGCGGTGTCAAAGTGTTTATTCATATAACTACTTTTTGTATTATTCATACATATTTTTGGGAAACATTTTTGTTTATTTGACCATTCTATTAGCGCTGTGGGCCAATTCCCGGCAAATATTCTTCAACAAGGGAATTGCATTTCTGGTTCTGGTTGTGATTGTGTTATCATGTGAATATTTCCGGCTCGCGCGATACAAATATTTGAAATAAGTGCGGGCTTGTGTTTACATCTGTTATTTCGTTAATCTGGTAATAAGAATCGTTAACTTCTATAAGTGTCTCTTGGGACCCATGCGAATAAACGATTTTTAATTAGAATTATTTAAAAGCTTTAATTAAGTAGGTTCCATATAAGTTTAAGAGCTTTAAAGATAGTGGCGGTACAAGTCAGTTTCAATTTAAATAATACTTACGGAGAAACGAAGCACTCTTTTACTTCTTATACGCTTTTAACTTTTACTATGCATTATTTAAATCTACTTTTCCCGTATTCTCAAACTTATTAAAACATTACCGAATTTAAGTAAAGTTTCTACTACACTGTTTTACTTTGTGCTGGTGCTAAGTACTTTCTACTCAAAGTTAGTACTTCTCGGGTGCATTCTAGTGTCTAGTTTTGAGTATGTTACGAATTATGAGAATGTATATTATATTATACTAGCTATAACCGGCATGCGTTGCAATGACAAGGATGCATGGAGGCAAACATCACAGGCTCTTTCTAACGACTACCATAATAACACCTAGGTTAAGAAAATTATGTATTAGAAATTAAGAATGTTTTAAAAAAAAAGAATGAAAAAAAAAATGCGCCGCCGAGTTTCTTGCCAGGTTCTTCTCGAGATGGCTGTAATTTTGCGAATCTGGAAATAGATTCATTAACTTTCATGAGTGCCTCTTTGGGGCCCATGTGAATAAACGATTTTGATTTGATTTGATTTGAATGCCACGTCATTTTACCTCTTCACGTTTATGGTTGCCTAGTGCTTTAATACCATACTAAACTCGAATGCTTGGTAGAGATCGCTATTAGTGATAAGGCCGCCTGTTGTGATACTTTACGTATAAGCTTGTTTGTTACCTTTGTTATATCTCATCTTATAAAGTGGATCAATAAAGTATTATCTATCTATTTATCTATCTAAACCCTTTTTGTCTTAATTATTACCTTCTTCATGTTTATGTTTGGCTATTACTTTTCCAAATCCGAATGAAGTATTCCTGTGCCTGAGTTTTTTATGCAGTTTTTTTTTTTTTATATTCGTATTATTTGTATTTATTCTGCTTAAATGTCAACCATTCTTGAATGTATCTGAAAACACACAATAAATTTTATCAAAATCGTTTAAGAGGAGTTAAATAATTATAATAATATATATATAAATTATATTACACAACGATCCTGGCGTATTTTTATACTTCCAGGAACCTCTAGTTCTAACGTTTACTGCTCACTTGATATAGTTGAAGTTGTATGAAAGTTTTGCAAGTTATTCAAAAAATTCCTCTCTTGGTTATATAACATACTTTTTTGCTTTAGCAATATCATATATTTTAAATTATATAGCTTTTATATTATTATTTTGTTGTAGAAACTGATGTTTATATATTTTTATGATTGATTTTCGTTTAGACTAGTGGGCAATCCTGGTATCAGGACTTTTTTAGGCCGCCTAAAAGCATTCGGTATGGCTTAACAACTGTTGTCTGATGACTAACAAGCAGTTTAACGTACCCTCCAAAACAAGCTTACAAAAACGATTTTTCTTTTCTTTTCTTTATTTCATCGTGGGTGCCAGCAAGTACACACAATCACAACAAAAACCAGAAACTCAACATTTTACAACTACCATAACATTGCCCTCGGTTAGAGAACTTGTATTCCCAGCAGGGATTGAACCTGATATCCGGTGCTTTTAAGACAAACGCGCAACCAAAACTTAAAGCGCGTTGTTTAAATTTATAATTTACCTCATGATCTCTCTACTTACATAAATGGTTGGGCCCGTCATAAAGCTGTGCTTACACTGTCTACACAATTGTTTGAACAGGACGCTGTAAACGTATTGCTCATAATCGGTAAACGGGCAATGTGTGTCGCATTTGATTTTGTGGGATCTCGAACTTTGTGGCTGTTTTACCGACCTTCCGGTTAAAAAAACTTCAGAGTATAAGTAATAGTCACGTCGTACATTTTAGAGAGGAATAATACTTACAGGAACCTCGAGTTCTAACGTTTACTGATCACTTGATAAAACTGAAGTTTTATGAAAGATTTGCAAGTTATTAAGATCAAATTTCAATGAGACCATATGAAAAGCACCAGCTTTCAAATAAAAAAAGAATCATCAAAATCGATTCACAACGAAAGAAGTTATGAGGTAACTTTCGAAGTCGGGTAAACATCGTCATCGTCAAAGTACGCATATACGTTACAAAATAGGCATTATTGACGATATTTCAAGAACTACTGATCAGATCTTGATCAAATTAAAATAGGACCAATGAGAAAGCAACAACCTTCAAACTAAAACAATATTTCGAAATCGGCTCACGTGGACACATAAAAAAAAAAATACAGTCGAGTACCTCCTCCTTTTTTGGGAAGTCGGTAAAAAAAGCACTCTTGGCTATATAACATACTTTTTAGCCTAAACAGTATAGTTATATTGTTATTCATATATTTTAATAATGATTGCTGTTTTACCGACCTTCCGGTAAAAAACTTCAATGTTTAAGTAATGATCATGTCGTACATTTTGTACAGGGAAAATGTCGTTTTGATCAGAATATGAAAAAAATTGGATCCTATCATGGCCCCCGGGCCATGATAGGATCCAATAGTATTATCATGTTGTTATTTTTTACTTTATTTCGATTTGTAAGCAATTTCTATAATTTTATATCAAAGATTATTATATTGTCGCAATTGTCATATTCGTCATTTTCCCATTTCCTATTATCATTTTTTTTAAGTATAAATTTTTCAATTTGCAATAAATCTCATACGCATAAATTAGTCTTTATTATTTTAACATTAATTAATAATTCTTTGTTTACTCTGCTTAGGCACGAACTGCATAATTTACTATGCACGGTTAATACCATAGAAACATAATAATAATCTAGTATATCATTATTGTTACACAAGTTGCACAACAGAGACGCTTCTTATAGTAATTGTCATAAACTACGTCCACACAAGGTACACAAGACAAGCGGGTAAGAGCGTGGGTGCAGCTAATATGAATTAAACAGATATATTTGGAAAAATGTAACGTGGCACCAACTAACTGCACGCGATTTATTCGCGTGAATTTTGCGTTGAAAATTACTCTGACCAGTTACGAGCGTATACAACGCTCTTCATCTAGGAGTAGGACGTCAGGAGTCCGGGTGATCCGACTTATACGCTCTGATACGTCGGAGTATTTTTCGACACAAATTTAAACTTTCCAAACTAGTATAAACTTTCTTCTGCGTACAATATAACTCCTACTACACGTATTAGGTAACATCTGAACGACTCAAACTTTAACCTAGCGAACGTTCAATTGAAAATTTTCCTGACTATTTTTCCTGACTGCTTAAAATGGAAAATTGAGAGTAATTTCGTTAATAAGGGTGCATACATCTAGCCAATCTAGGGCTGCGCCACCACTAGGGATGAAGAGGCCTGTTACCATGATTCGATAATAAAAATGAACAGTAAGTAGCCTTTCTTAAAAAACATCGACTACACTAAATTCGTTAACGGCTAGATTTATTCATATTTAAAAAAGTTAAGGTTAGCTAAATTAAAAGTATTTCCTATTTATAAATCGAATAATTAAAGATTACAAATATAATGTATTTATCATCGAAATAAGTATTTATATTTTTTTAACTACCCGTTGGGTTAATTGGGTGCGTGTGCGCCTTCTAAGCATTAGGGATCGATTCCCGGTGGAAACAATGTATGGAGATAGGCAATCATGTTCCATCTTTGGCCGCATCGTCACTTTCCATCAGGTGAGATAGCGGTCAAATACTTGCCTATCTAGTATTAAAAAAAACACAAGGTTTTCTCCCCAAGGAAAGTTTGTGTTTTTGATTCCGGTTGTGATTGTGTATAATGTGAATTTTTCACGATAGAAGTAAACAAACTTAGTGTGGGGCTGTGAATGTGAAATCGTTTATGTTTATTGTGTGTTGAAGAAAACAAAATATACATAAAAATACAAACAACCCGCCGTCGCTAACAAAACTCGACAACAAAAATACACAAATAACAACTGACGACAATGCTCATTGCGTTGAACGGAACAATACAAAGAACACGAATTCAAAAATAAAGATAAAAATACATTTATTTTTTCCGCTGGAGATGCAAGCTGGCGAGTTTTCCGACGAATGAGCACCGTGATATGCCTTCGTCCTTCGGGGACTTTCGCATTGAGGCAAAATGTAGGGTGGATAGCGATGATGTTGTCTATAATAACATGATTATCGTTCTCAAATTTAAATCTGTTATTTTATTGTACATAAGGAACGATCTGTTTACTAGATTACGCAACTTTTTGTGAAAGGTATTTTGTAACAGGCAGAGGATATTTTATATTATCGCCAACTATTTAACTCTACTTAAAGGAAATTTGTGAGTGTGTGGATTTTTGTTGGGCGTGTAATACTCGTATGTGTAAACGAAATGCGTGTAGGATTAAGGCAGGTTTTAATTAAGAATGTTTTTAAAGATGGCCGCCAAGCATTGTCAAAATAGAGGTTCATCAATCGGGCTAAAAATCGATATCTGAAGGTGTTTAGATGCCCTGATTTTAATAAAAAACTAAAAAGCAATTTTTGACATTTTTTAAAGATGGCGGCCGAACATTGTCAAAATCGAGGTTCACCGATCCGGCTCAAAATCGATATCTGGGGGCATTCGGGGGTGCTGATTACGAATTTGGGACCGAAACAAAGGCCGCGGGCCGCTTGCGGCCCGCGCGCCTGGTTTGAGGGCTTTGATAAAGCGTTTGACAGCCCACTTGGCGCAGTGGGGAAATCTCTGTTCTCTGCGCCGTGAGTCCTGGGATCGACTCCCGGCAGGAATACAATTTATTCCCAACGTTTGTGCTTCTGATTCTGAATGTAATTTTGTGTGTGATACGACTATGTTAATGTTTCCCACAGTCACGATACAAGTCTTTGAACTGGGGTTGTAAGAGTGCATAGAATTGTTTGTAAAAAGAAATTAAATTTATGTCATAGGTATTATTTATTTGTCTATTATTGTTGAACAAGAGCGAAGAATAGTTAGCATATAGTATAGTTAGTTTTAGCATTTTCTGCGATCTTTGTGCATTTTATTTATGTACCTTTATGATGAATAATTATATAGGAATACTTAGGAATAAATAATTTTATCGGTATTGTAAACGTTCTTGCATAACAATAAAGGGGTTAATACAATTATTATCAGCTCAAAACATCCATGTTGCTATACAATAAAAATATTAGAAATCTTATAATACAACTAAAGTTTTATTTCAAATTAAAAGAAAATTTAAAATACGAGTATCTGCAACTAAATGGCACCAGTGTGAAAGAAGTTCTATAATATTTTAGAGTACGAACGCGGTCATTCGAGCGGTCTGAGAATCCTGATATGCCTCGCCGAGTCCCGTGTAGACACACCTGCGCTCCTAGAAAATGAAGGGAAAATATATTTTCTTTTATTTATTTGCAGCGATAAATGGATTATGTTGACAATTAGAAATAGCGGTTTCACAAATAGAAGAATAATATTAGAGAAATAAAATGAATACTTACTTACTCCGCTGGCATAGTGACCCATAGTGGATCTTAGTTTCCAACACAAGAGTACGCCACTGGTTTCGGTCCCGTGCTGTCTCTCCTTGTTTGTAGCTTGGAGATCCCGCTGTTTTGCCTCCACGATGTCCTTCTAGCGATATCTGGGTGTGATCAACGGCATCAACATTTGGAAGTCCATGGTACATTTACTTAACATAACGATTACGAATATATAATTGTTTAAAAAAACATAAACGCAATATTTAAAATACGAAAAATGTACATCTAACATTATGTAGAGCCGGTTTTGATTATATAGGTTTAGACAATGTCTCAAGGGACATTAATTGTGCTTCTGGTCCTGGGTGTAATTGAGTGTATAATGTAAATATTTCTGGCACCCACGATGATCTGAACTTAGTGCGGGGCTGTGAGGTTAATGCGTTTGCTTTTTCGTTTTTTTTCTTTGAACACATTATTTTAAAGTGTATAGTTTGTTTATTTAATATCACTATATTATATAGGTATTACCTACTTCTGAAATACATCATACTCTCTCTAGGATCACATATTCATCATAATATTGACATAAACCTCTAATTTTATTCATCAATCCACATATGAATATATATATATATACCCCTTTACAAAGTCAATAGATATTATAATTATTAAATATGTTTAAATTTTAATGATTATATTGAAACTTTTTAAATATTAATCCCATATTCACACAGTTATTTTGCGACAAATCCATAGCTTCAACCGCGAAAACCACTGGGTAATGAATTTAAAATTAAACATTCATTTAATTGCGGTTTCAGACAGAGCACTGTTTAAACGACCAATGCTTTAACCTATTAATGAACGTGAATTATAATAACCTGTACAAAGAACAAGCAAGAATATAACAAGTAACACTTTAAAAAGTTTTTCAAAATGAATCTTTTACCAGTTGTAAATAAAAAAGGGATATGACATGACTGGATGACCAAGGCACGAGATCGTGAATCATGGAAGAAATTGGGAGAGGCCTATGTCCAAAAAAATGGACCCTTAAAGGCTGAGGAAGAAATAAAAAAGGACTAATATTTTATAAAACCAGAAAACTTTTTAAGACAAATCAAACGAGCTCTAACTCGATGTGTTTATCTTGTTTAGTTGAAAGAAAGGAAGAAAATAATTTATTTGTTCTTAGAAAGATAGATAAAAGAACATTAAAATACTATTATAAAATATTCATATAAATGAAAGTCACAAATCGGCCCCAACTCAGCATAATGCTGGTAATCTAGTTCAATTTTCTATGGTCATATTCCGTCTCTTTCATTAGACCAGCTCCATGGTACCATTACATTGTATTTTCGGAGTCCAATCGGAAATCGGGAAGTGGAACAAATTTAGCTTGCAAGATTTGATTACAGACCGATATATAGCATGACGGGTGAAACGAAATGAAAGCGTCTAAAAATATATGTATCATCACTATGTAAAAGATAGAAATCTGTATTAATGTATTGTACTACCACTGGCGTAGTTTGGAGGGCGTCCGCTTTCTAAGCAGTGGGTATCGGGTTCGTTTCCCGGACGGAACACAACACGTATTTTCATCAAGGGAAATTTGGATTTCTTGTTCTGGGTGTGATTACTGTATGTGTGATGTGAATATTTCCGGCACCTACGATGCAAGTCATCAGAACTGCCCGCCAAAGCAGCGGGTTTAATTTTCAGTGAAAACTAAAGTTTTCTCCCCAAAAGAAATTTGTGTTTCTAGTTCTGGGCGTGATTATATGTGTGATGTGAATGTTTGCAGCCATAACACAAGTCATCGAAATTAGTTTGAGGCTGTGAAAGTGTTTGTGTTTATGTTTACGTTTTTTGTGTGTTGTGATCGTAATTGTCAGGACATAGTTTGTATGAGAGAAATTAACAAACGACAACAATAACAAACGCATTCACACTCACAGCCCCACACCAAGTTCAAAGACATGTATTGTGGGTGCCGGAAACATTCACATTACACCCAGAACCATAAGCAAATATCCCATGGGTAGGAATTTGTGCTCCTGTCGGGAATCGAACCCAGGACCCACGGCGCAGAGGGCGAACACCTGTCTAATGCGCCAACTGGGTCGTCAAATGTTACTAAACTAGGTAAATCCACCAGAAATTGCATAGCAGCTGGAGTGAGTTGCAAGTTCCATATTAATTATATACGACACAAAAAACCACAGTACAAACCTAGTAAGCATTTGCAATAACTGTTCGTTTAAAATTATATGAAATGGAACATTCATCAACCCTTGAAACAGGCAATTTTGTACAAACGAGTTATATTAATACCAACGTCTGCGGTATCTTTATTACTTTGTATAATGTGTTGTTAACATGAATGAATATTATTTATATGGGCACTTCCAACTCCACAATGGTTTTTAAATAATATTATAGGTATGCGCATCCTAAAGGTTAGGTACGTTCTAAAATAAAATATTTAACTTGAAAAGCCCAATATAAATCATAGCAATTACCGTTTAAAATCTATAACCCCGTAATCACTGTCTGGAATTTAAACCTAATCAAATATAAATTTTCCTTACGCATCTCACAAAATATTCCTCCGTAAATTTGTAAACGAGAATTTTCAATCCGCGGTGCGCTCCGTCGAGCGTAAAAAGTCTGTTCAAGTTTTCATCGCTGTCATCAAAGGGGCAAAAAAAGAGTTTTTAATTAATAAAGTACGTTACATTATCAACTGCGCCCACGAGGCGTAAATTAATAAACCTCGTTTTTCGTCCGGTGAAAGTTAAACAAAATATTCAACCCCAAACAATCAAAATTGTTTCCGTAAAGTGTGGTGGAAAAATAAAAAATACCGGTCCCCTTGAGGCGCATTATGGCGGTAGCCCGGCCCGAATCTGGCCCAAGATGGCCATAGAAGGCGTTTTGGCTAAAATGCGTAAACATTGCAGGGTTATAGTCGAGGCCGCTAAAAGTGCACATCGCTATATACAGCGATGGAGCAGACATTTATTGTTTTCTACGTGTCAGCGGCAAGCGTTTACGTGATGATATATCGTCCCGCAGGATATTGCAATTTAGTTGCAATAGTGAATTATAGTGACGCTGTAAGACAGCGACAAATTATTACTGGATGAGGGGGGAAATAATATAAATTGTTAAAGGAAGACGACAGCATTTTTTGATGGATTACATATGACGATAACACCCGTGAAGATTTTGGTACTTAAAATACCCGGTTGTTATAGAGGTTAAACTATGGTGGACGTTCATTTAACGTAGCAATTTGGGTACTTTTTCAACTGGAAACGGTCTATTAGAGTAAGTTTAATACATATTTATTCTAGATCTAATAATTGTTTGGTATATTTTATTAAGTTTAATTTAGTCTTAATAGCTTATTTAAATAAATTTAATTAAAATGTTTCTGAATTAATAAATAAATAGATTGGTCATTTTTTTACTCGTAACTGTCATAGCTCAAAGTCTATTAATGCACTATGGCAGAACCTTTTAAACAAAATTATAATAGAATAGTTAGAATATAAAGTTAAATTATCATACTAAAGAAAACTATCTTCGTAAATTACCTTGTAAGGATCTCCATTTGTGTTACGTTCTGAACGCTTCTAAATTCCAAACACAAAAAATTCAAAACCATTTATTACCAAAATGCTTTGCTAAGCCATTATCTCGGCCGGCGCTGTACGCTATACATTAACCGAGCAATATATTACTCGGAGTGTTCTGCTGACTGTACTTCGGCTATTTAATGTTTGTCTTGCTGAAACATATACGGTGTACTGTTGATTCGTCTTTTGTTGACGGTACTGAGTTTAGATTTAAGTCAGTGGTTCGGTTGTTTGTGGAAGTACTAACTTTTGCTTTGCCAACCTGGGCAGGTAAATATTTTAGTCAGTATTTAGGAAACATATTATTATACTTTATTATGAGAATTTGTTAATATTTTATGTTGTCATGTAGTTTTTATGTTTAAAAATTACGAAACTTTACATCTGCGTCTATTTCTAAAGACACAAACATTGAAATCGTCTCGATAGCAAATTGATTGTCATTGCTCGTGTATGTACTTTACAGTCTTCATTACGACCTCGCGGCGTAACATACTCGTCACTTAGGTCGTTAATTACGATCGAATGACTTGAATGAAAGCCATTTTTTAATAATTGTATTGTCTGATTCTCATAAAAACTTTATAATTAAAAAAATATATATGACGGTAGTTTAGCTATTCTGAAAACGTTAACAAAATACTAACCTACCTGACAAAATAAGCAACGTCAAGCCCTGAAAAACTTTGCTCCACAAAAATATCTCCATACATCTTACCAAACAGCGGCGGATAAAGCCTCAGAGTTTTTATTTCTGTAACTCCAAGCAGACAATGAAGGCGGGACTTGATACATAGGCCAGACCTCTTTTGCTAATTAAAAAAGGTAGCGCTACGAGTGTGCGGCGGTGCTTAAATCTAGTTCGATTTGGTATTCATGAGATAGTAGTTTTATCATTGAAGTTTCTGTTAGTGGGGTGGAATAGCTACAGTGTACTTAATGCCTGTTAAATGTATGCATTGAGTTGGTATTCTACTTAAGGTATCTAATTATACAATTTTCAATCCATACCATCTTTGGGACATCGATGCGGAGAGCACGGATTCGCTTCCACTTAGCGCACCGAATGGTGACGGTTTACCTATGACAGTTTGTGCCACTTTAAATAAATAAATGATTGGTACCTATAACTACAATGTACAAAAATACTTCTCGTAATACTAAAAAGTACGGAAGAGAAAAAGAATGCACATACTATAATTTTGTAGTGGACGGACTCTTCTGCAGAGTCCGCTTGCGGCACACTTCTTTGCCAGACATTTATCGGCCAAGCAGTAGTGTGTAAACATTACTGTATTTCGGATTCAAGAGCAACTGGATGGCACTGTAAAGGCAACAATGATACAATAAAAAAAAACTTTATAAATTCAGAGCATTGAATACTATGTTTATCGCATCCTGCGCTAAAAGTGCGAGCGAGTTTTTTGCGATTTAATTCCAACGCTTATACATCACTGTGAAAATTAATTTAATAACATTTTGTTTTTTAATTTATTTTAAAACATTGTGCAATGTTTTATGTTTGTGTACTTGTAGCTAAGATAAACAGAAACCAATTCATCTTTTTACATAGTGGCAATATTAAACAGAACGTCTACAATACAGTAAACTAGTTCTCATTTTAGTAAGTAACAGTAAACGGGGACTGCAGCTGTTCTTTGGACAACGGCAACCATAATACTGACAAAGTCACTCCAGGGATTGCACACTGACACATATTATTAGCATGTTTTCTCTTCGTATATATAAATGTGTCACAACCTATTTAGACAATAACCAACCAATCCAACCCGAGTCCAAATGCGTTCAGAAAGGTCGCCCCAAAATCCTGATTTTATTCCTTTCTTCCGCCATTTTTTCCGCGACCCTTTGGACCCTGTGGGTCTATTTGTATGTGAATGTAGGTGCCCAGCTTGTGGCAGGGCTGTTAAAGAGACATTTAAAGTAGACATTTTGTAAATAATGGTGTAGATACGAACGAATCCTTTCTTGCCTGTATCACTTTGCCACGCGTTGGCAAATAAGATCAATTCGGTGTGTGTTTTGCTCAGTTATTTTGTATTTTAGAAGTTAACAAAGACGGTATAAATTTGTAAAACGAGTGATAAGTAGGTATGTCTACAGAATATCACATAATTAGACAGTATACTGATTAATCAAATAGAATAAAATAAACTTTATAAAATATAGTAAAAACTATCCATTTGTATTAATAAAAACTCATAGTTAGTCATTTTCATAGACAGAATTTATATATCTCCTTTAGGTGCATAAGGACTACTTCCCAAATGTTACTTTCAAACATTGTATTTGTGTATGAACTGCCAGTTGGCTTTATTATGTGCGCGTTCGCCTTGTCAACATGGGTATCGGATTCGATTCCCGACAGGAACACAAGTTTACTCCCCAAGGAAAATTTTCGTTACTAGTTCTGGTTGTGATTACTGCAAAATAATAAGACTACGAAAAGAACAGAAAAACAACTATTGAAATCTCAACAAATCCATCGCAGCACTCACGTCCTAATATTTCAAATCTAATCCAGCCGTCAGCAGCACTTGATAGCAGCGAACTTGGCTTCCTGACATCAAACGCTGTCCTGACGTTACAATCTCCAGCCATCAACAATAACTCAAAAGAGAGTTTCGAGAAGTTTCTCGAGTTCTCGACAATTTATTAAACTTCGGTGCGCTTCGACGTCTTGTTACTATTTTGCTTTTGATATCTCGACGGAGTTTGCTCACAGGTTGTACGATAGTTTGGCCGGTAAAGAGTCATCGGAATGAATTAGTCGCTTCGCCTGAAGTTTGATAGTATGTTTCCTGTGGAAGATGGATTTATGGGGCGATTTATTCTTAACAGGATAACTTTTGAAGTGAGTCATCTCTATGACTGTTGGATGTGCGCTGTTTCTAGTGTAAATAAGTGTTAGAATACAAACTACATGCATTTGCAAGCATATGTGAAGTTAGATTATGCTACGCTTTATATCCAGGTTTGTGCTGAAACATCAAAAACAACTTACCGTGAGGTGATATAGTGATTAAACGTTGGAGATGATGTAAAAAAAAAAGAAACTGTATCATCTGCCTACAGGCACTTAGCCTGTGTAGTACTTAGGACATCCCAGAAAATCTAATAGCATACTGTGTACTTACCGTATATTATAAAACGAATGATTACACTAAAGACAAGGATACAACATGCACAAACGCTTTCTGGCGACTATATAGTATAGTATAGATATACCTAGTTGTTAGTACTGTTAATATAATTCCTGTATATGTGTTTCAGCGGGTTTAAAAAATTTTTAAAAAAAGGGGCCGCCTAGTTTTTTATCAGGTTCTCGAGGTGGCTATAATTCTGCGAATCTGGCAATAGAGTCATTAACTTTTATGAGTGCCTCTTTGTCTATGTGAATTAACGATTTTAAAATTTATTATTAAGTTTTAAATTAAAAAATACCGAAACAAACTTTACAATTAGTCTAGTTGTCAAAAAATTATAAGTGTGTATTTGGAGAAATACTTTATGTTTAAAATAAATTGATAATTTTTTAGACAAATAATTTATTTTATTACAATATATATATAATAACGTATATAATAATTTAATACTCCAAAATACGTATATATGTACTTCTAATTCTTGCCTTGACTCTGTTGTCTAAGTTGGATACAAAACAATTACTTTTTATTAAGTTATTAAATGGGTCCTCACTCAGTATAAAAGCTATTTGCTCAAGTCAATTCCAAATGCAACGGTCGTTCGAAGTGTTTCACTTCTACGGTTGTCATCCGTACTGCGAAGGAATTAAATTCATTGCCAGCGTTAACCTAACGCGTATATTTCGTTAACAATGTAACAATAGCAAGCAATGTTCTAGTCCAAATCACTACATAAACAGTGACTGCTAAAACCAACCTCAGCTATCTATGTAGGCAATGTTTGCACAGAATCTCACAGAGCGAGGTCAGATGCATTGGATTATTGCAGCCGTCGCAGAAATTTAATAATCTATAGCTCGGAGCGGCGTAGTGGAGATAGATTGAAACGCGACGGTTCGTAACTGAAAACAAACCTATTGGGATGAAATTCTATCTTAAACCCTTCAGTTGTTTTGTAAAATTTGACTTTAGAAGCATCGAAATATTGATTTTGGAAGGCTTAACTTAGTTTGGTGAAATCAGAATGATGACGCTAGAAAGACGGTTATGTAGATGCGTCGGTTTGTAATGGAAAGCAAACCTTTTTTTAAATATTTGATAGGCAAGCATTTGACCACTATCTCACCTGATCGAATGCGATGATGCAGCCAAAGATGTAGCATCCTTGAAGACTCCCAGATTATACCGTTTGGGGAACAAAGACGTGGGCAATGAATTCCACTTCTTTGCAGTGCGGAATAGAAACGCTTCGAGCGATCTGGATGAATGTCAACGTTTGCCAGTTTATATTAGATTTTGAAACTAACCCAATGCTTACCACCATCTGTACCATTCACCCCTATCATAGCTATTAACCCG
The DNA here is from genome assembly GCA_948107665.1 of Lomographa bimaculata. Classification (NCBI taxonomy): domain Eukaryota; kingdom Metazoa; phylum Arthropoda; class Insecta; order Lepidoptera; family Geometridae; genus Lomographa; species Lomographa bimaculata. Next base: position 19,573,862 of record OX403589.1, on the reverse strand, counting down.
CGAAGGCTGCCAGTTAAGATTTGAGGGCTTTAGCTGGCGGTGTCTAATTTATGCAATTACTAAGGGTTAATTATTGTTGGCGTTAGTTGTCATCGGGTGCTGTTGATTTCTTTATGATAGAAGGTTGTATAATCGAATACTATAAAAAATTTTGTCCTGACATACTGATTCACTGACTGATAGACTGACTGACTGACTTAGAAACAACGCACAGCCTAAACTACTGGTCGTAAAGACTTGAAATTTGGAGGGTAAATTTGTCTTAGTACGTAGAGGTGTACTAAGAAAGGATTTTTAGAGATTAAAGGGTTAAATGGGGGTGAAAACGTTTGTACGAAAGTTCTTTGTTTTTGAATTTATAGCGATGAAAATTGGTATTTGAGTAGTTCTTTTAATAATAACAATTGAGCTATTCATATTTTTTGGCAGGATTGCAGTAAGGTGGTGCAATGGGAAATCAAAGTTCAAGTCGAAAATTCTTCTTTATTTATGAAGTCACTCTAATGGAAATGGTTATTTGAGTATCCATTAAAAAAAAAATATATATTATTTATTTAATACTTTATTGCACAGTAAAAAGTGTACAAAAGGAGGACTTAATGCTAAAAGCAGCCACCAGTCAAATTAAATTCCTTTGAGCGTGTGAAGTGCTGTTATAAAAGAACCTATATAAGCAAGATGTCACATATTCCCGAGACTTTCTACAGTTTAAAAACGAGCTTCAACTTATTATTCTCAAATAACACGAGTGTCATCTCTATTTCCTACATTTATTTATTGCTTTATGAGCTAACCATGACACAAATATAAAAATATCGTATTGTTTAGGTAGCAAACCTCTTATCTTTTATGAGGGCGTACATTTTTAATAATAATTCCCTATCCATTCGCCTTTGTCTCTATTGTTTTAGTACAAAGAAGAACACGTAGTGTGCGTTTAGAATTACCTCATTAGAGAGTTCTTGTGAATTAGGAACTAGACGTGTATTGTATGAATATTAAGCTTTTCTTTGTAATTGCATGCTTACTTTAATTACGTTAATAATTAAACGCAAGCAAAGCTTAAAAAACCGACTTCTACGCTTTATCTTCGGAACTTTAATCAGATTAGATGTACTAAACACGCATAATTGATGATATTACTGATCAGATCTTGATCAAATTCAAATGAGACCAATCGGAAAGCAACATCTTTCAAACAAAAAAAAATCATAATAAGTTCACGTGGGACGGATAAAAAAAAATACAGTCGAATTGAGTACCTCGACTTGAGTACCTCCTCCTTTTTTGTGAAGTCAGTAGAAAACGGTATAAGTTTCTGATAGAAAATATTTGAACTAAAAAAATTTGGCTTAGGTTTAAGCAATCACCAGATATAATGAAATATAACGCCCAAAAAAATCGTAAGTACTTACCAGAATTTAATCCCCATTTTAATATGAAATTATCACCAATAAACGTAAAGTCTGCTAACCTAAAAAGGCAAGTATCTTCAGAATAATCGCTGAGCTACCCAAAAGGGCCACGCATGCACCAAATATGTACTCGCATTTTATTAAAAAATTTCATCCAAATATGTTACTATAAATCATTTTTTTCGTATTATAAATATTTTTGTATTAATTATTTAAAAAAAATAACCTTAACATTTTATTTTATTTTTGGTGGCCATCTAAATTATACCCCAAGTTAAAATTTGGTGCACGCGTGGCCTTTTTGGGTTATGAAAAGTTTTTGTAGTGCAGGCATGACTTAAATAGCCCGAAAGATTTTGGTACAGGTTTCATTTATTTGTACATATCATATTATTTTTGGATGTGGCTGTTTAGGGCAACGATTGTTTTTTTGGTGGTCATTAAATTTAATCCCAAAAAAATATAATAGCTGTTATTATTATTTTCCTTTGGATATATGATAGCCGTCATGACTGACTCGCAGTTTAAACTTTTATCGTTTCAAATCTTATAATGTTGTGGTATTATATTATAAATATGTGCATAATATCACAGCTCTAGAATCTTTTTGTAAAACTTTGATACTATGCTTAGTTTTCGTTCAGTTTTGTAGTTCCGTGTGATGAGACGATACAGTAATACAGTTTTACCTTGCACGTTCTTTATATGTGACCTTTTGTAGAAAATATGTAGGTATTAATATTCTTTTTATTTTCTTAATTAAAATTATAATAATATTTCAGTGTTGAATATTATTTCTACGCTCTGATTTTCTATATAAATACATATAGGTCGATCGATTTGGCTGAATCTTTTTCCGTTGTGATCATAATTAACAGGTATTAATATAAAACACATTTGGGAAACCATAGCAGACTTGTTAGACACATTGCCTTTTCCATCAATTTCTTATAAAAACATTCGTCATATCCTACGTCCATGATATTATAAAAGCAATCAAACTCAAATAAATTGGCAGAATAGAATTCAATCAGAAATCCTAACATAATTATGTTTGGTTCGTTTTTTCCAGCGATCGGTTTCATAGTCGCAAAACGTGTTCGACTCATTGAATCGAACAGGGTGTTTTATGCCCCTTAGAATGACTTATTTACGATACGCTGCTTTGTTATTGGACTGTTCAATTAACAATCTATTTATCATGACTGTTTAGACCACGGCTGTTAGTAAATGTTTCAAATATTCGATATGCTGTAAAATTTTAACTTCAAAACTTTGTTGTTCGTTATTATAATTTAAATCCGACACTTAAGTTATAGCCGCAAAAAAAGATGCACCATCCAGGTTTTGTATATCTATGATATACTTCGTCTGGGATCTACGTTACCAGATCGTGGAGCGCGCTTTTTTTTTATGTTTTAATAGACATGCATTTGACCACTATCTCACCAGATGGAAAGTGACGATGCGGCCGAAGATGTGACATGCTTGCCTAGAAAATACCTATTCACTCGAGATTTGAAGACTCCCAGATTATACCGTTCGGGGAACAAAGACGCAGGCAAAGAGTTCCACTCCTTTGCTGTACGGATAATGAACGTAGAAGCAAAACGCTTTGAGCGAACTGGAGGTATGTCGACCATAAATGGATGACGTTTGATAGTTTGTCTTGTTGTTAGATGGTAAAAGCTTACACTATAAATTATAGTTAAATGAAGTAAGTATAGTTAATGAATTCACTTATAGTTGCGATTTGACGCTAGACGTCTGCCGCGACCTGTAGAACTGTAAATAGAGGCATACCACGTAGTTACGCTCTTCGGCTTGCACTAATCAAAGTGATTCGCCATCTTATCAAACGACTTCAAAAAAGGAGGTTCTCAATTCGACTGTATGTTTTTTTTGTATGTATGTTACGCAATATCTCCGCCAATTATGAATCGATTTTGATGATTTTTTTTGTTTGGTAGAGTATACTTCAGAGGTGGTCATATAAATTTTATCGAAATCGGTCAAGCCAAAACCGAAATATAACCGATGAAGTCGGATTTTTTAAGCTTTGTTTGCGTTTCAATTATTTCAGAGTCTTGGTTATCTTTATGTCAAAAATTATTTTATAACTCGCCAGTGCTTTCATGATGATCGCACTCTGATTGTGAGGTAAGGTTACCAAGTGATGAAGATACGCTTGCATCTTTTTTTTAATGTCGATAGGTAAGCATTTGACTCCTATCTCACCTGATGGAAAGTGATAATGCGGCTTAAGATGTATGCTTGCCTAGAAGATACCTATTCACTCTTGACTTGAAGACTCCCAGATTATACCGTTCGAGGAACAAAGACACGGGCAATGAATTTCACTCTTTTGCAGTACGGATGACAGACGTAGAAGCGAACGCTTCGAGCGAACTAGAGGTATTTCAATCATAAATGGATGACGTTTGCCAGTTTTTCTCGTCTTCAAATCTTTGTACATAAATATGTTTTTTGTCAATAATTTCGTGTTTTTTTAAAATTAAATAACGTTAACATGCTCAAAATATTGCATACCCAGCATAACGAGTATAAATGTAAAATCCAATAAAAAGGTAATCCACCATATTTTTGACGCATAATACATCTCAAGGATAATCTCGACCCTTATCATGTGTTTCCATCATCAAATTGAAAGGGCATTGTTTGCCGCAGCCTGTAGTCATAGAATTTACGGCAGGCCGAAACGACCGGTTAGAATTATTTAGTGAGCTATTAATGTGAACAATTTTATTTAAAAAATATTAGGGTTTGTTATAATAAGCCATAAATGATTGCTGCTGATTATGAGAAATTAATGGTTTTGACATAAACATTAAAAACAATTTGGAAAGTAATAAAAAAAAACTATCTATTTTATTATTTAAAAAAAAAACTAAAAAAGTATACTACTGTATACTTTTTACAAAGGCCTATGAATTTACTCATATATGTGTGAAATAAATAAGTTTATTAAAAAAACATCACTTTCATCACTTTCCATCAGGTAAGATAGCGGTCAAATGCTATCCTATCTAGTTTAAAAAAGAAATAAAAAAAAACCATAAATGTTTGTATCAATAACGGGATATTTACCATGAAAAATCCCGTATGGTAAATATCCCGTTATTGATACAAACATTTATAGTGAAAGTGACCATGGTTGCTTGAAAACTTACAAAAAAAAAACCCTTATATTGGTTTGGCGTTTTGGTGTAAGCTGTAAGTGCAACAAGTATTTAATTAAGTTAATAAATAACGAAACTACGAGCATGTTAATTACATGACTTAAATACAGAATAAATAATACAACGAACTTGGATAGCTTTATTTAGTTTATAGACTATCCCTGAACAGCTGTTATGCCCGCGTTAATCAAGTAAAAATTAAGTGTGTATGTGTTAATCCCGGCTATTAGCTGTGTACATTCCAAATTTTATCCAAACCCGTTCAGTCGTTACAGCGTGAAAGAAAAGAAAATATACTTACACAAACACTTACAAAAAAACTTTCGCGTTTATAATATTTGTGTGGTTTGGGTAAATCAATTATAATTTCTTGTTATTTTAATGATTGGACAATATATAACGTTGAAGATAATTTTAACGCATCTCAATATTTACCCGTCTCCTTGAAAACTTTAATATTTCTGTAGAATTGTTTTAAAATGTAAACGTATATATGATCAATGATCAATCAAATGTTAAATCAATTGTTTTGTTTCTGGTTCTGGTTGTGACTGTGTGTGTAATGTGAATGTTTCCGGAACCCACGACACAAGTCATCGAACTTAGTGTGGGGCTGTGAGGGTGAAAGCGTTTATGTTTATGTTAATTATTGGACGACTCTGTTGTACAATCGGTTTGAATGCGTGACGACTCCTAAGGCCGTTTATGCACTCACTCTTATTTGATTAGTTTTTATTCATATTCGTGATTTATACAAATAAAATTTTTATGTTTATTTACACAGTCGGGTATAGCAAAACTTGGCCTTTATTAGTCATTAGCCGTGCCCCGCGGCTTCGCCCGCTATTATCAAGTTAAAAAGTATGTGTTACTCTTCTATGTAAATTCCATTTTTTTTCCAAATCCGTTCAGCCGTTAAATCGTGAAGAGGGAAAAAACATAGTTACACACTTGCACACAAACTTTCGGATTTATAATATTTGTAGGATTAGCAAAGCCACACTAATCGCAAAAACAAAAAAGGAGAATTTTTCCAATTAGTCACAATATTTATTTATATTATATTCGTATATTACATTTTATTTAAGCGTTCGGTGAGTCAACAACTCTAGATGATGCTTGTGTAGAGGGGAAGCACCTGTCGAACGGGGTTCGGCGAGAGCAGATGCTCCGGCGGAGTTCTCACGATACTAATACTGACGTTTGCACTCCAATAACACTAACTTTCGCAGCGTGGCGTGCGGGCGGGACGGCGTTGCATCCTGCTTGAAACCTTATAACCTAATCGGGATTAATACTAAACATAATGAATTAAGTTTTGTCGACGACGTTTAAGCCAAACATTGGTTTATTATATATATATAGCATTGGTTATGGTCTCTGGAAGACTGGTCGAGTTAATCAATAATTAAACGCAAGCAAAGCTTAAAAAAACCGACTTCACCGCTTTATCACTGGAACCTTGATCCACCAACTTTCAAATAAAAAAAGAATCATCAAAATCGGCTCACAACGAAAGAAGTTGTGAGGTAACTTTTGAAGTCGGGTAAACAAGAACATCGTCAAAGTACACATTATTCATTACAAAATTGACATTATTGACGATATTTCAAGAACTACTGATCAGATCTTGATCAAATTTACATGGGACCAATTAGAAAGCAACATCTTTCAAACTAAAAAAAATTCGAAATCGGCTCACGTGGAGAGAAGTTATGAGGTAACACATAAAAAAAACAGTTTTTCGCTTGATTAAATTACATAATATTCCTCCTCCTTGAGTTGATACTCCAATGCTGGGGGTCGTGATTTATTTATTTATTTACAAAATCCGCAGTGCTTAATTAACAGAGTTTGATTAATTTGATTTATACCTAAGGCCAATAACGGATAATTTTTTTTTTTATATTACTTAATTATAAGACAGTCATATTATTCTTACTGTTACGTATGATTTTGTTATATGTACTTAAATTAATGTAAGTTTGAAGCATAGACTCAATAAGAAAGTCGTTTGAAGCTACATAAATTAATAAAAACTATATTATAATGTGATCAAATCATGGTATAATTTTTTCTTTCATGATTTTTTCAACTGTTCCGACTTTTCGAAACATGTATTGCATCAGAGATGCTAGTGTTTGGAGTGGTTCCGTAATATTACCTAAATTATATACATATTATATTTGTAAAAATTAAAAATATACATTTCATATGAGTGCACAAACGCTCAAACGCTATGATGTACGATATGAAAATTAAAACTATCGTGAGTATTACACATAATTGATGTTGTATACGGCTTGAAACACGTCGAAAATTTCGACTTACTTTCGACTACAAAGTAAGTCGAAATTTTCGACGTGTTTCAAGCCGAACACAACATCAATTATGATGTACAATGTTTCACATATTGTATGTTCAAACAATGTTCCTTTGTTGCAGACTGGTAAACACTTTCATCGGACATCACTTCTCATCAAAGCTTTCAACCACAAGTTCAGATTGGACCTCGAGCTTAACACGTGAGTACTTTAGTTTAAATACACATGAATATATATAGCCAATACAGTTATATCAAATGTGAATTATTTAAAAATATATATTATTGGTGCTGTTGAATGTTTTCTATGAAAACAAAAACGATCAGAAAGAAGGTAGAGTGAATATTAATGAAATTAGATATCATGTCACTGCAGTTTAACAAATAGCCCTTAAAACTTAATATACTTAATAAATTTCGTCTTACATAGGTAAAAACCATACCAGCTGAATATATTACAAAACTTTACACGCCAAACTTTCAAACAAATAACATGTAAAATTCTTGAATAATTTTAGTTCTCGATCCCTAAATAAGGTAAGAAATAGGTAAACTACTAAGGAAAATGACAAATCATAGATGTATTTGTGACATAATATACTAATAAAGACCATTAAATTGACAGATTTTTACATGATAAGTAAAGCTACCGATATTGGGCTACAAAATTGCTTTACGGTACCTTCTAGGCAAGCATGTTCCATCTTTGGCCGCATCGTCACTTTCCATCAGGTGAGATAGCGGTCAAATGCTTGCCTATCTAGTATAAAATAAAACTAAAAACTTCCCGCAAAACCAAACCGAATGCATCTGAGAAAAACCATGAGTTTTTTGATAAGACAGCTAAATCACTGTCAGTCCGTCATTCAACAATAGCTAAAAATAATAATAAATCAAAAAGATGAAAGGAACACTTATCAAAACCACTTCCCCCATACTACAAAAAGCTTATCTAAAAGAACGCGGGCAAAATCCCCGAATGATTTCGACAATCGTAGTATTGCATCTTTGGGCAAATTTACAGTCGCTTCCTGTCTTTTTTCAACCTATGCACTTATGCATCTTTCCTTTTCTTTCAGTTCCTCAAGTTTTTATATTGCTATGTTCTTTTATATTTTATTTACGGCGTTCGAAGATTCGTAGAAGTTGTAGCGAGTTCCTTCGATTTGTTTTCGTGGTTCATTCGAAACCTTTCCGGCACAAGACTTATATTCCATTTGGAAGGTCTGAATTTGTAAATTGTTTTACCTTTTTGGTGGATGGAGAGATTGTTTTGTTAGAGTTGGTTCGGAGTTTTGTGTTTGTATTCATGCTATTAAAAGTTTTAATTCATAGAGCCGAAATAAACGTCCGTGTGGGTGTAAAAGGTTATTGTGAATCTGTCTTACTCGCCTCTATTATAAATATATGATTACTTAAAATAAGCCAGACTTGTTTTTCTGATATTTATTACTAAATACATTTATTTTACGTTTTTGGATCAATAACTGCTCGTTGCCTTAGTTGGGTGGCGTTCGCCTTCTAAGCAAGGGTATCGGGTTCGATTTCCCTGGAACACACATTTTCTCCCCAAGGAAAATTTGTGTTTCTGGTTTCCGTTGTGTTTGTCTGTGTGATGTGAATGTTTCCGGAATCCACGACACAAGTCATCGAACTTAATGTGGGGCTGTGAGTGTGAAATCGTTTATTATTATTGGTTTAATTAATTTACGTGTTATTAAACAAAAACAGCATTCACAGTATAATTTGAATGTTTTTTATAAAAAAAACATTACATAACAGGCAAGGATAGCAAGGCTTCTAAGCATGCAAGCTACCTACATCTTCGCCCACAGCATCACTTTCCATTAGGTAAGACAGTGGTCAAATGATTGACTATCAAGCATATTTTTATTAAAGTGAAATGACATAAGATTCCAAATGTTCAAATCTTTTTGAAACATCGATAACTTTCAACAATTGCTACGTAGTTGCTCTACGAGATTGCTACGAGTTACTCTACAAGTTTGCTACGAGACATCTACGAAAGTGTTACGTTGTTTGACTGTTTCTCTATTTTATGGAATTCACTACACTTTTCAGATCATGTTGTTGTATACAAATTGTTGTTTTGTTTTGTGTATAAAAGTAAGGTATCGTTTGTCAACTGAAATAAATATTTCAATCCGTTCTTGCATAATTACTTTACTAGCGTGTGTGTGAAAGTTGTATTTGATTTTTTCTTTTCACCGCAACGTCTCAACGTATTAAGATGTTTAAAATTGATTAAGTTTATGCCCAGGATTAGTTCAAAATAATCTTTTTTTCACTGATTTGTAGTATTTTTTAATATGGGGCACAGCTGTATTAGCCATGACATACAAAAAAATGCAAGAAAATTTGCATATGGATGAAATATCATAATATATAAATAGGCAATTTTAAATACCGATCATAATCTGGGAACCATCAAGTTTAGAGTGCATAGATATATTTTAGACGAGCATGTTATATCTTTAGCCGCATCGTCACTTTCCAACAGGTGAGATATATGTCAAACTAGCCGTGCCCCGCGGCTTCGCCCGCTATTATCAAGCTAAAAAGTAGCCTATGTGTTAATCCTAGGTATAATCTATATACCTTCCAAATTTCATCTAAATCCGTTCAGCCGCTAAAGCGTAAAGAGGGAACAAACATTTGATTTATAATATTAGTAGGATGTTCGTCTATGTAGGCATAAAAAGGCAGATAATCAAAAATCTTGACACCAAAACTGTCCATTTTTTTGACGATAAACAAACAAGCGACCACTTCTGGCAATCTGCGTAATATATATAATGCCTTTTAATGAAATGAGAAATACCGTTTTGTGCATGTACGTTATGATAATGACATTCAACGCGGCGTTTGCGGAAACACGTATCCCATAAGCCACCGAGCAGACACGTGCCGGCTATTTTAAATATTTAATTTAAAATATTATAACACGTGTTCTGTCAAGAATTTAAATGAAAAATTGAAAATATCATGTAAAGTAATACATTACATTACAATACGAAAATGTATTTGTCTTTCAACTCTACAAAAATAGATACTAATATTCAGAATAATGATGCCCCATAACAAGCAACTATCAAAAACGACATAATAGCTTCATTTGACCTCATTACGTGTCAAGTACATAAATATTTTCGAGGCAGTGCTCCCAGATTGGGAAATTTACCAATTGGTTGGGTGAACAATAGTTATAGCATATTTATAGGTAAGGCATAGCGCCGTAGCTGTAAATATGCGTTTCGCTTCTACGTTTATCATCTGTACAGCGAAGGAGTTGAACTCATTGCCTGCGTCTTTGTTCCCTGAACCTGAGTGAATAGGTACCTTCTAAGCAAGCATGTTCCATCTTTCGCCTTATGGTTATTTTCCATTAGGTGAGATAGCGGCCAAATGCTTGCCTACCTAGAATAAAAAAAAGTATAAAAAAAGAATTAAAAAAATAATAATTAAAAAATGCGCCGCCAAATTTCTTGCCCGGTTCTTTTTTGAGATGGCTGTAATTTTGCGAATCTGGCAGTAGAGTCATTAAGTTTCATAAATGCTTCTTTGCTCTCTTTTTGATTGATTTTATTGATTAATATGCTTAGAATTATTAGCTCTCTAGGATAGTAACGACAGGTATAACCTTCTATTATTTTAACACCGCTGATAGACTAATTAATAATAATAGAGACGTTAAATTTTGAGGGTTTATTCCTTTGGTAGGGTACCACAAAGAAAAGAATATTACTACTACAACTATTAACTTTCTTTTTTGTCACCCTCTCTCTCTCCTTTTTGATGTACGCTTTCTTGTCAATCAAACGTGGTAGACGAGAAGAAGGGTTATCCCTCTTCTCAACTACCATGTGTGGGTGACAAGAATCACGTTGACACTGGTGAGCTACCAACAGGTGAGTACAAGATCAAACATTCGTGTTTGATCTGGTACTCACCTCGGTTATTAGAGATATCAAATGTGTAATATGTAAAACTTAAAAGGATAATTTTGTACCAATATAGTCTGAATTGTAACTTTTAGAGGCAACAGTATCAGTAAGTTTCATAACAGCTGCTGAAGTAAAATACGCCAGCCAACTGAGATATAACAGTTATATCACTTCGATAATCAACAGGATAAGCATCACTCACTCCTAGAACACTATTTACATAAAACGCTTGCGTACATTGAGCTGTATTGTTTTTCAATCGCGCCGCACCCCCGAGGCCGATGGTATGACGTCACAACATGGCCGCCGAGACCCGCTTGTTCCTCGCAGAATTTGCGTTCACTTTGTTTTGTTTAAAAGGTAAACTGGAGCAGAATGGACCGGTTTAATAGAATCTGGAATAACCTCTCGGATTTAAATCGCGTCCCGGCTCGATGTTGGTTTTGAGAGCTTATAAAACAACTCAAACTTGTTCTCATTAACAGATCAAAAGCAAGGTCTGTTGACGTGGCTTTGCCGAGTAATCATTTATTATGAGTTGAGTTATTTCATCGCTTAGGTATTCGTTTCGTTGGTTATTCAATTTTGTTTTGCTTAGACAGCATTTAGAATGAATTGGTAAATATCAACAACTGAGCCGAATTCTAGGTTAAGATTGAGGCTACATCAGTAGACTTGTTAACTATACGACTTGTTAACTACTACTAACATAGTGGCAGCCGGTACCCGATATCTGTCATATTGATCATGTTTACATTCGCGGGTAGCCTACTTATCCACAATTTATTTTCATTAAAAAAAATAAAAGAAAAGAAATTGAATTGTTGTCGAAGCACTAAATTACTTACTTTTCGTTTAAAAATGTTCTCATATAAGTGAAAATGTATTTCTAAAAATGTTCTCATATAAGTGAAAATGTATTTCTTTATGAGCAATAAATGATTATCTAACCGTAACTATTAAAATATAGGTAAAATTGACATTTGGTATCTTTATCCGATGTCCATATTTGACGTATCCAAAAAATTACGATTTAGCCGTGCCCTACAATGTCATTCATTGTAGGTCTCAACGAACACTCTTAAAGTAAATTTAATCTTATTTAATGAAAAAAATTGATTTTGCCTACAATAACCCAACAACATGTGAAATATCTTGCTTGTAGCTAAGAAAATTATAAAACGAGAGTTATAAACATACTTCGCAAGTTCCCATATCTAAAATAATATCTAAAACGGGGATTTACTTGAGCCTGAAACAAGTCAGTAAATTCTAATTACTGGTTTCGCAAAATAATAGTGTTACGATCTAAGGTTCGGGTTAAATTAATTTATGCCAATTAATCCAAATTAACACTTTGATTCGCAATTAACTCAACCAAACACTATTACAACAGTCTAATTACAACACTTGTAACTTAGCACTTAACTTAATAGTTCACTAGTAATAACTCCGTAGTCTCGCAATGTATCGCGTACGTAAGCTAAAACTGATCGACTCTGCTCGGCCGCATCGCCTTTTTATATATCGAAGGCGGTATAAACTAGAATGTTCTAGACGCTTCTTAATTCATCTCGGCGTAATTCTAATAAGATGTAAATAACTCTTTGATGTGAACAATAGGACAATAGCGCCGCAAGTACTTGTCGGCTAACACAAAAGGGTCGGCCCAATGCTTGTTTATTTGCGCACGCTCATCTGGAATGTTCTAGAACCTCTTTCTAAATCTTTCGATGGGCGTAACAATAGGAAATCAGCGGCAAAAAACATGGTGGGGCATTTTACTTCTTTTTTTAAACAACAATGTTCTATCCATCATATTCTATATTTGGCACCAGCCACTGTCCTTAGATACTTTGCTATTACTATAATTACTTAAGTCTTCAAAGCTCGTTTTATTGTTGATTTGAACATATATAATGGTAATTTTATATATACTAGATTCCATTCAAAGTACGTAAAATATTAATTACTCATTTCACAAACCGATACAGAGCAAATACAAATAGACTGAGAGCCAACACATATTTACAGAACTGCAAACAATGAGCACAGAAGTCGGCGGCTATTTACGCGGAAAAAAAGATGTAGTGCAATTTTTTGTGCGAAATTTGATTGGCGCACCAAGAACTTTGTGTGTTCACCATTTTAATAAGCCATAAAAATGTGCTTTATTTAAATTATAAATAAAGCTAAAAATAAGTAATCTTCGCAATGTAAAAGAACATTGTCTCTTTTTTTATCACTTATGAGTCTGTGTTCCCTGATAAATACAATATGGGAGTCTTTAAGTCACGAGTGAATAGGCATCTTCTGGGCAAACGTGCTCCATCGTCGACCGCATCGTCACTTACCATCTGGTGAGATGGCGGTCAAACGTTTGCCTATCTTAAATTAAAAAAAAAACTTATAGGCAAGGGTTTAACTAATGTCTTATCTGATAGTAAGTAATGACGTGGTCAAGAATGGTAAACACGATAGACTTAAATAAAAATAATAAGTAATTCTAGGTCAAAAATAAATGCAAAGTGGTTTAATAGTATATTATTATTACAACCTTAGACCTGGAATATTCAAATAATAATCTGAAAATTACTCTTAGTGATAAAAATATTTTATGTCTGTCTTTTAATTTCTGTTACTTTTGGTGTCAATAAAGATTTGTTTAAAGGTATTATTATTATAAAATAGGACTTGCTTAAAATTGCTTAACTTATATATATATTATAATAAGAACATTGTTTAGTTACTACGTTACAATAACTGATTGCTATATTAATTACTATAAAACTTACTGTAAGTTATGTCAATAATTTTCATTATTTTTATTTGACATTTTGTTTGTTCCAATGAAGCAAGTCAATAGATCAGGCAAGTCAATAGATCAAGTCAGGTATCAAAGTAATTTTATGGTAGAAAAAACGTTGTACGCTTATGTCTTTACTGACCTATATCTCTCCGAAATGTCAGAAATATTGCATATTCAGAGTTTGTACTTAACAGAGTCACACTGTTCGCCAGCTTTGCTAGGGACGTTTGTTTGCGCGACGCGTTTTAATGAAGTTGTCGCCGAGTGAACGACGAATGGAGGCGCTTGGGTGCAAATCATGAGCTTCGAGCGATGCGACGTTTATTGCTCGTAGTGGTGCGAATGGCTGATTAGCTGACTCTTGGACTATTGCTAGGTATTTAATATATATTTAATTTATGTGTTTAAATTTATTCACTCTTATTATTTGATTGCTGGGACTCGTGTCGGATTTTGTAGGATTTTCCAGTTAAGCCTGTTAGTAAACAAATAATAATGAATAACATTCGCAATAATGTCAATCAAATTCAAATTATTCACTCTTTCACAGGAAACGTTCCTGTAATATTTATAGAAATTGAAACATTGATATGTATTACTAATCATCAGCAGCACCCAAGGGGTCTATTCCGGGCGTCACATCGACGTCGAAATTTTCTTTTGTAATGAACATCGAATCAACTGAAATTTCAACCAATTGACTGTCGTATCGACGTCGCATCAATCCGAACCATCGTATTTTGACGACCAGAATAGACCTACAGTATCGACCAAATCTCCTCTCTCATATGATGATCGAATCCAGTAGGACTATTGGTCGTCAAACTACGATTGTTTGTATTGAAGCGATGTCGATACGACAGTTGATCGTTTGAAAGTTCAGTCAATTTGATGGTTGAAAAGAAAATCAGTAGATTTTGACGTCGATGTAAAGATACTCGATTCCCGGAATAGACCCCCAGATTTTCTGCGATGTCGTCGACCTATCGGGCAGCTGGTTGGCCAACGGCTCAGTTAGCGCTCTACACTACCTTCCATCACTTCTCCTTGTGTGTCCATCGCCATTGAAGTCTTGCAATGAGTATGTTAATTATACATATTTATGTATTCTATAACTAGTAATGTTCTCATGTTTTTATTGAATTCTGAATAAATATATCTTGGTAAATATCAAAAATTTTTAACCATTAATGTTTGCAGTAGAAAATATCAACCTATTTAAAATACTTAGGGAAAAAATATACGAAACATTAATTGATTGATAAGTTTGTATAACGCTAGCCATGCTAGTAACAACTAAAGTTGTAAATTTATAAAGATTTTCTACCGACTTTACAAAATAGGAGAAGGTACTCAAGTCGACTGTATTTTTTTAAATGTTTATTACCTCATGACTTCGTTCCACTTGAACCGATTTTGAAATTATTTTTTTGTTTGAATGGTGTTGCTTTCCAATTAGTCCTATTTAAATTTGATCAAGATCTGATCAGTTGTTCTAAAAAATCGTCAATAATGCGTGTTAAGTACATCTAATCTGATCAAAGTTCCGAAGATAAAGCGGTGAAGCCAGTTTTTTTAAGCTTTGCTTGCCTTTAACTTTTTTTTTTTCTTTCTAAAATGACAACTTTACGAAACATCAGTTTTCCATCCAGCTGAAACATAAACACTTAGTTAATTTATCTGGTATATTAACATACATATACTCAGAACTAGCTTACTTCTTTTTATTCCTTTTTCAATTTACAGCTTGTAAATTGAAAATCCGTCTGTTCCTTTCTGAATTTACAACTTCAGAACGAAACATCAGTTTTCCATCCAGCTGAAACATAAACACATATTTAACTTATCTAGTATATTAACATACAATATCCGTATGACCAATATCGTTTAAAGATATTAGATATACCTTCGAATGTACATTGTTACTAAGGCGTTTTCACACAGACGTTATCTAAAAATAAAAATTCAAATTGCTCCAAGAACTTCCATAATTTGCGCCCAGACCTGAGAACCTATCACACCGTAATAGCATCGCAGGGGCTTAGCCGAGCTCCAATTGGGAAGGACCCTCCCCCATCCCTGTACAAAGGCATTAAGCTTCACTGATTGTGCTCAATCGAAGCATACATTAGCGAGATCGTCCTCAAATGGAAAGATTTAGCTCGTAAGGCGTGTAAGATTGTTCGCGTCTTTAAGTGGAATAATTTGGTGTTCTTTTATCTAACGCATTATATTTGGATGTTCTCAGGTGTGAATGATTCTTAATAAAAGTCAGAAATTTAATTAAGGATAGAGAACAAAAAATGTGCGTGTTCACTCATCTAGACAATAATTTATGACTAAAATTACTTTATAATAATTTCAACAGATAGATAAAATCTTTATTGAACATGACAGGGAAATAATCAAAATCTAGAAAATAGATGAACTGCCCTTAAGCTCAATTGGGTGAGCGTTCGCAGGGTTCTAAGCAGTATCGGGTTTGATTCCCGGCGGGAACACAAGTTTTCTCCCCAAGGAAAATTTGTGTTTCTGATTCCAGTTGTGATTGTGTGTGTGATGCGAATATTTCCGGCACCCACGACATAAGTCAGTTTGTTAAGATGTAGCAATAAGCAATCTTGACGCGTAAAACAATTTCCTTCAAGCAAAATTACACACAATCAAACATATTTTACATCAAACATTCATTAGATGTAATAGTCAAAAATTAAATAAATCAAATTAGTCGTAAACAATCATTTATTTATCGTAAACATGTTATAATAGTATTAAAAAAATAATAATAATAAATAAAGTACTTTTTCAAAATTAACATAACTTTTATATCGATTGTTAATGGTTTTATTGTAGTAAGTTTTAATAATTATAATTGAGTTCAGAAGACAACAAAATGTTTATTTGATACCTAGTACCAGCTGAGAGAGTAAGAAATAATCCTAGATTAGGTGTCAGCTTAAAATGATATATTCCTGCACTCATGATCCATTTACAGTTGACACATCACCAGTTCGATAGACAAGAATTCGGACCTTAGTGTTTTGACAAAGAAACATACTAAAACTCTGACGTCAACAATGACAAACCAAAAATAACCAGAGGAAGGTATGACGAAGCATAATAAAGCATTTGGGCTGTCTCAGCTACAGTAATATATTCCGTACAAGTAGCCGCCAACCCTGTGATGAGATGAATTCAAATTAATGCCACCCTTATCTTTAACAAGGCAAAGATTATATTTTGCTTAGAAAACGAGAATTTATTCAACGAAGACGCGAGATTTTGTTTGTGAGAAAATACGGCTAAAGAAACGTTACAATTTCGAACTGCCTGTTAGATTAGTTGGTTTCGCCTTCTAAGCAGCGGGTATCGGGTTCAATTCCCATTGGAAACAAGTTTTTTCCCTAAAGGAGATTTGTGTTTCTGGTTCTGGGTGTGATGTGAATGTTTCCGGTACCCACGATGCAAGCCATCGAATTTAGTGTAGAGCTGTGAGTGTGAAAGCGTTTTATGTTTATACATATTCTTACTAGTTAAGTTGGTTTAGCTTCGCTTATGTTGACAAAAGATCCTAAACGATTATACCTTACAATCTCATTGGAAGAGAAATAATTATGTGTGGCCAAGCTCTAATCGGTTTTCTAGCATCTAACTGGACCTCAATCCAGTCGTTGTTAATTACATTCAATCATCACTTGCTAACTAACAAAAGAGAAGTCAATTATAAGTGAATCCTGTTATTGGTCGTTATGTAGCACTATAAATGGTGATTTGAAGAGTTGTGGATATTGTTTGAATAAATAAATATATAATTCTTTATATAAACATGACATAAACATAAACGCTTTTACCCCCACACTAAATTTGATGACTTGTGTCGTGGGTGCCGGAAACATTCACATCACACACACAATTACAACCAGAACCAGAAACACAAATTTTCTATGGGGAGAAAACTTTTGTACCCGCCGGGAATCGAACCCGATACCCCTGACGTACGCCGCCCAACTAAGCCAACAGGCAGTTCAAATGTACATGTTACAGTACGCGGACACAGCTATATCTAATTGTGTGCAGATATAAGTCCCTAATTAGTTTTCATTAATTTAAAATAAAGTTTTATGTAATTTTAACTGGCAGTTGTTTCTTGGTAAGTTTAGTTGCAAATAATGATTTATTATTTCAAAGTAAAACCTTTGATGAATACTACACATAATTATTCAATATATACGGCTTAAAACACGCAAAATTTACAATTTACTTTGTTGTCGACTAGTTTCGGACAAATTAGATGTCCTACATAAAAAATAGGTATTATTCCATCAATCCATCATAAAGTCCATCGACCGACGAACAAAAAGGCTCATGGGCGATGATAAGCTAGTCGAGTCCAAGTTGCAAAGTCTCGGTCATCGACGTAAGGTCGCAAGCTTATCGGTATTCTACCGTTTGCATTTTGGAGAGTGTGCGCAGGAATTACATGATTTAATTCCCCTTTGCCCTTTTTACTACCTAACAAGACAAACTGTCAAACGTCATTCTCATATGGTTGACGTACCTCCGGTTCGCTCGAAGCGTTTTGCTTCCACGTTTATTATCCGTACAGCGAGGGAGTAGAACTCATTGCCTGCGTCTTTGTTTCACGAACAGTACAATCTAGGTGTCTTCAAGTCTAGAGTGAATAGGTATCTTCTAGGCAAGCATGTCACATCTTCGGCCGCATCTTCACTTTTCATCAGGTGAGATAGTGGTCAAAGGCTTGCCTACCTATCATAAAAAAAATAATATTTATAATTTCAAGCTGTATATAGCTGTACATTGAATCATAGTTTTTTATTATTATTCATAGTGTTTAGGTATCGTGTTGTGTAAATAATATCATGTTGTGTAGCTTATTATCTCATATACTTTTTTTTCTTTTATATAACTCAGTATTTCAAACACGAATGTAAAAGCTGTGGAACCACAAAACGACCTAAATTAAAGGCGCAGAGCACTCACCAAAATAACATAAGTAGGAGCAGAGTAATAAATTACATATTCAACTTTGCCATATCCTTACTTAAAACCGTTGGTACAGAATGGCGTAATTCATCTGTGCCCGAACATTTCCCGAGCAAGAGTTATTCCCTGGTGGGAAAAAATATATAACACCCGAAATTCAAGTGGATTTGCCCTATACGAGGAAATAATAAATAAAACACGACACCACGGCGTGTTATCACGGGAGGTGCGGTGGCGGTGTTTTCTCCCGAATTTTGGGGAGAATTATTTCTTGGAACGTTAAAGAGGTTACACGATTGATGAACACATGCTCTTTTATTTGTTCGACATGTCGTAAAATGGTTGTAAGCTTTATTGCAAATTTATGTTTTAAATTGGATTTAATAGCTAAGGCATTCATCAAAGAACCCACTCTACTTAATGAAGACGTACACGTCTATGCGACATCAATTTATGGTAGATATACCAGGAGTGCGCGCGGAGCGTTTTGCATCCACATTAATTGAGTTGAACAGTATAATCTGGGAGTCTTCAAGACAAGAGTGAATAGGTATCTTCTGCTAAATCTTCGACCGCATCTTCACTTCCCATCAGGTGAGATAGTGGTCAAATGCCTGCCTATGGAGCATAAAAAAAACATGAAATATGCATACCGCAAACGAGTGCAACTCCATGGCCAATTCTGTGTTTCCTGATAAGTATCATATGGGATCTATTCATAGGTGAATACAGGTGAACATGCTGAATTGTTGACCGCATTTTCACTTACCATTAGATAAGATGGTTGTCACAAGTTTGTTTATTGCGAATAATAAAGAAATTTGGTGGCCTGTTCAAAGTTAGAATTATTCAGATTATGTTGCCATCAAACATGACTTAACGATTGTAGCCTAACGACTAACTACCGTAATCAACTGTTGACGGGGTCGGGAACACTCAGTAGTACATTCAACTATACAGTCATCTTTCTAAGTACTGGCAGAACTGTTGGTACTGAACTTGTTGATCGTACTTCCTTTTACCTACCATTTAATTTTAAAATGGCGTAAATAGAA
The DNA here is from genome assembly GCA_948107665.1 of Lomographa bimaculata. Classification (NCBI taxonomy): domain Eukaryota; kingdom Metazoa; phylum Arthropoda; class Insecta; order Lepidoptera; family Geometridae; genus Lomographa; species Lomographa bimaculata. The sequence continues at coordinate 19,554,091 of OX403589.1, read as the reverse complement.
TCAAAGTGAACTAAAATTGAGTGTTCAGTCAACAGAAATGTAGAAATAATATTTTATTCCGAGCAATCTTGTGCTAAGTTTACTTAAATTGAATCTAAAGTTACAAGAATTTCATTTTGACCCTGTGTGCCACTTGAAGGGATTGCAGGTTTTGCCTATTAAATTCGCGCACTTAAGGTACGCACGGATGGCTGAGTTGATTGAAGGGTTAGGCTAGAGATCTAAAACTCATGTTTAATTTTAGGTCCTTAAAATTATTATATATTTTTGTTTGTATGCATGCATTGTATAAGTAAACATGAAAATAAATGCTTATGCCCACACTAAGTTCGATGACTTGAAATAGAAACATAAATTTCTCTTGAGTTTCCACCTTAAATCGAATAAGATACTCTGTTTAGCTCTTGTGCGTGTGCCCACAAAACTATGCTAGCGGGCAGGTCATTTGAACCCAAAATCCAAGTACAAAATCATTGTACCTACTATAGCCACAAAGTATGCCACTTTTAAATTATAATTTTGCGTCGCAAAATTCAATGTTCAATTCAACACACGCTGCCGCCATCGCGGCTCCTCGATCATTCATTTAAAATTAAAATTAAGTGTAAAATAAATGACGTTCGCAAAATACGGCCAAAACGATCATTTGGTCATTATCATCATTCAATAATTAAATCTGCTATATATATATCATTGGATATTTCATTTATGATAAAAAAATTTAATGAATGTAGACTCGAAACCTGTGCTTTGTTTACATTTTCTCTTTTAATATTAATTATTTTTCACAAATAAAAAATGTTATAGTTTGTTTTCTTCTGTGTGTTCAAAATAGTGTAATGATAGCATGCTTGCTTGTAAGATATCTATTCACTCTACATTTAAAGACTCCCAGATTATACTGTCGGGGAAAAAAGAGTCAAGTCAGATAAGAGTTCCACTACTTTGCTGTACGGATGATAATCTAGAAGAAAATCGCTTCGATCGAACTGAATACGTTTGACAGTTTGTCTTATGGTTTCGTGGTAAACATTAGAGCACTGGGAAATTGACTCGTGTAATTTTTCCAAAATGTCAACGACAGAATCGATAGGCTCGCGACTATACTTCGATATTGAGACTCAACAGGGGGTCTATTCCGGGCATAGATTATCTTTACATCGACGTCGAAAACGAACGATTTTCTTTTCTTATGAACCATCGAATCAACTGAAATGTCAACCAATCGACTGTCGTATCGACGTCGCAACAATTCGAACAATCGTAGTTTGACGACCAGAATAGACCTACAGTATCGACTCGACTAGCTTTCTATTGCCAATGAGTCTTTGGGCTCGTTGGCCTATGAATCTGAGAGCATCAAGCTGGTACCTGCCAGAGCTATCCCAAAGGTGACCGCAATTCTAGCTCTTTTTTATATAATATACACCAAAGACCGTTCACATTGAAAAAAAAACAATGTTAGTTAAACTAAAAACCACATCATTCCTTAATTTAATCGTTTAAAAAGTTTTTGTTAAGTTTGAAGGATAAAAAAGTCTTATCAGAGGATAAGACAAATGCTAATCTGTCCATTATGAAAACACAAGTTTTCTCCCCAAGGGAAATTCGTGTTTCTTGTCCTGGGTGTGATTGTGTGTATATGATGTGAATGTTTTCGGATAACCACGACTCAATAAGTCATCGGAATTAGAATGGGGCTGTGGAATAAAATCGTTAACGTAGCGTTTTTTTTAAGCCAGATAGAAATGGATTTAGTCATAATAAATAAATAAATAAACGCTTTCACACTCACAGCCCCACACTAAATTCGATGACTTGTGTCGCGGGTGCCGAAAACATTCACATCACACACACAGTCACAACCAAAACCAGAAACACAAGTTGTCCTTGAGGAGAAAACTTGTGTTTCCGCCGGGAATCGAACCCGATACCCCTGCTTAGAAGGCGAACGCTCACCCAACTTAGCCAACGGGCAGTTCAAATAAAAGATAAGCATCTGCTATTTTAACTGATGGAACGTGATGATGCGGCCAAAAATGTAAACACTCAATAAACGTGTAACATTCCTTTTTAGGTACACACTATGTACATAAAAGGAAAGTTGTTGCAGCAACAAACTTTTCATTGACACATTTTTTTTATATTTTTTTTTATTATAAGTCCCACACTAAGTTTAAAGACTTGTATCGTGGGTGCCTGAAACATTCACATCACACACACATTACACCCAGAACCAGAAGCACAAATATCCCTTGGGAAGGAATTAGTGCTCCTGCTGGGAATCGAACCCAGGACCCACGGCGCAGAGGGCGGACACCTGTCTACTGCACCAACTTGGTCGTCAAATTTACATCATTATCTTACGTAACCGTCGAATGACAAGCAAGATTGATACTCAAATGATGCTTTATTGTCATGCAACGAGAAAATAATTAAATTCTCATCATAAAAACGAATTAACATGGATCTGGACTCTGAATTACGGATAATTACCGTATTTTATGAACGAATTTCGGTACCGGTTTCGATAATTAAGTTGTGAAATGTTTTATTGTATCGATCAGACTCATATTGCTAATTATTGGGAAGTAATACCGGCTACGTATAATAACAGTTATTCATATCGGTATTCGGTTATTGAAAACGATTACTTGTATTAATAACAGAGTAATTAATTAATGTAATTATTATGTGGAAATTTATAGTTTCAAATGGGTTTTAATTTATTTTTTCATGAAATAACGTTAATTGGTTATAAGATTATTATGCTTTGATTTTTTTCATTTAAGTAAGAAATAAAATAGTGGTAGATACTTGATTTCATAAAAGTTACAAAAAAAACAGTAAAAAAAAAACAAAAACCAGACTGCAAAATAGTCAACTTATATACACTAAATTTCTAATGATATTTAAATATTTGACTTATATATATTTCTAATTTCCTTAATTTTGATAACCTACTAGGTTTATTGAAAAAAGGAAAACATTAACGCCTGATGGTTTAGCGCCAAAAATCTGCCATTTCGATTTTGTTACACATCTATTTAAGGACACTTGGGTTTTTGAGACAAATCTAACGATACCTTAATTATGGCAATCCATCCAGCCGTTTAGAAGATACTAGATATATATATATATATAATGAAGTTTACATACATACAAGATACGCGCGAAAAACATAACCCTTCCTTGGCAGTCAAAAGGCAGGTTCTAATAAGGTACACTATAGATGTTTTGTGTCAATACACAGATAGTACTTTCATGGTAGTAAAACAGAACAACAGTTAACTCAGGTGAATCTCCGCCCCCACACTAGGATTACCTGTAAAGTGAGATCACAGTGTTCCTCCCTCTAACATAGTACTGGGATGTCACACACTAAATGAAACTCTTTCCTCAAAACTTATTTTGCCCCGACAAGTATAAAATCCTAGCAAAACCGCTTTAACGCTATCTCGACAGTTAAAAATCCACTAGCAAAGAAGCTTTTCAAGTAACCTTTAAATGCTCTATGTATAACATAAACAACTCGTAGTTTCCTTATTTACGGTAAATAAAACTCAAACACCAGACATTCGCGGGAGACCAATGATTACGAACAACGCCATAAATAAAGGTAGCATTTATTTAATTGTACACTTTCAATTAAACGGCTCGATTCAATCGCACTGTATCGGAAATGCGCTTTATCGATAGTATTTGCATAAATGAGAGATTCATACCTAGCAACCGCAAATAAGTTTATTTGAAATAATTAAACGCAAGCAAAGCTTAAAAAAACCGACTTCACCGCTTTATCCTCGGAACCTTGATCAGATTTAACGATATACACGCATTATTGACGTTAACTCAAAGACTAGAAATCAGAGCTTGATCAAATTTCTATTGGACCACATGAAAAACACCAGCTTTCAAATAAAAAATAATCATCAAAATCGGCTCACAACGAAAGACGTTATGAGGTAACTTTTGAAGTCGGTTTAAAACGAGAATATCGTCAATGTAGTCCACAGAATACTCATTATTGACGATATTTCAAGAACTACTGATCAGATCTTGATGAAATTTACCCATTAAATATCATACCAATTGGAAAGCAACATCTTTCAAACAGAAAAAAAAAACTTTCAAATCGGTTTACGTGGAAAGAAGTTATGAGATAGTTGTTTTATGGTATAGTGAATTAATTTGTAAATATACTCCTAAGCGTATGCCTCTCGTTGTATTCAGTATAGTCTCAGTAAAAGTAGCCTATAAATTTAACACACAGGCCATACCATTACCCATTTTTTACCAATCCATATAATCCTAACATCCTTGCATACTCAAGTCATGTTCATTTTACATCCAAATTTGATCACTCACATTTACTTAGGATTAAAGCTTCTATATTATGTGGTTAATAGGCTTTTGTACTAAGTTGTCTATATTTAGCAAACTCCTCAAAATGTGAAGTATTCAATGTACGGGTCCGACCAAACGCGCCAACGCCGAGTCTGTAATGCCATTGATACCACAGCTAAGTTCCTGTTTGGTCTAAGTGAAGAGCGGATGATACTTTCAGGTTCATGGCTGCATCAATAGTGATGAAAACTAAAAATATTGACAAATCTGATTAACGATTAACAACCGAGCCGATATTGCCATTCTCGGTAGTTGTGTTATTAGTACGAAAAAATAACGAAATTTTTACGCCAATCAAATAAAATAAGTTTCTTATGTAATTTGATCTAGAAAAGGGGGGAAAATGATGATTTTCATTAACCGTGATCTAAATAATATGGATCTTGTCAGTTACTACCAATAAATAAAAAAAATATAAATAGCCTCATAAAAAGTATATTATAATTAATTACTTACAATTATTTCAAAACGTTATAACAGCTTCATTGTACGTATTAAATATTTAAGTGATAAAGGTTGTATACCATCTAAAATAGGAGTACTAGTAGTAGTTATAACAGTACTAGTAATCCTACTCTAGACAAAAAAATTAAAAATGATAAATAAATCCAAATAAATTGGTCGGAGTATTATTTCCACACAAAAATCACGCGATTAATAGCCGGTTAGTACCAGCAACACAAAACCAAAGAAGATTTTAAAATACCTAGTTATTCACTTAACACATATTGTCTTTTTTTTTATATCTCACATTGGTTTCTTATTGATTATAATTTTGATTACAAACATGGTTTTAGTGACACGCATAAGATATCGATTGACGTAACAATTTCCTAAACTGACGCGTGTAGTTTTTCGAACGTCAACAAGCAACAATTGTTTGTTGCTTGTTGACGTTCGAAAAACTACAACATAGGCTGATAAACATATCATCCTCATTTGTATCACACATTCGTGTATTCACTCTAATCGCGCGTCTCTCATCTCAGACACCACGCTCTTCGTCACAGAATTTAATCCTGAGGTCGGGGCTGATTTCGGGTCATTGGTTTAGGCGCACGCACCTGTGGGCCCGGATTCGGCACCGACCCGGCACAGAATTGTCGCCACTAATGTTATGCTACTTTAGGGGCATTTGCGGTGTATCACGGATTGAAAAGTTAGTTTCTATTTTAGAATTGGCATAGTTTTGTTGTTTGTTGGGAATGTGGCCAGGTGCTTGAGAATGATAGTGAAGAATTTAAACTGTGTTTTAGGAATTCGTACCAAAAAGGTGCAAATGGAACGTTATCAAACTGTTAGTTTAGATAATATCTCGGGACTTAATCGCGCTCAAATTTAAACCGACTTCGAAAATAGGAGGAGGTTCTCAATTTGGTTGAGGTTGGCAGCACCAGCTTTCAAATAAAAAAATAATCATCAAAATCGCCGCACAAAGAAAGAAGTTATAAAGTAACTTTTGAGACGGTTAAAAACGAGAACATAGTCGATGTAGTCTACATAATATGCATTATTGAGAATAACTCAAAAATAGTCAGATCTTGATCAAATTTAAATGGGACCAATTAGAAAGCAACATCTATCAATAAAAAAAAAATTCAAAATCGGTTTACGTGGAACGAAGTTATGAGGTAACACACATAAAAAAAAATACACTCGACTTGAGTACCTCCTCTTGGTTTAAGTCGGTAATAATCAACCTCTACAAATACTGACAGGCAAAATAAGACAAAAAATCCTACATTTTTCATCAAATATTTAGTATGAGAAAATAAGAGCAATGAATAAATAATACGAATCAAAATGGAACATGATACAACCATTATCTAAAGGGCAGTCGGATGTTGCCCGAAAATAATTATTTTTCCTGTTTGTGCGCTTAGTTGGCACGGATGTCTTCCATAGATTTATGTTAGTTCCATCGAATATCGTAAGCAGTAGATACAAACAATTATACAACGGCCATAATACATTAGATCGATATGAGTATGTGTTTTATGTAACTTTTACGTATTTCATTTTATCTAAATATATATAACTCAAAGGTGACTGACTGACTGACTGACATAGTGATCTATCAACGCACAGCCCTAACCACTGGACGGATCGGGCTGAAATTTGGCATGCAGATAGATGTTATGACCGCTAAGAAAGGATTTTGATTAATTCTACCCCCTGGATGGAGGGGATACAATAGGGGATGAAAGTTTGTTGTACTTCTTAACGCGAGCAAAGCCGCGGGCGAAAGGTAGTAACTATATATTTTGGCATTATTTGAAAGTACGTTCATAGATAAAATGATACAGATATCTAATTTTTTTAACATAAAAGTATTAACACATAAATATTTATGTTTTACATGCATAAAATAAAATCGGCCCTAGCTACCAGTGGAACTCATTGTCTGCGTCTTCGTTCCCTGAACGGTACAATCTAGGTGTCTTCAAGTCTAGAGTGAATTTCACCTTCTAGGCAAGCATGTTCCATCTTTGGGCGCATCATCATTTTCCATCAGGTGAGATAGCGGTCAAATGCTTGCCTATCTAGAATAAAAAAAAACCTGTACCTATTGGTGAGTAAGTAGTCATAAGTAGTCCCCAATTACAGTTCATGTACATTACAAATACACAATTCCAACCAGAACCAGAAATAAAAAAATCCATGGGGAGAAAAATTGTGTTCCCGCCGTGAATCGAACCCGATACTCCTGCTTAGAATTCGAACGTGCATCCAACTAATCCAACATCACCCGTACTGCGAAGGAATGAAAATCATAGCCCTCGTCTTTGTTTTCCGAACGGTATAATCCTGGAGTCTTAAAGTCAAAGTTGAATAGGTATCTTCTAGGCAAGTATGCTACTATATTTGCCCATATCATCAGATAAGAAAAAAACTTTAAATCGTTAAACGTAGTACATCTACACAGTTTAATTTTTACACTTTTATAACTCGAACCAATGTGTAATTATTCAGGGAGTTACAGTTGCATTAAACAGTATTGAATATATTGTAGAGCCATTAGTTTATATAATATTTATTATATAATATTTAATATTCTACAAAAGAGAGCGGTTCGTGCAATATATGATATGGGTCCACGCGAATCGCTCAGGGAATTCTTTAAAGAAACAGGCATACTTACCATGCCTTCGCTTTACATCTTTGAAAATATAATGCATGTTCGCAAAAATATTAGTAAATATAAATTAAGAAGCGACGCACACAATCTTAATACTAGATATAAGCATAAAATTACAGTGCGCGCATTTAGATTAAGCAAAACGAATAAATCTTTTATGGCAAATGGTGTTAGATTTTAAAATAGAATTCCTAAAATCGTAACTGAATTACCACTGGGAAAGTTCAAATCTGTAATAAGACGGGCATTAATTAAGAAAGCCTACTATAAAACCACAGACTATATTAATGACAAGGATGCATGGAGGCAAACTGCACAGGCTCTTTCTAGCGACTACCATAATAACACCTAGGTTAAGAAACTTATGTATTAGAGATTAAGAATGTTTAAAAAAAAAAATGATTGAAAAAATATGCGCCGCCGAGTTTCTTGCCAGGTTCTTCTCGAGATGGCTGTAATTTTGCGAATCTGGCAATAGATTCATTAACTTTCATGAGTGCCTCTTTGGGGCCCATGTGAATAAACGATTTTGATTTGATTTTTGAATAAATTTGATGATTGAAACTGGTAAATTTACAGATGATATAAAAAAAGCCATAATAAAGCCATTACACAAAAAGGGTTCAAAATCACAAATGTCAAACTACAGACCAATTGCTATATTACCGAGTTACTCCAAAATATTTGAAAAAGTTTTATACCAGAAAATATACTCGTTTCTTGAAGCTAATAACGTGATTAGCACAAATCAATTCGGTTTCCGCAAAGGCAAAAGTACTGCACTAGCTATATTTGAAACGCTAAAAGAGGTCTGGGAAGATATAAACAATAAAAAAACTGGTATTGCTCTGTTTTTAGATCTTTCCATGGCATTTGATTGTGTTACGCATAAAAAAATATTAGAAAAACTTGAAGCAGTTGGTATTAGAGGAACACCATTGTCATTATTAGAATCGTATTTGAATAATAGATATCAGTCAACTGCCCTCAACGTTTACAACAAAGATACAAAAACAATAGAACAAGTAATGTCAGCTTTTGAAATAACAAACCTGGGCGTACCTCAGGGCAGTATTCTTGGGCCCCTGTTGTTTCTTGTCTACATCAATGAGCTTCCACATATCACCCGAAATCTTTGCGTTATGTTTGCAGACGATGCCACCATATATATCCCCCAAAATAAACACAGCATACCTCAATTCGAAAAAGAAGTAAATAATACATTACATACAGTTACAAATTGGCTGGAAGCTATTAACCTGAAGGTAAATATTACAAAGACGAATATTATGCAATTTAGAAACAACAAATCCATTCCACTTAATTTAAATACATTATATAACGGTGAGAAAGTTAGCGAAATAAATGAAGTAAATTTCTTAGGTGTCACTTTAGACTGTCATCTAAATTGGAAAGCACACATAAGTCAAATAAACAGGAAAATAACAAAGTACTGTTACGCTTTAAGTATCCTAAATGGGGTTACTTCCAAATCTGTGGCAATAAGTGCTTATTACGGTTATGTTTACCCTCAACTATCTTATGGTATCATCTTCTGGGGAAATTCAGTAAATATCCAGTCCACATTTCTACTCCAAAAAAGATGCTTGCGTAGCATTTACAACATGGATAGTACCGAATCTCTTCGAGAAATATTTAGGTATTATAAGTTCCTAACTCTAACGTCTATCTATATACTAGAACTGTGTATTTTCGTAAAAAATCACGAATCAACATACTTTAACCTACAGTCTACTCGCGTTGATAGATTGCGAATTAAGTACAGATATAATATGTGTATCCCGCAAGTAAACAATACAGCCTTTCATAAGAGTACTTACATAAACGCAATCAAAGTCTATAATAATTTGCCTACGTAGTTTAAAGTTTTACATGGCACCAAATTTAAAGATGGCTTGAAACACTGGCTAATGTGCAAAGCTTATTATAACCTTAAGGAGTATTTCGACACATAAGATGTCTCAAGAGCTTTTAATATTTTTTTTATGTCATATAATTAAATAGCATTGTAAATAAATTGTTAATTACTAAAACTAAAATGTTTGTGTACGATCTATTATATGTACCTATTACATTGTATATTACATTGATATATGTACATATAGTACCTATTACATCTTTATTATTGTATGTTCGAAATGAACAAAGCTGTTGAAACTATTTTATTATGTAAGAACTATATTTGTACACAGTTTTACAATAAATACTATTCTTATTCTTATTCTTAACGTTTCGTATAAGGGCTTACAAAAGGACACGCTTAGTTTAACTAGAGCCTTGCTTACCATCTAATTCCCCTGATAAATTGGGAGACTCCCTTGTAAATTATATTGTAAGCTAATTTGACACGCCGCCGCTCTCATATTTGCGACATTGATAACGCATCGCACGCCGCACCACTTACTCTACAACAAACCGCATTAGGTATTGTAGGGTTGTGAAGTTTCAAAATTACATAATAACATATAAGGCGTATAATAAGTTATTCTTTAAGCTGTATCTACTACTTTTTTCCCCACAAAGGCGCGGCGCGGACAAGCATAATGGAACGATATGATTTTCATGGTTTGTAACTTATAGTATGGTATGTATCTTTGATCGTTTAAACCACCGTTCATTTAACAAATACTTAGTTTGCAACATAAAAGGTATCAAATGCTTGCCTATCGAGTATTAAAAAAAATCACAGCATTGGTTTTAAATATTCGGGTGTTACAGACAGACATAGAGCTAATTCAAAGTAACCTTGTATAGTTACACCCACGTAAAATTTTTGAACCCTCTTTTTGCGTTGGAGGTAAACAATAAGAAGCTATTTTTGTTTCGTAGTCGTTTTTAACTTAATAGTGTATACCTATATTTTTACTACCTGAACCAATCTAGAACCAATCTAGGAACTAATTTAGAATCTAGATTAGCTTTATTTCAAATTTCATTATAATCCGAAACTGATATTTCTATCTCGAATATACTTCTACATACCCACACACACACAAGAACAATAAAATTATTGATTTAAAAAAAATACGGATTGTGTCACTTATAATTTACATTATTTTTATTTTCGATGTTTCTAACACAGCAGTATTCGTGGTCTCAGAGTTTCTCTCTGTAAACGGCAATGAATAATAAATAACGATCACGGAGATATTATTAAAGTTCTATCATAACAGTATAGTGATAGCGCCATCGCAAAACACATTTCAAAATGTATAACTGCGGATATATTTTGTTAAATATGTTTGTTATAGCACATATGAAAAAGAAATTACTAGTGTCAAGCGAACCGCCTATGCTTCCCGCCAATCGATAGGGTTATGCCACTGCGCTCCACGAAATAGTGGACAACGCTACATGAAATCGATAGCCGGTCGTCAGAGCGAGCGGGCGTGTCGCTTGCACGCAGAGATTACCTAAGTTATGTATTTATTAAACACCAAACCACATCCTTCCTTGTTGTAACAAGGTTGAAGACGCCACAATATTTATTCCAACAGCACTCGAAAGTAAAAGTAGAAGATACTCCTATAATGGATAATGGGACGGCCTTTAGTGTGAGATGCAACTTGTGTCGATACTTTAGCTCCGTCACATCTTCCTGAAACACAAAATGGGGTTTGCGTAGCGGCAACTTCGGCAGAGCAGTACAAACGGCGAAAATATGGAAACCTTGGTAGTGGTTACTTATCTGAGCCGTTTGATGTTGAGACACTGGGTCCGTGGGGATCGGGAGCTCATTCTATTTTCAAAAATCTATCAAAGCGCCTGGTTGAGGCGACGCGTGGTCAAAATGCTGGCACTTGTTTGGCTCAACGTATTATTGCATTGCAATTCAGAGAGGCTATGCCGCCAGCATGATGGGAACGCTACCCACTGGTAGTGGGCTTGAGCACTTGAGTTACCTATAAGCTCGATGTCTTGTAGGTAACTTAGTTATTTGCTGTATATAGTTTTAGTTTAGTCTTAGGAAATTAGCCCGTAGATGCTCCTTTGGGGCTTTCGAATGTCTCATGGTGGAGAGGTGGTGGCTTACGTTGGAGACACGAGCAGTACAGACAAAGCTCATGGTCTCATACTCATCAGACGTAGTCTCATAGAGCCCTAGCAAAATTCTATTTAGGGCAACCCTATTACCATATACACGCTCGTTGACAAACAGAGCTTCGCAAACGTTTACTTAGTCTCAACATATATTAACTTGTTACAGTCAGCCCCCGTGGCGTCAGCGCGACACGCCAAACACAACTTGGCTAATTATTTTACTTTAAGGGTATCTGGAACTATTTAAGCGATGGAAACTTACACCTTATAGTGGCGGATTCGTGATCTAATAAAAGGTTATTGCTAGCTGTAAATATAAGAATATTACTACGTAATTTCGCAAGGTTATAAGATAGTTTATTTTTATGGATAACTCATCATAAAAATATAAAACGATTCATAGTTAAAAATATATGTTTCGTTTTGCTGAATTAAACCTTTTTAGCATAAAAATTATAGTATATATATTTGTTTTTAATATTAAGTTACTTTTATGTCAAATAAATGTTTTTTCTTTTTATTTTGTCGCGAGAAATTTAATATTAGTCAAAAATAGACAAACCATACTTTTATCATCCGACGCAAAAAGAGGAATGTTATAATTTTTACATGTGTATCTGTGTTTCTGTTTGTGGCATCATAGTTCTCAAACGGCTGAATAGATTTTGAATCAGTTTTTTTTTGTATGAAAGGTGACCTGAGAGTGTTTTCAGCTATATTTCGTAAAAATCGCCGTTAGCCGTTTTTCAGAAAGGGCGTCAGGGGTAGTTAAAAAAATATTTTGGTACTTGTAACTGTTGAAGGTTTATCAAATGCTTTATCTTTCAAAGAATAAGAGGGTTATTCTTAAATTTGAAAGTTAGATATAGTTTTTCTAAGAAATGCCGAAGCTATTACGCTTTTTTATCTTTTATGAGATAGGGTTTGATCAGTTTCACTAGTTGGGAAGTTACAGTTATGGTGATGTGGTTGTGGGTGGTAATCATGCTAGGTTTAAAATGTGTCTAATTTGGCAATAGATTTTTTTACTTATAATAGTTATAAACTACTACTACATTTTAGTACAGAGTAGCACTAGAAAATGTAATAACAAAATTGATTTAATTGCGGTGTTATATTTAACAAAACCACGAAGCCCATGCTAGGATTTGAACTGCCCGTTGGATTAATTAGGTACGAGTCCGCTTTCTAGGCAAGAGGAACGGGTTCAATGTGAGTGTGAAAGCGTTTATGTTATACTAGCCGTGCCCCGCGGCTTCGCCCGCTATTATCAAATTAAAAAGTAGCCTATGTGTTAATCCTAAGTATAATCTATGTACATTCCAAATTTCATCCAAATCCGTTCAGCCGTTAAAGCGTGAAGAGGGAACAAACATACTTACACACTTACACACAAACTTTCGGATTTATAATATTAGTAGGATTAGTAGGATTATTTAAATGCAACCGCCCAATCGAGGTCGTCGGTTCTTTTTCCAATGCTCTATTACCACTTAAACAGAACTTCAAAACAAGTTTAGCACTCAAAATGTACGCATTTCCAATAGCCTTCTAAAGGTTTCCTCTGAGCACGACAAAATAGGTTTCTAAAATGTTTTCTATTCTGCACGAACGGCGCATGATAAAACTTCCGATCTAGACTCATGGCCAGCGGTAAAAGACAGAAACGATAGTCGACCAGCGATAATAATATCGTCACGATAATAACCATCGCATGATAGCAAAGCAATCGATCTTTTATCGGATCCATTTCACAAAGTGTGTGTCATGAAATTGCACGACCTTACTCCCTCATACCTATTCTATCATCGGACAATGATCTCGTGCTTTCATACATCACTATTTGTTATTGAACTGACCGTTGGGTTAGGTGCGCGTTCGCCTTCTAAGCACGGGTATCGGGTTCGATTCCCGGTGATAACACACGTTTTCTCCCCGAGTAAAATTTGTGTTTCTGGTTCTGGTTGTGATTGTGTGTGAGTGATGTGAATGTTGCCGGCACCCACGACACAAGTTATTGAACTTAGTGTGTTGAGCTGTAAGTGTGAAAATGTTTATTTTCCACAGAGTGATTAGCTTATGCGCACAGATAAGAAAGGAGCTATCTCTGTGATTCACGCTTTTTCAATCTAGGAGTCTTTAAGACACAATATTTTTATTAAATCTTCATTTATTTTTTATTCTTCTTTTGGAGGCATTTTGTGGCTACAAATGACGCATCTTGCTCAAACTGATGGTGAGCGGGGACACAAATGCGGTTAAGCACGTCAGTCTGTTCGAACTAAATATCTTGTGTGGCCTTTAGACTGAAAGATCCTACCTACAGTAGGCGTTTACTGCCCTCAAATAGAATAATCTGTTGCCAAGCAACGGTTGTTATTTCCATATGTAATAAGAGCTACATCACAATGGCAACATAACGTAATTGATATCTTATGTAAATTAATTAATTCGTTGTTGACGTGACTTAGCTGACGATGCGGCGTTAACCCACCGGCTACTTGAGGTAAGTTTTATGCCAAGTTATATTACCAAATCCAGCTAAAAGGAATTATATTATTATACTCGTAAAATAGTTTCAGATGGATTTAACACCTCAAGTTTGTTATTGCCAGGCGGGTAATAAAATGGTAATAGAGATAATGCCGCCCGAAAATTATGGCTTCATATGAACAATTATTATTTCGTGTTTATGAGTTTATGGCGGTAGAATTTAATTTAATTTTAATGTTTTATGGGATTAAAGGTTCCTGTGAATATCACAATAAGTCTTAGAACCTTTATTAAATACTAGCCGTGCCCCGCGGCTTCGCCCGGAATCAAGTTAAAAAGTAGCCTATGTGTTTATCCTAGGTATAATCTATGTGCATTCCAAATTTCATCCAAATCTGCACAGCCGTTAAAGCGTTAAGAGGGAACAAACATACAATACAACTTTCGGATTTATAATATTAGTAAGATTAGGTACTTATGATATTTTTCTTGAGTTGATGTTTATAAAGTCTTCAAATATTTTAGGTACAAAAACTTACATAGTAATAAAACCAACCCATAACTTTGGATGTATGTTTCTATGTCACTATATTAACTTATGTGGAACTGCAGAGCACAGCCAGTGTAATTTTATTATAATACAGTATTGTACCGCTAAGCTGCAATACTGCTACAAAAAAGCGTATCGTTGAAAGAATGCTACTATTAATTGAATAATTAGCTACTTATTAAAATCTCAACATGTAACTACTAGGTGTATAATATAATTCACTACACAAACTAAAATGCCTATGTATTAGAATTTTTCTTTATAGTAGCGTTAATTTAACTCATCACTCCTTCGACCTGCGCAGTGGGACGAACCGAAAAAAGTAAGACACAATTTTCACGCGACAAAATCCAATGAGGCGCGAAATCAACAGCGCCCCCTAGATCCCAAATCAGGTAGCTACGGATTATTGTAACAATGTTTGACGACTGAACGAAGCCCGTTCACGCGTGCTACTGATGACATGGCGGCGAAATTCAATCCGGTGGACTCTTTTCTATTTTCAGTTGAAAAACGCCGAAGGGTGTTTTGGAACATATTTGAAAACGTATGCGCCACGAATTTGCTTTTTTTCAGAATAAAAAGAAGCATATACGTATTTCAGAGTATAAAGTGCAACAAGATGACGAGTATATTTTAAATTCCATAATATCACTTTTACACAATTCGTAACGTTTTGAACATAAACATAATAATGAACTCACTTATTTTCTCGCTAGTATTCTAATAAATAAGGCAGGTATTTAATTTGTAGTAATGCATGAAAGTAAGATAAATCCTGTGGAAATGAGATTTAAATTTGCCAATTTCAGTGGCAAAGTTAAAGCATTTCTTTTAGAGAATATTTTTTATAGCATCGATGAATACCTCGTTAATAATGATGAATACCTTATAAATAATGATTAAATTTAATTCTTTCTGACCTTTTTGATATTAAGATTGACATTTATAAAAAGTTTGGATTTAAATAATTATTTACCTATACCTAATATTGTATCTTCATATTCTGATAATGTTATAATTAATAAATTAAATGACCTAATTTATAATGTATAAATAATGTGGATATATTGTTAATTTATATTATTTCAAACACAATGTATGTTTTAATTGAATATATACTGAATACTGAATGAGAGAGCTAAGAAGTATAGCTGAGAGAGAAGATTGGGGCGTGGTAGAAGATGCAGGGACAAAGATTAAGAAAGTGATGCTTAGATGGTTTGGACGTTTAGAGAGGATGGAAGAAAATAGATTGACGAAGATTTAAACGTGACTATATGTATGTATGTTTAATTTGTAGTTAAGCTTATTTTAGACTTCAAACATCCACTATAAATTATTAATTTAGAAAATATGTAATTGATCAGTTAAATGTTTAATAACAAAAATGCATTTTTTTTAACATTTCTAATATTTGAGTAGATAAATAAAGATTTCTTCACATTTTAACATTCATTTTTATTAAAATCGAGCGACAGTAAAAAGGAGCTAATCACTTTATAACCAAATTTTAAAATCCACATCTTTTTACATCAAATTTCAAATTCAACCAAATTCTAAAACCTCCCTGCGGATGCCAGCGGAGAATTTGAATTATGAATGTATGGATCGATCAGAATACCTCCATTATTCAATGCCGAACCACAGTTCCCATATCTGCAAGGCTGTCGTGAAAAAATGAATTTGGAATTCGGATAAGCGCTAATTTGACAGCTGAAGTAATGTAAATTTTTGGTCCCTATTTCTGGCATCGGGTTCACTGTGCGTATGCATAATGGCTTGGTATCGATTTTATAGCTGATAAATAATGTGTACTTGTGTAGTGTACTGTACTAAACTTGTGCTTTTGAGTGTAAAACGTAGTCTATATCATCATTGTATACGCAAAATCATCACACGGATATTAAATGTCTAAATGTTTTATCTAAAATATACAACAACAAACGCATTCACGCTCACAGTCCCACACTAAGTTCAAAAACTTGTATCGTGGGTGCCGGAAACATTCACATCACACACACACTCAGAACCAGAAGCACAAATATCCCTTGGGAAGGAGTTTGTGCTCCTGGCAAGAATCGAACCCGGGACCCACGGCGCAGAGGGCGTACACCTGTCCACTGCGCCAACTGGGTCGTCGTGTATCTGTGTGAATATGTTTGAAATAAGGCACCGCTTTAACGGCTGAATTGTTTTTATTAGAATTTTGTATATATATGTAAATAATCTAGATCATGGAATAGGAAATTAACTACATTAACAAATTCTTTCGTCGGAAATATTTTTTTCTAGTTTTATAAAAATTTTAATATATCCTTACATAAACATTGCTCGACTGATTTGAATGTGTTTTTGTTAACCTGAGTACATGATTGGCTTAGGCTAAGAAAATTAGGAAAACTCAAAAGAAGAAACGAAAATGGAAATGGTAATTATGTATGGGAGTTCTCCCTTCGGATTATTTTTAATAGATGGCGGTGGCGATGATGCAATGTGGCATCCATTATGTAATAAAAAATACTTAATGTACTTGATGGTAATTATGGCAACATATTCAATATAGTCAAAACTTTGTAATCTCTGGATAGTTAGAACTCTATTTGGTACAAATCACAGCTCAAATAATTCATGCAAATTAGATTTCAAATAATTGCATTTCCATTTAAATGTATGATTTTGTTACGACACATATCCATCATGATTGGAATTATCCAAGTTGAATTAGACTAAAATCGATTTGGCGGTTTACGATACAAACAAACTGGTACAAAGGCTGTTTGAACGTATACATTTGTGCTCCGCTTCTTTGACGGGAGAGTGTAAACATACTGCGAGGAAAGTATTTTTATATATTTTACCCAATGGGGCGACATTCAATTGCTCGTGTTGTTAATGTATATTTTTTTATTTTATGTGAATAAGAAACGCTTTTACACTCACAGCCCCACACTGAGTTCGTTGACATCACACAATCACAATCAGAATCAGTATCTCAAATTTTGCTTGGCTTTTTTTTTTTTTTTTTGTGACAGGCTATTGTTTGACCACTATCTCACCTGAAGGTAAGTGACGATGTGATCGAAGCTGGTAAACACGCTAGACCTGGAATACGCAGGCTCTCAAGGATAACTTCCGGAACACCGTATTTGGCTTGGCGGCAGACTTTCAACTTGATGGTGGTATGCTACTTTGGTAGCAAGCCAGGCGAGCAACTCACAAAATGCTCTACCACCTCTCAAATGTCACCTGATTAGCACCACCCGGGGACCACGTGTAGGGAGTCAGACTTAAGGGGTATCCTCCTACGGACGTGGGTGACTCAGCCCCCAAGCCTCAGCTCCTCATTCCTTTCATTCTTATAAGTGCTTTAAAGCTTTGTCGTTGATATTACGATGAATACACCTATTTCTAGGTTTTAGATTTAAGACTATACATAGACCAAATAAAACACAATTTACATTGTCCTTTACGCGTAGGTTGTATCACATAATTGCCAGACATTCAACTGCCAAGCCGTGTGTGCAATTAAGAGCAATATTTCCAGTGGAATTACGGTGCTAAATAAGATTTAACATCTAATATCTCTGGATGACGAACGCAGTGCTTTACCGCGCTTTTTTTTGAGTTCGATCTCTGTGTGGCACTGAATTGTGTATTGTTCGTCTCGGCACTAAATGACATGCTATATAATAAAGTATTTTATATAGTCTGACAGATAGTTCCATCTAATAACTTTTGTATAAAGTATTTTTGAGAACCCGTTAAAAGTTCATACTTTCTCATCTCGCAAGTCCATTCACAAACAAAACGAAACTGGGGTATCAGCAGACGAATAAACGCGGAGGCTACCTTCGATAATCTAGATATCTATTTACAATAAACTACCTATTATACTAACTGATCTGAATACAAAAGGTTTCAAACGCAAATTGAAGGTGTTCTTTGAAAATAATCCATAACGAGTGAATTTATAGACATGTATCTATCCGAAACTTGTGTATAAAATGACATTACACTATATTTTGAATTGACATTTTGGATTTTGTTGCTATGATTATAATTAACATTCTATTTTTAATGTATTATGACATTTAATTCTTTTTTAAATCTTGTATTCTACATGACTATAATGATATGATTATATCTACATATTTAGATTTTTTAACATTATCTATGAGTTTATTATGTTTTGTTAAATTGTATGCAGTTTTATTTGGAATGTAATGTAAAATGACTTGCCCAGTATAACAACTATGTTATAAGGGTTATAAACAATTCTTATTCTAATTCTTAGATATCTCAATCATAACATTTTCTTCAAAAGGACCGATTTTGGTGAAACTCTTTGCGGTACCTTTTTTTAATCATCGCTATATTCCGGTACCACGCACCAATGTCACAACCGACGCGCAGCATGTTTCTGCGATCGTTAATCACAAGTCACTGGGCGTGCTCTAGGAAACTAAACAAGACCCACTAATTAATGTACTGAGCCACATTCGAGATTTGAAATCGTTGGATTCGTGGCGATATTGCTTGCTATGTAAATGCCTGGGTCTGGGGTTTTCAAATTACTGGTCGATGTATAAGAGCTGTAAGACAGGGAACGTTGGATATACGCGTTATTGAACATTTCAAGAACACTCTCAGTGTAATAAGGAACTTTTAAAGCCTTTTTTGAAAAGTCATCTCATATATACCTTGCTTATATGTGGATTATAATAATACCTGTCTGAGAATATTTTCACCAATCACTTTTATGTAATTAATCCGAAAATTTGTGTAAGTGAGTTTGAAACAAGGTATAAGGTAACATCTGGATAGATTTTATAGAATTTTTGTATGGAGATATAAGAGATTCTGGAATATTACAAAGACTATATTTTATTCTTTTGATCGCCGGGTAGCAGCTAGTATACGTATTTTACTATAAACTATATTATATTATATTTATTACTGAATTATTATTATTATTATTTAATAAATATTAATCTAGTAGTTCGTGAACTAGAAAATTCCCCCAGTATATTGAGTTTTTTTTTAATTAGATAGTCAAGCATACATACTATGGCCTTGAGAACTTTTGTCATCTTAAGCTATATGTCAGCTTTTTAGGTTGCCTTGAATTAATTTACTATATAAGATAATTTTGTCATTACCTATTGTTAGTATTTAATGCAAAACTTTGACTAACAGAGAGTTAACTAAGTTTATTTGATACTAAACATATTTAGCGGTATCTTGTACTATGCATTTTGCCATTCAACCTTAAACAAAATCAACGTTAAACGATTTCACACTCACAGCCCCAGAATACATTCGATGACTTGTGTCGTGGGTGCCGGAAACATTCACCTCACACACACAATTACAACCAAAACGCCACCCAACTAAGTCGACAAGCAGTTTAAAACCTTTTATTTATAATAGCAGCAAAACAATGAATTCAGTTAAATCTATAATACATTTATATCCAACGCAATAACCGGTATCATCTATGTTCACAAGTTAAATCAAATATTAGCGAGTTAACCATAATTCATTTGGATTTCACGGTTATCGGTATACGCCTGTCGCGGCCCGCGCGGTTGTTATTTACGGTACTACTGTAATACAGTGCGATACCGGTAATACAGCATGATACCGGTATTACTGAAATATATCGTGGCGGGCGTTTACGGTCTCACAGATTTCAAATGTACTTCTAATTAGAATAAAATTAAAATATTAACTCGTTAGAACAATTATGTCAATTATAAACGCTACAGTAAATGCTTTCACATTCACAGCCCTTATTAAGTTCGAGGACTTGTGTTGAGGGTGCCGGAAAGATTTATATCACATCCAGAACTGAAACACAAATTTCCCTTAGGAAGAAAACTTGTGTTACTAAAATTAACAATCAAAAGTCTCTCTGCGTCACGGGTCCTGGGCTCAATGCCCGGAAGGGGCACAATTTTCACAATTGTGCTACTGGGGTTAAACTGCCCGTTGGCAGCGGGTGTCGGGTTCGATTCTCGGTGGAAACACATTTTTTTTCTCTAAGAGAAAATTGTGTTTCCGACATCAAGTAAATGTTTCCCGCACCCACGATAAAAGTATTCTACCTAACGTGGGAACGTTAAGAACTTAGTGTGGGGCCGTTTCTTTGTTTCATAAAAAAGTCATTATATAATTTGCCAACTCCTCACGCTAAATTCACATATAACTCCATTTAAAAACAAAGCAAAACATATGTAGCAGCAAACCGCACATTGTATATACCACGGATTTGCATTGCATTGTGATATACTCGTCGGTTGTTTCGAGTCTAATAATGGACGCTAGCTGAATGCAAGTATTATAATATTGTGTAAAGTTTCGTTTAGTATGGTAGACTAAACAATAGAATGACTACACAGCGTAACTAGGTTCTGTAGAGATGGAATCAAATTACTAGATACGTTTTCGAACGCTGCTGACCAACAACTGTTTGCAATAAGTAGGTTATGTTTGTATATAGATAGACTCTATATACTCTTTATTGGATACCTTAACAAATACATGACAAAGAATAATAATCTAGAAAATAATTGTAACAATAACATTATTATTCTTTGTCATGAGTTTTTAAGGTGTTTGCAGCGCACGTAGTTGCTATTCGGCTGGATTGATATCGACATTTAGGTATCGTTATATTCGTCCTCAAATCCTAAATGTCCTTTGTTAAGCTTAAAAAACAAAAGGACTTTTAGTGTGAAATAGTAATATTTCAATAAAAAAAATAACCAAATCTGTAACGAGTAGGCTATCAAAATGAAGCAAATTAATGACATAAAAAGTAGGGTCACATTTTTCGCAGTTGATTTTTTTACATTTTAGTACATGGACTTGTTATACTAACTCTAACGTTACTCAAAAACACACGATCCAGCGCTGTTTGTTTCTTATTCTATTAAATGGTCGTTGTCATAATGAATTATATGACATATAAATAATTTTAGACGTGCTTTCTGTTAGCATTCGTACAATTATCATACCGGTACATAGTATATTCTAAATTTACTTTAACGACGAGTCCTTGCTTTGCATTTAGTGCGTGCAAGCGTAAACAGTTTAAGCTGGTCGGATGCAGCTGGGGCGTGGTTTTGAAGATCTCTCTGCTGCAGCTGGTTATGATTAATGCTGGACCAACCTATTTACTTAAAAAGGAAGTTTTCGTTTAGTTTTTAATGTAGATTGCAAAGATTTGTATTTTAATATATGTAAAGGCGAGCAATAAATTATAGTTTGATATTCTTTTTTTTTATCGTTGGTATTCAATGTATTGATGTTTTGGACGGAATCCTTACTAATGTTATAAATGCGAAAGGAACTCTCGAAAGTGTCGCGATTTCACGCCAAAAGTACTTAACAGATTTAAATGAAATTTGTTACACAGATAGTCTAGAGCTTGGGAAAGAACATGGGCTCCTTTTTGTGCTGAAATTCCCACGGGTCCGGAAATCACGCGATTAAAACCGCGGGGCACAGCTAGTATTTTATAAAAATACTAATTGTAGCTGGCAGATTCGTCCGCATTAGTTATTAGAAAGAGCCTATGACCTATGCCTTATGCTATCTACACTTAAATTTTTCACTCGCACACACAAACACACTTTAGAGAATTGAGATAGAGTTTTAAACTATTTCGTATTATTAAATAAAAAAATATTATGCAGTCAGGTTTTTAGTGTTCTCGACAATGAAGTCTATTAATAAGACATTTAAACTGTAAGAAAACTTGAAGGATATTGAGGTGAACTAACTTTTCACATCGGTTAAACCTCAGATGTATTCTCCATAAAAAAATCCCATAAGCCCCACACTAAGTTCAAAGACTTTCATTGTGGGTGTCTGAAACATTCACATCATAAACGAAATCACACTCAGAACCAGAACACAAATTACTTTTAAGAAGAAAGCTTGCATTTCCTCCTGAATCGACTGCGATTAGCTGCTTAGTAGGCAGATGCGCAACCAATTGCACCAGTTCTTAGAGATCCGTTGATTAAAAGCATTCCAACCAAACTGTTCAAAAAATAGAAAATATGAACATGGCATGTAAAACGAGTTCAAAATTGATCAAACCTCTAACGAAGTCAACATAGAACCTCCCCGTTCTAAATTCCACACACAGATTGTTCCGAGGTTCGTTTTTTGCAAACCAACTTTTTAGTTTTCGCCCAGTTTGTGCGCAGTAAACATTATTAAAATGGCGGAACTGAGGCAGGGATGCCATCCGTCATTTTTATCAAGACGCTGTCTCTTTTACCTTTTATAAACATTACTTTTAGCTGAAATTAAAAAGAAATGTCTATATAAATAGAGGTATCGCTGAGTTGCTAACCTAGCAACGGGATTGTGTTTTTTATTTTACAGTTAAAATAATTACAAGAAAAGAAACAAATGCTAGTAGATTTTTTATCTGCAAATAAAAATGTCGTGGAAGCACCAGAAAAGTATTTGTCTTGTGTGAGTTTCGATGATGGATCAGAAACACAGATTAACCTTAGGGCGGTTGCACTTGAAAATGGAACCCAAATTGTTATCGGTACAATAAACGCCTAAAATAAAATAATAATATAAAGCAGCCAAGTCAATATACATATCAAGTCAATATACATATCAAGTCAATATACATATAAAGTCAATATACATATCAATATGCATAACACGTTACTTCTTCGGCCGCATCATAACTTTCAAGTGAGAAGTGGACCCCGGCTTACAAATTCTGCAAAAATAAAAAAACTCCCCACACATTTTGTCTGTGAAGGTACAATACATTTGAAACCCAGACGTTCGTTTTTAGATTATATCTAAAAACGAACGTCTGGGTTTCAAATGTTTAAGTGATCCTTAAGAAGTAAATACAGCTCATCAAAAGGACGATTATCATACGTCTGTTGTTTCTCGTTCTCTTAATCCACGGGTAAGTTAAAACATCTTAAAGTAGCTTTTGCTTGTACACACAAAGTTAAGTTATATTTAGTTGTATAACTATGTATAATTTTCGTGCCGCTTGTGGTGTGGTTAGTCAAGGATTTAGTTACAAAGCCCGACAGTTGAGTGTATAATAAATATAGCCAAAACTAGTGCTAATACAAGTATAGTTACAAGAAGAACCTCTTAACAAGTTATTAAAGAAAGAAAGAAAGAAAGAAAATAGATTTATTCGAGACAACACGCGACGTTACATTATTTACATAAAACAACAAGACAAAACACATAACAAAATACAAAAATAATTAAAGTCGATTTGCTACATATTTATCATCTTTAAACATAATATAGGTACCTCATATCTGTAATTATTTATGATGTAATGATTTAGTAAAATATAAGGCATGAAAAATATAACGGTTGAAATATAAAAAAACCACTCACAATCTAAAACATCGCTGACACGTACAACAAAAAGCAATTACTCGTCCAAGAAAGGTTACTTATACAAACCTTCATTTTATATCATACTTAGGGTTCCCATGACAAATGCCTCCCTCGAAGGGGTCTCAAGATGTTCCATACAAATTACTTCTCCGTTTTTTACCCTAATACAAACTGCCTACAAGCACTCCTTAAAAATCCTTTATCCTTTACAGAAGTCATAAAATGGGTCATAAAAAGTTTATTTGAGCGAACTGCTTCTCTCTGAGTTTGCTCCACATTCATACTGGGTCGTTAATAGGTAACTTAGATATATCTAACTAATCCGTTCTTTTTGCAACAAGTATATTTATATATGCGTCATTCAGGACGCATTTGGTTCGAACAGATCGTCGAAAGGGGCCGCGGTAACTGGCAACGCTGTACGGCAGGCGAACGCGCCTGCGTCGGCGCATGCCATCTTAAGCCTTTTAAAAAATGTGTTGCGAAAATCAAATTTGTATGAGTAGATATTGTATCATCATAAACCGAACGCCCCGTCATCGTCACCTTTATAATACGATTTGACAAAATAACACTTACAAATACACTACAAACGTCTGCTTAGCTGCGAAGGATATTTTCTAATAACGTATTGTTAAGCTATCCTGTATCAATATACAATAATCGTTCAAGTAGACATTTCTGTCGCCGCTAAATAGTATTCCAACCAATGTTTCCAATAGATAAGCTTGAGAGCAAGTCACATTCTAACCTAGCGTTACCACAACTACATGATCACTATCTAAATTTATCTTCGCCGTTAGCTCCAGCCCGGGAGATATCACCGAGCTATCACTGCTTCGAAAATCACTTGAAGTTGACTCACGAAAACTTCTACCGTTATAGTGGCTCAAACTATTGCTTGGCAAAATGGTGGGGCCACAAAAGGCGATCTAACATAAAGTTGTACCACTACTAACCTAACCTATTCGCGCACGGCAAAGTGGTGGTTCCACCTAGAATTGATTCTAAAAAATCTTATTACCTGAAAAACCACCTTAAGGCAGACTTCAGAAAAATTCTACCATCTTGTAGCTAAAACTGCAAGTAGCACTCACAAACGTTTTATCATCTGGTAGTTAAAAAGCTAGGCAAAGTGGTACCGAGCTAGGAATTCTTATTTTTTTTTACCACCTGAGATAGCATAAACTATTACCTGAAAAATTTATGGTATCACTAAATGCGGACTTTAAAAAATTCAAGCACCTGCTGGTAGCTAAAACAACTGCTCGGCAAAGTAATACCACGGAAGAAGGACTCATAAAAAGTCTTATTAATTGTTAGCTGAAACTGTTGCCTTGGAAAATGATAGCAGGCAAGAGGGGCTAACAACATTTCTACCACCTGGTAGCACCCCACACCACCAAGTGAAGTTCGTTTTCTCATAAGATTCAGTTTTCTATGGCGGCAGTGGCGCGAAAGGATTGTTTCTCCATCCAACCATAAAAACTGACCTGAATTTGCCATAAAGAAGCAAAATCTGTGCTACAGTCTCCCAATAATTTATCAAAGATACATACACACTTGTTCTCGTTCGGTTAGTTGTCAAAGTACTCCGTCGTCATGGAGATGCCCTTTTAGATCCGTTGAGACGTGAACGTAGCCTTAGGTGAGGTCATGTGAGTACGATTGGTACGATATTCATTTTGTCCTTGTGAGTTGTTGAGTTTCACTTGAATTGTTCGAGAATGATCTTTTCATTAAGCTACAGTTGTTATGCCTTACGATTTCAAGTGTCACCGATTTCGAGTACAAGTGGGTTGTATAAATGAGGACCATAAAAATAAAATAAAACGCTTTCTCACTAATATTGCAGTTGGGTATTGTAATATAAGTTTTCTTCCTTCTTCTTTTTTTCTTTGAGGGAGGCCTATATCCAGCAGTGGACTTCTTGCAGCTGAGATGATGATGATAATAATTATAATGTAAAAAATAAAAAAAACTTACGTATAAAAGCAATATTCAGTTAATTGAAATTTTAATCCACTTTTTTTTTAGGAAATGAGAAAGGAGTTATCTATACTTATATTATAAGAGGGTAAAGTCTGTGAGTTTGTGATGTAGGGGGTAATCTCTGGATCTACTAAATCGATTTTGAAAATTCGTTTACCAATAGAAAGCCACGATATTTATGAGTGTCATAGGCTATATATTTTTGTACACGGGCGACGCCAGGCAGGTCAGCTAGTCTTTAATAATTGAGATCAAATGTCGATTTCTGAGAAACTAGAAACGCTTAGAAATTAAGTTTATGAAAAAAATTTGTGAGTATTCTATAATTTTGTTTGACAAGGATCGAATGGTCGAAATCACACTGTATCAATATGCTTGTTCTACCCCGAAGTATATTTTTCACAATTAGACTAAGGCAAACAAATTTCAAACACTTTTCTAGAGTTTACTCTCTGCAGCTATAATTCAACCCTCGTTTTATTTCCGTAACAAACAATTTTATTTACCAGCATTTTTTCTATTATTTAAAATCAACAATGTTAACCACCATAGAGGGTATGCCAACTACATGGAAGTATGAAAAACAATCGGTTTACCCCTTTATGATGCGGTCTGTGTATGGTTCATTAGTGGAGCACACGCGGTAGCAGCTTGGGTGGACCATTGGAAAAGCGGTGGCGATTGTGATCTTCACTTTAAAATCGTTTATATACAGAATATATGGAAAGCTTAAGTTACTCTTGCATTTTTCTTAAAATTTTTTGTTTATAATTTTTATTTTGGTTTGATTTGTGTTTATATATATAAAAAGACTTAATTACTCCTCTGGCGCAGTGACCCAAAGCGGATCTTGGATTCCAAAACAAGAGCCAACAAACGCCACTGGTCTCGATCCCGCGCTGTCTCTCTCCATAAGAAAACTGGCATAGTCTAAATGACTGAAAGTATTTCAATAAATAATGAACAAAGTTATTGGCAATCCAGTTGACGCAGCGGACACTCTGCCCTTCGCCTTCCGCGCCTTGAGTCCTGGGTTCCATTCCCGGCTGGAGCACAATTTTCCTTACCAAGGGACATTTGTGATTTAGGTTTTGGGTGTAATTGTTTTAAATATTTCCAACATCCACGATACAAGTCTTTGAAATTAGTGTGGGTCTGAGGGTGAACGTTAATTTTAAAAAGCATGACAAATAAATAGTACGCTATGTATAATGACTAGAGTAGTAAATAACCTAAAAATATAGCTCGTCGCAAAGACTTATCACAAAGACCTCAACCAAACCGTTGATGCGGTACGAGCGTGGTGCGCTGCGTCATCACGAGCGATTGAGCTCTGTGACGTCATCAATCGAGATGCGAAGCGTGTGACGTCATTAATTAGATTTGATGAGAAATCCGCATCTGAACGGGAAGGTCTATAACTAATTAATGTTAGTAGGATAATTACATTTGTTACAACCGCAATTATGGTGCACTTTGAATGGATCATTTTTCACAAGATTATAGTGGATTGGATAAACTGTGATTCCTACTCGTGATAAATATATTACTATTTTATTAACTTATCATCAACTAACTATAACTATTTATTATTGCCGAAACGCTTAGCTTAGTATTATTTATTTTGTAACATCACGTAAAAAACAGTAGGACTGAGTGTTCAGGTTATCAGTATAGATACATATACAGAGAGAATAGTTGGGCTGAGGTATTTTTGCATAAACACTTGAACACTCACAGCCCCAGTAAGTTTGATGAATTGTGTCGTGTGTGCCAGAATCATTCACATCACCCACACATACCCAGAACTAGAAACGCATCTCTGGAGGAAAAAAAACTAGTTATCCCATGTAGATGTTTGGGGGCTGAGTCACCCACGTCCGTAGGAGGATACCCCTTAAGTCTGACTCCCTACACGTGGTCCCCGGGTGGTGCTAATCAGGTGACGTTTGAGAGGTGGTAGAGCATTTTGTGAGTTGCTCGCCTGGCTTGCTACCAAAGTAGCATACCACCATCAAGTTGAAAGTCTGCCGCCAAGCCAAATACGGTGTTCCGGCAGTTATCCTTGAGAGCCTGCGTATTCCAGGTCTAGTGTGTTTACCAGCTTCGATCACATCGTCACTTACCATCAGGTGAGATAGTGGTCAAACACTAGCCTGTCACAAATAAAAAAAATAAAAAAATAAAAAGAATATGTAGAAGGGATGGACGAAAATAGATTGACGAAGCAGATTTATAAGGCGAGTATAAATGGGTCGAAAACGTATCACGACCAGGTCGAAGGCGTACGTATCACGACCAGGCAAAAGTACCCGCAACCAACGAGCATGTATGAAAAGACTCATGAATGTAGGAGAAGCAAAAGATGTGTGTCTGAATCGCTAGGAGAGATGTAGTCTCTGTCTACCCCAATGGGAAAGAGGCGTGAATGTATTTATTATGATTTTTTTTTTATATGTGACAGGCTAGTGTTTGACCACTATCTCACCTGATTGTAAGTGACGATGTGATCGAAGCTGGTAAACACACTAGACCTGGAATACGCAGGCTCTCAATTGGATTGGCGGCAGACTTTCAACTTGATGGTGGTAAGCTACTTTGGTAGCAAGCCAGGCGAGCAACTCACAAAATGCTCTACCACCTCTCAAATGCCACCTGATTAGCACCACCCGGGGACCACGTGTGGGGAGTCAGACTTAAGGGGTATCCTCCTACGGACGTGGGTGACTCAGCCCTATTACCTATATTATTGTTGTTATTGTCCTGTTTATAATATTATATTGAACTCATCGAGAGAAATATGTCATCTATTGAATACAGAAGAGGCAGTAGACTCTATAAAGATGTTGCAAAAATCACCTCCAGTTTTCTCTGGCTTTTACTAGAATCCGCTACAATGACCCTTTTCCAAACGAGTACAGCTACAAATGCGCCTAGGTCATAAATCCCAGATTATGAGAGAAGCAGCATTAGTGCCTTCCATTTACGGAAAACATTTGTTTTCCTGCACCTTCAAATGCTAAGCGTAGAAAGCAAAAAGAAACATTGTATATATTTCACGTAAAAATATCAAGGATTAAGGAAAAAACGTGGACTGAACCTTTTCCTTTAGCGAGCATTTTGATCTGAGCAAACGCTTCGAGCGAAAAAATCTCTTTTTCTTATCCTACAAAGGGATTTTACCCCTCAGAACTGTTCGGATTTATTATTATTCCCGAACTAACCTTACGCCCGCGGCGGTGCCCGCTCCATATCAGATTACGGCTCCCTCATTCTATAGTAAAGTTTAAACTGCCAAGGGCTGATAACCTCGTTTGCTTCGGAAGACGAAAAAAAAACATTTGAGGTTTTATGGTAGCTCCGTTTATGTTCTTTTGCAAGGATTTTTCAAATTTCGAATATTTTTGAAACAAGAACTGAGACAAAAGTTTTGTCACAGTAGAGTTATATTATGTGTACCAAAGTACAAGCATTATACCGCATATTACATATTATTACACTATTTTTTCACTCTTGACTTGAAAACTATTGCCTTAAGATATCATTGTGAGCTATATAAGTTCTTTTTGACGAGGTGAGAGAGACTTAAAATGTTAGCCACCGCCAGCCAGCAATAGCAGTCGGCTAAATTAAGATCATCATAAAAGGATTAACACAGATTTTTTAAGTTAAATTTTGCACCGAGGGCAACACATACATAAAGATAAACCCTCACAATCAGGTGAAAAGCACCGGCCTGATAAGCATAGCCATGCACGTGTGACCACTTCCACACACTTAAGATCCCGGATCTTACCTGCAGGATCCAAGTTAATGCGCCGAGGTCGCGCTTAATATGATAATCAAGCCGTTGCCAGCTCAAATACACAGCTTTTAATGAGCCCAGGCTTACGCGGCGTTACTTATGTCACACACGGTCGGGGAGTTCACAGAACTCTTCGTTCTTTGCGAGGGATTAGAGTAATTGCAAAAGTTGGCAATTTAAAAATGTAATCACGGATTTAAGAGTTGAAATTGTTAGGTATTGTGTGGAGTAATTAGTTTTTGAGTTGGGATTGTGAAAGAATTGATAATTAATGTTGATTGCAGTTTGTTAAATTAGAATTGCAATTTAGACTGGCAATGCTACCATATGGGCGCGCTGTTTAGTGGTAGTGTGCTTGCACATTTGAGTTAATTTGAAACTTTTATACTGGGCTATTTTTCTACAAATATGTAATTTTATTGTTAAAAAAAAGACTCTTAAATTAATTAGAGCTCAATTGCCGTTGATGTTGGTGATTGTATTGTATAATTTATATGATTTTAATATTTTTGTTAATGGTTTGGGACATGGATTTTAACCGAATTATAAAAACGGACGAGGTTCTTACTTTGGTTGTTATCTTTATGTTTGTTACCTCAAAACTCCGTCAATTTATAATAATTTACTTTCAGATTGGTCCCATAGAATCTTTATCAAATCCTGTTCATTAGTTTAGTTTTTAAATAAAAATAACTGTATTTTTTTATGTAATCGAAAGACGAGACGATCAAGTTCATCGCCTGATGGTAAGCGTCACGCTTAGCCATTACAGATCAGTGTCACCCCAGAGTTATGGACTTATACAGTTGATCTACTGCGGCAAAGCACTGCACTTTTTGGCCTGAAACATAAGATGCTAAATCTCTTTAAGCCATATTATTTCACTGGAAACATAGCCCTTCTATCCGAAATGAAGTAATGAACACTACTGCTTGGCTGTTGAATGTCTAGCAATGATGTGGTACTGCCTCAGGCGGACTCTGCGATAGAGTCCTACCACAATAACACACCCTATAGCTTATTCATCATAAATTCCAAATATCATAATCTAAATAATGAAAATTTGTATGGTCTGTATAATCATATTTTGTTATATTAGACGCCCGAGATGGGTCAACTGTAATAATATGACCTGCAATAAGAACAGGCGAATACTAACACTACAGTTTTTACCAATAAAGAATTATCTTATCTTATCCAATTAAATGAAATTACGCATTTTGCTTATGTTTCTTTTTAGTAGTCTTTGATGTTAATATGCAAGAGTTTGATAACAACTTCCTACCGGTAATAGTGACTATTACTAATTTTATCTAAAACTTTCACCCAACAAGCTCCCCCAACTATTGGTTGCTGTGTCCCCATTGTAAATGAGAGTGCGGGCGGCCCCGTATCCTTGATGAGATGTATGGCTCTGGGCCTCCAAGGAGGGATTTTTGTGCCCTCCGAAGCGTTTTGTGGCTTTTGAATAATGATAAGATGTTTCCTAGTTGTGGATACGCAGTATCGTAGCTTGACAAGTCGTAGGAAACTAGAAATGAAATGAAATGAATAAAATGAAATACATTTATTTTGCACTAAGGACAAGATAAACAAACAACAAAAACATGAAATAGACGATAAAAAACAGCTTACAAAGGTAATTAGGCATAAGTAAAAAAGTGCCAAAATGGTCGTGACTCAGCATTATTGCCAAGTGTAACACTAGGCGCTGATTTTCAGTCACAACCCAGAGGTGGCGGATCTAAAACAGTATAAATATTAAAAAATTTATATGTATAATATCATATTACATTATTATAAATATATAAAAATATAATAAATATATAATAAATAAATAAAATAAGTCTTAATAATATAAAATATACACATACACATACATTATAGGTATATAAATTTACATATGTATAAAATGAACAACAAACAAGCAAAATATAAAAATAATTGAAAAATAAACATGAAAATATTTTTAGCGAACTACAATTTTAAAAAAAAGTTATTCCTTCTTTAAATACTGCCACATATGCTGAGTATTTAATAAATACGCTAATTAAAAGAAACAAGACAAAGACAAACTAGCTATAATAAAGTAAAAAAGCGTTTCACCTCTTTCACGTTTATGGTTGTCTAGTGACGTATTGACGTGCGTATATTATCCGAGTGACGTATTCCTGTTCATTAGAAAACGATTTTTTTTTTCATAATATTTTTTTTCGTGAATTAGTATTTATTTGGTTCGAATATTTTTCCAGTTCCCTGTTATAAAACTTTTTAGTCCTATTTTATTTACAATTAGTAAAAGCTTGATTTAAAAAAACGTTGGGGTTACGTTTGGCTTTACCCGACTGCAAGGGAATGATTATGTTTTTCACGCATATCTTGTATCTTTATTACCTCGTATCTCCCGAACGGCTGGATGGATTTAGACAGCGAAGGTATAGTTATATTAGTCTTAAAACCCCAAGAGTCTTTAGATAGGAGTTTGAAAAAAAAACAAAATGGCGGACTTTTGGCGCGAAATAGTAATACGTTAATAAAAAAAACAACCAAACCTATCGAGTAGGGTATCTAAATGAAAGAAATTAAAAAGGAATTACTTAAGGCGACTTGGTATCGACTTGGCGGACTGGAGCCAAACTGTACCCTTGTAGAATTGCCTGTATAGTCAGCGTGCGCGCATTCATATATTATTTTAATGAATCCTACCCCTTAACAAAAAACTTGAGTTCACAACAAGGTTTGAATGTGTGTTGGGATTACACCCAATATATTTTGTAAAAAATATCTTTTATAGAAACAGAATAAAGTTGATTCATTCCACTGGCGGGAACGGGAAATTTGGTGTTTTTTAATAAAGTTTAAAAGTTTTTTCTATCGAGCCAAATTTATTCAATCGTGTATCGCTGAACATATCCGAATAAAATATTTTGTGAACATTTATTACTCATAAAAAAATGCTGTTAATCGACCGTTTTTAAAGGTCTAATCTTTAATATTCGTGAGGATGAATCGTCCAATTTGAACCTATTTCACCTTAAAATTACATAAATAGTAAGTTCAAATTTTTCGCAGTTGGTTTTTTTTTATTTGATCCGTGTATTTTATATGTTCTGTACTCAGGATACAGTATAGTACCTCATTGCCTCAGGCGGTGTATAAGGCTGCGGTTATAGTATTACTAGCTGCGCCCCGCGGTTTCACCCGTGTTGATAATGATGAAAAGTGATGATGATGAAAAATAGATGTTGGCCGATTCTCATAGACACCGGATAAGCACAAAAAATTTCATCAAAATCGGTCAAGCCGTTTCGGAGGAGTATAGCAACGAAAACTGTGACACGAGAATTTTATATATTAGATAGTTTGGATTAACAGAGGATCATGTTTGAGAAGATGACCGTATCTGAAATAATATCAGTTCGTGATTTGTTTAGTTATGTAAGTAACGAGCTAATATTTTTATTTGATTTCTTTTGTTATTAGATTTATATTTGTTGATATAATGATTGTAGGTGTATTTTATTGTAGCTGAGTATCACGAGGGCTTTTGACAGCTATTAAATTAAACATGACATAAACGCTTTTACACTCACAGCTCCACATTATGAGTTGTGTCGTGGTTGGAACATTCACATCACACTCACAATCACAACCAAAACCTGAAACACAAATGTTCCTTGGGGAGAAACCTTGTATTCCCGCCGGGAATCGAACTCGATACCTCTGTTTAGAAGGCAATCGCGCACTCAACTAAGCCAATGGGTAGTAATATATCCTTTAGTCCGATCTTTAGTTCATTAACTACAAGATTTGTTTAAAGAGTATAAGAATTTGTTGAACAATTTTAAATTATACTTTCTATTTAAATTATTGGACATAAATAAATATTTAATTTGATAGTTAGATAGGTAGATAGATAAATTCTTTATTTGCACACCAAAATAAATAACATTTACAAAGAAATCTTAAATATAACATAGGAGCACAAAGGGCGGTCTTATCGCTCAAAGCGATTTCTTCCAGATAACCAAAGGGAGATGATAAAAATATTACAAACAGGGACGGTGGTGTACCTCGACACGTATTTAAATTTATAAATGTACTTATACATACTTATTAATATTACATACATAATATACATACAAAAAACTACATAAATAATAATAATATATTATAAACAAACACGAACTAATACATAATATTATATATACATTATATGACTAATAAGGGACATTCATAGCTTTAACTTAATTGAGAGTGATACCATTTTTTAATTTAATTTGATTATTATTTATTAAAAACAATTTATGATAGTCAAGTTACTTGAATTTTAATTATTTACCTCACGTCCACGCGTTTCGCTTCTATCTTTATCTTCTATACGGTGAAGGAGTGGAGTTCATTGCCAGCCTCTTTGTTATTTGAATGTTATAATTTGGGCGTCTTCAAGTAAAGAGCAAATAGGTATTTTCTAGGCAAGAATCTTTTTACTGAATCATCACTTTACATCAAGAGAGAAAGAGGTCAAAGTATGCCTATCTTCCATAGAAAAAACAATAATAATGTTCTTCCTCGTTTCCTCGTTTCCTTCCGGTAATGATCCTGTTTTTAAAAATTGTTACAAATTTATATCTGCGTAAATAAAAGTTTTATTACACGCGCAATTTTTAAACGTCATTAGTCCATATCATATTCTAAACTTAAAGTGAATTTCAGTGTAAAGCAGGAAGATTGAAGCCATGCCAGCACAATTTCTATTACATAATGAAATTCTCAAAACTTTAGCCGACGATAAATCCTATAACAACCCTCCATGGTTATTAGTGCGGCAAACAACCGAAACAAGTATTAAGTACACGTGTGCTTAACAATATAAGTTTAAAATTTGCAGACGTGAAGCTACTAGATTTAGTGGGAGGTGCTTAGAAGTTGTGATTTTAACAATGATAGTGTCCACTTAAATTAAGACTAAACGTTGCGAGTGAATAGGCATCTTCTAGGTAAACGTGCTGCATCGTCGCACCGCATCTTTGCTTACCATTAGATGGAAGTAGTCTAAGTTTTTGACGACCTAGTTAAAGCAGTGGACAGGTCTCCGCCCTCTGCGCCGTGGCTCCTGGGTTCGATTCCCGGCAGGAGCACAAATTCCTTCCAATACACCCAGAAGCACAAATATGTGCTTCTGGTTCTGGGTGTATTTGTGTGTGTGATGTGAATGTTTCCGGCTACGATACAAGTCTTTGAACTTAGTGTGGGGCTGTGAGTGTGGATGCGTTTGTTTTGTTTTGTTTACTTATGTTGAATAATAAAAACTAGTGTTTGAGAACGTAGGTAGGGTAATTGCGGTATATTTAAATGTTTTGGAAGTCTGTTCAATAATTACAAGTGTGATTTTTTGCAAACCATCAAACATCTTGAATCATCGGAGTTCAGCAAAATGCAGAGATTTACCCACAACGTCGATTGATCGTATACGTGCGACAAAAGTTTCATAAAAAAAAACATTATCGCTTATTTGCAGTGCAAAGAAATCAAACGCAGTGGAATTCAAAAGAACATAGTTACTCATTTTCCCTGACTGTTTCGGGTAAGTTGTATCAGCTCCATAGGTAAAACAATTTATCCATTCCTGAGTCATCTGTAGAATGTGGCTGCCAGCGTCGAGATGAGCAAGAGTTTTGTATCTTACTAATCTTAATAGTCTTAAGGTAATTTAAACGTCGTGACACACGATATCCGGTGATCTTGAGATCAATCAGCGGATAACGCTATCTTCCTAAGATTGAGTTCTATTACGAAATCAATCTTAATTTAAAACATAAAATTACCATGTGAATATAATTACTTCAAGTTTAAAGATTGTATGTGTTATGATAGCAGAGCAAAAACAAATAACTGATAAAAAAATAATTATATGGTTCCACCATGATAACACTTATTTATTCTATAAAAACTTTTACTAATTGACCAAGCGAGCGCAAAGCACGAGCTTAGGCAATATATTCATTTCATATTCATTTATTTATTGCAATCTATAATAATAGTAATATATAGGTGTTTTTTAGGAGTACAGTTCTATATAGACCCTGTGGGGCACCGCAATAATCTTAGAAGAGAGGAGGAATATTGCTTTCGTAAGTCTGAATTTCCGGTTTTTTTCCTCTACAGATCGCATTATTCAACCGATTCTCATGAAATTTAGTGAGCAGGTTCGATGATTCTATAGAATTTTTTGTCGATTGATTTTTGGAAATGTTTCAAAATGGCGGAGATATGGGGCTTGAAAACGTAAATAAACTATTTCAGTAATGTTGAAAAATACGCGAAGTCTTCAGCTCACAGAGTCACTTGTATACAAGAACATACTAGTGAACGAGAACCTTTTTATACAGTTAAAACTTTCGCAATTGAGTCCTATCACTTTTTCAAATCTCGAATCGCGAAAGTTGGCCATAAATAAGCTGCGTTGACAAAACTGTTCTAAAATAGAATAAAACCTTTTCCGCCATGCAAAAAGCCGTTTCTTATAACCGGCTTTCTCGAATACATCACGTCTCCCCTTCGGCTTAAGGTCACGAGCTGATCGCTGAATTTATGCCAAAAGCAAATGCGCAATGTTACGTTACAATTTTTTAAAGTTATGACGTCATTTCCTCTGCCACTGTGCGGGGGAAATGGTGCCTGAATCTATAAATAAAACGTGTCAGCTGGCAACATTATAATTTATTTGGATCAGATTGTGAATATTAAGTTTAATGTAGTGGTGCCGGCTTGTCTTGAAGGGAAATGCTTATGCTAGAGTAGTTTTTATTTATTTTAAATTGTGGATGCATAATTTATGAATTATGCAACTATGTTTTTTTTTATGTTGAGTAGGCAAGCATTTGACCACTATCTCACCTGATGGAAAGTGATGATGCGGCCGAAGGTGTGACATGCTTGCCTAGAAGATACCTATTCACTCGAGACTTGAAGACTCCCAGATTATACCGTTCGGGGAACAAAGACGCAGGCGCTGAGTTCCACTCCTTCGCTGTACGGATGATGAATGTAGAAGCAAAACACTTTGAGCGAACTGGAGGTATGTCGACCATAAATGGATGACGTTTAATAGTTTGTCTTGTTGTTAGATGGTAAAAAGGGCATGGGGAAATTAAGTCATGTCATGTCAATGAACTATGTAACTATTTGTGGCTGCATGATATGTCATGCATGATTAAAATGATTAAAATAAACCAGCGTAGCAGCAGCAGAAGGACAAACGTAAAAATATATGGAACGTATCCTTAGCGACGTGACTAGTGACGTGACTTTGATATTCTGATTTCCAACCTTTTTCTGTGACGAAAAGGGGTTATTTCCTTTAATACAAAAGTTTCACTTCTACCGTGTGTCCTTACGATCACCCTGTTTTTTTAAGTGAAACTTTTTACAGGAGTGTTTTGAAATTCTGATACGCAACCTTTTTATGTGACTAAAAGTGGTAGGGGTGAACACTGTGATAATTAATTAAAATGTTTCCCTGTAATACCAAAATTTCACTTCTATCGTGTGTCTTTACGACACTCCCTGAGGTTTTTTTCATTAAGAGATTATAGCTAGCTTTGCTAGATTTGGACATGCTGGCCTGGAGCTTTTACTTTACCGTTAGTGCAGTCGTAGTTAGGGTACCACCTACTAATACAAACGAACGAACGAACACATTCACATTCACATCCTCACACTAAGTTCAAAGACTTGTATCGTGGGTGCCGGAAACATTAACATCACACACACATTACACCCAGAACCAGAAGCACAAATATCCCTTGGGAAAGAATTTGTGCTCCTGCCGGGAATCGAACCCAGGACCCACAAAATCTATCGCCAGGCAAATTATATTTTGGCAGCTACACTTGAAAATCAAGCTCATGCCTAAGCAGAAGTTATACAGGATCTATATGGCATGGTCTGACTTATTTAGAAAAAATGTGTATCAAATGTACATAAATGAAAGTTATCTCAACAAAAGTAACTGGAACTTGTTTACTTATATAAGGTTTTTAATTATTTATCCGATAACTTTGCAGTAAGAGAAAGATGAAATGTGATGATAGCATATTTATTTCAATTGCGGTATGCGATCGTGGGTTCTAATTAAGTTTTTTCCTTTATAATTATGTTTCCGTACCGTAACTTTACTTTTTATAATAATAGTTAGGTGGGTACCTAACTGTATCGTAAAAAAGTTTTAACCTATCTTTCGTACCCATAATCTATGTTTTATGGACATCCTATTAGTAATTGTTCGGCTTTTGAGCTTTCTACAATGTGATTATTTGATTCATGTAGAACTTGAAGTAATAAAACTGAAATCAACGGATCATTAAATATTAACAAAATTGTAACAGGCCGATGTTTGTACATTAAAAATATTTAAGAAAAACGAATATTTCATTAGAGAAACAGAAGCCAAAACAACAATTTTAAAATTTTTGTCTGTATGTTTGTACTTGTATCACGGAAAAACTACTGCATGGAATTGAATGCAGTTTTCACCGATATTATATGTATTTCGTTAGTGGATGTGGAGATGATTTGATAAGTTTGAAATTACATTATTTTATGGTGATTACTAAAGTATATCAAAATTGTATTGTAGTAACTTTATTACTTCTGAGCCAGTCCATGGATAGCAAAACTTTCTACTAGTTGATGGCTACTAGTTAACACGAGATCATTTGGATTGTACTTTGCAATAAACTGAAAATGGTGTAAATATAAACGCTTTTACACTTACAGCCCCAAACTAAGTTCGATGACTGGTATCGTGGGTGCTGGAAACAATCAAGTCACACGCACAATCACAACCAGAACCAGAACCTCAAATTTTCCATGGGGAGAATTTTCCTTGGAATAAATCTAGATGCAGAAATACTATATCGAGTTCTGGTCAGTATATCAATATTAAACATATTGATACCTACCACCATACATACTTATATAACGTTACACGTCAAACAATGGATGGACCTCCAATATTCTCTCAGGATATGAAAACAAAGGCTTCCGATAATCTCGTTTGACGGCTTTCGACCCTGAGGTCATTAATAGCTTTAAGCGCCCTCTAGTGACGCGTGCAGAATTCAGACCAATCTCTGAAGAAAAATGTACCTTAATAGCAGGTTTTAAAATATAGGATCCCTTGAGTAGAATTATAGTTATGAGCAAAGTCGATGGAGATTTTAATCGCCAAAACCGTATATAGCTGTAGCTGCTCTACTCTGAAGTAGACTATGATTTTGTATGTAAATCGTATTTAATTTCTAACAATTAATTTAAATAAATATGCACATGATATCAATTTTTCAACTGACTTTAAAAAGCAGGTTCTCAATTCAACTGAATGTCATTTTTTTTTGTATGTATGTCACGCGATATCTCCGCCAATTATGAATCGATTTTAACGATTTTTTTTTGTTTGGTAGTATATACTTCAGAAGTGATCCCATATAAATTTTATTGAAATCGGTTAAGCCAAAACCGAAATATAAGCGATGAAGGCGGTTTTTTAAGGTTTGCGTGCGTTTCAGTTATTAATTGATAAAACCAATCAGGTTAAATATTCACATTTATCGGCATACATAAAGACAAATGAATTAGAATTTGTGTATTAGAGGTGAAATATTAATAAATTAGAATAAACATAATAATATATAAATAAACGTTTTCACACTCTGCTGGGGCTGTGAGTATGCGTTCTTTTTTTATTGTTTATAGTTAACAAATACCTATTTTAGTTTTTCAGTATTCAGTAAAATAAATTGATGCAATTTCTTTATATTACTCGAACAACATTTTATTTAAAAAACATAGTTATAAGTACATAATAATTAACTTAGTTTAATATTACTGCATACGTTGTAAACATATTTGAAGAAACGCGTTACAAATCACAACTGAAATTCACATCCCTTTCCGATATTCAACATCACCCCAATAAAATTACTGTACCGTTACATCCCCCGATATCCGTAAACCGCCAAAACATAGACATCAAAGGTTTCTCTCACCGTTCCCGCAAAAATATAAAACTATATTATATATGAACTCCCCCCAAGTTATGAATTCAAATTCTTAGTACAGCTATGTATAAACGTACGAATAACTTCTACTATTTATTTTAAGGGAACGTTATCAAAATGTGTCCTAAATGCGCAACTTTATAACCTTTATCTCGGTATGCATAACAAATCTGATAAAAAAATATTCTTCGGAATCTGTTTTAAATTAGTCCCCTACTCCTTCTTCATAACATGAATATTCTAGACCTAAAATGCAAGGGAAATTGTATCAAATCAAATGCTAATCACATAAATTTTAGTTTTTGAAACCGTTTGATACTTGATTTTATGGAGTCTTTAACTCTACTGCCAGATTCGCAAATATTTGCAGTGCCTTTCATGAGTGCCTCCTTGGAGCCCATGCATGTCAATAAACGATTTTGATTTGAATGCTCTTACTCGTGTCTTATATCCAAGCGTTTATTTAGTCAGTAAGTTTAAGAACTTGCTAAATTCGGATTTTTTAATCAGGTGAGATTGTGGTCAAAGGTTCAATCAACTCAAAAGTTACCTTGAATAAAAAAAAATGGATGAAGTGGAGGCTAACCAGTAATTATCTAATATGCATTTGATTAACGTTTCTTGCACCTACAAATATAATTCTTCGAACTTAGTATGCGGCAAATGTTTCTTTGGAAGGAACGTCGTGCTCCTACCGGAAACCTATGTCAAGGCTACGGACAGAGACCTGTCTACTACGTCAAATGAGCCTTCAAAAAACTCAAAGATTTTATTTATTTATTTATTTATTTTGGTTCATCAACAATTACTACATTAATGCATACTTAAAATAACATATTAACAATCTTATTACTAAATGTATAATCAGTTACAGATGAACACAACATGCAATACATAATAATAAGTATTTATAATATTAACTAAATCTATGTGCTTTTGGAGTTGTTGAAGAAATCAGAACTTTTTTTTCGAAAACCTTGCAATGAGTCTGCAAATACATCGACCGAATTAGCGATGTCATTAAGTAGCTTGCTGAGCCTTGGTACCACGGAGT
This sequence comes from Lomographa bimaculata, assembly GCA_948107665.1. Taxonomy (NCBI): domain Eukaryota; kingdom Metazoa; phylum Arthropoda; class Insecta; order Lepidoptera; family Geometridae; genus Lomographa; species Lomographa bimaculata. The sequence goes on along the minus strand of OX403589.1, from coordinate 19,513,111 downwards.
TAGCTCCATGGGTAGTCCGCCGCAAAGGCTTTACAAATAACATTATAGAATTGCGTGGATATATTCGTGGTACTTTAATTTTAAATCTTCCTAGCAAGTCTGGACAATCTACGTGGTTTCTCATAACCTTATACAAAAATACCACATCCAACAGATTTCTACGGCTAGAAAGGGATGACATTTTAAAATACCTCAGTCTTTGATTGTAAGATTTTATTTTATTTTTGATACCAGCACTGTATGCTAGATGCCAGAGGAACCGTTTTTGTATTCTTTCTAGTCGTAGCATATGTGTAGCGTAATGTGGTCTCCATATCAAGCTACAGTATTCCAGATGACTTCTTACTAAGCTGTTATACAGAGTTATTTTAGTTTTGATATTTTTGAATACTTTTGAATTTCTTAATACAAAGCCAAGCATACGTGACGTTTTACTAATAATGTGATCAAGGTGAGGAATAAATGTAAGTTTGGAATCCATGATAACACCCAAGTCCCTTAGACAGTTAACTTCTTTAATCAACATTCCATTAATGATGTAACTGGAAGTGACTAAGTTGCGATTCCGAGTAAATTTAATATGAAAACACTTTTCAAGATTAAGTAGCATCTGATTCTCTTCACACCAATTCGCCAAAGAGTCAAGATCTTTTTGTAGTAATTTTGTGTCATCAGAGTTTTGAACGATTCTCAACAACTTTAAGTCGTCAGCGAACATAAATGGCACAGAATACCTAAAACATTGCGGCAAGTCATTGATAAAGAGGTTGAATAATACAGGCCCTAGGTGAGACCCTTGCGGAACTCCTGATGTAATATTAAATCGTTCCGATTCATATCCACCAACCACTACATAAAAAGTACGATCATGCATGTATGAGCCTAACCAATTTAACATGGCTCCCGCGAAACCATAACCTTTTAGTTTTCTTAAAAGCACTTTATGAGGGACCACATCAAAGGCTTTGCTAAAATCCGTATAAACTACATCCACCTGCTTGCGAGTATCCATAGCTTCAGTTATTGTTTCAGAAAATAATGCCAAATTAGTATTTGTAGATCTGCCGCTTACAAACCCGTGTTGGTGATATGATATAAACTTTTTGAAGTGTACTTGGATATGCGGACAGACTAACGACTCGAATAACTTACCCAATGTTGACAGTATAGATATAGGCCTATAGTTTTTTACATTACTTTCGTCCTCACCCTTGTGTATTGGTACAACTTTAGCAATTTTCCACTCTGAGGGAAATACTCCGGTAGATATGGACGTATTAAATATTTGACTGAGAGGATCCGCTAAGCAATTGGCACATCTTTTAATAAAATGCGGATGAAGTTCGTCGGGTCCCATGCCCTTACAGGTGTTAATACACTTAAGTCCCTTGAGAACAGCAGCCCGTCTAAGTGTTAAAATTCCAAAACAGTCATTATTTGGATCATCCGTGGGTGAATTTAATATATTTTGTGAAGGTGATATACGCTCGTGGTTATTAGCACTATAAACAGACAAAAAATGTTCAGCAAACAAGTTTGATATTTCAGGACCAGAACGAGCAACATCATCATCCTTAGTCATTTCTTCTGGAATAACACAGGTGACAGATCGTTTTTGATTTACGAATGACCAAAAATGCTTGGGATTTGCTGTAATTTTATTTTCTATGTGCGTTACATACGAGTTGTAACACTCTAAAGATATCTTTTCACAACGTTTAGAAATAATATGAAGTTCAATTTTATCACGTGGATTATGGTAGTTATTGTATCGACGACGAATGATTTCTTTTTCATTGAGACGTTTAATAAGTTTATGACTGAACCATGGAGGTTTTTTATTATTTTTTGGTTTAACTAGAGGCACAAAACGCTTAATAACTTCCTTTAATACCTTGTAAAAACTGTCTAACATTTCATTTACATTATTGATACCTGAGAATATTTCAATCCAGTCGACTTTATTTAAATATTCTGTAATGGCGTTGTAATCAGCCCTAAAAAAATTATATCTAAGGCTAAGTGGATTTTTGTCTAGTGTTTTTAGTTGTGAGAACACAATTGTTACCACAAAAGGTGGATGGTACTCATCAACTTTGCTTAATACATCATCGGATTTCGATACGACAGGAGAAGGAATGTCTGTGAGAAAGAGATCGAGAACTTTACCCTTTACATTTAGCACATTGTTACATTGACTTAAGTTATTAAGGTTAGCAAAATCTATAAGAGAAGTGCCTGATGCTGGTAAAGAGATAGAACTAATAGCTTTATTTGAAACTTCGTTCCAATTAATACAGCTAACGTTTAAATCGCCAATAATAGTCACACGATCAGGATTGTTTTTCTCTATTACTGAGTTACACTGGCTGGTAAAATAATCAACTAATTTTATGTCAACTGGAGGTGGCAAGTATACTGCGCAAAACGCCAGTTTTTGAATAGAATTATTAGTTTCTAGTTCTAAAAGTATCCATAGATCCTCTACTTGACTCTCCCAGAGTTTCATTCGATTTGAATTAATCGTTTTTTTCACAGCAATTAGTACACCGCCTCCATCCTTTTTAAAGCAATACTTTGATGACTCTCTATCTCGTCTATAGACTTTATATCTGTCATCAAATAGTTCATAAGTAAAAATGGTAGAATTCAACCAAGTCTCAGTTAAGACTATAATATCGTAGGAACAGCAAGACATATTACAGAAAAAATCATGTGTTTTAGTTTTAAGACCTCTGCAATTTTGATAATAAATCTTAAGATATCTATTGAATTTTAAAGTTTTAAATAACATGAGTTACATGCAAATTGTATTAAGAACTTAATCTAGTTTACTCAAAGTAGCCATGGAGTTAACAACAATGAAACTTGATTCTTCTGTTTTCCGAACGAAAATTTTTCCATCTCTCACCCAAACAAATTTATAGCCCAGTTCCTTGGCTTTGAGTCTGGCGGCAGCGTGGAGTGCCTTGTTAGAAGCTGATAAATGCTCCATTACGTATATTGGTTTTCGTTCACCAATAAGGCCTATGTGAGAGGTATTCAGCCTGTCCCCTGGAAAAGACTTGTTATGCTTTATCGTAGATGCCATGAAAATATCCTTCGATTTGCGTGTGTCAAATTGCACGATGATCGAGCGCGGACGGTCATTCGTGCGATTAATTTTAGCTATTCGCGTACAACGCTCAATTTTCGATTCGGCAATGTCACATCCTACGGTTTCAAACAACTTAGCTACAATCGCCAGCAAATTTTCGTTCTTTTTTTCAGGAACACAATGGATTTCAACGTTTCGTAATCTAACTTGTTGCTCGAGTTGGTTCATTCTATTGTCAATATTATACAAGGAGGATTCCAATTGAGTGTGGGCCTCTTTAATGAATGCAGTAGCCTCAGTGTTAGTTTTACATTCCTTTTTTAGCTCCTCATATTGAGCATTCATAAACTCCATCGAATGTTTGAATCCTTTGATTTCCTCTTTCAAGTCTTTTATTTCTGAAGTTATTGGAGTCATCATATTTTTTTTGAGTTCATGCATTAACTCTCCTCTTTCTTCCTTCATAATTTCCTTGAATATGCTCCGAACTTCTTCTCGTGATAGTGAAGAGGAAGGAGCTTTTTCCGGTGTTACCGAAGGTGCTGCTCTTTTCTTGGATTTATGCGAGACGTCATCACTGCTGTTAGATTCAACTGATCGAATAGGTGTATTATCGTTGTTTCCACGTCTCGATTTTTTGCATAGGGGACATTTCCAGCCTGGTTTGTTGTCTGTTCCACTGAGTTCGTGTGTTTGAAGGCAATCATAATGGAACGCCTTTTTACATTGGACGCATCGAGCGTATGAGTCGTTATCGGCACCCATAGCACAGCATCCCCACTTCAGCGAAGACATCCTTTGATTTTTTACGTATTTATTAACAATAGTAAAATGCTTCACAACAATCACGCCTTATCAGTGGTGATGTTCACTGCTAGTGATTTGCTCGGCTTTTTTGTCTAGGTGTTTGACCCTTCAAAAATCAGATGCAATAAGTATGCTCTAGGGTACTTGCTATTTATTTTTGTCAGGCAACTTAGCAAAATAGATTTTTTACGATTTTCAAATTATATTTTAGGTCCAGGTATGGAAGATCACAGTGTTATTTTATAGTTTGAGGCTAATTCTGCACCAGAAAATTTTGTAGAAAAAGTTATTCTGTGTTCTCCTCGGTGGTTTTGAACCCAGGCTCTCCGATCAGGAATCTATACTGATGATACTAGCCACTACACCACAGAGGCAATTACTCGGTGTGTCGAATTTATTGAAGTCTTTGCCAATAAGCCTTTGTACTGCGTAAGCGTATAGTAACTTATATATTGTGGTCTTTTGTTTTAGCGAAGCGTGTCAACTGGTTAATAAGGTTATTTGAAGGTTGTTGCTTGTTACCTTAATAATCTTGTTGTAATTCCAAAGATTCCATATTTAACCGAAATGTAATGGCACAATTATATAGCACTTTTATACTTCTTACGTTCGTGTAAAATTTAATACTGTTAATGACTTATAACCGGTTCAGTTGATTTTCAAAGCACAGAGATATTACTAGTTACGTGTTTACTTCTAGCCGGACGGGCGCTTTTTATAGATTTTAGATATTAAAGAAATGTAAATATACATATAGATAGCTACAAACACTAGTGAAGGCGTACACCTGTATAATCGGCGTCCAAAAGCCGCTCGATGTAATCTCACTAAAACCCTATAGCTCGATAAAGATAAAAATGCTTTGTTTATGGTAACGGGAACGACGGTAAACAATTTTTCTGACAACACATTTCTCTTGTATAACGAATATTTATGAGCGTCAGGTTATGCTCTTGTGATAGAGTTAGGGCAGTTGGGAAACGTTTATGTTATTTTGTGTGTGACTGTCGTATAGAGCGAAACGAGATCTCTAAGTTGACTTGGTTCTTTCAGCACTTTGTCCGTCCGCCTGTCCGTCCGTCTGTTAGAGGCATATAGTGTCTAAATCCTACCAGCAAATAACTTCAAATTCTCAGAGAATATGTAAAAATATAGCGCAAAGCCAGAAATAGCAATTACAATTATTTAAATGAAAATATTAAGGGGCCTCCCATACACGTTAGTGGGGACCAAAATATTTTTATATTTCTATCTACTCTTGTGGGATATCGTTGAAAAGAGCTCTGCAAGTAGAGTACGAAACCGGTTTTGAAAAAAATCTTTGTAGGAAAATAACAATTTGCCACCGTAAGTAAGTAGGCCACCAAAGTTACTGTTTTTAGACCTATTTGACGCGGAGTCTATTTCAAAAACGGCTACACATTTAAAGCTAAAACTTACGTTGAATATCTATCATATCCTGTACTTAATATTAAATACTTAAATACAGAAATCAAACAATTGCTACAAAGAAAAAACTTATGAGTATTTAACCTCAAAAGTAATTCTTTATTAGGGAAATGTAGGCGCGAGATCTTAGTTCGGCGCGAACGAGTTGTTAGAATATTATCTACTTAAGTACTATTTTACGAATACACCCTTTTTTTCCTTTTCTACTAAATGAGAATGATAAAGCACGAGGAAAAATAAGAGTATAGAAGAAAAACCACATCTATTATATTAAAATTACTGACAGTAACTGTAATATAAATTACTGGAAATAAAATTACGTGTCAACGTTATGACGATTTACATATAATAATTGGAAAGCAACATAATAGTTGGAAAGCAACGAGGATATTTCAAACAAAAAAAAAATTCAAAATCGGTTCACGCGGAAATAAGTTTTAAGGTAACACACGTAATAAAAAAAAATACAGTCGACTTGAGTACATCCTCCTTCTTTGTGAAGTCGGTAGATAAGCTAAGGCATGGAGTTCTACTCGTCGACTTTGGTATTGATTTGGTCATTTATTTTGCAATTTGTAACACAAAATGACAAAGCAAAAACAGCAAATCGTAATAAGAAAGGAGAAAATAAAGTGCGATCCACATTGAAGTAGACCGGGTAATAAACGACCGAAAATCGCGGCGTGAAACGTTCAACTTTCTCTTCGAGCCAACAAATTATAGCAGAAAGTGTTTGCAAGCGAATTAAAGTAATCACAAAACTCGAAGAATACGATTCTGGAGAAAAGTAATTTTGGAACGCTTACTCGTGATTTAATATGGGTGGTTTTGGTTTTTTTTTATTTTGTAAATTGGCTTTGTAAGGACTTTATTAAGTTGGGCCACGTAATTGAATATAACGTGGTTCAATATCACCAAGCGTGATTTAAAATCCTACGCGTCCTGGTTTGAATTCCGTTCGCCTCCGCATTGATGCTTTTATCAAGTCATGTATGAAATGAGCACACGCTCTAATAACATTGAAGGAAAACGTAGTAACCGGCATGTCCAAGATTCACAACATTGGAGAACATATGTCATATGATAATTTGCAGCTTTGTTGATTTTGGTCATACTTTCGCCCTGTGAGAGAAGACTCCAAGTCCCAGCATTTTTACTGACTTCACAAAATAGGAGGAGGTACTCAATTCGACTGTTTTTTGCGTCCTCATATCTTCTTTCCACGTCAACCGATTTTGATAATTTTTTTTTTGTTTGAAAACTAGTGCTTTTCCTTTGGCCCTGGTGTTCGACCGAAACCGACTTCACCGCTTTATCTTCGGAACCTTGATCAGATTTAATGTATTAAACACGCATTATTGACTATAACTCAAAAACAAGAGATCAGATCTTGATCAAATTCCAATGGGACCACAAAAAAATCATCAAAATCGGCTCACAACGAAAGAAGTTATGAGGTAACCTTTGAAGTCGGTTAAACGAGAACATCGTCAAAGTAGGCGTACAAAATAGGCATTATCGACGATATTTCAAAAACTACAGATCAGATCTTGATCAAATTTAAATGGGACCAATCAAAAAGCAACATTTTTCAAACTAAAAAAAAAAATTTAGTATCATCTCACGAGGAGACAAGATATGAGGTAACACACATAAAAAAAAAAAAAAACAATACAGTCGACTTGAGTACCTCCTCCTTTTTTTGGAAGTCGGTAAAAAAATCAATTTTATTAATCTGACATGTCATTAACTCAGAGTAAAATAACATGTTTTTTTATTTGTTTCAGACAATTGCTAGCACCTAATCTGAAACAAACGCAATATCTCGCCAATGGAGCAGAAAGTGAAATTCGAACGGTAAGTGCATCTTTTTATAAGCTTTTATTTAGTTTCATCTGTCCTGTTGTCTATCGGCCTGTAATCGAATCTTCCAAGCTAAATTAGATCACTTCCCGATATTCGATGGGACTCAAATGTGGTGTACTTATGTATCTTGGGTAATAAAACAATGATATGGTACCATGGAGCCGGTCTGGTGATGAACACGGAACATGGCTATAGGAACTTCTAAACGAAAGAAGGTTAATTCATCTAGTTTGGGCTCGTTTGATTCGTCTTGAGAAGTTGTCGGGTTACAAAACTTTTTTTTAGAACTGGTAACGCATTCAAGTAGGTATTATTTAGTCAAACGATACAATTGTTTTATTTTTATTCTTTTTCAAATAAACAATTCTTCTATATGTAAAAGATCGAGCATCCACAGACTGTATTCACTGCTAAGTATAGGCTAAGAAGCTTGTCTCTCGTTTTATTATTGGATATATTTATAATTTATTTTACTTTTGAATTTCAAATTCACTAGAAATGCATTAAACCCAGTGGCTACTTCACATTTAAAGTAAAAAAATTTCAAGTGGGTTCATAAAAGTAGCCCTTACTAGTCACCAGTCATAGAAGTAATTCATAAGAGTCATGCTCAAGTCTTGTCCTAGTAAGTTGGTAAAAACTTTACTAGAACTTCCATTGCAGTTATGGAGCGATATCGAAAATCATACTACATTTACACATTTACACTTACAGCCCCACACTGTATTCGATAACTTCTGTCGAGGGTGCCGGAAACATTCACACCACACTCACAATCTTAACCAAAAAACTAATATTTCTTGGGGTGAAAACTTGTGTTCCCGACGGAAACAAACCCAATACCCATGCTTAGAAGATGAACACGCAGCCAAGTAAACCAACAGGCAGTTCAATTCAATTGTTAATTAGTATACAATTACAATCCAAGATATGGAATAGAATGAATAGAAATATAGATATATATTTATTCCATACCTTTTTTAAAATCAGATATCGTTATCTTCTGTCAATCAGTCAATGGAACATGGTCGCGTGTCGAACTAAAAGCTCATCGCAATTCTTTTGTCAAAGTGAAATCGGTCCCGATACCAAATCGCAGGTGTCGATGTATTCCGACCACTTTAGACCGAAGTTTGTATCGGCTTTGTGTCTTTCAAAACAATATCAGAGCGTCTGGTTGGCGACGCGTAATCAAAATGCTGGTACTTATTTGTTTCAATGTATTAGCATTGCAATTCAAAGAGGTAATGCCACCATCATGATGGGAGCGCTACCCACTGAGTTAGGTTCCTTTTAGGTAACTTGGGACTTTGTTGTTTAGATGTATATAGATTTAGGAAATAGGAAATTGACCAGGTGACAGAATAGGATCTTTATAAAAATTAAACAAACCTTAAATACATTTTGATGCATCTTTGTCGTTTTTTTTAGTAGAAGTTATACATAATAACTACCTACAATTTTTTATGCCATAATGTTCACCAGTTATCTGTGTTTATTTAATATTTACCTATATTGTAGTGGTAAGTATCTGAAGGTAAATTGAACTAATCATACTTGAACTAAAATAGTTGACTTCGATTACAGCATGATTGCATTCAATCGAATACTATAAAAAATGCCAAAGATGTGATAGATTAGAATAAAAACTATTACAATATATGCGTGGGATAATTACGATGTAAAATGTTCTTTTTTACTAAAGCACTACATCTCAAAATCTACAATTCCACATGTTTCGACGCGTAAACTCATCATATCACACTAATATTATAAATCCGAAAGGTTTTGTATAAATATTTAAGGCTGTAAATATGTTTGTTTTCTCTTCACGCTGTAAATAACGGCAGAACAGATTTGGTTAGAGACTACCTTTTAACTATTACATTTAAATTAAAACGGGAAGAAGGCTTCCGAATGAAGCCGAAACAATTGTCGATTTATACATCGACAACGCGTAAGTCACGCTAATTCCCGTTTTAATTTTAATGTAATAGTTCAAAATGTGCGTGAGTTTTTAACAAATTACCTTATAACATGACAAACGCGGGCGAAGCCGCCAGGTACGGCTAGTAAATAATAAAATCATTTCCATCGACACCATGTCATCATTATAGAAACCGATACTGCTTAAAACATTATTTTACTTCATATGTATAAGTTTAGTGAAACCGGTTTGTGTACTTCCACGTTTTGAAAACATATGAGCGAACAATTAAAATAATATTTATATTTTCGGTAAAATCCGGCCAGCACACCACTTGCACCATCCCTATTGAAAATACGTTCGATCCGAATTGCATACCCGGCATACTACCAATTACCCGCCTTTGCAGCTGGGAGTTCAGGCCGATTCATAGTCTTTTTTTTCAAAAAAGCAATGCAGCTCATTTTTTCTGAGCCGATTTTGCAGAGTTGACAAAGGGAAAGTGTCCGTATAAGCCCGTTAAAACTAAATACTTTTTATTCGGCGGATTTGAGCGAATAGTTTGCTGGATTGTTAGCATTGTCGATTCGTTGGTTAGTAATTGTGTGTATTGTATTTTACGATAGACGTGGATCTGTGGATTTATACGAGTGAGGTTAAATGATGGCACAAAATACAATTGCACGTATATTTCAGTCCAAATATGAATATTCATACACTGCCAGAATGTGGCTCTACCTCTGGAACAAAAGATTTACTTGAATATCCATTAATAATAGTATAATAAATATATTAATTCCGATCACATTATTAATCCAAAATTTTGTGTGCTTCCACGTGTGTGAGTACGACTCTGGGCTCTTTTATCTTAATTAATGCTAGCGCCGCAACAGAAATAGCTAGTAAGCCATAAATATATCAAATGTAGGTATCAATCTGAGAGTTTTCAAGTCGTGAGTGTAGCATGCATGCCTAGAAGATACTTATTCACTCTTTTATTGAAGACTCTCAGATTAAACTGTTAGGGGAACAAAGGCGTACGTACGTTTCTACATAAATCATAATTTATGTAGAAACGAAATGCTTCAATGGTACCGAAGGTATGCCAATCATATACAATATGGCTGGCGCTAGATCACTATCTTGCTTGATAGTAAATATCTAGATTTTATTACAAAACTTGAAACTTGAACTTGTTTGAAGTTTATTATTTTAATCGGTAAATTGCAAAAGCGACTACATAATATAGATATACCTAGATGATGAAGAATGATTTAAATAAAAGAATGAAAAAATGTGCCGCCGAATTTCTTGCCAGGTTCTTCTCGAGATCATCTGGCAGCACAGTCATAACTTTCGTGAGCGCTTTTTTGGGGCCATGTGAATAAACGATTTATATTTTCATAAAGAGCAATACACACTATTTTAACCGACTTAAAAAAAGGAAGAAGTTTCAAATTCGACTGTGTTTATTTTCTGTGAACTTTTTTGAACATTTTGTTGATTCTTTTTTTATTTGAAAGCTGGTGTTTCCTATGCAAAAGACCTCAATAATGCGTATTTAATTAATTTAATATGATCAAGGGGTTCTAAAGATAAAGCGGTGAAGTCGGTTGTTTAAGCTTTGCTGACGTTTCATTATTCAGTTAAATTCGGACAAAACAAAACGAAAAATTGTGTATGCGCGGCCCCAGTTCTGGAGAAATACCGGTCGATAGAACACTCAAAAAAATAACATTTCGAAATAAAAGTACATCGATTTGAAAGCCTCAGTATTTCAAGTTTTTCAGCATCCCAACTTCAAACGCCAGACAATATGTGTGCGGATACAGAAACGAGCTCACTTCTTCAAGATTTATAACGAAACTTTTAAATAGTCGGCAGTGAAACGCAGGCAGTTGCAAGTTGAAGATTAAGTGGCGAACGAATTGTTTCCTACAACAAACTCTGCAAAACTGCACTTTAGATAATATAGCTCGGTTCTTAATAATTGCTTCTAGACGTTTCGATGTGAAAACTAAGTGGAAAAGGCAGTATCAGAGCTTAGTCAAGTTTAATACGTAACTTCAAGTCTCGAGTGAATAGGTATCTTCTTGGCAAGCATTGAACATCACAATTCATAATCAGCATTCACATCTTTGGCCGCATCATCACTTTCCACCAGGTGAGATAGTGGTCAAATGCTTGCATATTCTGCATAAAACAAATTATCGCTTGAACTACGTTTCTTCTTCTGCGTTACTAATATTTTATTAAATTTTAGACTCTTACGATTAATCGACACTAAAGTCGACTCTTGCGATCTAAATTTTGAAGATGACGCGATGTGAATGATGCGAATCAAACATCCTTAAAACCTAGGTCGCAAGGGTCGCAAACTTTAAATGCTTTTTCATGTTGTTAAAAAATCCGACAGCAATGTTTCTTGAAAAACAAACACCCGTTTAACCATCTAACAACAAGAAAAACTACCTACGTCATTCATTTATAGTTGACATACCTCCAATTCACTTGAAGCGTTTCGCTTCTACGTTTGTTATCCGTACTACGGTGTGGAATTCATTGCCTGCGTCTTTGTTCCCTGAACGATATTATTTGGCAATCTTCAAGTTATGTGTTAATTAAGTAAAAGCTATATACATTTCAAATTTCATCCAATCCGATTCAGCCGTTACAGTGCGAAGAGAAAACAAACATACATACACACTTATACACAAACTTTTGGATTTATAATATAAGTGTGATGTAACTGAAAGACTGAGAACTGGTTGCACAGTGACATGTCAGAACGTTTACCATTATCCGGGAAAAGCAAATAATCGGAAAATTCTATCGAAAGCACTTCTAGAAACGATATCTCGAAGAACTTCCGGTATATAGACCGTTATCATCCGAACAAAGGATGAAAACCGACTATATTTGAGTGCTGGGATATTTTTATTTACTCTTATATTTCAAGGATTCTTTTAGAATTCACTAGATATTTGTACAATGTTAACACTTAATATTTATAAATGTGGTATTTTCTTAGTTTAAATCTTGTTTTAAATATATAATGTGTAAGCTATGTTTAAATCAAACCATCCATTTTACCATATAACAACAAGACAAACTGTCAAACATCATCCTTCATAGTTGATATATTTAGCTTTTACTTTTATCATGCGTGTAGGACTGGAACTGATTGCCCTCGACTTTATTCCCTGAACTGGGAGTTTTAAAGTCAAGAGTAATTAGGAATCTTCTAGGCAAATTTGCTTTTATTACGTTTACTTAACAAAATGAACTAGTTATTACCAAATAACAAGATTTTTCTGTTATAAAACAATAAGTTTAGTAGCGTCTTAACAGAATAAGTCGGCCTAACAAAATATACACCAATAATCTAGATTTTAAAACTACCAGAACTAGGAATAACTAGAGAAATCTGGAACCTTTTTTTTCTAACGACTCCACAAAAAAGGAGGAGGTACTCAAGTCGACTGTATTTTTACCGACTTCCCAAAAAAGGAGGAGGTACTCAAGTCGACTGTATATTTTTTTATGTGTGTTAGTTACCTCATAACTTCTTTCCACGTGTACCGATTTCGTTTTTTTTTTTTTTGTTTGCATTATGTTGCTTTCCAATTGGTCCCATTGAAATTAGATTAAGATCTGATTTCTACTTTTTGATTTTTTTTTTTTTTTTTTTTTCTAGTAATGATGTACCAATTACTTTTGGAACACCATTGGAATTACAATCTAGCCTTAAGACTAATAGGTAATTTAATTTTGACCTAAACTGCTAAGTAGAGTAGTATATTAAGAATGTGTCCAATAACACTTTTCTTACTGTCTCTATTATCGGGAAGACACTTTGTTCTTGTGTTCTTTGTTAATAGCACTCACTATATTACACTGTCACATCACTACACTAGCTCAAAAGGTTTAGTTCTTTTGAGTCTTCTCACTAAATCTGTGTTGTCGAGGAGCTGGATTGCCTCAACATTCACATGGTGATGAAGTCTTTGTTCGTGAGCTTCGGCGAGTCTTTTTATAACACTAGCGACGAGTTCCACTTTTAGGTCCCGATGAAGATCGTCATTTCTAATGTACCATGGTGCATTAACAATGCCCCTCAGTACTTTGTTTTGGAATCTTTGTATCATCTGGATGTTGCTATGTTTGGTACAGCCCCACAGCTGAATACCGTACGTCCATATTGGCATGAGGACTTGCTTGTACAAAAGTAATTTATTGTAGACTGACAATGAAGAAAACTTCCCAAGTAGCCAATTCATTTTCCTGTAGCGAAGCTCTAGCTCATCGCGTTTCTTTTTGACATGTGCTTTCCAGCGAAGCTTAACGTCTAGTGTCATGCCTAAGTATTTGGCTGTATTTTCGTACGGTATTGCTCGACCATTTATATACACTGGGTGATAGTTTGGTCTTTTGTTGGTGAAATCTATATGTATAGATTTTGTGTCGTTAAGTTTTATCCTCCATTTCTTTGTCCAAGCGCAAATGGTATTGATGGCTGTTTGGACTTTTTTTACTGCATCCTCTTGTGTGACTCCTGTTGCCATGATAGCTGTGTCATCCGCAAAAGTTGCTATAACGCTTTTCTCCAAAACTGGAATATCACAAGTATATAATAAGTACAGGACCGGACCTAGTACACTTCCCTGTGGTACTCCAGCTTTTATTTCCTTTAGCTCTGAGTATGCATCGTCTTGTCTTACTCTGAACATTCTCTGTGTGAGATAAGACTCTAAGATATCTGCAAACTGTTTCGGAAGGAAAATTCTTAGTTTGTGTATGAGACCTTTATGCCATACCTTATCAAATGCTTGTGCTACATCCAGGAAGACGGTAGTACAAACTTTCTTTTCTTCTAAAGTTTTTTCGATCATGTTGGTAATTCTGTGGACTTGATCTATAGTAGAATGCTTTTCCCTAAAACCGAATTGGTAGTCAGGAATCAAGTTGTTTTCTTCTATGATTGGTTTTAAACGTTTTAAGAGAAGTTTTTCGAATAGTTTTGATATTATGGGAAGTAGAGAGATGGGTCTGTATGATGTAGTCTCATTTGAAGGTTTACCTGGTTTGGGTATCATAATCACTTCGGCGACTTTCCACGTATCAGGTACATATTTTAGTCTGAATGTAGCATTGATAAGAGTAGTAATTCAAATTCAAATTCAAATTCAATAAAATTCTGGATATCTCTTCTTAACTTTTTGGTGAGATTGTTTAGCAATTTCTTGTCGATCGGAGATCTAGTTGTGTGCCATTTTTGTCTTTGCTTTCGTTTTATAGCTATAAGGTTGATTATTTCTTTTGGATAATAATGACCTCTTATTTTTCTCTTGTAATCAGGCGTATTATTCCAGGCGCATCGTTGAATATCTATTGTAAATTTGTTTACTTCTATATCTAGTTGTTCTTGATTTTTTAATGGGACTTTCAGATCAATTATTTGTTCAAGGTCTAGCTTAAAGCTTTCCCAGTCCGTATTTTTATTAACTAGATTAGGGTTGCTTTCTTTTTGTACAATAGTCTCGCTGAGTGTTAGTATGATCGGTGAATGATCTGAGCTCATGTGGCAACCTTCCTCAATGCGAAGAAAACTACTTGAAATGGATTTATATATAAAAAAATCTATTAGATCTGGGATCTTGTTGGGATCTGTGGGCCAGTAAGTAGGTTTCCCTGTTGACACAACATTGCAATCAAGGTCTTTTATAGCGCATAACAATTATTTACCTTTAGTTGTGGTAAGTCTGGATCCCCAAAAGGTATGTTTGGCATTAAAGTCGCCTCCTAAAATAAATCGGTTACCAAGGTAATTCAAGAAGCTTATGTACTGCTCCTTTTTCAATGCATATTTTGGTGGGCAATATATGGCTGCTATGGTGATTGGATAACGTTTACTACTTACATGTACAGCAACTGACTGAATGTATTCTTCTTCATATTTATGTTGTTCGTAATGGTGTATATTTTCTTTTATTATTACAGCGCTGCCTCCTCTAGTGGTGTTATTTGGGTGCAATGCATGATATATTTTATAACCTTTAATATGCATGTAAGATTCTCTTGTAAGATGTGTCTCAGAAACAAGGCACACATCAACATTATCTGTGTCTAGGACCACTTGTAGCTCATTTTGATGCTGAAGTAATCCATTTTCGTTCCATGCAATTATTTTTAGTTGTTTCATCATTTTTTCTTACCGGTAGTAGCAGTTTTAGCGCTATTTTCAAGTGTTCTTAAACATTCATCGAATGATGATATGAGAGCTAAAATTTTGTTTAGCTTTTCGTCCACGTTCGTAGCTGTGCTCACTTGCTTTTGATGCATATTTTGTGACTGGGGCAATGGGCGTGGTTGAGCTCCTTTTGCAATTTGGGCATATGAAATATGGTCTGTAACTTTTTGACTAGCACTAGGCATTCTTATTTTACTGGTGCCTGGAACGGGGATCACAGATGCTGAATTTTTTTTCTTCATTTGCTTATTTTTGATATTTTGCAGTTCCTTGGCTACTATGCAGCCCCTGTAATTAGCTGGATGCTGTTCACCACAATGTACACATTTTGGGTTTACTTCTGCTGATTTTGTGCAGTCCTTAGTTAGGTGCTTACCTGTGCATTTCACACACCTGGCTTCTTTACAGCAGTACTTTTGAGTATGGCCGTAGGCTTGACATCTTTTGCACTGTGGAATAAGCTTAGATGTTTTTATTGCTTGTATTTCTACCTTGCATCCCAAAATTGATTTTATGCCGTAGATATTTTTAATATCTTCATCTTTTTGAAATGAAAGCAAAAACATATTTAGAGGCTCTTTGCTCCTCCAACTGAGTTTATTGACTGCTTCCTGTATTTTGTATCCGCTTCGTTGTAGATCTTTAACGATTCTCTCGGGCAGACACGAAGACGGTAGGTTTTTTGCCATCACCCGGATTGGCCTATCCTGCTTGTTCTCATAAGAGTGCCACAGAAGGTTATTTTGTGACAACAACTTAGTGATGGACCTGTATGCTTCATCATCAACAGCATTTATTTTCACATTCTCTCCGTTCATCATTTTCGTGATAAACGAATCTTTTTCCAGGCTGGTCGTAAGGACGTCGTAGAATAGTTGATAATTTTTAACGTTTTCGACTACAATTGGCGGCGGCTGAAGTATTTTTTGAGCCTTAGGCTTTTCTATTGTTATGTCATCTTTAAGTGGGGATGGTGATTTATTCAATTTCCTTTTTTTCCTACTCTGTTGACGTACCCACTCAGTTTCTTTGGCGAGATCCTCTTCATCGGTCTCATAATGGACTTCTGGAAGAGGTTCCTTAGTCGATTGTTGATCTGGAACAACAATGCTCTGCTCCTGAATTTGCCGCCTGAGGTGGCACTTCAGTTCCTCGATTGTATTATTGAGGTCATTCACCAGCACCTCTAATCTTTTGCGCTCCTGTTTTTCCTCTTCATAATGTTTGAATAAGAGTTGCTCAGTTTCAGTTTTGAGCGAAATCTCTGTTGTTGATGACATAATTATTATTTATAAATTATAGATGCACATTTACACTAGTTACGCAATTAAAAGTCACGATTCACACATAATAAGTCGGTCATTGCGGCGACCTAGAAAATGCGCGCGATAGTTTGCAGCGCCAGCAATCTTACGCGATAGCGAAGCGCGGCGCGACCTTGCTCTGCGGAAATCGGAAGATCACTGTATAATACTTTTTGAGTTATCGTCAAATAATGCGTGCGCAATACATTAAATCTGATCAAGGTTCCGAAGATAAAGCGGTGAAGTCGGTTTTTTTAAGCTTTGCTTGCGTTTAATTCCTTTTTTTTTATATGTGTTACCTCATAATTTCGTTTCACGTGAGCGGATTTTCAAATTTTTGTTTTGTTTAAAATTCGCGGCAGAAGCTTGAATTTCGATTTAGGATTAATTACGTCTATTGCAAACCTATTTCATCAGCTACCGTTCAACATAGAGTTTGGACCTAGGCGTCTGACAGTGGTGGCCATAACAAAGGTCAAGGAGAAGCGTCACAGATGTAACCATAGGGTTGTCAAAAATATTTAAAAAATATAATTTTAAAGTGTTGTATGGAAAAAAATATCAACGATTTCGACTTTATTTCTCTGGCAGACGATTCCTGACACGATACACATATACACCACCAATGATTACTTCACTTTTTTGTTACAGGTTGTATATAGAACATATGTATAGAATATATAATAAAATTATAGTTGTCACATAAACATTTTTGTAACAACAACGATAAAAACATTCTCAGTGTATGTAATCTTCTGAGTATCTTCTCCTCTAAACGTCTGAATTAAAATACATAAAAGAGGCTCAGTTCATTCAATCTTTGCATTTAATTTAAACTAACTTTAATTAACGTAAATTCCGTTTCCTGTATAGCCGTAAGACAAACTCCTCTTAAGGATTAGATATTCGAAAACTCTCAGATCAGTTTTGAATGGATTACATTTCCTAAGGTCGATTTTCCTTTGACATCTGTAGATCTCACCCCGTCATGGTTCACTAGCTTTGTGCTTGTGGTTTTGCTCGAGTGATTTCGGATTACGGTCGTTTAATGAAAAGGTATTGGTGCCGTTGTAATACGCTTAGCGGATTTGCTGATCTATTGGTGGAAATTGCTGCGAGCACAGATCTTATTAAACGCAGTGGAAACTTAATGGTTTGTCTAGAAAATGTTAATGCTGGTAAGAAACTCGATAGCACAAATTCGAAGCGCTTGAGTTAAATTCAGAATCGAAAGGCACGCATGAAAGTAAATGACTCTATTAACAGAGTTTTGACATAAAAGTTTCTACATACTACGCATTTAGTTCGCGCGGACAGCGTGCTTGGACGCACGCCGCATGCTGATCCGCGCTTACTAAATGCGTATCTAGTGAGGCAGTTTTAAACAATACTAAATCAAGTAAAAATTTTGTAGGTAAAAGTCGCATACTTTAACCTACCAATGTTTTTTTGTGAATAAATAAATAGAGCGATACATGATGAACTAATTCATATTATATGAAAACATTATACGCTTTCATAATGACAGCTCCACACTAAGCTCGATGACTTGTGTTGTAGTGTTGTGTGCGGAAACATTATCATCACACTTACAAGAAATAAAAATTTACTTGGGGAGAAAACTTATGTTTCAACCGGGAACCGAACTCTATACCAGCTTTTTAAGACGCGTACTTAACTAAGCCAGCGGCGGCCGGTGTAGTCACATGTTTTATTTACGTTGGGTAGGCAAGCTTTTGACCACTTTCTCACCTGATGGAAAGTGATGATGCGGTCGAAGATGTGACATGCTTGCCTAGAAGATACCTATTCACTCTTGACTTGAAGACTCCCAGATTATACCCCTCGGGGAACAATGACGCAAGCAATGAGTTCCACTCCTTCGCTGAACGGATGATGAACGTAGAAGCAAACCGCTTCGAGCGAACTGGAGGTATGTCTACCATAAATGAATGACGTTTGACAGTTTGTTTATTTGTTAGATGGTAGAATGGCCATGGTGGAATTAACTCATGTAATTCCCGCGCATACTCTCCAAAATGCAAACGATAGAATACCGATAGACTTGCGGCTTACTATCGCCTATTTACTCTAGTCTACTTGAAGACACCTAGATTGTACCGTTTGAGGAACAAAGACGCAGGCAATGAGTTCCACTCCTTCGCTGTACGGATGATGAACGTTGAAGCAAATGATTAATGAGTACCTAAACCTAAGGATAAACAAATCTTCACAACTGTCTATCAATTTAAAAGTATAGATATCAGAAACTTAGGCTATTCATCACCAAGACAATCAAAGCGCTAGAAAGGTTTTAATTGAGTTTTCAATGGTTCTACTTGAGAAGACAGGATTAAGATTGGGACGTTCAAGATGGGCGTCTTACTGTCTTTGATAGCAAGTGATCTGTTTCGTATTACGATTTTATTAAATACTTACTACACGGCTGTAACACAGTCAATGAAGCCTTAGTATCATTTGTAAAATGAAGCAAATCGACTAAACTAAAATTATATCTACTAGCCGTGCTCCGCGGCTTCGCCCGCTATTATCAAGTTAAAGAGTACATATAGGCTACTCTTTAACTTGATTATAGCGGGCGAATAATCCTAGGTATAATCTATGTACATTCCAAATTTCATCAACATGAAAAAAATATTTAACCTGCACGAAAATCTCTAATCATGTCAGAGACGCGACAAGCTGGCCGGGCCTTCGCGACCGGGACCGACTAGGAAAAAACATACAAATCCGTTCAGCCGTTAAAGCGTGAAGAGGGAACAAACATACCTACACACAAAATTTCGGATTTGATAAAATTAGAAGGATACAGCAAAGACCCAAGCTACCTACAAGTCATCGAGCTTATAGGTAACTCAAGCGCTTAAGCCCACTACCAGTATAGTAGCGTCCCCATCATGCTAAAGGCATTGCAATGATAATACGTTAAGCCAAAAAAAATGCCAGCATTTTGATCACGCGTCGCCTCAACCAGGTGCTCTGATTTTTGAAAATAGAATCAGCTCCCGGTCCCCACTGGCCCAGTTTCTCAACACTAAACGGCTCAAATATGTAACCACTGTTGAAGTTTCCACTGCTAGGTATATATATATAAGCTAGTAATATAAAATTGCAGTGCGGTACATGATAGAATCCCGTAGTTTTTACAAGCTTTTATTTAGCTTGCACTGTATGTATGTTTGTTCGAGTGGAATCTTGCAACTCAATTTTGAAGCAGATATCTTCAACCGATTGACCTGAAATTTTGTATTCACCTTTAGTTTGGTTGACAATGCATGGTTAGCTGTGTGACGTCATTTAAAGTCCAACACAAAATGGCGGACAAGTAATTTTTAATGCACTCCTACAATATGAGTATCAAATGAAAGGGCTTGCTGAGAATAACTCGAAAAATAAAGTGACTTCACTTTAAATCCAATTCGGTGGACTTCTAAAAGCTTGTCTTTAAAAAGTTTTTAACAAGTAACTCATTATCCAGTAGTTCCGCACACTGATTACCTTACGGTCATTAAATACCTTTTAAGTAGAGATAGTCGAGCAATCTGGATTAAGTCGAATGCACAGTAAAATAAGTAACCTTAGCTTAGATTACATAAATACTCTCTCAACTATTAGTTGAGACAATGGCAAAGAGATGAGAAGAAAAAAGGATAAAAAGGATTTTGTTAAACGCGGTGAGGCTAAGTTTTGTATACTGTTTTAGTTGGGTGCGCGTTCGCCTTCTAAGCAGCGGTTATCGGACTCGCTGGAAACACAACTTTTCTCCCCAAGGGAAATTTGAGGTTCTGGGTGTGATTGTGTGTGTGAGCGATGTAAATGTTTCCAGCACGACTCGAGTCATCGAACTGGGTGTATGGATGAGTGAAAGCGTAAAAAAATGTTTTTCTTTGTATTTTTACCGACTTCAAAAAAGAAAGAGTGTATTTTTTTTATGTATGTTCACCGATTTCTCCCCCATTTGTGGACCGATTCTCAAAAATTCTTATTTTGTTTGGTAGATTATATTTTAGAGGTCCCATATAAATTTTATCGAATACGATCAAGTCAAAACCAAAATATAAGCGGTAAAGTCGTTTTTTTAGGCTTTGCTTACGTTTAAATTATTAATATGTATAATTCTAGTACTATCAATAATTTGCTATCCTTGACTTCGAAATAAGAGCCGGTTTTCATTTTAACTGATTATTGTTTTTTGTACCGTTGCCTATCTCCGACCCGGGACTTTACCAATCGATTCCCGGCTATTTGCCCGCCCCGGGCCGGGTTCCGAGAAAAGTTTAATTAAGCCCGGCTCTAAGTCTGTCTAATTGCACAGTATTGCAATGCATCGATTGATTTTGACGGGATCGGTTCGGTGCTAAGATTTATTGTGTTGCATTTCACTTGTATTACTTTTTTTATAAACACAACGTAAACTCTTACACACTCACGTCTCCACACTAAGTTCGATGATTTGTGTCGTGGATGCCGGAAATATTCACATCACACACACAATATTTTCAGGTATATATCAGTTAGCTAAACCAAATTGATGCACCACTTATTATTTTTTATTAAATTTGTATTCCAGTCTAAACTAACACTTATTCATAATTCCTTATGAAACCATCGAAAATGTTTTAGAAATAGTAAGGGTCATTCACATCCTCTCGCCTTTCTCCTACTTAATGTGTCCTACGTGCTGTCAGCACAAAATTATATCACAAACAAAAATGCCTTACGCTGTATATCAACACCACCTCCCGTCACTAGCCAAAATTATCGATAAATATCTATCGAGATATCGCGCGCGAACGATCGATTTCCGCAGGTCTCGCTCACGGCCGCATTAACGTGTCCTAATAGGGTTGCCATTTGTCAGGATTCTTCATCATCTGTCAAAAAATGACGAGAGAAAAATTAAGCTTTTACTAACTTTAATTTTATTATCTTTGATAGGCTACTTTGACCAATATTTCACAAATAGGAAAGTAATGATGAGGTTGAGGGTGGTAAAAAAAATCATAGTCAATAATTCATTCAGAGATTTAGAGCACAATCAAACAGTTTCAGTCGTCTAGGCAATCATAATAATATAAAAACAATTGGATTAATTACTTATAACATGAACACTGAAATCAAAATCAATGAATGTCTATAGAACATGCGCAATATTTTTAAATTCCCTTTTAAAGCTAGACGACAGATTTTTTTTCTGCTTAAGATAGGTAAACTATCTATTGAATTTTGGTAATAGTAATCAAGTATGAAAAAAATGTCCTTCAATCAATTTTAATACGATGTTACGATATGATCTACTTTGGAGGATCGAAACAGTTGCGATGGCAACGGTTTCGTTTTTGTGTTTTTGAAAATGGACTTTTATTGCGTCAACCCTAGCTATATATTAGAAACGGTTCAGAAACTCGTTTAAGCTATCGTATGCAAACCTCTGTAGATAACTGGCTCTAAGATGATCGTAAAAATGTATCGACATGGCCACCTCCCTACTGGCATATAATTCTTTGCTAGAGGCTTGCCCGTATCGCAGGTACGGTGTGAAACAGCGGAGTAGTTTTACACGTGAAACTTTTTATGGGAAAGGTTTGAAATTCTGATCCGCAACCAAATAGTGTGACGAAATGTTAATACGAAAGCTTCACTTTTATCGTGTGTCTTTACGACACGCTCTGTATTTTTTTGTGCTTGAAGCTAAAGTGAAGAGAGTGTTAATGGGTAATAAAAGTGAATTATCAACCATTTATAATTCTTGAACGTACATTGACGGTGTAGGTAACTGATACAAAGTAGATAAACGTGATTTTTGTTTTCATTCCTTAACTCCGATAGAACTTTTGGTAACCTTCTACTTTCCATGACGGGTAAAAAGTATCGCAAACGATTTAATATCAAATATATAAAAAAATATCTATTAATATACTTGATAGTAGGAACCGCCCCATAAAGATGCCGGAGCCCCGTTTGGAGCTGAGCAGCAAAATTTCTTCCTAAATATAATGTAACTACAATTATTGTACGGTAGAGTGAGGCTAACAAAAACACTCAAGAACAACACCATTTTAGGGTGATTTTTAAATAGGACAATATTATTTGTTCCTCTATAATCTAATTGTAAATGATTGCACTTTCAAATAACTCAATTAATATTTGGTAAACAAAAATTATATTTGATGTAATATTTTAATTGATTTGATGTAACAATTTAATTATACTGACCCTTTTTTAAGTATTTGGTCTTATTTTAATAATTGATGATTTAGGTTAAGGTTTTTTTATACCCACCTAGAAATACTTTAAAAGATTAATCAAATTGATTTATTTTAATGCTCAGAGAAAGAGAATCATTCATTAAAAAAGATGACTGTTTAGATTTTATAGCTTGCTATTTTTGCAAAATTGTAATACATGCTTTTTCAACCGACCTCAAAAAAGGAAATTCTCAATTCGACTGTATGATTTTTTTTGTATGTATGTACGTTACGCGATATCTGCATCAATTATGAATCAATTTTGATGTTTGGTAGATTATACTTCAGTCCCATATAAATTAACCAAATTATTAAACAACCCAAAACCAAAATATAAGCGGTGAAGTCGGTTTTTTTTAAGCTTTGCTTGCGTTCAATTGTTAAATCTCTGCTTCTCAAGATCTTACGTACTGTTTGATTTGTACTACTAGGGGCCATCTTACCTTCTAATATCATACCTTTAGCCAAGATATATTGTTCGGAAGGATCGTTAAATGCACATTTGCTTTTAGGACCGCTGTTATGCCAGCATTGAATTGTATTTGATATCCGAAGGGTAGATACTGATAGTAATGTATATTACAATAGCATAATATAATATAAAATATGGATATAAAAATAATCGTACAGCTATTTCTACTCTATGCGTTGTCCAACAGCATGAATTCGAGCCATTTTCGTTGCCGGTGGCACAATCAGTAGAACTTTTTTTTTTTATTCAGTATAGGCAAACATTTTACTACTATCTCGCCTGATGGTAAGTGACGATGCGATCGACGATGGAGCATGTTTTCCTAGAAGATACCATTTCATGTATATTTCTTCCTTTCATTATACCTGTTCACTCGTGACTTAAAAACACCCGCATTATACTTATCGGGAAACACAGACTCAGGCAAGGAATTCCATTCGTTAGCGGTGCGCATAATAATGTGGAAGCAAATCGCTTCGTGCGTATTTGTGGAATATTTTATTTTATTTTATTTTTATTGGAAAACTAACAGCTAGGTACATGAAATAATAAATATCTATGAAACTAAGGCCAATTAAAAGTTTTCACTGATAAGCTAACTAATTAGATTAAAAAAACACACATTAAATATAATTGTAAAATTAAGTATAGGTTTGTTAGTTAATAATAATTAAAAGTACGAATACAATACAATTTTTTTTTTTTTTTTTCAACTATATAACGATGTCGCAATGCGTGGTTGTCCGATGTTAGAATGGGGATGTCGGAATTAGATCGTGCTATTCCGCGGTACACTCTCCGAAATGTAACCGATAAAAGACCGACAAACTCGGCACCTTGAGACGATGTTCTAGGCTTTGAAGCCTTGCTTCAAACAGCCGCTCCTCGCCTATAAGTCTCTTAGCCCTACGCTCAATTGTATCAAGTGCCTCGAGCTGGTACTTCGCCGAGCCATCCCAAAGATGAGAACAGTACTCCATACACGAACGGACTTGTGCTTGATGTAGGTTAAGAATCTGCTCCGGGGTGAAGTACTGTCGCACCTTGGCAAGAATTCAAGCTTTTTGGCGGCCAGTTTAACTTTTGACTTGATATACAATCCAAAAACGAAAAATGAGAATAAAACCAGGTATACCACAGTTAACTTACCGTCAGGTGAGATACTGGTCAAATACTACCATACCAGAGATAGAAAAGAACACCTATTTTCTACTTAATATTATAACCAAGGACCGTGATACAAATATTATTCAGCAAAACAATATTTTCTTCAAGTTATAACACATCCTATTTGTATATTTTTTGCGTCCCATTCGGCGGCAATAAATAACAAATTATTATACTAGTATCACACACGTTCAGCCGTTTGCAAAGCAAATGAAAACATAACTAGTCTATGTACCCGATATATTCAAACGGTTCGGCACACAGGAGTCCGCAAACAAAAATCCATAGCAATTACTGGGGCTCGAAAACAATTTGAATTTTAATGTGAAAACGTGAAAGATGTTTTTATAAACTCGATATGCGTATTGAGGGTACGTAACATATTTAGATTGGCCCCAAAAGCCTCTTCAAACAAAGGTCTGTTCGATATGCTCCTAGTCTCACATGTTCCCGGGCCTTTTAAACCCGATTATGATAAACGATATTAAACTGCCATGGTCACTCACATTATAATTATTTTTAGTAACGGAATATTTTCCGTGTATTTTTACAAGCTTTTAGTTAGTTTCACCTGTCCCGATATTTGTCATCAAATCTTAAAAATTATCCACTTCCCGGTAACCGGTTTTCGAGTTTGGGCTCATTTGAATAGTTCACTTGACGAGTAGTTTGTCTTTCAATGGTAACCAGGGTCTGATGATGGATCTGGAAGGTGCTCATAGGAACTGTAATGAAACGACGCAACCCCATCGAGTTTCGACTCGTTTGATTCGTCTTGACAAGTTCTCTGGTTATATAACTTTTAGTCCTCTTTATTTACAACTTGTAAAAGCTTGATTTTAAAAAACTTTTTTTATGACTTGTTGGTGTATTATTCTGGACTCATTATTTTGGCACTATACCATGATTCCGGGAGGATTCTGCGTAACGCGAGTGTTAAACAATAAGGATGTCCATTGGATACAATTTTTATTCGATAGGCTAGCACATCAAGTTATATTTCACGGCGTGTGATAGAAAATATAGGGCCAAATATGGGGCAGAGGATGCAAAATGCCAGCCAATACTTACACCTAAATCTAACGCACAAACTTTATCAGCTTTAATAGAAAACCAGTTGCACCTGGCGGTTTTACCTGCGTAAATTCCGCGGGAATTCCAGGATAAAAAGTATCATGTTAGGAAAAAGCTGTACCTCACGGTTTTACCCGCGTAAATCCCAGACCCGCGGGAATTCCGGGATGAAAAGTAGGTTCTTAAGGTCCTTTTAGGTGCGGGAAACATTCACATCTTACACACATACACCTAGAAACACATATTTGGGGGAAAAAACCTGTGTTCACCCATCGGAAATCGAACCCGATACCGAAATTTTCTTTGAGGAGAAAACTTGTGTTCCTGCCGGGAACCCTGCTAGAAAACAAACGCGCGCACAACTAAGCAAACTGTACGGGACTGGGACGTGGCGATACCCGGGCCGGCGGCGATGGCGATAGTGGACTGTAGACACTGACGAATATGCCGACCCAGGTATATGTCCCGATATGAGCGTTCCGTGGGGTGAAGAGGAAAGACTAGATCCCAATGTTAATGGGAAGGGGTTCCTGTGAGGTAGTAGTACTCGCTCTATTCAGTTGCTGTTTCCTTTGGTTGGTCTGTCCCGATCGAGCTCCGCGTGTTCAAGTGCGTAAGTGTCTTCTAGCGCTTTTTTTTTTCGAACGGACTATATGCTGCTGGCTGTGTGTAGCCTCTGCAGCATCACCGGGCGGAAGGGCGAGCGCGAAAGGCGCTCCGCCGCAAAAGAGAGGGTGTAGGCAACTAACGCAAGGGCCACCTAGGAGGTGCGAGCCTCGGCTTGGACCGTTGCCAGGACAGGAGGAACGGGAGAGAAACGCCCCGGTACATGAGAGTACCGTTGATAGTGGGCCCTATGAATGTGAAAAGTTCGAATGATCGATTTTGACTAGAATTTGGAGAGACATGACGAGAGAATCTACGTCCTCGCCGGCGAGGACTGTTTAGTCTGATTGTGGTCTGTGTACCGGACGATCGTTGCGCTGCCAACGTGATGGCGACTGTCTTCTAGCGCGCAATCACCCTTGTACTTATAGAGTCTTTGTCGCTAACAAACATCAGGAGTGGGACCATGTACCGGTGCAGGCTCCGTTACTCACCTAACTGTACATGGGCGAACGAGGCAAGGGATGTGCGACAAAGACGGGGTGAGAGCGCTAAGGGCGGCTATCAATGGTATACCTTTAGGGTGCCTAACGGAATACGCAATTGTCGATGCTAACAAGAGGCGTGGGAGCGCGCCTTCAATTACTACTTTCCCGTTATCTTGCGGGATATACCAACCATTATTACTATGTTTATCGCTATACCTCACAGGAAAACACCCAACCTCCAATGGTTTATTTCATATGTAAATATTATGCCTTAAGATATATACCTACACTAATTATAATATAGGCTTATCCAAAATATCTATTTCTACGTTTTATGCCACAATCTAGTCGTCCGGAACACAAACGGGCAGTTCAAATTATTTCTCCATACCCTTTTTACCACCTATAACGACACGACAAACTGACAAGCGTCATCCATATGGTCGATATACTTTTAGTTCACTCAAAGCGTTTCACTTCGATGTTCATCACCCGTGCGAAAACAAAATCATCAACATTTTTCATCTCCTAACTTTCCTCAGTGTTGATTATTAAAAAACACTCAAACCCGTGTCTCATTAATTGTATTGAAGAACATGAATCCAAAATCCAAGTATTTAAAAAAAAAACCCTGAAAGATATTAATTCAAACATTTTGAATAGTACGAGTCCGAACTTTAACTTTGAAAAACGCTGAAACATGCGTTTCATCAATTGTTTCGAAGAATATGAATCTAAAATTTCAAGTTATTCGGAACTGAATTTATAAAATAGCCATACAACATTATTTACCCTCTAACTTCCCTTAGGGGTTGATTTTTGAAAAACGCTGAAACACGTGTCTCATCAATTGTGTTGAGAAAGATGAATCCTAAATATCAAGTTATTCCGAAACTGTTTTCTCATTATGGTTTCCTACCCCTTAAAGTCCTCTTAGGGGTCGAATTTCAAGTCTTATTTAACAGTCTTATTTAGTTAGAAATTCTACCACAACACACTGTTTAACGATTTTTATAAAGTAAGAGTTTACATCAATTAATTTTCTTTTCACTTCGCAAAACCCACCTTCCTTGCAATCCATTCACACTCATTAGGTAAGTCACTCAGTAAATGTCGTTATCTTTTTATCGGATGCGAGCATTCACCATGCTGCTTCGACACCAGCTTAACAACACCATATTTGAATATGCTACCTATTGCAACTAGCTAAAGTGACATAAGACAGTCGAAATGAGTTTCCTTTGTACTCCGTAACTTGACATCGCTGACTCATCTGACTTAGGTAATCGTGTTTATACTTGTAGTACAGTGCGCATTGGAGCGATCGACGCCTACCTCGAATGGAGAATGAAGCAGTTTAGTGACGTATCTGGGTGCTTTTAATCCACTAACAATCCATCCCTATATTCTAGATAGTACATCAAAGCTTACAGTATTTTTTGATGAATTGGTTTATATTATCGCTTTTACAATATTCGCTAGTTCTATCAAAGTTTATACTTATAGGTATCTAAGAAGTAAACGTTGTCAAACAAACACAAACACGCTTTCACAATCATAGCCCCACTACTTGTGTCGTGGCTGCCAGAAACATTCACATCACATAATTACAACCTGAACCAGAAACGCTAATTTCTTCGGGGAGAAAACTTGTGTTCCCGCCAGGAATCGAACCCTATACCCCTGCTTAGAAGGCGAACGTGCATCGAACTAAGCCAACGGGCAGTTCAACTTGACGTTCCAATTTAACCAATCAACAATGTTCGATTTCTTTCTGTATTCTCTGAGTGTTCGATTGAGTTTGTTAAAATGGATAATCAATTTAAGCCCTTACTCTTCCATGCATATCTTAATTTAAATTCAAATTTATTGTCTCTGAAATTAAACACTTACTAAAAGCAGTCATTTACAATTACTTTTTTAAAACTATTTTCTGTGTGCTCGAAAAATTCATGATCTCACAAAGTACGTAACGCAACTATAGTGTATCGAATAATATTTCACAATGCTGGATCCTGATTACGTCTCTGCCTTGGGACCAATGGGGACCCAGGGAGCAAGGAAATTCAAATTGGATAGACGGAAGTTTAGATTAGATTGAATTTGCCTGGCGCCTTGTTTAATTTGCCACGCTTGAGCGAATGTTTGATGCCCCCTGATACTTCTGATGCCTCCTGAAGCCCTGGTACCTTGATGCCTTTATGATCGGACTCCAAATCCGTTTATAGGATTTTTTGTGAAAGATTATAGGTGGATCCGGGTTTGAACGATTTTAGCTACCGGATATCGGGTAAAAAGGATGTAAAACATGATTTGGATTTATTGTTATTTTGTTATAATATGTTGCCTATTCGGATTGTTCGGATTCGGTTGTACAATTTTTGTGTTTTTATAATATTTTTATGGGTATAATTTTGTAGGTAATTGAAAAAAAATGTTAACATGTTCACATGGAAAATCCCTCCTCCTTGCGCCCTGTTCCTCATTACTGAGAGTCGTGATCCCCAAGGCGAGAGATCAATCTTTCCTTTATGATACTCTTCCATCTGTGTCAGTTCTTGGCCTCGTGGAGTGCATCGTGCATGTTGGTGTTAGCGTTGCACAAATTTAGTCAGACCACCTGAGCGGGCTGCGGCCCCGCGGCTTCTTGCCATCGACCTTGCCAGTTATCATTAACTGCTCGAGGTTATGACCTTCCTTTCGAGCAATGTGGCCAAAGAATTCCAGGACTCTTCGCAGGCAGGTGGTAGAGAGTCTTGATGTTGAGCTGGCGTAGGATAGACTCGTTTGCGCGGAATGCAGTCCACGGAATTTGTAGCATCCTCCGCCAGCACCACATCACGAAAGCGTCGATGCGATCACGGTCGGCCTTTCTTAGCGTCCATGTTTCCGAGCCGTAGCTAAAGAAAGAAATCACTAAGGAGTTCACCAGTTTCACACATGGAAAATACTACTAACAAAGTACACATTCAATAATCTAAATCAGCACTCTTAACCTGAAAGAAAATACTGAATACACTGACAAGGTTTCAGACATACTATACGTAGACGTGCGTCTGAAATCTGCTTATTTGGTGCATTTGTTTTTCGTAATTAATGCATGAGCTGCACTATTGAACAGCTACTATTGTAAGAGTTATTAAACATAAACATAACATAAACATTCACACTCACAGCCCCACACTAAGTTCAAAGACTTGTATATCGTTGGTGCCGAAAACATTCACATCTCACATACATTACACCCATATTACTCTAGCAAACGTTTTTTAATTAAAAACGTAACAGAATAAAGGCTCAGTTGATGATTAAAAGTCAGAAAAAGTGCTCGTGGAGCGTTGTCCACTATTTCGTGGAGCGCAGTGGCATAACCAACATGAAACTCTAGATTTCATAGGCCTGAAAATATTGTGGTTATAAGCTAAGCTATCTAAGCTCTCTTATATAAAATATGACTAGTCATTAATTATATGAGCAATAGATATCATCAACTAAAATATATTACAGGTCCTAAGAAATATATCTTGAATTTCAGCATAGTTCCCGTAACCTGCCCGTAACCTAGTTTCCAAGATAATGACTTCACGTGATATACGAGCACATAAACAACTATTCATATCCAGGGCTAGTAAAAATGTAATAACAGTAGACCTAACAAATAGGTTACGTAATCGTAACTTAGAATCGCTTTAAGAATATTTATCCTGAACAAGTTCAAGAATAGCAATATTTAACTCTATTTATATATCATGATTGTGTGTTAATTATACATACATAAATGTAAGTAGTATATTGTATCTATTTAAATATACATATTTTAATTCCTTATTTATTTTTCAAATTTGGTCTAATTAATTCAAAATCTCATTATTTTCATATACGCGTATCTTTTAGCTGCACGCCCAAACACTTTTCTTACACGCCCAGGAAAGCTGATCGATAATGCTTCATAGCATTAAGCTATTCCTTGTACACTGTTTAGTGCTAAACTATTAAATAAATAAATAAATAATATTTCACGTGAGATGAGACATTTTCTTTTGCGTGTGTCATATCAGTTTCTAAATTACGTTGAGCTGGGGTACCTGTCAGGTTTTGTATCTAACAGAAGGAGAACGTTTAAGTAAACCTTTAGAAAGTGGTGCCGTGATCGCTTTGCTGTTATTTTTGACAAATACTTAGAGTATGCGAGTACCTACTTATAATGTTTTTGAAACTACATTAAATTTGAAGGTAACGGTTTTTATTTGTAAATTATTGGCCATGTGTACAAAACTAACTAATGACAAATATGTATGATCTTTAAAGTCATATTTTGTGATATTGGACGCCCGAGATGTATCAACTGTACTAACATTACCTGCAATAAGATCTCGCAAATACTAACACTACAGTTTTTGTCAATAAATAATTATCTTATCTTATCCTAAGTGCAAAAATAAGAAAGAAAAAGGTCGCTTGAAGCGGATAATGAGTCTGCACTAGGAAAACCGTCTCGTTGCTATAGTAACTGGACTTTTCAAAATTCCAATCACAGCCATTCTTATTTAGTCTATGCTCATAGTACGAAATGTATCCTGTCCATCGAGATAGGAAACAAACCTACGTTTTTACTTTAGCTACAACATCTTTGATCCTGTCAAATATGGACCTTACAGAGACACATCACGCGTCATACATCTGAAAGATAGAAAGTATACCTCAGCCAAAAAGACGGGTTCTAGTTTAATTACTTTTCAACTCACTTAAAAAAGGAGGTTCTCAACTCTGTGTTTTTTTATGTATGTTACGTGATATCTCCGCCAAATATGAATCGATTTTGATAATTTTTTTTATGGTAGATTATACTTCAGAGGTGGTCCCATATTATTAGTGTTTTCTGCACTTCATCATCTATTTAATTTTTTCTACCGACTTCACAAAAAAGGAGGAGGTACTCAAGTAAATTGTATTTTTTTATGTTATAAATATACCTAAAGAATTTTTCACTTCAATAAACGGTGTTTTTAAGCGATGCCATAAACGGTGCTTTTGAGCGACTTTCGGATTTATAATAATAGTATCATAATACTTGAAAACTCGTGGTTAAAAAGGTCTGTACCTGGTCATAATTATAAAAGTGCCTGTTGGTTAAGTTGGGTGGCGTTCGCCTTCTAAGCAGGAGTATCGGATTCGATTCCCGGCGGGAACACAAGTTTTCTCCCTTAGGAAAATTTGTGGTTCTGGTTGTGATAGTGTGTGTGATGTGAATGTCTCCGACACCCCCGACACAAGTCATCGAACTTAGTGTGGGGTTGTGAGTGTGAAAGCTTTTAGTTTCCAAATATGATTATAATATTCTAAAATTGTAGCTAACAGTAATGCCTTTTCACTGTACCACTGGGCCCCAGCGGAGGGCATCAATCATGCCCTGGAATAGGCCCCACAAGTATCAAGGGCTCTGTACCTTGAATTACAAAGGTTTATCGGAAATGTCGGCTTTCTAAAATGTCACCGTGTTTCGAGAAAGGGAACGGGCAAAGCGTCCTTTGTGCCGAAGTTTTTTAATGTGGATTAATTTCAAGAAATTATATTTACATTAACTTAATTTTATAACAATTTGGATTAGTTGACATTGCGTTGTTTTAATCTGGTCTTTTGATGTTATACAATGATATTTTTACTAAAGGTTTGGTGTAGTTCAGATTTTGGTCTTGCCAACTGTGCGGTCAAAGTATGGTGCAGCTCTTAGTCTCGAGTCTCTAGTCCAATGCATTGAGAGCATTGAGCGACTTCAAGATAAATCTTCAACACAGCTATCGATACAACAATTTGAACAAAGGTCAATTATGTACTATAAACTATTTAGATACTCCAAGATTTTATACTGACACTAGTGATTCGCCCCGGATTCACCCGTGTGCAAGCCCTGCAGCGCCATCTGCCGGGCTGATTTGTGAATCTAAACCAGGGCGCCACACAAACGCATACAAAAAAATTCATTCAAATCGGTTCAGCCGTTTAGGAGGAGTTCAGTGACATACACACGTACAGTAGAATCCTACTATCCTACTATTTTCCTACTAATATTATAAATCCGAAAGTTTGTGTGTAAGTGTGTAAGTATGTTTGTTCCCTCTTCACGCTTTAACGGCTGAACGGATTTGGATGAAATTAGGAACGTACATAGATTATACCTAGGATTAACACATAGGCTTCTTTTAAGCTTGATAATAGCGGGCGAAGCCGCGGGGCACGGCTAGTTATATATATAAAGAAGATATTAACGATATTACATGAAGAAGATATTAAAAATAATCATAATTTTTCTGCTTATCGAGTCAATTAGTCAAACATAATAATATAAACTTTTCGAAATTAATACCTATACATATAAATCTATCTTAATGCTTCGCTAGTGTTACAGCTTCCCTGGAGGCATTTGTTAATTCTTCAGCTGTGCATGTGTTTGGACACCAAGAACAGGATAGTAGATAGGACATTGTCTGGTCCTGCGCTCCACACATGGTCTATGTACTATGTCAAATAATAATTTAACCGAGCAAAGAAGCGTCCGTTTCAGCTTGGGCTAAAATGCTTTCGTGTTCGGTGTTCATTTATCAACCGATTCTCGTTAGATTTTGTAAGCACAATAATCTTACTTAATAATCCTTCCTACTAAAATATTAGTAAGATATTAATTTGTTATACTAATAAATGCGAAATTTTGTATGTAAGTGTTTAAGTATGTTTGTTCCCTTTTTACGCTTTAACGGCTGAACGGATTTGGATGACATTTGGAATGAACTTGGCTTTTACCTAGGATTAACACATAGGCTACTTTTTTACTTGATAATAGCGGGCAAAGCCACGGGGCACGGCTAGTAATGTTGTATAGGTAGTTTTTTTTTGTCGATCCAGTTTTCGGAAATTCTTCAAAATGTCAGCTACATCAGAAAATTCTATTTTTCATTCCTGGCATGATTACCTCACGCTTCGGAGTTCGTTAGAATCTTATTTTCATGATGAGATTATTTTAGATTCCCATGAAACTAGTCATCAATCAGCTGCTATGCAATTATGATTTTTATGAAAAGAACCGTGTTTTTAGCGCTATTATTTTCAAAATAGCATTATTTTGCTTAACCTCGACGTTTCGGTGTTTCGGAGCTACGATACTACAGATAGACACACACACACACGTTAAACTTATAATATGTATGTATATGATAAACAAGCCCCCTATTTTTAACAACCGACGCAAAAATCCGATTATACCTGTAACGACTTTTTTATCTCTGATTGGCTAGTTTTTGACAACTATCTCACCTGATGGTAAGCGATGATGTTGACCACACTATCATTTCATTATGCCTGTGTCCTGCCGTCTACTGTGTTTCCCGAAAAGTGTAAAATAGGGTTGTTCAAGAGAGTGAATTGGTATTTACTGAGCAAGCGTGCTCCATCTTCGACCGCATCGTCGCTTTTCATCAGGTGAGATTGTGGTGACTACGCCAGGTAGTCTCAAATAAAAAAAAACCATGTGGTCGAGGATAGTAAACACGCTGGGCCTATTTAAAATATTATCCACAGTAGGACGTCCAGTTGGCGCAGTGGACAGATCTCCGCCCTCTAAGCCGTGGGTCCTGGGTTCGATTCCCGGCAGGAGCACAAATTCCTTCCCAAGATATATTTGTGCTTTTGGTTCTGGGTGTAATATGTGTGTGATGTGAATGTTTCCGGCACCCACGATGCAAGTCTTTGAACTTAGTGTCGGGCAGTGAGTGCAAAAGCGTTTTAAAAAAATATATATAGAGATTGAGTTGTGACATGAAGTTGCATTGCTATTCAGAGAGGCAATGCCGCCAGCATGATGGGAACGCTAACCACTGATAGTGGGCTTGAGAACTTGAGTTACCTATAAGCTCGATGTCTTGTAGGGAACTTAGTTATTTGCTGTACATAGTTATAGTTTAGTTTTAAGAAATATAGGCAATTGGCCCAGTAAGAAAAAACAATGTTAAGTGGTCTGTAGTGTGATGTGATTATAAACCTAAATGACAGTCTAAGTAAGTAGTTTATTATAATAACAATGTCAGATAATATTACAAAAGGGGATTAAAACAAATAGTACTCAAAAATGTTGTAAGCGCCAAAAGAAAAGTGCCAAAAATACTGGCTACGTTTCCACGTTGAATAGCGATGCAAATTTTTTGTGCTAAATAAGATATAGATTATAAACTAACTTTAGCTGTAGTTATTACTTTAGTCGACGCCATCATAGTCTACGCTTCATATTTCCTTTGAGCTAGCTTTGAGTTGCAATTCTATTAAAAATCTTTGTGTTCTAAAATTATTTTACTCGGACTTTGTTCACAAAGAAAAGAAAATCCAATCAGCAGCCTCTCACTAAACTAATTTAAAAACTAGTAAAGAAAGTGTTTGTGGATAAGCAAATTGAATTACATTATTGGTAAACAATGCATTGAACAATTTTCTTTTACAATGAGCTGTAACCAATTTAATTAAAAGAGTGTTAGTGAGAGATAGAAATAAGCACTTGAGCTCTTTATAAACTGGCTTTTTATTAGCTTTTTGCTGTAAAGATGTATATAATTTTAATTTAGTTTTAAAAACATTTGGCATTTGGCCCGTAGAATGGACATACATAATTTTATATATAAATATTATGTTTGTAGGTGTATGTATATGTCACACATAAAATACTATTAAAGTTAATCTCACAAATAAATCGTGGTGATCCAAGTGACTCATCCCAGAGAGGGAAAGGGGTAGACAGGTGTGATAGGTATCAGTACTTTGAAATTGTGCCTTTAAAGATCAATATATATAATAAAATGTAAAAAATAGAGAAATTTAGAACAACAAAGATTCTTAAACAAGGATAGTAAGTCATATTCCTTAAAGTAGTCTGTCAACACAAAATATGTGATACCATGATGATAATATTCTAAGTGCGGATACCTTTGTACCTAAAAAACATAAAAAAAATGTTTTTTTTTTTCATGTAATAAGATTTCAAATTTCTCTTTCGTTTATTCAATCAAGAAAGCTAATTACCTAATTCAAGTAGTTAAAATCCGAAGATTTTTTTCGAATCAAAATCAAAATCAATCAAAATCGTTTATTCACATGGGCCCCAAAGAGGCACTCATGAAAGTTAATGAATCTATTGCCAGATTCGCAAAATTACAGCCATCTCGAGAAGAACCTGGCAAGAAACTCGGCGGCGCATTTTTATTCATAATTTTTTTTTTAAAAACATTCTTAATTTCTAATACATAATTTTTTATAAGAATCTATTATAGGTATGGGTAGGATAAGTATAGGTAGGCGTGTTGCTTTTGACTTCGGATCAAAAATTATCCCTATGAAAACATAACCCTTTTACATCAATAAATGTCTATGGATAAAAAACATAAACTCACCAAGCTTTATTCCTCAACAAAATTAATCGACGTCTGACACAATAACGTTACCAAAAAATTCTTGGCGGGTAATTTATGTCTGAACAATTTTGGCGGGAACACTCGCTAATTCATCATGGCGGCCGGTGACAGCGCAAAAGTGCGACTGGATGAGTGCTTTTTGTGCTTTGGCAATTTGTGCCGAGGAATTAGCTTACACGGAGAAAGGAAGGGGGAGATTATGCTCTTTTAGCGGTATTATGAGTTTCGTGTGTCATTAAACGTGTGTGAAGATTAATTAATAAAGTTATCTCTAAGTAGATTTCATTGTCGAAAATGATTACACGTGTGACTCATTTATTGCAGTCGGGGCTGCTTAAACTTTGAACAAGAAATACTTGTAAGAGTTTTTTTAAAATCAAGTTTTTACCAGTTGTAAATAAAAAAGGATTGAAAGTTTTTTAACCGGAGATCTTGTCAAGACGATGGATCTGCCTAAACTCGATGGGTATATCTTCTGTTTTCATTATCAGACCAGCTCATTGGCACAATATAATTCCGTTGTCATCGAAGATACATAAGTACACCAAATTTTAGTCCAATCGGACATCGGATAGTGGGGCTACTTCAGCTTGCAAGATTTGATTAAAGACTGACAAAGAGCAAAATATAGATAGGTAGATAAATATATAACTCTTTATTGTACACAAGAAATAAAGGAAAATACATTAAAGACCTTAAAACTAACTAAGGCTAGTACAATGGGCGGTCTTACCGCTTAAAGCTTAAAATATATAAGCCTTATACCAAAATACTGGCCTCGATTCTGATGTCACACACTAAATTAAATTTAATTAAATTTAAACTATTCCTGTCTTTTAAAAAAGGAACACAAGACATAGATAGCATACATTTTAGTGCTGTCAAGTTAGTCAGAACTTAGATGTCTATGCAAGCTTAGTCGAGTATGTTATTGGTGTTGACTAAAAACACGCACCTTTCTGCTTCTGCTGTTCATATTTTAATTGATAAACTAGCTTTGACAGCACTAAAATGTATGCTATCTCTGTCTCGTGTTTCTATTTTGTAAGAGACAGGGATAGTTTAAATTTAATTTAGTGTGTGTCCATCAGAATAGAGACCAATGTCATAGTTTACCCAAAAATAGAAAAACCTGTCGCCTTGTTCTAAGTGACGTTCAGGCAGCTATCTTTGAGAGATGTCATTCTTGGCCTTAACGCATCTACCACCATCAACCACATCATCACTTACCACAGGTGTGTAAGTGGTGAAACGCTAGATCAGAGATAAAAACCTGCGTACGTAAAAATCTAAAATCGAGGCACGTCACAAAACGACCTATAGAGGGAGATATAACAATGATCTTTCTTCTCTCTCAAAACTACGAACAAAGTACTTCCATTTATACACCTCTAATTAAATATCACAACACAGGTGAAAGGTACCAATACCGTCTCCCATTCAATGTGTGAATGAAAGAGAACCTTTCCGATTCCTCTGGGCCGGCCGGCTCTATTCACCACAAAAAAGTACACGCCCTAATTGCGAGAAGCTTTCAGAGTAGGGCCAGGGAATTCGCGGTAGGTTAGTTCTTATTGAATTTATATGTGTGATCAATTTATGTCATTTGTATTGCTGGTTTTAATGGTGTGACATTAACACTGCCCGTTGGCGTAGTTGCGCGTTTGTTTTGTAAGCAGCGAGTATCGGGTTAGATTCCCGGTGGAAATATAAGTTTTTGTCTCAAGTGCAATTGGTTTTTCGTTTTCTGGATATGATTTTGTGTGTTTTGATTGTTTTTGGCACATGTCTTTGGATATAGTATGGGGTATAGTGTCTAATTAAACACAAGCAAAGCTTAAAAAACCCGACTTCACCGCTTATATTTTGGCTTCGCTTATATTTATAGGTTGATTTCAATAATTTACATGGGACCACCTTTGAAGTATAATCTACCAAACAAAGAAAAAATCATCAAAATCGATTCATAATTGGCAGAGATATCATGTAACATACCTACATAGAAAGAAAAAAACATACATTCGCATTAAGAACCTCCTTTTGAAGTCGATTGAAAATAAAATAACATCAACAGTAACTAGTGTAGTAATGTTCACTAAGACTTGAGAAGTCACAAAAAACTTCGCGAAACGGAAACCTTGTTTTATCGACGTTGAAACAAAGAATATTTGTCATCGTCATCTGTTTTTGAATTATCATCTTAATATAATCGATTGTTAAAAAAAAATACATCAAAATATACAATTTTTAATAGTAACAAAACTCAGAAGAACTTATTTGACTTTATAAGGGACCATTGATGCAAAATGGCTACGAATATTTTTAAAAGTTTAGTGTTAAGACTATTTTCATCTTACCTCGATCTCCATTAGTATTGCTGATCTAGTGCAGAATATATCAATAATTAATATGATTATTATGATTATAATTTGAGAGGTGGTAGAGCATTTTGTGAGTTGCTCGCCTGGCTTGCTACCAAAGTAGCTTACCACCATCAAGTTGAAAGTCTGCCGGCAAGCCAAATACGGTGTTCCGGCAGTTATCCTTGCGAGCCTGCGTATTCCAGGTCTAGTGTGTTTACCAGCTTCGATCACATCGTCACTTACCATCAGGTGAGATAGTGGTCAAACACTAGCCTGTCACAAATAAAAAAAAAATCGAATCATTCGTACAGTGAAAAAGTGGAGTTCATTACGCGCATAATAGTTGTTTCCTGAACGATATAATACGGGAATAAAGTTTAGAGTGAATAAGCAAGCATCTTCGGCGGAATCATCACTTTCCATATTTCAATTATGTACAAATGTTTTACGATCAAGCATAAAAGGATTATTAATATTATAAACACAACGGGTTGCACTCCGGGAGTGCCGGCAGAAGTGAAAACTTGAACATTAACGTAAGTAGAAATAACAATACCATCGTCACCATAGAAACGCGGTAAAAAGAGAGGGGGATATCACTTCCTCTCCTATGCTGCGCCGGCTGGCTACTCTCCCTCCGTCTTACAAATTTTCGATCAGGTCTCATGTCCTGACGCGAGTTTAACATTTTTTACCCATCCCAAAAAGTGCACAACGCTGCTAAACTTTACACTTGAAAAAGTAATATTTGTTTACCGCCATTTTTGAGGCCCGCTGCATAATTTCTTTTCTTCCAGTTTGAGGTCGATACTGAATGACAAATTAGAATATTTCACAAAACACAAAAGTCCTCGAGCGAAATATTTTATTAGATTCTTCCTTTGCAAATAGATATTACAATTTAAAAGTATTCCAGAGCTGAGCTGTGACCTAATCCACTTTTTGTTTCTCCGTAATGTATGGAAATGCGGCGCTGAAATAAAATGTCTTTTATAATTGTTTTATGAATAAATTCGCAATATAAAATCACAGTAGCTTACCTATATAAAAAAATATATATTGAATTAACGCTTTCACACTAACTTCAATGACTTGTGTCGTGAGTGCCGGAAACTTTCACATTACACACACGATCACAACCAGAAACTCAAATTTCCCTTGGGGAGAAAACTTGTGTTCCCGCCGGGAATTGAACCCGATGGTTAGAAGGCGAACGCGCACCTAACTAAGCCAACGGGAATTTCTGAATTAAAAGGCTCACGTAATTTTCAGAATTTCCTAAGTGTATTTAGCAACGTAATATTATAATTGTCTGCTTGAAATTAAGTAAAGTACAATCAATTATATTTATACTAGCCGTGACCCGCGGCTTCGCCCGCTATTATCAAGTTAAAAAGTAGCCTATGTGTTAATCCTAGGTATAAGCTATGTCCGTTCCAAATGTCATCCAAATCCGTTCAGCCGTTAAAAATTTATAATAATTAATAATTTGAGTGCTATTATTAGTAACTTTAGAATATTTTAAGTTTTTATACCTAGTTAGATATAGTTTCATATAGTTAGCGCCTTGGCAATCGCTTTAAGCTTACTATTTTCTGAAATAAATAATAAAACGTGAAGAAACATTACACACTAACTCACTTACACGCAAACTTTCGGATTTACAATATTAGAAGGATTTTTTTGCCAATGTTAATGTTAACAATAATATAAATTTGAATGACAAAAAATGTATGTTTCAATGATACGGCTGAAAATACGTAAAAAATGTCGACCTACTTTGTAGTCGACTTGTAAAAAGTAAGTCGAAATCATTTACGTGTTTTAAGCCGTATAAAACATTAAAACATAATACTCACGTTAGTTTTAATTTTAAAAATGTAATCTTAAAATACGCAAAGGTACAGTCAAAATTTTAATCAAATAACTCACCCCTAGTAGTATCTGGTGCAAAGGTGTCATGACATTGCTATTAGAAACATCATGACATGCTCGTCCTCTCTCATATGAAATATTTTATTGCTAACTAGCTGTGCCCCGCGGTTTTACCCGCTTAAGTCCCAGACCTGCGGGAATTCCGGTATAAAATTTTCTTTCATAATAACCTTCTCCTAACAGTAATTAACACAAAGAAAAAACAATTAGCGAAATTGTTCCATCCGTTCACGCGTGATGCGATGACCAAAGGAAATAGAGAATCATTTATATAAATATATTTATATATGTACGGGCCAATTGCCTCTATTTCCTAAAACTAACTGAGTGCCAGAAAAGTGCTGGCTGAATTTCCCGCCACGCCAGCCTCAACGATATTATGAAGAGGAGCATGTCATTCTATTTCCGATACCAATGCCATGACTTCTCTGCACCGGATACTGTTAGGGGTGGGTTATTTGATTAAAATTTTCTTCTCTCTTACTGCTTTAAAAATCTTCTTACTTGCTTTAAAACTACACTACTGCCTAAAAAAGTGATTAACTACAACGTCTAAATAAAGAACCAGTTTAAATTGTAACTACCTTCATTGCCCGCAGGAGATCGAGCACTGTTACTACCACGGGACGGTGAAGGACTACCCCGGAGCTTCAGCGGCGTTTCACACGTGCAACGGTGTATCCGGAGTGATACACATCGGCAACGAGACTTTTGTGATACACCCCTTCTACGGGGGTGATCTGTCGGTCAGTAACGCATGCTTATATTTGAGTGTACATTGCAGACAAGTGAATTCATAAATTATTATCGTGGGTTTATCAAACGTACTAAAAGTGAATAGGTATCTTCTAGGCATGCATGCTTCATCTTCGGCTGCATCGACACTTTCCATCAGGTGACAGTCAAATATTAGCCTATCAAACAAAAAAAACAGTTTTTTTAAGTATATTAAAATCTATTTCGTAAATATATGAAATGAATCTCTGTAGTTAAAGCAATTTTGCTGCAATTTATTCTCAATTGTTTTATTGGACTATTTATTGGTATTATTGTATTTTTACAGAACAACACTAACATTACGTATGATATTAAATAAAAAAAACACATTGCAGTCGAATAACACCAATTTCAAATATGTTTTTTTCTGAGCTAGGTACAGTTATAAAACAAAAAACAATATAAATCAAAATAAAACTATTATAATAACACTTATTTCTGTAAAGTTCAACAATGTTGTTCATATTTTCAGGTATATTTGCATAATATCTATACGTTTTATTTTTGACTAAAATAATTTCACTTATTGTTAGTTATTTTTAGTGTAACTATATGGCATGCGTTGCAATGCAAGAAAAATAAAATGCTGCACATTCCTCACGTTTATTAAATAAATCAAATCAAAATCGTTTAATCATATGGGCTCCAAAGACGCACTCATGAAAGTTAATGATTCTAAAGAAATTTATTACATGAAAATTAAAGCACCGTTACGAGATAACATCACCTATGGTTGCCTAGTACCTACTTTTTCCCATAATATAAACTCAATTGCAAAATGTTACCTCTTTTATGTTTGCCTAGTACTTTAATAAGAATCACAGACGTAGAGGCTGTTCAAAAATTAAATAAATAGTATTTAAATCTCCAATTTATTTTAGGCCTAAATATTTGCTGGCCTCTACGCAGAACTACGCATTAAAGTTTGATCATAAACAGATCATTTATTCAGGAACGCATAAATGAAGAACATACAAACATATTAAAAAACAATCTACTTGTATAGATTAATGCAAGCAAGCCATTTTAAATAGAGATTTTTGATGGTTAATAATGACAATTTATACAAAATTTTAAATTCAATTAACGCAAAGTACATTAATAATAATATAATGTACTGAGGTAAAGGTAAGTAAATTACTGACATTTCACAGAATTGTTTAGTAAACAGATGTTACTAGGTGCTTCACATTAATCCGATAATATTGCCTATTGTGGTTACATAGTATATCTATTAATGTCTATTCACTCTCAATTAATTGTATTATGTATCAGATAATTAACTAAACACGAGATCACCTAGTGATGTCACAATGTATCTCAGCGTATTATGTTTCAGTTTTGATACACGGAGCTTGTGTTGTTCGATGATACGCAAACCTATCATGTCACATTAATACTGCTAACACACTTTCAAGGGTATAAAAGTAGGGTCAAATTTATTAATTGACAGAGCGAACGCTAAGTGAGAGGGAAGCGTCTCCGTTTCAGCTTGGGCAAAATTGCTTTTGTATGTCCGGCGGATTTCCGGTCGTTCTCCTTAACTTGTCGCATTTCTCAGCCGATTTACGTGAAGTTTTGTGAGCAGATTCGATAATTATATCGCAATTTTTTGTCAATTCAGTTTTTGGAAATATTTCAATATGGCGGAGATATAGGGGTTACAAACGTAAAAAAACATATTTCAGTCATTTCGAAAAATACGCAAGATCTTCAAACAGCACCACTAGTTTTAGAATATGTGAGTTCTGGTTGGAAAACAGCAGCTAAGGTTTCTACACATTTTATGCTAGAGCCTGTTCTCACACTATAAAATACGAACTAACATGTATCCTCTCAAATTAATATGATTAGAGTAACAGACACGAGTAATCAGATGCGTCTCGCATTTCATTGTAAAACATTAAGTACCTGTACAGAACAGCCTGCAATTAGCGCTCAACATCAATGTTGTACCGCTAATTCTATCGCACTCGACCGCAGTGCCCTCGTGTACGCCAATTACCATCTATTTGCTCATTAAATAGTGTTATATTACCTAAAACAAGCAATTTGTGTTCATGGAATGGGCTATTGAATTGTCGATGTACAACTTGTTATAATGCTCCATGGTAGCTCGATGCTGTGTGTTGTTGAAATTAGTGCATAGATTTTGTGTTTTTCAACCACCATTTTAATAAAATGGAAATCTAAAGGCGTGTACAAACGAACGAATAAAGTATGACGAACACGAACATTGAACATGGTACATTGGTTCGTATCAATGCGAACACGAACACCATACGAACACAGTTTAAGTTCTGTTCACGTTCAACCTCCGCTCCGCTCTCTTTGGATTCATTGGAAGTGCTCGACAGTAATGTATTAATTTCCTAATTTTATTCTGAGCCGCAAGCTATAAATAGATACGTAATAATAGATATACTAGATGTTTTATGAGAAATAATAATATGCATCATTTAGTAGTTAGTGTTGCGCAACACTACTGAAGAAACGTTTAGAGTATCTCTTGAGAGGTGATATCTAATGTTTTTGCCTACCATTTAGCTATTCTCTTGAACTTTGCGGAATATTTCGCGCTTGAAAATATAATTTTCGTACATTTTCAGGGTTTTTATTGGCGTTTCGTAGCTAGACATAAAATTGGTCAACGCGTCTTTATTGCAATAAATCATCTTACCAACAAACATAAAGTTATATAAGAACATAATGTACATTTGTAGCAATGTAGATTACATAAACAATAACATAAAACACTTTCACACTCACAGCCCCACACTAAGTTCAGTGACTTGTATCGTGGGTGCCGGAAACCGGAATGCCGGAATTTTTTTTTAAATATTGACATAATGATTTAAATGTATTCTCTGATTATTATTATTTTATTGCAATGAACATGAACACACGACATAAATACTTTCTTTAAGTTTGTTACTATTTGTTTATCAGCTTATTTTAAATGCATTTATTTATATAATTTATTGTTTTTATAATTTTTGTAATTAATGGTTAAATAATAATAATATATTAATTGTAATTGACATACCTGTTATAACGTACTTTGTTATAAGGTGAATAAATGATGACACATTCAACTATTACGTATATCACATTAAACGCAAGAACAGCTTAAAAAACAGAGTTCAACGCTTATATTTTGGCTGGATCTGTTTCGATAAAATTTATATGGGACCTCTGAATCTACCAAAAAAAATATAATCATCAAAAACGATTCATAATCGGAGATATCGCGTAACATACAAACAAAAATAAATACAATCGAATTGAGAACCTCTTTTTTTGTAAAAGATAAGTTGGTTGAAAATGATAGGCTGCTTGTTTTCACTGAAAAATTATTAAGAAAATA
This sequence comes from Lomographa bimaculata, assembly GCA_948107665.1. NCBI lineage: Eukaryota > Metazoa > Arthropoda > Insecta > Lepidoptera > Geometridae > Lomographa > Lomographa bimaculata. Next base: position 19,468,444 of record OX403589.1, on the reverse strand, counting down.
CAAGAGTTTTAAGAAAAGACTATTACCATGCTGTATCTGCAGACTCTGCAGTTGTAGTCGACATTACAATTTAATAAGTTTTATATTTGGTTCAACCGGTTGTACTACGGGCAATTTATATTGCTCTTGGTTCAACCAGTTAAACTACGCAGTAGGGCCACGGTCAACAAGCTGGCCTGGCATAGTGTATTAATAATAAATCGCGAGCAAAGCTTAGAAAAACCTACTTCTGAATCTTCGGAACCTTGATCAGATTAAATGTATTAAACACGCTATTGACGATAACTCAAAAACTACTGATCAGATCTTGATTAAATTTAAATGGGACCAATGGGAAAGCAAGCTTTCAAACAAAAAAAAAAACAAATTCGTTTAACGTGGAAAGAAGTTATGAAATAACACACACAAAAAATAAAGTAGGTATTAGCATTGCAATTCAGAGAGGCAATGCCGCCAGCATGATGGAAACTCTACCCACTGGTTTGAGCACTTGAGTGACCTATAAGCTCGATATCTTATAGGTCACTTAGTTATTTGCTGTATATAGTTTTAGTTTTAGGAAATATAGGCAATTGGCCCGTAGATACTGTACAAAAAAAAGTAATAATACAGCCGACTGACCTCTACCTTTTTGTGAAGTCGGTAGAAAATAAACCATTTCGTATTTAAGTATGGACTTACACTATCCTCATGTACATAATTTCCTTTTTTATAGTTTCTTGCTATTATAAATATATAGTGATAATCCCTTGCGGCGGTGGTGGAGAGGTAGTACCTACTGTTTAACCCCTTCTCGTTAATTAGCGACGGCATAAAATATTTAATGAGAAACATTAAAACTTAATTACGTACTTACAAATTGTAGGAGAATATGAATATTTATAAGTACTGTTTTGATGGATAAAGTTGCAACCTTTATTAGTCTACCATAGCTGTGAAAGTTGTTAAAGGTAAGTAAGGAATAATCATTGTACTCTAGTGAAATATTAAGTTTTGATGGCCGTATTTTCTGTCTGATTTTGAGACGTTTCATTCGTCGAAGCGTGGAAATATCCCGTTTTTACCGACTTTCTTAAAAAGAAGGAAGGTACTCAAGTTGGCAGTATTTTTTTTTATGTGTGTTACCTCATAACTTCTCTTCACGTGAGCCGATTTCTAAATATTTTTTTTTTAATAATATGTTATGTTTGAAAGATGTTGCTTTTTAATTGGTCCCATTTAAATTTGATCGAGATCTGATCAGTAGTTCTTGAAACATCCTAATCCCAATATAATATTATAAATCCGAAAGTTTGTGTGTAAGTATGTTTGTTTCCTCTTCACGTTTTAACCGCTGAACGGATTTGGATGAAATTTGGAATGTACATAGATTATACCTAGGATTAACACATAGGCTACTTTTTAACTTTATAATAGCGGGCGAAGCCGCAGGGCACGGCTAGTCGTCAATAAAGCCTATTTTGTGACGAATAATGCGTACTTTGACGATGTTCTCGTATACCCGACTTCAAAAGTTACCTCATAACTTCTTTCGTTGTGTGCTGATTTGGTGATTCTTTTTTTATTTGAAAGTTGGTGCTTTTTCTGTAGTCCCATTGAAATTTGATCAAGGTTTGATTTCTAGTTTTTGAGTTATAGTCAATAACGCTTGTTTATACCTTAAATCTGATCAAGGTTCTTATGATAAAGCGGTGAAGTCGGTTTTTTTTTAAGCTTTGCTTGCGTTTAATTATTTAAGACATATTTATCATAAAATATGACAGTTCTTAATTTTAACCAACTTACATTAACCCAATCTAAAAATAAAAAATATTTTGCTCCCCACTTACGTGTATGGGAAGCCCCCTTTATATTTTCATTCATATAATTTTAAATGACATTTCTGGCTTTGAGCCGTATTATATTCTATGACAATTTGAAAAAATTCACTTATATGGTTTAGACGCTAAATGCCTCTGACAGACGGACAGACAAACTGCTGAACGACCCAAGTTAACTTAGAGATCTCGCTTCGCTCGATCAATTACATTGGCTTCATCATTGAAAATATACTATACTTATCTTATAATTTATTTTCCTATATAAATTAATTTAGTTGTTGGAACTATAGAAATGGCCCGTAGATAGTAAAGATAACAAATAAAAAAAACATTTATAAATTCATAACGCTTTCGTCGCCACAAAAAATGGCTTCAGGTAAGACCAAAGACAGACCGCTAAAAACATTTCACAAAAAATTACTTTACCAAAAAATAACGCTCAAGCATCACAAAAAGTAACGTAAAAAGGGAAGACAATACTTTCACTCTAAAGGCTTCTCACCACTTCCAAATTAGGCTTATTACGTAACAATTAGGATGGTTAAATTTTAAAAAATAACTTTTTTACTAAAAATTTCATCTCGCTTTTGTAATTTACGAGATCGACCTTTAATTAAGTTGAGAGATTATAATTTGTTTGAGATTAGATTTTCTTTTGGCTGAATATTTTTAATGAGAAAGAACAGCGCTATTTTAACTTACATCGATTATGACAAAGCTGTTAGAAGCGTGCATGCGATTAGGTCCAGTATTTTGTTTCTAAAAATAATATATAGACGTATTAGATTTCGTTTTATTAAGATCTTTATAAGTTTTTTAAGATAACAATGTGGTAAATCTACTTTTTTTTATATTATACAAAACCGAGAAGAATCTTATTCACATGTATTTACCAACGAAAAAAGAATGTGCAACAAATAGAGATAAACAAACACATAAATGTTTTAATCACAGTGACGTCATAAATATACTTATAAAGAAAACTCGCAGAATATTACGTAATGTCAAATTGAAATAGCAGTATATAAATTAAACGTAAGAAAAGTTTAAAAAATCTGACTTCACCGTTTTATCTTTGGAACAAGGCGTAGGAGTATTCTATAATGCTTATTTAATTTATTTAATCTGATCAAAGGATCAGATTAAATTAATTAAATACTCATTCAATACGCATTTGATTAAATTAAACCACATGGAAGCACCAGCATTGAAATAAAAAAAGAATCAACAAGAAAAAAAATAGTTTTACCTAGAAAAAACTTTCGAGGTAACATACATAAAAAAATACACGGTGTTCCGGCAGTTATCCTTGAGAGCCTGCGTATTCCAGGTCTAGTGTGTTTACCAGCTTCGATCACATCGTCACTTACCATCAGGTGAGATAGTGGTCAAACACTAGCCTGTCACAAATAATAAAAAAAAATACAATTGAATTGAAAACCTCCTTCTTTTTTGAAGTCGGTTAAAAAAATGCCGATTTTATAATATGATGAATGATTTCTTATAAACGAAACCATACTGTACCGCTCCACTACCGAACACATCCACACTACAGCAGAAACCAACGCAATTATGAATACACTGTGGTAAAATCAGATGACAACATCACAAAGAAGTTTTGACGTACAAACAACCTACCTTTCTTAATTATAATTACACGAGGCCAATCTAAATTCAAAAATCGAAATTAACGTCAAATAGACCGGCAATAATAAAAGATACTATAAACAAAACCTCCATAATCTAAAATAGCTATCCAAAAACCAACAACCCCCAACTCAATCACAAAATAAACCACAACTATAACAACCCCAGCTATTTAAAATTTACCACCCTGCTCCACAAATTTGTAATTCTAACCTAAAATTTATAAGGGCAAGTTACATTAATCTAAAGACATCGACGGGCCCCTGGCGCAAACAAAGGCACTCTTATCTGGCACCCATGACCTGTCCGCGAACAAAGCTTGGGGGTGAAGAAGGGGGAACGAGGATATTAATCGACGCTCGACTGTATTGTGTGAACGCCGCCTTACTATCACCTGTTTGGTAAATGTTAATTTGTAGTTGTAATTGTTGGTTTATTGAGACGTTGCTTTTAAATGTTTTTTGGTAGAAAGAAGTTTTTGTGTCAATAGACCTCAATAAGTTAGCCCCGTTCCGGCTCCAACGAACTTTTTTCCACTCATGTCATTTGATGGAAATTATCAACCTATGTTTCGAGCCCATACGATGCTCTCCTTGGGGATGAGTTTACGCCGCGAGATCGCGACGACGAGTGATCCCGAAGAAGAGCATCGGGATGAGTTTACGCCGCGAGATGGCGACGACGACTTATCCCGAAGAAGAGCATCGGGATGAGTTTCAGCCGCGAGATCGCGACGACGACTCATCCCTAAGAAGAGCATTGGGATGAGTTTAGCCCGCGAGATTGCGACGATGACTCATCCCGAAGATGAGCATCGGGATGAGTTTAAGCCACGAGATCGCGACGATGACTCACCAAGGTCGAAAATTTCGTGAGAGACCATTTTTTAATCCATATCGATACTAATATTGTAAAGAGGAAAGATTTGTATTTTTGTATGTAACGAATAAACTTAAAAACTACTGGATCAATTCCAAAAAATATTTTGCTGTTAGAATGCTATATGATCACTGAGTAACATATAGGCTATATTTATTACTAGAAAAAGATTGAGATCCTTAGAAATCCCTACTAAAAACAACCCAAGGTGTAAAAAATATTATCCATAAGATGTCTTTCATCGCATGCGCTGCGGAAAGTATCGATGTCATGCCTTTAACGTGAAAATAGATCCTAGCTAAAATTAAGTCAAGTAAAACTTGACAAGTTGCTCAATCACTAATCTTTTTACACACCAACGCACTTGCTAAGCAAAAGGGTAATATTTAGGTATGTCGCCACAATTCCGTTTAAAACTTAACGGATTTGTATGTTGGCCTAAAACGAACCAAAGTTCTTGGGCCAGCTAGGCGAGCTTGGTTTGTTAATTACGGTACCAGTGTTACCACAGAATAGATAATGATCATACAAGTATTAGCGAAAGTGATACTTAGTCATAAGATTTTTTATTTCTTTCTCTGTGTTGCTGAATGTGAATGTGAATGCGTTTGTTTTTGTTTGCTACAGAGAGGAAGAAATGTGAATTAAATAGAACTATAATATACAGTTTTACGAAACATTATATTTTTTTAAATCCTGATGATAATCACTTGGATTGTTTTTTAAGCTATTGCATAGCTTCTATCGCGGGCCTTGAGCATGGAGACCGAATCCAGAAATTCCGTAACGAAAATAAGCTAACACCCCCCACTCCGACCGGCACTGCGGTATACTTTTTAGTTTTGCCATCTATCGATGAATAGCAGAACTTTTAATCACTTTTTTGAAATATCACGCTTGTCTCTTTAGTTCAGCAACTCGCCTCTAGGTGGCAGGAAAAAAAATACTGCATAAATAAAATAAATAAATAATTTTAATTGCATAAGTAGATAAAAAAATGCTATGCAATAGCTTTACCGCGGCAGTCCCCGAGTGCCACACGTTTTGTTTTTTAATTAAAATTGTGTAGTTACTGATGCGAGAATTTCTTATAATAATATTAATGGTTAAGAGCATTATCCCTACTAATATAATATTATAAATGAAAATGTAAGTTTGTTTGTTACGCTTTCATACGAAAAATACTTAACCGATCATCATGAAACATTGTACACATATTTTCGGAGGTATAAGAAGTAACATGGGATACTTTTTTTTACGAAACATAAAAAAATTCAATGTGAGCGAAGCCACGGGTAAAAGCTAGTATTATAATAATTATAAAAGTGTAAATGTTGTTTAGATGTTTAGTATTCTATTTTTTTGTCATTGATAATCGCATAAAAACTGATTAATGAATTTCGATGGAAGAAGGTTTATCACCTTCAGATCCATTTGCCTACTACACTTACAAGAAGGTATACATTTTTAAATATATTTTGTTTACAAGTCATAAGTGTAAGAACCCTAATAAAACATTATTTGAATGAGAAATGATTGACTGAATAAATGATTTGACTGAGGATATGTCAGTCACACTTTTCCACACAAATCTTGTTGTGAAAGTTGAAGAGTGTTTTTTTTTATGATAGATAGGCAAGCATTTGACCACTATCTGACCTGATGGAAAGTGAAGATGCGGCCGAAGATGTGACATGCTTGCCTAGAAGAAACCTATTCACTCTAGATTTGAAGACACCCAGATTGTACTGTTCGGAAAACAAAGACGCAGGCAATAAGTTCCACTCCCTCGCTGTACGGATGATAAACGTAGAAACAAAACGCTTCGAGCGAACCGGAGGTATGTCAACCATATAAGGATGACGTTTGACAGTGATCGACGTGTCTTGTTGTTAGGTGGTAAAAAGGGCAAGGGGCAGGACCTGCGCAGACTCTCCAAAATGTAAACGGTAGAATACCGATAAGCTTGCGACCTTACGTCGGTGACCGAGACTCTGCAACTTGGACTCGACTAGCTTATCATCGCCAATGAGCCTTTTTGCTCGCCGGTCGATGGATTCAAGAGCTTCAAGCTGGTACTTAGCGGATCCATCCCACAGGTGGCCGTATGGAGTACCCATACGATTGTACAAAATGTTGAGTCATTTAATATCATAGGGTCCTTTTTGGAGTCCACTCGAATAAACAGACTCATTAGGTACATAAGAGTAATTAGTTGAATTGTCCGTTGCCTTAGTTGAGTGCGTGTTCGCCTTCTAAGCAGGGGTATCGGGTGCGATTCCCAACGGGAACACAAGATGACCCCATGGAAAACTTGTGGTTCTGGTTTTGCTTGTGATTGTTCGTGTGATGTGAATGTTTCGGGCACCCACGACACATTATTTCAACTATGAACGCGTTTATGTGAAAACTCACGCACATTTTGAACTATTAAATTAAAATTAAAACGTGAATTAGCGTGACTTACGCGTTGTCGATGTCGATTGTCGATTTAGACATCGACAACGCGTAAGTCACGCTAATTCTCGTTTTAATTTAAGCGTTTATGTGTGAAAGCGTTAAAGTTAGTTTGTAATATACATAAAATTGTTTCTTCCGGCGTAACACGTGAATTTTGGTAACAAAGTTCTATTATATCGCCTGTAGATAAAGAAATGGTTTAAAACCATCTTATAAACAAATCACACAGGATATAATCCCCCTAATAAACCGTAACAAGCTCCCATAAAATCTACACCTTATATTACGTTTTATTAACCGCCGTTATTGCTTCAACCGAGCGTAGAGCACTTAATCAACGGTTAAAAGTCGTAAATTACTGTAAGCGGGCGAATTAATACCTATGAAGGTAATTATTAATGTTTCTAGTGTTTATTCATTGTTATTGCGAAATTGTAAGAAACAAATTGTTCTGGTTTACTTTTGTTAGTTAATTAAGTACCTTCGTTATTTTTTAAAATTATAAATTCAAAAAAATATACGTATGATGAAACAAGATTTGTTTGTAGTGGATGAACTGATTTTGATGATTTTTGGTATATACATATATATGTATCTATATGTGTGTAAGTATGATCTATATGCTAGAGTTATAGACACTAGGATATAAACCATACTAACATACTAAAGCACACATACTACAAATATTCATAATGAATGGTTCTCTCACAATAGTTCGTTTTTTTTTCTATTGACTTCACAAAAAAGGGGGAGGTACTCAATTCGACTGTACTTTTTTTTTATATGTGTTACCCTCATAAATTCTTACGCGGGAACTGATTTTTTTTTATTTGAATGCTTTTACTTTCCCATTATCCCATTAAAATTTGATCAAGATCTGATCATTAGCTTTTGAGTTATCGGCAATAATGCGTGTTTAATACATTTAATCTGATCAAGGTTCCGAAGATAAAGTGATAAAATCGGTTTTTTATAAGCTCTGCTTGTGTTTAATTATTATAAAATGTACATGTCAATAGTCTTATTTACAGATTAAAATATTTAACTCTCACTATAACGAATTATAGAAATCAAGCATAATTTTCAATCGGCTAAAGAATCGGAAGACGGTGCGTTGCGAAAACCTGTTGTTTTATTTATTACTGAATTACAGCAAAGTTTACCACCCTCGTATAGTGAATTCTATTGCCAAGCTAAGCCGAAACACCATTTAGCTTAAGCTAAAACTTGTAGATGTACAAAACAGCAAATTCTTGGCGTGTTCCATACTTACTTACTTAATCTATAGTACGTATTGTACTGAGTAAGCAAACAAGCCCCCTATATAGGATGACTGTCCTTGAGCTCATCCTATATCACATAGTCGTCGAACGCCAGCTAACATGAGATAGAAAACAACTATTTAACAATTACAACAAATATAACGGTAAAAACTTCGAGACACTAATGAAAAATATTTGCCGTAAAATTTTCTAAGGAGGTACTCAAGTCGACTGCATTTTTTATGTATGCTACCTCATAACTTCGTTACACGTAAACCGCTTTTGAATTTATTTTTTTGTTGAAACATGTGGCTTTCCAATTGGTCCCATTTAAATTTGTTCAAGATCTGATCAGTAGTTCTTGAAATATCTTCAATATTGCGTGTTTAGTACATCTAATCTGATCGAAGTTCCGAAGATAAAGCGGTGAAGTCGGTTTTTTTTAAGCTTTGCTTGCGTATATATCTTCTACTTTTTTTGATTTACTGCTGAATCGTGATGCTTCCACCCAAACATTTGCAAAACTTCATGAACTCGCAATATCACAAGCTTAAACTGATACTACCCCCACATTCTTTTTACCCTTCTAATCCACCTTAAGACTTGTCTAAATTACGTGGGCGGACTATAAAGCGTGACAGTGTGGACCCGCTGGCGTGACACGGTTGTCCCGTGAAGGGATCGGATTATCTCGTCTCGGACGAGTGTCGGCTGTGACAGATCGGAGGGACGGACTTAGATATATAGCAGTGCTATCTGACCCGTTTGTTGCATAAATACCTATAAGCGTATACCATCATCTCCTTGTCTTTCTTTCACCGGATACAGCCAGAATTGCAAGAACTCATTTGTTAATAAATGTTCTAAAAATATTTGTTTAGTTATTGAATGACCGCCTGCTGACATCAACTCTACTTAAAAAAAGTTTTTTTAATTCCTTGTAATAAAAAGTAACGGTTGTATAAAAAATGGTGGCAAACATTTACAAAATTTATACATAGGTAATTTGTAAAATACCAGAAACTTCGTGGGACATCAGTCTAACAATAGTAATTGATATTTACGTCTATCTTGGTACGGTTATTGAAAATTCTGTTTCAAAAAGTTAAAAAAAGTAAAAATAAAAATAATCTATGTATGTGAGGGAATCTATTTACATTTTCATAAGGTATTTAATTACATCTAAACTTTAATCAACTTATGATTAGTAAATTATAGTAAGTAAGTAGTTGAAGCCAGATTGCAAAGTCTTGAACATCGGCGTAAAGTTGCAAGCCTGTCGGTATTCTATAAAATACATTACGGTAAATGTGCTCAGGAACTACACAACCTTATTCCCGCTTCACCTTTTTTCCACCTTACATCCAGAAGGACGGCGTCGCGTCACCCATTTATGGTTAAAATACCGTTCATTTGCACGAAACGTCGTCGCGTCTTCGTTCATTTATAGAACAGCACAAGAATGGAACGCTTTGCCGTCGTCTGTTTTTCCTGAAAGGTACAATTTGGGTGTGTTCAAAAGCAAAGTGAATAGGTATTGACTGAGCAAGCGTGCTCCACCTTAGACTACATCATCACTTTCCATCAGGTGTGATTGTGGTCAAACGTTTGCTTAGTCTGTAATAAAAAAAAACAAAACTATGAATTATGTTATGTTATGGACTGTTTAGAATCATTGTAATTGTTACGAAAAATATAGTTTTGAGAAGTATTGACTGTGCTAAGGATTGGAACACGAATGTTCTCAGAGCTTTCTAGTATTATACGAATAACGTCTTATTTGTCTATAAATTATAGGCAAAATGAGAAAGAAGGCATTTCAGCTAATAAACAGATGTGCACGGCTCGAACAAAACAACGTAGAGCTTACATACAGATCTCATCTGACAAAATGAAATGTGCTTCCTAAGTTAGATTGCAGAGCTCGAAATGAAATGAAGAGCATAAAAGGTTAAATTGGATATTTTCATAGGACGATAAATACACTCTCTTCTACCGGGTAAACGGGGATTAATATTTTTCTTGCAACAACCTACAAGAGACAATCGTGCACGTTTGCTTTACCAAAATAATAAGGAACAATCCACTGAAGCGTGGTTGGTATTGTTTTAGCCATTGTCTTTGAAGGGTATTTAAATAATAACATGTTATTATAAGAAGTATGTTTTAATGATAATGTTTTTATTTGTAACAAAATGACCCGGCTAACCTCATACCACCTAAAATTGATGATTTTTCCTTATTATTTTTTCCTAAACTGCCCCAGTAATGAAACAATTAAAACAAAAAAAATATTCTAACGCATTCACACATATTGTATTAACTAACGCAGCCGTTGATTTTTCTATATAAAATATAGTTTTTTTTATTTTATTTTTATTTTATTAATTTACAAAATCCACAACCCTTATTTAACAGAGTTTGATGTATTTGACTTTTACCTAAGGCCAATAACGGGTTTAATTTTTATTATTATTACTTAATTATAAGATAGTCATATTACTCATACTGTTATATTGTATGATTTTGTTATATTTAAATTAATGTAAGTTTGAAGCTACATAAATTAAATAAAAATAATACAATAATTCATGCTTCGGTTTGTGTGTGTGTGAGAGTGAGTGTTGGTGTGGATGATAATTTTGTGTGTGCATGTGAAAGTGTGTGTTTGTTTGTGTGCGGGTAAAAGGTGAGTGTATTTTTTTATTTTATCATAGTTTTAGATTTTTAACTAAATAAATAAAAATAATTGTATAGTTAAATGGGATTCCAAATTAAAATCAAAACATTAGCTTTGATTCAGATATATATGTAATGAATATTCTTGAACTTTTCTTAATTACTAAGGTACGTTTTCTTCTTCTTCAGTTGATATCGCTCTCAATAAATTCTAATCGTCTGTCTAAGGCAGGATCGCTTCATAAAGGCTTCGCCATACAGTACGCACCTGACTCAAACGTAGGCGTGCGGGGACGCGGAGAGCTTAACAAATTCATTATCGCCAGTAAGTAATTAGCTCACGTCGTTATAACTACGTTCAATTAAAATATATTTTTCAAAATTCTAACACGTTGACCACTACAGTAAATAGATACAAGATATTGAATCCACAAATCGATTGCCGTCAGTCGCCTCACAAATCCCCTGATTGCCAAGCACCCTAATGACTGTGACTAATGTGCTAGTTCCTAGACTATAGTGTAAGAGCAAGCGTTTTGTTCACAAAGGGATTAGCTGTAAGAGGATCTCGTGGATGGGCGCGCAAATACCAGAATATTATTTGCGAGATTACTCTAGTGTTGCCGCTTAAGTTCTTTTATGGAAGTTTTAGTGGTTTAGCTCTTTACGTCCGTTTAAAATAAATAAATATTTTTAAAATCTGCTGAAATTGCCAAGCTGAAGTGTTTATTTATTGTTCTTAATGTTGAACCAGTACCCTGCTGTGTTTTCAGATATCTTATTGTCTATGATAGGAGCCTTATATAACAGACTAGACTTTATAGTATCTACTTACACAAAACTCTACCCGTCTTCGTGTTATACTTCTCTCGCCATGAAATGTATATAATAGCGTATTCACACACATACACAACCTTCCAAAATTAATGTGGAAGTATGATTGCAAATATACTGTCAGCGCTACCAACTTGAACGCAAAGTTGAGCGGGCAGTCACTACGTATAACGCGTCATATGATAGCGTTACATTTTGTTTTACACTATAGCATGGAATGATGTTCATTATAAGGTTTATATTGGGTTGAAAGCAAATTTTTACAACACTACAAATAAGTTGATAAGGTTTCTACAATTCACAATGGATTACCAAATATCAATAGGTGCTATTTAATTTACATGATGTTACTTTTACCTGAAGGTCAAGCTAGTCGAAGGTTTCGAAACTCTTTACCATCGATTGTACAATCAATGATACTACTGATTCATTTAAAATTTTATTAGCACCTATTTTACCAATAATTAAAAAGCTGGGATATTGCCGATTAGAAGACAGGCCATCTAGGAGGGCGCCACATTGTCTGACATCTATGTGAAATACAAATAGGTACCATACAGCTATAAAACATTGAATGAGTTGTTGTTTCCATACTCAGCGACTGGAAAGTTAGCCAGGAACGAGAACGACAAAGTTGTTCACAGTCCACTCGAGAACTCGGTCGAACTATGCACCTGTTAATGCTTTAGATTACTGGCTCTATTGAATAATCTAAGAGCTTTGCATATATAACAAATAAAGTTCCATGTTTATTGATTGAAATTTTGTCGATATACATTTCCACGGGTTTTTAGTTAAGTTGATATAAATTATTTGGGTTTCCTGCATATAAAAACCCGAAATGAAATTTATAATTAAGCAAACTTGTCAAAATTTCGATCGTATTTTGGGTTATGAAGAGTATCGTGCGTAAATAAAAAGTCATACTTTCAAAAGTTGTTTTTAAAATCAAGCTTTTACAAATTGTAAATAAAAAGGACTAAAAGTTATATAACCAGAAAACTTGTCAACACGAGGCGAAACTCGATGGGGTTGCGTCGTTTCATTACAGAGTTCCTATGAACACCTTTTCAGCTTTATCATCAGACCCTGGTTACCTTTGAAAACAAACTACTCGTCAAGACGATTCAAATGAGCCCAAACTCGATGAGGTTGTGTCGTTTCATTGCGAAGTTCCTTTGGCCACCCTCCAGCTTCATCATCAGATCAGCACCATGTCATAATTATTACAACATAATATTTCATTGTCACATGATTTACAGATGTATGCAAAATTTCAGCTCAATCGGTAACCGGGAAGTGGATCAAATTTAATTTGCAAGATTTGATAACAAACCTCGGGACAGGTGAAACTAAATAAAAGCTTGTAATAATAATAAGTTATAGTCCTTGTATTGCACTACCACGAATTTCTGCTACTTCTCGGATGATTGGTAGAAAATGCTGTACTATTATTTAGACCCCCGTATATATTATACACATATATTGTTAAAAAATAATTAAACGCAAGCAAAGCTTAAAAATACCGACTTCACCGCTTTATCATAAGAACCTCGATCAGATTTAATGTATAAACACGCATTATTGATTATAACTTAAAAACTAGAGATCAGACCTTGATCAAATTTTAATGGGACCACACAAAAAGCACCAGCTTTCAAATAAAAAAAGAATCATCAAAATCGGCTCACAACGAAAGAAATTATGAGGTAACTTTTGAAGTCGGGTAAACCAGAACATCGTCAAAGTACGCATTATTCGTCACAAAATAGACATTATTGACGATATTTCAAGAACAACTCATCAGATCTTGATCAAATTTAAATGGGACCAATTAAAAAGCAACATCCTTCAAACTAAAAAAAAAATCAAATCGGCTCACGTGGAGAGAAGTTATGAGGAAACATACATAAAAAAAAATACAGCCGACTTGAGTATCTCCTCCTTTTTTGGAAAGTCGGTAAAAAAAAGTAAATCTACATATCAAGAAAACACAACCAAAACTACTCTGCCCAGCAACAAAATTATGTCATGCCCATTCGCCCCACTTAATTGCTCACAAAATAACCTCACATCCCGTTTCCTAGATTGTCGCGGGCATGACAAATTCGTCCCGTCCGTGACGAGAACACGTGTTACGCGATACGTCACGCCATGTTATCGCGCGGCTGCTTAGGGTTAATATTTTCTTTTTGAACACGCACTGCTGTAAATGATTGGCGTGTAATTTCGCAGTTTAATACGGCGCAGAATTCTGGGATAAGGCGATAGAAATATGAACATACTTGTAAAATATGTACACATGTTGCTATGTACACATTTATGTACTTTGAGCTTTTTCACCAACGTCAGCAAAGATATTTGGTAAATACGATTATATATTAAAAAGACATTAATATCAATAAGCATATACACCACCAAATCAATAAGCATATGACGGGGAACTGTCCGTAGGCTTAGTTGGTTGGCGTTCGCTTTCTAAGCAGGGGTATCGGATTCGATTCCCGGCGCGGCGGCGGGAACACAAGTTTTCTTCCCATGGAAAATTTGTGTTTCTGGTTTTGGTTGTGATTGTGTGTGTAATGTGAATGTTTCCGGCACCCACGACACAAGTCATCGAACTTATTTTGGGGCTGTGAGTGTGAAAGCGTCTTATGTCTTATGTTTATACTATACATATAGGGTATCGTAGATATCTTAAGTAAGCATGTATCATCACTTTCCATCAGGTGCTATAGTGATTAAATCCTTTAAGTAAAAAAATATTTTAAGCAAAATATTTATAGCACCATACAAGTTGAACTATGTATGTACAAACTTAACTAACCTACTTACCCAATTAAAAAAGTCGTTGTTCGGCAATATCGCAAAATTCTTGCTTATTAAAAATAACAAAAAGTCTGTAAATTATTTTATCATGGAAATGTTACAAGTGTTATATCCTTTTGCCAGATATAAAATTATGCAATAAAAATTTACACACTTAAATATAGGTAATGTTGTCTGGAAGAAATCGCTGTTAGCGATAAGACCGCGGTTTGTGAACTTAATTTTATTTTTTTATAGCTGATTTATGTGAGGTGTGACAATAAAGCGTTATCTACCTATTTATAATATTCAATACAGATTAGTTAAACTTAACGAGAAATTGCAAACTATAAAAGGATTATAAATTTAATAAGCTTTTTCTGTTGCTGTTTGTACAAAATCATTTGTTTTTTGAGTGTAAAAATAAATCTTATTCTTCTAGAAATAACATTCTATTTACATTCTTATTTTTCAGAAAATAACATTCTATTTATACCATATATTATGTGACATGAAATCTGTTAATTTTGATAAAAGGACCGTTTACAAAAACATGATAATTTCAAAAGTAATTACTCCAGTTTATAAATGTCGTGTATCTCTGCAAACCTTCTAAGGCTTAAAAGATTGAAAGTCTTTGTTTTCACAATTTACGATGCAGTCTGACCTCCATTTTAATTAACTTATAACGAACATTTTAATACTTTAGCTAACGGTATATATTACAATTATGATTAAGTCCTGAGGCCTTAACACAAACTCTTGTTGCATATTACTTAAACAAAACTTTGAATTTGTAAGTAATTTACACAATAATGCAATAATCAAGCTTATCGGTATTCTATCGCTTACATTTTGGAGAGTGTACACAGGAATTACATGACTTAATTCCCCCATGCCCTTTTTACCATCTAACAACAAGACAAACTATTAAACGTCATCCATTTATGGTCGACATACCTCCAGTTCGCTCAAAGCGTTTTGCTTCTACATCCATCATCCGTACAGCGAAGGAGTGGAACTCATTGCCTGCGTCTTTGTTCCCCGAACGGTATAATCTGGGAGTCTTCAAGTCTCGAGTGAATAGGTATCTTCTAGGCATGCATGTCACTCCTTCGGCCGCATCATCACTTTCCATCAGGTGAGATAGTGGTCAAATGCTTGCCTTTTCAACATAAAAAAAATAAGACAATTAAAAAACATTGTGGTAGGTCCTCCTACTGGCGTCACTAACACGTCCAGGTTTATTCCATATTATGGGTAAATTTTCTTCTTTAACATTGTTTATCATTGATAATATTACTTGCTGTCTGTATTTAATAATGTTCTCGTGGAGCGCAGTGGAATAAATGTACTGGTTTATATTATTTTAATTAAAAAGTCAGAAAAAGTGCTCGTGGAGCGTTGTCCACTATTTCGTGGAGCGCAGTGGCATAACCCAATAATTTGTGTTTCTGATTGAGAGTGTGATCTATGAGAATTAAAACGTGAATTTTCTTTGTAAATGCTTATAATATAATTTAATAATAATGCTGAATAAAGATGTACGGTAGTTTGTAGTCCTTTTGCATAATTTTAATCATATCTTTACTAAAACTCATAATTGGGTTAGCGGTTTAAGCAGACAGAGTTACGTTCGGATATAAGCATGTGTGTCTTTGTGAGATAGTGTGATTCTTTTTTATATTTTAGTTTTGATAAATTTGGAAAGGAAAAATTATCGCTTGAGGCGTTTGGGCCCGCTGTCATAGGTCATGCCCTATTGCTCTAACCGCTGAGCAACTCAAGCCCCGCCTGAAGCGACGAAATTGTCCTTTTCTTATAGTTTTGATTTGCATGTCACACGCATTTAAAAAGTGTCAAGTAGGTAATAAAAATAGCAAGTTTAGGACTAGGCCTAGTTACATTGAAGTAATTGAGTCATGTTTCAGACTAGTCATGCCCAAATAAAGTGGTAGAAACTAAATTTATTTTTTTGTGAAAATTAAGTGTTTTCCTTCGTGTTTTCCTCCTTTGTATGATTTGCCTAAACATACACATTCAAAAGCTACTAACTTTAATGATCCATCAGTATGAAGAATCACTAGTTGTGGAGTATAATACAAAATCGACAAAGCCATTTTTCAAATTTGCTTGAAAGCCGTATGAAGTTGTGATAAATGAATGTGATTTCCCGACTTTTAAGTAGTTCTTTTATTATTTTCCGGCATGTACTTTAGCTGTGTCGGACCACCTAGCCTTTGACATAGTTCAAAACAAAAGCATGACAGACAAACTTTAAAAATATACCACGGGGAAGTGAGTGTAAAATGAGTTTGCATTTAATACGAGAACAAGCAACAACAACATGGGTTGTTGTGAAACGCGCGCATAAATTACAACAAAGTTTTGTCTCAACAACATGCTAATGGAGTTGTGATGTTTCATAGCAAACACACATTTATATAATAAATCACGAATTAATTTGAAACAAATTTGCAACAAAACTAATAATCACTTACATGAAGCAATTGGATAGGTTATTTATCACACTTAATATTATAAATCCGAAAGCTTATGTGTAAATTTGTTTGTTTTCTTTTCACGCTGTGACGGCTGAACGGATTTTGATTGTATTTGGAATATACATAGCTTATACTTAGGATTAACACATAGGCTACTTTTTAACATGAAAAACGTGGGCGAAACCGAAGGGCACGGCTAATATAACATATACTGCTGTTTTTAGGTGGTAATGGCCTTTTTATGGTACTAACCGGCTGTTAATCGCGTTATCTATTGTCGAAATACTCCGACCAGTTTCGAGCGTATACGACGCTCTTCATCTGGGAGTCAACAAATTTTGGTAATGGCCTTCTATATAATAATAACCACCGTTTTGGAACTTGCCGCCAGGGTAAAGATTTAACTTTTTTTTTGTTTTAATTTGATGGTATATGTAAATACATCAAGGTAATATTTATCATTTATTTCAAACAACAAGATTTGGGGAATTTTAAACGCGGACATTTTGACTTTCTTTCTGTGACCCAATCATGACTGCTGTAAAATAAAGTTGACCATCATTGACATCAAAAATGCTGACATCGCGAATAAATCTAGCTAGACCGCAGGTGACCGTCAGTAGTCAGATTACTAGCGTATGTTTTGCTATTATTAAAATAAATCACTTATTATTCGTTGAAATTTATAGTAAAAAAGTATTTAAATACGGAAATAATTTGATATGTGCAAATTTTATAGCTGTGATAATTTTAAAACAGGACGTGACATTTATTTAAAGCTGGTCTGTAGAGATAAATTTAAAAGACTGTGATTTAAAATAAATTTGAATTTCGGAATAAAAATCGTATTCAGGCATTATATCGGAGGTGAAACTTGTCGAAATTTTGACGACAGTAAATTAAAATTATATCAGTTTTCCTTTAATTTGTGTGTAATGGAATGGCGAAAATTAATCCGATTTATAACAAGCTTTATCTTAACAAAAATTATTATTTTGTAGGTACGAGAATCATTCGTTACTATACATTCTTGATCGATAATGTTCCTGGTGTCTTTTCGCAATCTGCTCTAAAAGACAACAATCGTTTAATGTGCAAATCACACCGACAGACGTTGCTTTTATTTTTCGTGATTAATTATCTTTACAAAATGGCCGCCATATTTCGTCGTTGTTTGATTACGCGTAGTGGAATTTCTGACAGTACATTCGTTCTATAATAATCTAAACACAAGCAAAGCTTTTAAAAACTGACTTAACCGCTTTATCTTCAGAACCCTTGATCAGATTAAATGTACAGTTCGACCGGCTCCGTCGATGACGCGTCGTAAACACGCGCGTGGGTCTATTGTTTAGCCGCTCCATCGTATCAATTGTTTACGCACTAGCACGCGGAATCTTCTGGAGTTAGTGTGTTCTATTGTATATCTCGTCCACTATGGAACAAGATAATCTACACACAGAGATAGATGAGGCAAAGATGAGTTCGAAGGCTAAAGAGAAGAACAGTGAAGTTTAACAGGAAGTCAATAATCGAGCAGAGGGCAAGAGTACATTGGATGATGAATTAAATGCAGGACCAAGTAAACGCGGGCGAGACATTGATGAAGAAGAAAATTGGATCTTAGCGGGAAGAGATGGAAAGAGATACAGAAGTCAAAGGTCGTTGGCAGAAGAATCACCTGAAACGAAAAAAGAAATTTTCATCGCTTCTGGTAATGAATTACCCAACCAATTTGCGTTCGCACGTCTTACGAAAGACAATAATATTTCGAATATATAAAAAATAACATACATGAACGCATTTAAGATTTTCATGGAATTTGAAAACGAAAAGAGCTTAAATATATTACTGAACTGCCAAACAATAAAGAATAAAGGTTGGTTATTTTATAGAACAGCGGAAGTCGGAACGTCTTACGGCGTAATCCGGAATGTGGAACTGGACTTGAATGAGAAAGCAATCAAAGAAAGCATTACTTGTGACCTTGAGATTATATCTGTAAAGCGTTTGACTAGAAGAACAGAAAGCGGTACTGGGTGGACAGAAAGTGAGTGTGTAAGGCTTTGTTTCCGGGGATCTTACCTGCCTACATTTGTTAATGTTTACGAAATGTGTGTAAAATTCGATCCCTACTCTTTCCCAGTTACGCAATGCTCGAACTGTTGGAAGTTTGGCCATTCCAGAAAAATGTGCAGAAGAAAGAATGCCGTATGCCCGAAATGTAGCAAACACCATAATAATTGTGAAACTAAAACGTTCGTTTGTGTCAATTGCACAGGCAAACATCTAGCGCTTAGTAAACAATGTCCAGCTTACCTAAAAGAAAAAAAGATTCGAAGCATAATGGCGGACTTTAACTGCACATATCAGAAGGCGCTAGCAATTTATGTTCCGGAAATAAATATAGATTTAACAGATCAAGTGGGCATTACAACACAAGCATCGTCTAGCAATAATGTTATGGTAAATCCAAAATTAGGTCCCAGCATTAGGACCCAGTTGGCGCAGTGGACAAGTGTCCGCCCTCTGCGCCGTGGGTCCTGGGCTCGATTCCCGGCAGGAGCACAAATTCCTTCCCAAGGGATATTTGTGCTTCTGGTTCTGGGTGTAATGTATGTGTGATGTGAATGTTTCCGGCACCCACGATACAAGTCTTTGAACTTAGTGTGGGGCTGTGAGTGTGGATGCGTTTGCTTGTTTGAGTTTGTAGTATTGATGACCTAATTTCAACCGGGAAGATGGTTTTAGGCTGGCTGCCGCTTGGAATCCAGTTATAAGTAAGTGTTCGCGTCGCGATTTATGCCGCGATATATCTGCTGATATCGTGAGTGTTGTGTGTCGTGACCATTATTTCTCACAAGACTAAGTGCGGGTAGTTGGAGACAATACTCGCCCTTTCCCACGCTGACACCCGCATTCTCCATTCTTCTCGAGACCATGGCCAATGCAACTTGGCCGAAACATCGAGGTAAATAAAAATAGTTTTTAGCGCGATTAAGTCCCGAAATATTACCTTAACTATGTGTTCGAATCGCGAAAGTTTAAAAGTTACAATAAAATAAAATTTAATTGAATTTATGTACTGTGTGTCGCTTACATATCGCCGTGTTATTTTTCGCGGGAAAGATTTCGCGCCTTCTGTAATTGCGGTTTCAGAGTGTGACGTCACAGCGTGACGGTATAGATTACGTGTAATAAAGTCTGAATACTGTTTGTACGATTTTTGAGATGAAAGGAGACGGTTTTTATGAGCAATATATATCGTACAAATCCCGAGTCTATTTATAGGACCTCTTTGGGGTGTGGATATAGTACAGTATTTAGTATAGCTCAGATCAAAGAAAAATGCCACGCCATTGGTAAAATGAAAACTTCGGCATCGGTAGATATAGCAGAACTTTTTTAACCGACTTCAGAAAAGGTGGAGGTAAATTTGATCAATATTTAACGAGTGGTTTTTGAGTTATCCTCAATAATGCGTATTTATTTAATTTAATCTGATCAAGGGTTCCGAAGATGAAGCGGTTTTTAAGCTTTGCATGCGTTAAAATTATTTTATAACTTGTACCCAATTTGTTTTTGGCCTTTTTGGAACTGCATAATATCTACTGACAAGTTGTTTTTAATTCACAAATAGCCACACACAAGTAGCCTATAATCTATTTCAGGGTTTACAATACAATACAATACAATACAAAACACTTTATTGCACCAAATAAAATTACATAAAAAACAATCATATTATTTATATCTAAGTACAATGGACGGACTTATCGCTAAAAGCGATCTCTTCCAGTCATCCTTAGGATGGAAAAAGGGTCAAACAATATATAAGAACGTAGGTCGGTGTTGTGATTAACTAAATATATTTATGATAATATATATTCATACATATAACATATAAATAAATAAAAATATAAAAAAATTACATAACATACTTAAAAAACAATTCTGAATAAATAATAATATGTACACAGTATTTGAAACTTACTATCTACAAGTAAGAGATGAAAAACATTCTATCAAATCAGACGTTACAGTTGAGATGGAAATTTTTAACCTTCGCTAGCGAAGTAGCTTGCCTTATGGAAATGGGTATAGGAATCAAATTGAAATCAAATAAGTAACATATTTGATTAGTTAAGTATATTCATATTATATCATAATTTATTATATATTTATTTATTAGCTAAGCATATTCATGTTATAAGGTATTTTATAATGCCTTTTAATTTGAATATACCTTAAATGTACGAAGCTAAATATCTGATATTTAAAATGAAAGAATTCAAACGAGATGTCCTTTCATGATAACATTCAGATAGTAGATAATCGTAAAATATAATCACATTGATATAAAATTTGTATCAAAAATAAAAACTCATTATTTTATTATTTTTGATGGTGTTGTCTTAAATTGTGACACCTTAACAGGATAAATTTATGGGAAATTTACATCAAGTTGACACCTGTATAATGTTATTTATGTAATTAATTAAAAGGTACAAATTAATGTACTCAAATTTTAACCAAGCTATGAATTAAATGGATTGCCTTGCCTTCTCTTCTGTCTACTGACTATTACAAAATAAAATAAAATAAAAATTCATTACACAAGACTCATCCTAGTGTGGGATTCAGGGCTCACCAGACATTATAAGTAATTGTAATGTTCTTGTGTTATAATTTTTAAGTGTCAATGAATAAATTATTATCATTAAAAAAAAAATAACTGTGAACAAATACATAATAATATAGTTGACTGATTTTGTATGAAAAATGCGTTTTATGTCTAGAACGTATTGGTTCGCGGAAATCTGATTTTGTGGTTAATCAGCAGTGGTTTTAAATATATCTTATCCTACTAATATTATAAGTTGTGAAAGTTTGTGTGTGTAAGTGAGTATTTGTAACAACGTATCTCCGTAACGAATAATAATCTGATGAAACACATTTGCTACATTTTAACTTAATAAACGCGGGTGAAGCCGCGGGGCATGGCTAGTGTTTAATAAACTATTATTAAAAATGTTAGAACTACCTTTCCATCGAGCAACCTTTTTATACAATCCCCGTAAGTTATTAAGTTGAAAGGTGACGTGCTTGTCTGCAATATGCAGGCTTCTGCCGCATTAATCCATCCATGTACAGTGACATCACGATCGCGTTTCGTCGACAAAATATTCATAAAAAAACCTGGTCTATGTTTAATAAAGACTGATAAAAAATGGAATACTATATGTCAGTGAATTGTCAGTAAATTTAACAAGTATGACGTTGGCTCTGAAATATTGGTTATTAATTAAACAGTGTAAAACAGAAGTAACAATTGAAATATATTTTCGTAAATCTTAGTATGACAACTATCGTGATAGTTATAAATTAACTCAAACTCAAACTCAAATTTGTTTATTGCATATCACATAACTCTTCTTAACATAAGGTCTAAAATATAAAATTGTAGTTCCTGTGATACCCCGTAGGGGCGCTGCAACTTACGAGAGGATACATTTATCTTAATCATATTATCAATTATGATCATATAAACAAACACAGTCACTTACGAGGAAGTCCGCTAGTATAACCAAAAGCTAGAACAAACTATAGCAAAAAAACCTATTATTGCAAACTTAAGTTAATCCCAATTTGATTATTAAAAAAATATTAATAACCAAAAATATAGTGTCTGCCGTCGTCTTTGGAACCCTTTAACCGATCTTTATTGAATTATTGTGAAACCAACTTTCCATCACCCATTTTAACAAAATAATATATCTAGTTCGTGTACACTGAAAATATAAGATACCTAGAAATAAGTGCGCGTATATTTTCTACTCCTTATATTAAACACAGAAACATTTTAGTAATCTGTTTTAAAATACTAGTCTCAAAACTATTACAACGACACCACGGAAGTCCTGTTGTACGAATTACATAACGTAACTAAAACGCCTTGTATACGTATTCTGAGCTGGATATTTCAAACGTTTACTTATCCCTGTTATGGTATCGTGGAACGAAACGCTTGTCATTTTAATTTTACTACTAACGCCATCTAGTATAACCAATATACAACAAAATATAGATGGCGCTAGTAAGTGCAATCTGTAGATCGAACACCTGTGAATTGGCTCGTAACTCAAAGGGAGATATTTAAAGAGAATATTAATCTTTTGATGCTTATACTCTGTGAGATTTGACAGCCACGCGTTGAGAAGTGGTGACCTATTAAATCCCGGTCACACAATGTTAACGGTAAACTACAACAGGAATTATAAAGAACTTAAATAGAGTGCTACGCTTTCATATCCCTGAAACATAAAAACGTTCTGCAACACTATTGTTGAATAATTTATAAAATCACTTTATTCCAAGTTTAAAAATACCTCAAAGGACTCACTTAGAATTCATTACATTCCGCACTACGCTCTGGAGGTAGCGAGTGAGTGTCTCTGAGTAAACAAAGTTACGTTGTTTTCCTTCTTTACGTGGTTTACTTCCATATTCTTCGCGTTTATGCCAATAATGGAGACAAGTTTTGGACCGTGTTCTATTTTGTGATAATTTGTCCCTTATGTATTCACTTGCTTATTTCGAGGATTTCATTAATTGAGGATTCTATGTCAAATTTGTTTAATTTCTGAACTAATTTCACGTAGTGTCATAGACGATTTATAATCCTAAATAGTTTTTAAAGCCAATAGGGAATATGTTTTTATCCGATTGTGTACGCTAATACATTGCCAAAAATAAAATAAAAATTTGAACATACGAGGTTCCTATGTTTTAAATGTGATGATTTTGACTTTCTTTTTGTGACATCTTTGAAATGAAATGAAATGCATTGAAATGAAATGCATTTATTTGCTTCAAGTGTAGGTATAAATAGATGTAGGGTTAAGTGTATCAATATAGTTCACACACTTGGTCATAATAGTGACATGCATATATTGATTGATTTAATTCTTCAATTTAATCACGGCTGCCGTTAAGAAGTGTTGACCAATCATTCATTTCAAAAATGTTTGAACTAACGTCACGAATCAGTTGAGCCAACAGCGTACATTTGAGATTTTGAATTTCGCATTAACTTTTATCCTTTTTATTCATTAAAATATCTAATTAAATATCACTTCAATAAGAAATTTATGTTTTTGACGTAATTCTGTAGCTTTAAATACTTAAGTATAACAAAATAATACGTAACTTTTATAAAACTTACTATGATGTCTTGCGTATACAGACTTTAAAAAATCGGTTAAAAAAACTAGGGCACATTTCGTATACTTCTTCGTTCCTCTGTGTAAATATGTTTTATTACTGTCAAAAGCTCTCTAACACAGCACAAATTATCAATCTTCTTGCTAACAGTTGCCTATCATAGCCCATCCAACCCGTTCCCTCTATAGATCTTTATCTATCAATTATCTAGATCCAGATAACGCCCACTTTCAAGCGGGTCCTCTCCTTTTCTTTACTCTTCAGCCGATGGGCGTATTTAGGACTTTATTCACGGGCACAATATAAATGTTTTGCAAACCCTAAAAGTAACATAATAATAATAAAAAAAAGGTTAAAGAAAAAGAACTCAAATACAAGCAGTCTCTATCGTGTGTACATGATGCATGCTTATTCTAAAAATTAAATATTATCGTAGAGATACCACTAGAATGTTAATGTCGTTATTTTAATAATTTTATTATCCAAGTATTTATTTAATCTCACGGGTCTGTGCCTGCCCTTTGTAAGGCATCAGCGGAGCCGTGGCTAACGCTAAGAGGCCCTTTGGTATAATTACATTTTAATAATAACATATCAGGCGTGTCCAAACATACGACGGACATCTCTTACGTTAGAAGTTGATGCCGTTTTATGCTTGCACACGCTTTTACAATAATTGTATATTATTAACTATGGACTGGGGGATGGGTTGACAATATTATTATTATTTTATTTAATTTGACTTATATTTATATTACCTAATTATTGTTTATTTGTGTTTTTACTTGTATGACATTGTTATATTATTTACTTTGACACTTAATTCTCATTGAATTGTTTGGCATTTTTTATTATTATGATTTATTAATATTTTATAATAACAATTTTATTATTGGTCGGCGTTATAGGAAAAAAACCTATAATAAGCGCTTTTTGAATTCTAGAATTGTAGATAATTGGTGTGTGACCTTCTATCAATTGCATTTCAGTACACATAAGGTTGAAACTCGCTTAAAAATAAACGATATCTTCCAAATAATAAAAGAGTAGAACGTTGTGACTTGGCCCCTTTCCCCCACCCTGAGTCTGTGCTAACACAGCCGTCATAGGGGAAGCCTGATGAAGTTTCAAAGACCAATATAAGCTGGCAGTGCTATCCTTTCTCAAGTAATGAGACTTTCTTTGTTAAGATAAGCCATTGTTCTCGCTTTGTTTCAAGACTTGATTTGTGGACTTTGATAACCGAATCACTGACAGGACGGTGTCTCAATTGTTGGCGAGATTGATTAAAATTAAGGGTTTTGTGTGTTTTGAACTGAAGAGAGAAAGAGACAGAAAGTAAGTCTTACTAACATTAATGATGTTAGGTTTAATCTCATGGTGGCGGGTTGGTCTTAGATGTGTGCGTAACCTCGAGAGCAGTGAGGTGCATCGCACGTGGTACTAGCAAGTAGAAACGCGTGTAAAAATGTGTGTTAAAATTTGCTTATACACTTCCCACACAACTGCAGTTAATAAGAGTAGCATGTGGATTCTATTCATGGGATTAAAAAACAGTGTCCGCACCTCTACCGCGTCGTTCTGTGGGCAAAACAGGTTTCCGCGTATGTTATAAGCAGTCAATAAAACAACTGCATGCGCGAATAAGAGAACCTAAGCACGCACATATTTAAGTGTGTATGTGCGGCCTCTGCTTTTGTGTGATGTTGTTTTCCAACAATGAGTGTCCGGGGTGTGCTAAAAGAGCAACATAGTTTTGTATTCGTCGAGAACTCTGGGCTACGCACACATATACAAACTACGAATGGTGCATCTGCACCGCATGTTGCGTAGTACTGGACTACGCCACAGGCACAGTAGGCAAATCAGCATATACCATTATTTGTGCTGAGGCTACGCGGACGCTACGCAACTACGGCTACGCAACTACGGCTACGCGAGCGAACTTTACAAAGCTACACTTGCTACGCGGCTTACCTCTACGCTAACATTGGTACGTCATCACCATTATTTCAGCCCACACTGCTACGCATAGATAAGTCTCGTCTCTCTCACGCGACTTGTTATGGCCCGCTAATGATGGAAAATTTAAACATTAAGTCTCAGGTCTTTAATGATATGTTTAATGGAGCCTTAACCTTTTATTCAGGACTAATGATTTGATTATTGACTTTATTACTGAAACTTAATTTTATTATTTAACTGTTCTCTTGCTATTTGGTGCCGTATTACCTACAATACAATGCTTGACTATTTTCAGTCACGAAAAGATAGATGAAATAACGTTACTTGTATAGTAGGCACAATGGGCGGTCTTATTATTTGTGATAGAGATTCCACACAACGTAGCAGCATTCTATATCTAAACCTGCAATGAACAAAAAGCATTCCAAAGGTAATTTTAGATTCAATAAACTTAAAATTTAATAATAATATTATAATAAAACTGAGTTATCTCCATCCCGTTTAGCAATATGAAAATACAATTTCAGATAATCCTCATTTAACGATAATCCTTTATTAGAAAAACAAATTTTAAAAGATTTTCAAACAAATTGGATATTCGAACTCAAATATTTTCGGGTTGAAGTACATTAGAAATAGCGAATTAATTTACGAAAGATTTGAGCAATAAGGGTTCGAAGAGTTTGAATGTATAAACAGATTAATTAATTCGGTATTTTCACGTTTCAATGAGTTTTGTGAACAGATTTTAATTTTCAGACGGTAGGCGAGAACATTTTCCTGGAAGATGTCCCTGTAATAATTGTGTCTGTTTTTGGAGGACTTTAATTAATTTCTAGGATAAGGAAGGAATTTTGAATGTTTTTCTGTGTTGGTAAGTGGATTATTACACGCGTGATATAACACTGCACTAACAATAGGTAAAATGTACTGGAGATTTATTATTCTTAATCAATTACAAATTTATTGAGGTGTATTTATTGTTGTAAATAGTAAATACATAATGTTTATTTACAAGTTAACAATTTTATTTGGTAGCGGAAAAATCGGATTTTTAACAAAACTCTAGCAAAACAACCAACTCTAGCAAAACGAGGAAAGAAGAAAAGAACGAAGAAGAAGAATACAATTTCTACATTTTATATTGTTGCCATACGTTTTATTTTTATTTTTTCATATATCTTATCAACTTGTCAACACCAACGGAAAAATCTTATTAAAATATTTTAAGATGATATATAAGTACCACACCCTATCAACCGACGCGACGGCCCAATTGCATATGTATCCTAAAACTAAATTCAAACGTATATACTGCAAAGACCTAACTGACCTACAAACCAGTGAGCTTATTGGTAACAAGACAGTGCTCAAGCCCACTACTAGTGAGTAGCGTTCCCATCATGCTGGCGGCATTGCCCCCCTGAAATGCAATGCTACCGATGATATAACATTTTAACTATTTATTTTTTTAATGTGAATGTACCTAAGTCAGCCTAAAGCACCACTCGAACACAGTTTTGAAACGTCGTCAAAAAGACAAACGTCATCCATGTATGGTTGACATACCTCCAGTTCGCTCGAAGCGTTTCGCTTCTACGTTTATCATTCGTGCGAAGGAGTGGAACTCATTGCCCTCGTCTTTGTTCCCCAAACGGTATAATCTTGGAGTCTTCAAGTCAAGAGTGAATAGCTATCTTCTAAGCAAGCATGCTACATCTTCGGCTACATCATCGCTTTCCATTAGGTGAGACTGTAGACAAATGCTTGCCTACCGATCATAAAAAAAGACACAAAATAAGATAAGACATTACTCAGAAGATGGCACAAAGACACTAAATAATCTCAAAAGTCGGGACAACTGCAAACAATATAAGAAGGTTCTAAAATTGTGTGATATCAAAATAATCGGCATGATGGTTCTTACTCAGAAAAGTAAAGACATGAAACTTTGTGGTATCTTTCCAATAAATTATGACGTCATCATTCTGATTTTTAGTTCGCTAACTTTATACCTGGGTTTCAGTACCCATTTCGGCGCATAGCAGTTTATGACGCACACATCGGTAATTTTACGATCTCATGCATATGTATGCGTTAGCAGTACTTAAGTGTGCGTGGGGTCATATGAGTTCATCTTGGAAGTAAAATGTGAAATATAAATGAACTTCTCGTTAGCTTAGTTGGGTGCGTGTTTGCCTTCTAAGCAAGGGGTATCGGGTTCGATTCCCGGCGGGATCACAAGTTTTCTCCCAAAGGAAATTTTTTGTTTCTGTTTCTGGTTGTAATTGTGATGTGAATGTTTCCGGCACCCACGACACAAGTCAGCGAACTTAATGTGGGGTGAAGCGAGCTGTGAGTGTGAAATCGTTTATGTTTATTACACAACATTTTTATCATCTCGTATAATCTATTCATAAATCCCGCGAGATGTATTGTATTAATAATTTGGACATTACCAGAAATAACGATCAATCCATAAACTATAATTTATAGACTATTGTTACACTATTATTTCACTGAGATAGGTGATTGTTAGCGCTAACTGCCAAAATAACTGCTTACAAAATACATTAAAAAAGCATAATGTTACAATGTTATACCAAAATGTGCTAAATATAGTAAAAACTGTGTAGCTATGTGTATTAAAATATTTAACAAATTACCAAGTGACAAAAAAATTATATATTACAAAATTTAAAAATAAATTGTATGAACGGCTACAAAGTAAATTAATGTATGATGTACGAGAATTCCTTAATTAAATATAATTTTGTTATTACTTAAACATAATTTGGATAACGACAAATCACTATTGCAATATTTAACAATTAGCTTTTGCCCGCGGCTTCGCTCGCGTTAAGAAGTATTATTTTAAAATTTACAAAGTTTCATACAAACTTTCATCTCCTATTTTTTTCCCTTGGGGGTAGATTTAATCAAAATCCTTTCTTAGCGGATGCCTACGTCATAACATCTACCTGCATGCCAAATTTCAGCCCGATCCGTCCAGTGGTTTGGGCTGTGCGTTGATAGATCACTATGTCAGTCAGTCACCTTTGAGTTATATATTTAGATTAGATGTGACTTTGTAAATTTGCATGCTACTAACCTATAGCAAAACATGAGTGCCTCACTAAAATTCTACTATTTAAGATCTTCATACCATGCTTTACGCAAAATAAGTTTTTTTTTAAATGTATGTTTTTGATCGTAACACTAATTCATGTTTTGTTTTTATTTTAATGGATTGCTTATTTGATTAATCACCGCAAAATGGCGGCGATACATTTTAGTTTGTTCGATGTTCTGTGGTGCGCGCCATGGTGCTCGGTGTTTTTAAATAAACCGTTGAGCGTTAGGTATCCGTTGTCATACCAGTTTGTTTGATTGATCTTATTACGGCCACTGTTTAGGGTCACTGTCTTAACTTGCTTAGAACCTAGTCATGTTTGGAGAGTATGCGCAGGAATTACACAAGTTAATTCCTCTATACTCTTTTTACCATCTAACAACAAGACAAACTGTAAAACGTCATCCATTTATGGTTGATATACCTCCAGTCCTTATCTCAGTAGCTTACCACCATCAAGTTGAAAGTCTGCCGCCAAGCCAAATACGGTGTTCCGGCAGTTATCCTTGAGAGCCTGCGTATTCCAGGTCTAGTGTGTTTACCAGCTTCGATCACATCGTCACTTACCATCAGGTGAGATAGTGGTCAAACACTAGCCTGACACAAATTAAAAAAAAAAAAAAAAATCTCCGCCCGAAGCGTTTCGCTTCTGCCGCATGCCTGCGTCTCTATTCCCCAAACATTACAATGTGTGTTTCTTCAAGTCTAGGGTGAATAAGTGTTTTTTATGCTTAATAGGCAAGCATTTGACCACCATCTGTCACATCTTCGGCCGCATCACTTTCATCATCTGATTGAAAGTGAAGATGTGACATTCTTACCTAGGTATTTTCTAAACATTCTTTGGCCTCATCTTCACTTTTCATCAGGTCAGAGTGAGGTAAAGGTCAAATGCTTGCCTATCGAGCATAAAAAAAAATTATGAACTCCAACTTTAGCTTTTAGCGTTCGAAGTAATCTCAATTCAATCATCCATTACTAGGAAACTCACCTACCCGGGTCCACAGAAACATATCGAGGTAGGGTCTATAAATCAGGGCCCTGTAATTCCTTATGGTCAAGGTCAAGGACCCCGGTATCGACTGTAATCCTGGCTGACGACTTGTTATTTATATCTGAGACGATCTGAAGAATAATTCGGAGCTTTGTGAATGCGAGAATAAATTCAGTCTCAGGGGGAGAAGCGCAGTTAAAGCCTCATGGAAAAACACATTGTAATCGAGTTATTCTTACTTTCAAATTGTTTTGTAATATTCCGATATCAACATTTTAATACCAAATTTCAAAGTAATCAGGAAGTTAACAACATTTACCATTTGTAATTTTTTTTTTTTACATAAAGTTTAAAAGGCCTATAAATTATCTTGTTAAGTTTGTTTCATTACCATTGAACAAATGACTTGAATGATTGTCTAGTCTCTCAATTATATTTAAAAAAAACAGGCTGTGTCGTAAGACACCCAATAGAAGTGTATCTTTTGTATTACAGGGAATTGTTTTAAATTATTCATCACTATTCACCCTCACTTTTCGTCACACAAAAAGGTTGCGGATCAGAATTTCTAAACATAAGAAGTTTCACTTTAAAAAAAACGGTTTGCACTTCGGGAGTGCCGGCAGAAGTGAAAACTTGAATATTAACGTTGTAAACAGCAGGAAATACATTTTCGCCGCGCGGTAAAAAGAGAGGGGGATATTACTTCCTCTCCTACGCCGCGCCGGCCGTCTACTCTCCCTCCGTCTTACGAATTTTCGATCAGGTCACGTGTCCTGACGTGAGTTAAAATTTTTTACCCATCCCAAAAAGTGCACAACGTCTCTAGAAGTTTTCACTTCAAAAATATTAAGCATTCTGCGTTGTTGATTGGAACTATGTTCAGTTAAAAGAGACGAAAATTTTGATTGGAGTGGAAGAACCAGGTTTTTTATTACGAACATCCACGGCTCCTTTTCTGTTATATTTCGTATGTATTTACTCCTTTACTTTAGTGTGACTAGTCAGTACTACTAATATGCTCATGAAATGAGTTCAAATCAAAACTGCATATTAACTAAATCCAACTGTGAAAGTTTGCCACGCGCCCGCCGAGCAACTCCCATGGTCCCGTAGCAATTTTTGCAAATTTACCCGGTTTCATTTCGGAGTTCCACGTGTTTTTACATTTTTTTATCTGGTGCCCGTTTCGGCGTGCAGGTCTCAGAGGGACTGGATTAACGAGGTAGGGGGCTTGTTGCATCTTTTATTTGGCGCCTTACTGCTGTTTTGGAAATAATTTGGGCTTGAGGGACGTCAGAATTGGGCCTCTTGACACGTGTAACAGCAACCTTGGTGGGTTTTGGGAAATGGGTGTACTATAAATATTATTTCGGTGTCTCATTTATTGGTTAATTCTGGGAAAAGCGTGTGTCGACGTTCTATTTGTGGTTAGTGCGAAGAAATACGTAAGTGATTTGTTCTTATCATGAAACACAAACTGGGACTAAAAAAACCGACTTATGGTTTTTCAAATTCTCGTTTAATATATCTAGAAAATATATTTACGGGCTATTTGCCTTACAAAACATAATAATGTACTTACACTTTGTAAGGTAATTAGCCTGTTGATGTATTTTACATCCTATATAATTGCTAGGTAAGAAAACAAAAACAATACAAAACAAAAGAACATTTATTCTGTTCCGGCTTGCCAGAAAGTCTTAGGTACTAAATCCTTTTTGCAATTTTCAATGAGGATTTAATACCTTCCCTAATAAAAAATTATAGGGAATAGCGAAGAGAGATGACGATGATTAAAAAGTTGCAGCCGCAAATCAGAATTACGACTTTTTATTCTAACTGGAGTCGGCACAACATGTGTTTCGTCGACATTTAGCAGATTTCACATCAAAGTCCATTATTGTCACTAAAAGCCCATACAAAAAATGACAGCTGTTTAGGAATTACCTAAAACCTAAAGCACCGGTGAATTGGTGTTCTAAACTTAGGTAGCTCGTAAGGTTGTTGTAACACCTAAGGTTGATGAAACGTATTTTTGTGCTAGGTAGCTCTTAAATGCTTAGGTATTTCATTTAGGCGACTCCTAAGGTTGGTTATAACGTTTCGTTCCGTATTCAGTTCTAATGCAAAAATAACAGCAGTCGTAGTAGTAATATATAAACACAAATATTTATTCATTAAAATAAAATCTTTAATAGACTATGATGTCAAAAGTAGAATTTGTCAAACGTCGATAAAACGTCGAGTAGGAGATAAAGTGAAGAATGAAAATTACTCACTCGAAAACCCATGCTGTAAGCCAAATATGGCACGAGTTTCGATCATTAGTCCGGCTGCATAGCTTATTTTAAATCTCCTTGGTAATGCTCGTCTTGAATCATTCGTTAGCCAGCAGGAGATCACGTGCCGGTGATCCTCGAGTGGTTGGTAAGAAAAGCCAATACACGTTTTACCGCCATAAGCTGAAAGAACTAGTCGCGGTATAGTAATTCTCTATAATTATAATCTACTCACTATATACTTAACTCCGACATAAAAAATACAACATAAAATCTTAACAAAAACATAGCTGTCATCTTTTTCTTTTTTTTTCTTCTAATATTGGCTTCGCAATCTTGTGCATTTAGCCAGTGTCAAGTAATAATATATCTCAAGAGTATTTCATATTAGAAGTCGTAGTCACAAGTCAAGTAAAACAATCAAGGTCCACTCATAGTTAAGTCATGCCCTAGTAAAGTGGTAAAATCTTTACTAGAACTTCTATTGTAGTTTTGGAGCGAAAGCGAAAATCACGTTTTTCAACTTTGTATGACTTGCCTACACTTATGCACGTTAACACGTTATTTACAGTTAATAATCCACCATTATTACACATTAACACTCGAAGGTTTTGGAAAATTATACGAAATCAACAACGCCATTTTTTCACTTTCGCGGCAAAACTCCAGCTGTTATTTATGCTAATTATTATGAAAATTAATATTCAAATTTGGAACCGCCTAACGTGTCTCACCCCACCTGTCACAGGCTCACGTAAGAGTCCGGAAGTTGGTGCGATTACCGTCAACTCGTGATTAGCGCGGAAAATTTTGGTGGCAAATTTTGGCGGGAAATCATTTCACGCGTCCAAAAGTTGCAACGGACGTGCGAAGCTAACGAGGCAGTTAAATTGTTTTCTTTTTTTGTAAAGCCGTGCCAGAGACAAGATTGTTTTTTGTTTTGTTTCGTTCGGAATTTAAAGTGGGTGTTAGTTGAATTGAAATGTTAAATAAGGTTGTTTTGTTTTGTCTAGTCTTAAATTACGTCACGCTCGACATAGGCTCAAAGCGAGCGAAATATAAATAAGCTTAGGCTCCACAATAGGATCAAAAAGACTGAATGATACAAATCCAGACGGCGTTTTCAACCGAATATAATAGAAACGTGTTTTTAGTAATCCCTGAGTAAACAAATCCCTCCTTATTTAATTCCTAAACACACCTTTGCACATTACCATTGGGTACGAGGTAAACGTACCAATATTTACCGTAAGGGTTGAGTCTCACTGAGCCACATAAGTAGGTAATATTGGTAATGTCTTTATCTACGATGTTTTGACTGAACAAATAAAAGAACGGTTATGTCACTTAGTTCTTCGTTGCATCTTCTTTATTAATAATATATTCTTTCGCAATCTTTGAACCAATAGATCAAATCATTTACTTCAACCAATAGTTTTTTTGAGAGATCTACATCATAAGCGTTTTTTCGTGACGGAAATCAAACTTTACGTTTGTTCATTTGTAAAAAAAGAGTTTTTTTTATGCAAGCATTTGGCCACTATATCACCTGATGGAAAGTAATGATGCGGCCGAATATGTAACATGCTTGCCTAGATGATACCTATTCACTCTAGACTTGAAAACACCCAGATTGTACCATTCAGGAAACAAAGACGCAGGCAATGAGTTCCACACCCTCGCTGTACAGATGATAAAAGTAGAAGCGAAACGCTTCGAGCGAATCGGAGGTATGTCAACAATATAAGCAAGACGTTTGACAGTTTGTCTTGTTGTTAGATGGTAAAAAGTGCATGGGGGAATTAAAACATGTAATATATGTATGAGTATGTATGAGGATATACTCGCAGATGTCCCATTCGAATAACGTCCCATTCTGAAAAGGTCCCATACTCAGAATATCTAACTTTCCTTGACGAATTAGCCGTCAACCTGAGATTTAACCCTCCTTGGGGCTTGTTGCAAGTCAAACAGTTTAATTTCAAGTGCAGTTTTTATGACAAAGGGTTTTTTTTTTACTTTCTTGACTTCGTAATACCAAATTACATCCAAATTTGTCCTTAAAGTTACGTAAAATAACAGAAATACGTAGTTTTAAATTCGAACACATACATACAAAATTACAGATTTATATATATTTTTAGATAAAAAAAACGCATGGCTTAGTGTACTCCAAGCCTAACTCTAATCTGATCCGGAATCGCGTCGCCATTTAATCTGAAGAGGAAATTAGATTTGGCACGGAGACGAATGTTTGATTTGAATTACTCAGCACGCGTGGGCTGCGGCTGCGGCACGTACAGTTTTGAGGTTATGCCGCAATTATGTCACTTGAACTTTTTTTTCTTTTATTTTGGCTCCGCAATCATGTGCATTTAACCAGCGTCAAATAATAAAATATGTCTATAAAATTTCATTGTATAAATCCTAGCACAAGTCACAGTCAAATTCAAATACAAAATTCAAGGTCCAGTCATAGTCAAGCCATGCTCCAATAAAGTAGTAGAAAATTTACTAGAACTTATATTGGTTTTGGAGCGAAAGCAAAACTTGCGTTTTTCAACTTTGTATGATTTGCCTACACTCATGCACATAATATAAAGAATAAAAAAGGTCTAAGCTAAGGAGTCTGGGTCGTTAACGTAAGATCGCCAGCCTAGGAAGTGGTAGAACTCTTTTGCGGATTCCAAATTCAAATTCTAAATCATTAATTGACATGGCGCAAACAGGCATGATAGTTAATGAATGACTCTTACTGTCAGATTCATAAAATTACAGCCGAGAAAAACCTGGCAAGAAACTCGGCTGCGAATTATTTTACAATTTTTTTTCAAACTTTCTTAAATAATAGATATATCTATATAATGTAGTCGCAAAAAGCGCTTGTGAAATTTGCTTCGATACATCCTTGTCATTAATGTGGACATTATTTTTTAATAAGATAGATAGATAGATAAACACTGTATTGAACAGCTTAACAAATACATGACAAAGAATAGAAAATAATTGCAAAAACAGGCGGTCTTATCGCTAAGGTACGTCGTCGATTAGTATAAATAAGCATTCTT
The DNA here is from genome assembly GCA_948107665.1 of Lomographa bimaculata. Taxonomy (NCBI): domain Eukaryota; kingdom Metazoa; phylum Arthropoda; class Insecta; order Lepidoptera; family Geometridae; genus Lomographa; species Lomographa bimaculata. Next base: position 19,432,885 of record OX403589.1, on the reverse strand, counting down.
TTTTAATTAAAACTTTCCCAGAGGAAATTCAGTTACAATTTTAGGATTTATATCGAGATAGATAAATTCTTTATTTGCACACCTAAAAAAATAACACTTACAAAGAAATCTTAAATATAACATAGAAGCACAAAGGGCGGTCTTATCGCTCCAAGCGATTTCTTCCATACAACCAAAGGTATATTATAGTCAAATCTAACCCCATTAGATGGGGTTAGATTTACTTGAGTTACCTATTTGCTCGATGTCTTGTAGGTAACTTAGTTCTTTGCTGTACATAGTTTTAGTTTAGTTTTAGGAAATATAGGCAATTGGCCCGTAGTGAGGCATATAAAAAAAAAATTAGATGGTAATTTATAACAAGTCCGCCTAGTGCAGTACCACACTGTTGCCAGATATTCAACTGCTAGCAGCAGTATGCAAACTTTGCTGTATTTCTTATTGAAGGGCAATGTTTGCAGAAGAATTACACGGGGCATAAAGAGTTTTAACATCTTATTTGTCAGAGTGATGAGCGCAGAGCATTGCCGCGCAGGATTTCGAATTATTATAGTTCAAAACTCTTGAGTTTCTAACAGAAATTGAACCCGTTACATGCGTCGCGGAACTACGCCAGCAGCAGTTGAAAACGTAATCCTTGTTGACTTGTTGTCTGGTTCTGGGTGTAATGTGTGTGTGATGCGAATGTTTCCGGCACCCACGATACAAGTCTTTGAACTTAGTGTGGGGCTGTGAGTGTGAATGCGTTTGTTTGTCATGAATTTTTACGCGCGCTCACTAATTAAATCTAGCTAGGTCCCGTGGAATTGTGAAATTTGGCAAAAAACAAGGTTACACATAGAATATAATCAAACGTTTTTTTTTCTAAGGTTTCATAGCGCAATATTCAGTAGAAAATCTTAAAATCATTGATAAGTAGTTAAATATAAAATAATTGAAACGCAAGCAAAGCATAAAAACCGATTTATCGCTTATATTTCGGTTTTTGCTTGACCGATTTCGATACATTTTATATGGGACAACCTCTGAAATATACTCTACCAATAAAAAAAACAAAATCGATTCATAATTGGCGGAGATATCGCGTAACAAACATAAAAAAACACAGTCGAATTGAGAACCCCACTTTTTGAAGTCGGTTGAAAACAATAATATACACGAGTTTAAAAAGCTAATAACTGACTTCAATCACAAATATCTCTGCTTAATATCTCTTCACTTCATCAGAGGCTTGGGGGCTGAGTCACCCACGTCCGTAGGAGGATACCCCTTAAGTCTGACTCCCTACACGTGGTCCCCGGGTGGTGCTAATCAGGTGACATTTGAGAGGTGGTAGAGCATTTTGTGAGTTGCTCGCCTGGCTTGCTACCAAAGTAGCTTACCACCATCAAGTTGAAAGTCTGCCGCCAAGCCAAATACGGGGTTCCAGCAGTTATCCTTGAGAGCCTGCGTATTCCAGGTCTAGTGTGTTTACCAGCTTCGATCACATCGTCACTTACCATCAGGTGAGATAGTGGTCAAACACTAGCCTGTCACAAATAAAAAAAAAAAAAGAAAAAAAGATCTTGATCAAATTATAATAGGACCTTGTACAGAACCCTTGGTGCGTGTATCAACTGTCCGATTATAAAATTGTGGGCTAGCAAATATTAAAATCATTATAAATCCGAAAGTTTGTGTGTAAGTGTGTATGTCTGTTCTTCACGCTCTACAGATGGCTCTACAGATTTGGATGTTTTTATATTTTTTTATGCCTGATAGGCAAGCATTTGACCACAATCTCACCTGATGGAATATGATGATGCGGCCGAAGATGTAGCATGCTTAAATTTGAAATGTGACTTATACCTAGGATTACCAAAGGTTTCTTTTTAACTTAATAATAGCGGGCATGGATAATGTTGTCTGAAATAAATATATTTTGATTTGATTTTGATATCCCGATATAGCTGGGTATTTTGAATCATTAAATATATTCTGTAAATTGAAACGTAAGTAATGCTAAACCTTGCACCTTTGCTATAACTCTCGTTTCGTATTCATTAACGGAAGTGCCGCTCTGACTCTACGGGTTTTGTTCCGGAACCAATTCGTTGAATGTCGGAATCGGAGAGATTGGTTTCAGGACCAACAGTTTTTACCCGACTGCGCGACGCAAAGGAGAGTAATGCGCTTATCAGCCTATGTTCCTTTGTAGCTTTCTAGAAACCAAACGCGTGGGCTGATTTTTAATTTTTACATCAATTGATTTGTCTTATCTTGCGATTGTCACCAAAGATATGATAGTAATCGAAATTCAATATGGCGACCAACTAACGGCATATTATATTTTTTTAATGTAATCGGGTTCGATTTCCTTTGGTAACAAAATTTAAGTTTTCTCTCCAATTTGTGTTTCTTGAATGTTTCCGTTACCCACGATACAAGTCTTCAAAGTCATTGTGGGGCTGTGGGTGTGAAAGCGTTAATGCTTTCTCTGGATCAGAAAGCGGGACAATTCATCCCCTGGGTGAAAAGTATCTCAGCTGGCAAAGTAATAGGGTGGATACCACATTATATGTTTTATACCTTCCGAATTCATTTCTCTATTATTACATTCTTTATTTTAGTGCCATTCTTTTAGGTAATAAGTTCTTCCGCAAGTAATCTAGACATGGTATCGCTTATTCCGCGTTTTAGGGCTCGGCATTGAGATTTATGAGCGAGATAGTGTCCGAAGAAAGGTGCTAGGAAAAAATGTCAGGCCATTTGTTTGATTGAAAAAGTTTCGTAAAGCTTTTCAAGAAGTTTGTGGTATCAAACCGTGATTGCTTTTTAATTAAACAATGAAGTAATATATTTTATATACTTATTTTACTTTGCTTTGTTAAAAATTCTAATCGTAAAACAAAAAATCGCTAACAAATTTTAGTAAAAGTAATAAATAAACAGACACTTTAAAAAAACAAATGCTTTCAAACTCACAGCCCCACACTAAATTTGATGGCTTGTGTCATGGGTGCCAGAAGTATTCACATTACGTAAACAGTCACACCCAGAACGATGAAGACAAATTTCCCTTGGAGAAAAAAATTGTGTTTCAATCGGGAATCGAACTCGATACCTGCTACGCAGAAGGCCAACGCGCACCCAACAAATACTGTTTTAAATCGAATACAAATTTTAAACCTTATAACTAAACTCTTAAGAACTATTGGTTAGCGGATAGCTGAGGCTATGCAGATTAGGGAACGCCTGTTGAGAGGTAAGACTCTCTAGAGTAGGAGGGATGTAAAATACTACCCGTGGACTACACAACTGGAGAGGTGAAACCATCAAACAAGGTGGTCGGAATTTGAGCGAGCCTACCTGAGACGGTACCACACCCTTTTATCGAACAGCCGAATAACAGCGCTGATAAAGCAGAACCAGTTACAGCTGACAGAAAGACTTGCCAGTATTATAACTGGCAGTAGGTATATGAGACGCAAAACCAAAATTCTCAGTGAGAAGAGCGCATTGCAGTCCCACGCGGCAGTTTGCCATACAAGTTTCAAGTGGCCCTACAGATGTGTATTGGCAAGCGCCTTACTTGCCGTCTTTCTTACTTGTATAAAAAAACATCCATCTTCTATAAAGTTTTTAAAACAGTTTCAGCAAAGCAAAGCACACTGACGGTTCCGAATAACATTTTAAGCGTTAAAAATATTTTCAACAAGCAGTTTCCGTTTTCATGTAAACACAAATTTTAATAGCGCCTATTTTGAAACACTGTTTACTTCGCAACAGCGATAAATATCTTCACCCCTTCGAGAAAATTCAAAATACCTCAGCACCAGCTGTTTGCCCGCTTGGAGAACCATTAGGTATTAGACCACGCCAACATTGACCCGTTGCTGCTTTTATAGATAGGCGTTTTGTGAACGTTTTTAACACGTTTATGTGAAACTATTTATTCAAATTAAAAAGATTTTATTGTAAACGCAAGCACCGTTGAAGTCGGTTAAAAAACCGACTTCAACGCTTACACTTTTATTTTGACTGGATCGATTTCGATAAAATTTACCACCTCTGAATCTACTAAACAAAACAAAATCATCAAAATCGATTCATAATTGGCGGAGATATCGCGTAATATACATACAAAAAAAACATACAGTCGAATTGAGAACCTCCTTTTTGAAGTCGATTGAAAAAGGAAGTCGGGTCACTTACGCAGTCGGGTTCTTGGTTTTTTTTGTGTATTGACTAGGTGTTTGTATTGTGTGTGATTTGGAAAGCAGCACGCGAGATAGTGGTATGCTATTTTTCAGTAACGCCCAAAACTATTGTTATCTCGTTGTAAACTTTTGCAGTGTCTGTACTATATATGTATATCTACAAATACAAATGCAGCCTTACATTTATACCGTCGATATTCATTGTAACACCTCGCTAGTGTCAACTGCACCTATCGACAATCGAACATTGACTCACGGTTTATTGTTGCAAGTGTAAAAGCGGCCTTACGCACCAAAAAACGCCCGTTCTGTAAATACACTAAATATTCACGTCAAAATTACGTTATTTACGTGCCGTTCCCGTATTTATGACCGCACCGTAAATTGCCTAGAGATGGAGATAAAATTTTACTGCGAAACTTTCGGCGTTTAAAGTGGTGGTAAGTATAGTTGTTTGTCTTAGGTTTTTGTTGATTTTGTTACGCAAGTAGCGAACTGTTTCGGACTGTGTAAATCAAAGACTGTTGAATTTGGCTGTTTTGATGCAAATAATTTAATCCCAAGCACAGTTAAAAAAAACTGACTTCAACACTATCTTCGGAGCCCTCGATCATATTAAATTAAGCATTATTGAGGATAACTCAAAAGACTTCTAGTCAGATCAAATTTAAATGAGAGAACATGAGAAGCACTAGCTTCGGTTTACCACAAAGTTCTGAGATAACACACGTAAAAAAAATACAGTCAAATTGATAACCTCCTGCTTTTTTGAAGTCGGTTAAAAAGTAGCTTTCCTTGTCTACCAATATTGTAATTCAATTCTGATTACATATTCATAGTAAGCTATATCTAGTAAGCCTCTTTTACTCATCGTCTAGGTCTACAAAAAACTACCTCAGTAAATTAACTGCTCATTAGCAGAGTTCGGTGCGCGTTCACCTTATAAACAAGGGTATCGGGTTCGATTCACGATACGAACACCAATTTTATCCCCAAGGAATGTTTGTATTTCTAGTTCTAGTTGTTATTGTGTGTGTGATGTAAATGTTTCCGGCACCCACGACTCAGGCCATTGAACTTGTGTGGGGCTGTGAGTGTGAAAGCATTTACTTTATAGATTCAATTTGGTTTCTTTTCATAGTTACGTAATTCTAACCTAAATATGTACAGTCAGCAATGGAAATAGACACATAGCATGTTTTTAATAGCCAAGTGATATTAAAGCTAGTGGTACGATTAAAGTATTTTAAAAATAAGCTCATAAAATGTCCAGCTTTTCCAAACATCAAAAATGCATTAAATAATACAGGATATATGTCCACATTGCGCAACTTTTTTCGCCGACTATACGTACTTTAGCTTTTAAAATAATATGTGTAATATATCATCATAAATAAAACGTAGATTTCCAGAGAAAGGTACAATTCCACGAGCAGTACGGTCCGCATTATTCGAAAGGTAGGCAATCCATACCGATGTATCATCCAACCCAGGACGGTGTTTAGCAAGAGCGTCGCACGCATTAATCCGACCCGCGGCCCACTCGGGGAATTTATTGGGGAAATGAGGCCCGACCTCTCAGACCAGATGTTATATACACGCGTTTCGAATATTGAGCCGTATTTATGCATTTTATTTCCTTACTCCCGTCAAAAAAGGTTCACCGTCCTGACCCCAGTCGTATTTCAGCGGCGAAACGCCGCACGTAATTTGACTCTCCCCGAGTTTAAAAGTTAAACATGCCGTAAGGTAAATAAGCCACTCGCGTTGATCTGTTTGTAACTGCTTTTAATTAAATATTTAAATGTAAAACAAACGTTTGACGTAAATAAGCCGGTTATGTAATTGACAGATATAAAAATAAAAAATGATTGTTTTGTTATCTTTCATCGCGCCAAAAAAGAATGGGCAATAATGGGTCACACACGAAACATTTCATTTTTATTACGCGGACATAATGGGAAATAATCTAACGAAACAAGCTACTAAATCTCAACGAACCAGGGTCATCCAATCATAACGTAATAAATAACAAGCGACGCGTACACGTGTGATTCTCGGTCCGACGGACCGCCGGGCCCGATTCGGTCCGGTTCGATCGGTCTCTACAAATTATTGCCGTGTTTGCGCCCTTTTATGAAGTGGCCTATAACTCGCATGGTCCTGATCCCCGCCAAGGGTTCACCGCAAAATGTGGATTTTTTGCACAATCATGGTTATCGACTGTAGTCGGCCTTTGTGATGTTTATTGAAATGTTGTTTTCTATGAAAGTATGGTCATGATCGCGGAAACAGGAATATGTCATGACATGATTGATATTTAGCCATTTATATCATAAAAGAAGAGGGTTCGCTCAGTACTGATGGATAACTACAATGAAACATGATTATATACACCAAGTATAAAGAATATAAAAAAAAATGCGGGGCAGTCTTTAGGGACTGCCGATAGAAGTGAAAACTAGAAAGAGACAGATGCCAGTAGCCAGTAGGTATACTACGCCTTCGGTGACGATGACGCGAGTTTTATGATATTTGTTCACCCAAAAAAGTGCTCAACGCGCCTAAAGAAGTTTTCACTTCAAAAATAAACTTTTAATAAACATACTTAAGCTTCGCAGAATGCAAAATTTGTGATGATATAAAAAAATTCTTACTTCTCGACTATTCATACACATTTGAACTTAAAGTAAATATTTTACAGTCGCAATTTAGTCAATACGTTAGCAGTTTATAAATATCGATAATACATTATTAAAAAAATATGTATACATATATAAATATGTCCACGAAGTGTATGTATAATTATGTATATTATGTATGTATGTTATGTATAATTTGTCACAAAGTGTATCTAAAACTAAAGTACTACCTACTAAAATTAAGACTATTTGAGTCACTGATTTCAGTCCATAAATGCTAGTATTAAAATAAAAACTACAATTTAATTGCAATATCTTTTTATTCTTATTAATCATTAATATGTTATCATATAAATTAGGATTTAAAAGATAGAGCTTGTGCAGTTTGCCTCCATGCATTCTTGTCATTAATGTAGTCATTAGTTTTATAATAAGCTTTCTTCATTAATAATAATAAGAGTCATTCAACCAATTACTCTTATTCTACAATTATTACTCTTACTCCTACCTTTATATAGAGTTTAAGTTCTTAAATAATAGCATTTAGCACTTAAACAATCGGTTTAAACGCGTTTAGTTGAGTAAGTTCACCATTTCATTAACTTACAGCTTATACTTACCAAATATTGCGGTCTAAGCTACGAGCTTAAAGCGTGTTACACAAAACAATTGAAAACTGAAACGTAAATCATTACCATACAGTACTTGTTTGTTGTGGTAAAGAACGCGAGGTTAGCGTTCGAGCATGTTGTGGCTTTAGTCGTAGGATTAAGTATATAATAAAATGTATAAGCGTGAGCACTGAGAGCCAAGAAAATATGAATACTAGTTGTTTGCCCCGAACTGGGATCTTAGGTCTACATTTTGCCTTACAGAGAAAACTTTTAAGGTTGATTGCTTAAATAACTTTTTTTATGATAAGTTGTTTGATTTTTGTATATTTTGTTTAAGGTGAAGTAGGCTCTAAATTGGACGATTCATCCTCACGAATATTAAAGATTTGACCTTTAAAAACGGTCGATTAACAGCATTTTTTTATGTGTAATAAATGTTCACAAAATATTTTATTCGGATATGTTCAGCGATACACGATTGAATAAATTTGGCTCTATAGAAAAAATATTTAAACTTTAGTAAAAAACACCAAATTTCCCGTTCCGGTCAGTAGAATGAATCACCTTTATTCTGTTTCAATAAAAGATATTTTTCAAAAAATATTGGGTGCAATCCCGACAAACATTCAAACCTCGTTATGAACTCAATTTTTTTGTAAAAATGAAAGATTAATTTTAAAAATATATGAAAGCGCGCACGATGCCTATGCAGGCAATTCTACAAGGCTACAGTTTGGCCCCAGTCCACCAACTCGATTAAGAAGATATAACAGATATAATATGCATGTTTCAGCTTTGACTATGAAACCGTATTCCAGATAGACCCAGGACAAAATAAGTCTTAAATCAGTGATGTCTTACCAAATTGTTATTTTCTAACAAATGTTTTAACAGTTTAGTACCCTACTTGCAAAGTTCTTATGAACGATACCCCATGGCACCACAAAAAATAACAAATATTTTTCCTACTTACGTTTATGGGTATCCTTAATTTAAATGTTATATAATTTTAAATATTCTTTGAGAACTTGTAGTTATTCGCTTGTGTGGTTTGGACGCTAATAGCCTCTGACAGAAGGATGGACGGACAACATTCTGAACCACCTAATTTAACATAAAGATTGAGATAACTTCGCTCGATCAATTATAGTTATTGTCACGTACGAATGAAAGTGCCAATTGCACTCTATAGATTCGATATGATAAATGTTAATTGTAAGAATTATTAAGTGTAAAAACTGATACCGCGTCAGTTTGTCACTAGTTAATTACCTACAAGTATGTCCAAGGCGTAGTGGCAGCGTTGGGAATGCAGACGTGACACTGTGAAATATCGTCACGTGTCACGCCGTCAATCGATCGCCGAATGCGGTCTCGATTCAAATGCTGCGTTTGTTTGCTCAAACGGGTTGACACCAGAAATGTTTAGACAGAAATGGCTGTGAATATCTGCGAGCTGATAAATAGCGCGATTTGCATGCCTATTTGCTGAAATGTTCAAATGAACTTGATATACTGCTTCGGAGATGCATATTGGTTGATGCAGATAATAGGGCGGGTCCCAATACTGAAAACTACATCGTTTTAACCGACCCAGTTGGCACAAAAGATCTCTGCCCTCTGCGCCGTGGGTCCTGGGTTGAATTCCTGGTAGCACATTTTTTTTCCAAGGGAAATGCCTCCGTGCTTCTGATTCTGGGTGTGATTGATATATTTGATGTAAATGTTTTCACCACTCACGATACAAGTTATTAAACTTGTAATCAAAGTGGTAGCAGAGTTGATCAGTAGATTAATTATTTATTGACTAAACTCTATAGCAATACTTCTCTTTCCTAATTACGACAATCGGCTACAATTAAAATCCTTGTTGTTGAATTCTACTTTAGTAAAGGTTATATAGCCGCTCAATCTTACTAATATTATTAATCCAAAAGTTTGCGTGTAAGTGTGTGCGTAAGTGTGTAAGTGTGTAAGTATGTTTATTTCCTCTTCTCATCTTTAACGGCTGAACGGATTTGAATAAAATTTGGAATGTACATAGATTATACCTAGGATTAACACATCGGCTACTTTTTAGCTTGATAATAGCGGGCGAAGCCGCGGGGCACGGCTAGTGTGCCGTACTTAATAACACTAAAGCGTAATCATAATTTGATAAAACTCACTCACGTGTTGATCTATTATAATCTAAAATTAAAACGAGAATAAGCGTAACTTACGCTTTGTCGATGTCTACTTTGAGTATGTCTAGCTCCTCACTCATCCTGAAGAACGCTTCCGAATGAAGCCGAAACAATATTGATTGTAGATCAAGGTATCGACAACGCGTATTTCCATCCCCTCAGTCCTAATTTTCATTTTTATTTAAGAGCGTTATCATCACAAGTGATCCTCGCCGCCCTTCATTTAAAGTTGCTCTTAGTACCGACTATTTGGGTATAAAACATGTTACCTACACAGCGTTAACAGATAACAAGCACATGCTGCGATCCCACATCTCTATCTCTTGTTACGTCTGACATAAGGCAGCGTCTGTGTTGCCGTTTGAAAAATGCGAACCACCAGCCGTGAGATCCACTATTTATTGGGGCATACTTCAAGTAAATGGGGCTCTTAGCGAGGCTACGTTTGCGCAGAAGGCACTATTGAAGCTTGGAACAAAAGGATGATACACGTATACAAAGCATGCGTAAAATAGGGTTTGTGAAAGATAAAATACTTAAACACAATATGTGAGTGTGAAAGCGTTTATTTTTATTTACAATAACACGTTTGCTTTTCTCCTCAATAGCAGAAAATATGTAAGTAAATATAACTTGGTTGTTTGAATTTTGCCATAAAAGTGAAAAAGTGGCGTTGTTGATTTGTATTATCATAAATGTATCATTTTTCGACTGTTAACGTGTAATAATTGTGGAATTATTAACTGTTACAGTTCATTGAAAGTGCATTAGTATCGGAAAATCATACAAGGTTGAAAAACATATTTTTCTCTTTCTCTCCAATACTCAAATAGAAGATCTAATAAGGTTTTAACTACTTACATGACTCGACTATAACTAGACTTTGATATTTTTACTTGATTCTAACTTGTGACTAGCTAGCTTGGTGACTTGTGACTAATAAGATGCATGTCTGACTTGGGTAGATACCTTCTCTACCTTGTTCTAAAGTAGGTCATTATCTTTTTTTTATAATTTTGGCTCGGCAATCAATAGCATTTAGCCAGTGTCAAGTAATACAATATTTTAAGTGGAACATTTTTATTTCAAGCTTTGTCTCTATAAGAAAAAGTTAACTTGTTTAAACGACAACTTCCCAGTGAGGTTAAACCAATAGACAGCATGCTGAGGTTATTAGATAGATGTTAACGTGACAGTGGCTGCTATATTTTTCATTGACACGTCTGCATGTCTTAGGATATATCAGTACTTCTAAGCAAGAGATAACGACAAGATGTCCAACAGATCCAACAAATTCTACAGCATCGGTTAGTTCAGAGTTGAGCTGTTGGGACCTAAATGGCAGTGGCTATATTTTACGATCTGCACTATCGAGTCTGCATTTCCCTCGATGTCAATACGAACAAGTATTTATTAGGGAGCAAGTGACAAGTTGGCGTGTAACGGCGATCTACGATCAATTGAGAACATTTGTTCATCGCATTGAGTCAACAGTCCTAGGGCTTATTAGTAGTTCAATAATACTTTGTCATTTAACAGAACAAATATGTCAGAAGACCTTGGTGGTAAACCCTCAGGTGACGAGTATTTTCGGGAACTGTAGCAAAGATAAGCGTCATATGCCTGAAAGCATATGACACTGTTGTCTTCGCTTCTGTTGTCTTACGATAAATAAACTAGATCCTACGACTACAAAAAATAAGTTTCAATATAATTTAATATAGTCCAATTTTGGTGAAATGTGAGCAAATAAGACCAAACAGGATATTGGTCCTAACAGGAAAATGATTTTAATTGATAGAACTCAACGAGGGATTATATACTTTATATAAAACTAGCCGTGCCCCGCGGCTTCGCCCGCTATTATCAAGTTAAAAAGTAACCTATGTGTTAATCCTAGGTATAATCTATGTACATTCCAAATTTCATCCAAATCCGTTCAGCCGTTAAAGCGTGAAGAGGGAACAAACATACTTACACACTTACACACAAACTTTCGGATTTACAATATTAGTAGAATTACTGACTATTTTTGCTGCTAGAATCGAAGAATTACAGAATCAGTTGAAGCATGGAACCATAATTTCCGTGGTGTGATTTACTTGTGTACGAAACGTCAGCGTGGCTATATAGATAGCCAGTGATATCATATCAGAACGTTACGTATCGACATCGCTATGCGCTGATACAATGGCGCAAAATTTATACTACAATCACTCGAGTTTACCTTGAGATTTATCCCCAATATAAGAGGTCCTGCGGTTACGTAAAAGAAACCTATAGTCTAGTTACCAATGCCGGATCCCGAAAACTGGTTAAACACATCCATATAAATAAAATGTCATGTTCATCTTTCATAATATGTGGTTCGTTTCTACGCAGTGAACCGGAGATCTAGGGGCTGGCTAGAAACCCTCGACCCTCTGTGTCTACAAAACTCCCTACGTGTTCTTCTCTATATAATATGTGACCGTACAAGCAAAATAGAAAATAAAAGGATACATTCAAAATAAGCTCTTTAGTATAAATATAGCATCATCTAGACGGTCAGTTTCTCTTATTTTGATCTATAGAATACATTTCATGTCCCACATCTTTTAGCTATAGCGTAGCCCTGTGTAACTATTGTAATAATATCTATGACTTAGGCTTCAAGAACAATGTTCGTAATACGAATCACAGGATTTGTTTCAAGGATACAGCATAAACAGGATATGACATCTACTTATGTGGCTGGAATCGGGACAAATTTATGTATTTACTCAAGACCCAAATAGTATAATATATATTATTCATAGGATTAAACAGATTCCACTGTTACTCACAATGGTTAAATCAAAATAAAAGTCGCATTCTAAAATGCAGGATACCTGTGCTTACAGTCCATTGTAATTTTTAAACTTTCGCGATTCGAACACATAGTTTAGGTAATATCTCGGGACTTAATCGCGCTAAAAACTATTTTTATTTACCTCGACGCTTCGGCCAAGTTGTATTGGCCATGGTCTCGAGAAGACTATATCTTACAGTCCATCTTTGGGCATTTCTACAAACAATACAATCTACAAACCGTTCACTTAACATCGATACGTACCTACACAGTAACTGGTTGCCTGTGTTGATACTATCACCGAGTTCGCTTGATTTATATTCATATTCTCATGACCTGACCCATAGATAGATAGATCTCTGTGACCTGATCATATAATAATATGTAACTTTGCACTGACATGACTTGTGAAGCTTACGGAAAAGGGAGGAACAGGACGAAAATCTAGCAGTAGAGTCATTAACTTTCATAAGTGCCTCTTTGGGGCCCGTGTGAATAAACGATTTTGGTTTGAAAAGCCAAAATACAACATCTACCGAAGCTTGAATATAGTTTTATTTACAAAGAGACGCTATTAAAAATATCAAAATCAATATCATACATACAGCACATCGTAATTGCTGATAATAAGTTGCTTTTAAACCGAGTTTTACAAAGGAAAAGGGTCTTATTTCGTGTTATTTTTTTTGTTCCATCTTAGAACTCAGTCATTTATTAGCCGATTTGCTCGAGCCTTACTGAATTACGCTCTAATACATGTTCTGCAAAAAGGTGTTTTATCCATTTTTGCGGTATTATAATAATAATAATATACACCATTCTACTACATTGAACTAGCCCTTGGCGAAGTTGGTTGCGCAGCTACTTTTTATGCAGTGGGAATCGGGATCGATAACCGATGGAAACATAAGTTTTCTCCCCAAGAGCATTTGTGCTTTTCATTCTAAGTTATGTGCGTGTAATCGTCACACACACAAGTCACATCACATCACTCGTGATGTTAATGTTTCCGGCACCCAAAATACATCTGTTACTTATTGTAGACTAGCTGCGCCCCGCGGCTTTGCCCGCGTAAGTCCCGGACCAGCCAGAATTCGGGGTTAAAAAGTAGCCTATGTCCTTTCTCAGGCTCTAGACTATCTGTGTTACAAATTTCGTTTAAATCGGTTCAGTAGTTTTAGCGTGAAAGCGTAACAGACAGACAGACAGAGTTACTTTCGAATTTATAATATTAAATAAGGATAGTAAGGATTAAGTGGCATTTGAGTGTGAAAGCAGTTTTTTTTTATTTTTATGCTAGCTTTTCATCGGGTCAGATAGTCGTCAAATACTTGTTTATTTGACGACTATCTGACCCGATGAAAAGTGATGATGTGGTTAAAGATGTTGCCTAGAAGATACCAATCCACTCTAGAATTGAAGACTCTCAGATTCTACCGTTCAGGGAATAAAGAAACTGGACAAAGTTGATGAACGCAGAAACAACACGCTTCGAGGTAACTGGAGGTATATCAACATGTTCATATGTTATCTTACATGATGCGTAGTGGTATTGACAGTCATGATTCGTGTTAGTTCCGTTGATTGGAGCCACAATCGGATCAATTGATTTAGCCATACCGCAGCTTGTGAATGGCCGCATGCATCTTGCTGAATTGCTTGAATTGCCATCGTTTACTTGGTGTCGGGTTGAGGTTGATAAATTATGTCAGAAGAAGATGCCAAAGGTGCTTAGAAACTTTAGGTTTTTCAAATTCACTATCATTTCTTTTCTCTTTCCCTACTAAGCCGGATCGGCATAATAGGTGCTCTTTCTGGAGTGTATGTGTAAAATGATTTATTGCATACACAACATTTACATATTTGAAAAGCTCAAAATTTCGTGTTATCGCTGCTGACCGTTGAAGTTTAAGTCACGCTTACCATAACAATGCATTATCATCGAAATTGAACCAGCATACTACAACTCAAGGATAAGATGATGTAGTTCTTATAATGCTTGCAAAAATTGACCGAAACATACATCTCTCTCTCTCTTCAGTCGTACCCTCTACAAAGTGTACAACTGAAGTACACTTGACGGAGTGGTCGTGGTTTCATGACCTTAGTTATGGAAACATACATACAAACATTGCGAGATAGACCGTTTTCCTTATAACTGAACGGCTGCTGTCGATAACATTTAATATTAGCGATAGATAAGAATTGTGTGCGGGTGAGGTAGTAAAGATGTAATATTTAACGGTTTTACACTCATAGGCCACACCAAGTCTGACAACTTGTGTCGTGGTTGCTAGAAACATTCAAATCAAATACAAAATAATTCCTAGAATTAGAAGACGAAACTTGTTTTGTCTACAGGAATCGAAACCGATACCCTTTGTTTACAAGGCAGACGCGCAATCAACTTTGCCTGCGAACAATTCAATTTGAAATGAGGTAACTGATGGGCTTGAATAACGTGAAGTATGACGATAATTTATGACCTTCAAAGTGGCGAGCGACAATATGAGTTCCGCTACATTTTTAAACATCTTTGTATAGGCTAGCGTTTTACTGTATCTCAAGGATAGATGCCGGTACAGCACTTGTGATTGGCGAAGATAATAACTGTATTTCGATACAGGATGACCCAGGCGAGTAAGAGAAAATGCTCTGCATTTATCTGGGGACTGAGTATCGGAAAATCACCAATTTTAATACTAAAAAACGCATAGCAACAACATAAAGTCGTAACTGACGCAAAGATAGATACCTAAATAATTATTATACTTCCAATGTTTATTCTAACTAGATACAAAAGATAGGCCCCGGGGAAAGTTTAAGCCATATTTTGACAACCGCCCTGTTCTAATTCCCCGGATCTTTGGTCAAATATTTACGAGAAAGTTCGGAATTCGTGTAAATTCTAGTCTTACAGGTGGGCTGGCTAGGACAATACTACGTGTCGGACTTTTGTTTTTCTTGTTTTACCGTTTCAATTGTGTTATCAACGTATGGCAAATTTTTTGAAACCTTCCTTTTCAGAAACGTTTTAGAGATGAAGAAGATTTCATTTATATAGATGAAGAATTGGGCCTTAAAGTCTATGGTGTGTAAGTATATACGAGTATACTAACTGTGGGTATTCTTTAACTATGTTAAATTTACAAGCTCACCCGAATAAACATACATTGCAAGTTAAAGCAATGTATGTTTTTCGGGTGGAATCTTGCAACTCAAATTTTGAAGCAGATATATTTAATCGATTGAGCTGAAATTTTGTATTCACGTTTAGTTTGGATGACAATGCATGGTTAGCTGTGTGATGTCATTCTAAATCCAACATGGCGGAACATCCAAGATGGCGGACAAGTAATTTTTAATGCACTCCTACAGTATGGGTGTTAAATGAAAGGGCTTGCTGAGAATAACTCGATAAATAAAGTGATGTCACTTTAAATCCATTATGGTGGACTTCTAAAAGCTTGTCCTAAAAAGTTTTTAACAAGTAACTTGTTTTTTTTACTCTTCCTCAAAAGTTTTGACGGTACTGAGTATAAATGATTACTAAAAAACATTCACCTTTTCTTCAATATAGGTTAAAATTTTATACTTTGATAATAAAGATCGTTCGTTATCAACATAAATAAAAAATATTTATAAATTCAAAGAAACCCTTCATTTAAATACTTATGTTCTTGTTCAAAATATTCAAATTTCTACTTAAACGCCCACATCCTAGGAACCAAATTCCCATAGCGAGACCCTAATAAATCTCCAAAAGAATTAAATCCAGAAATGCCTCGGGAACATTAGGGCCAACATCCATCCAAATAGAATTGAGGACCGTCCCCGAGTAACGCGAGTAACGGGCATGGACGCAAATATTTGCCCACTAGATTTACACACTCGCACCGTGATTTATGCGAAGATTTCGGACGTGTGAACGCGCCTTAATGTGCTTTATTCCGGGAGGGATTGACCCGGGTGACTGATTGACGGTTTAGTTGACTGAACGTCTGCTATTAGGAAAAATATGAGACTACGGGGATATGACGTCATGGACTCGCTGTAAATGACGACGTACTGCCCAAACTACATAGTGACCAACAACTAACTCTGCTACGTTCGGTGTCTGTTGTAATTGTTGATTATCCAGTGGTTTCGCAGTTCTTTGCAGATAGGGTTCGAACAGAACTATGATATACATCTTTTTATGCATACCTATATAGGTATAATCTGAATCTCGGAAACGGCTCCAATGATTTTCTTGAAATTTAATATACAGAGTGTTTCGGGAGCGATAAATCAATCTAGCTAGTTATGTTTCAATGTTATATTCGGCTTAAAACACGAAAATTTCGACTTACTTTGTTGTCGACTAGTTTCGGAACAATTAGTTGTCCTTCATCAGGATGAGACAGACGCACGATACGCGGTGGCGTGCGGCTAGGGACTCGGCGCGCGTGGCTATCAGTCTAGCTAGGTTTCATTTTTAGAAAACGTCGTTTTATCCGTGTTTTTAACCGAGCAAAGCTCATTGGTCATCCAGGTACAGTATGATATGTAACACGATCCCTCGCCAAGTCAGACAAGTTGACGTACGTCATGGAACTCGTTGTCTACAATCGCCTACCCGAGGAGATCACATAGTCGTCAAGCACAGGGTTGTTCAAACTTAAGTTAACACGATGGCTAATTGACCAAGCTTTCTACACTTTCAATACATTTGTGGGTTTAAAGTTTAAATAATGTAAGAAGTATAGGAAATATGTCGGATGACTTTTGGTAAAGATACAAATATGTAGATACTTGGTAGAGGAAGAACGTTACAGGTTTAAGTAATGGCCGACAGCTATCTAAATACCAAGCCTTGTTTATCACCTTAATATATTTCATTCAATGATATTCTATTCTCTGAATATCATTGAAACACTTACACTCAATTTCAAGCTTTAATACGGACCTTACTAAGCTATGTTTTGTTTTATATTTTACTGTTCAAAAAACATATATGACAATTTTGACTGAAACTTCTGTAAATTCTGCAGTACAGTACAGTGTAACCTATCACATTTCAAATAGCGTCTGATGTTGCCATAACCCCGACATAGTTACGAATTTCTACTCCACCTAACCCGACCCAAACGGTATCGCATGTTCAATCAGTGTTGCCAGCAGTCAATGCAGTCTCCCATAAATAAAGGTAAAACACGGGTGGTAAATTACCTATCAAATAAATTCACGGCGGGTAGGAACGTTTTAATCAAAGCGATAGATATTCGACGTTTTAGCGCAAAGCTCGTCAGCGTTTTGAAGAGGATTGGAGCTTTGTCAGGGGTTTCCAGGGATATGGATAGTTTTGCTTTCGAGAGCAGATTTTAATGGTTCAAATTTGGATTGAAATTAGAAAAGGTTTTAGTGATTTTATCAATATGTGCCCCGGTTTTACCTGCCATTATACGTTAATATATGTATCTAACGAAGATATAATATGATAGAATTGCAGAAGGACACGAGGAAATATGAGCTATCCAAAACAGACGTCCAGAACAGAGTAAAGTGTCGGGTGCTGGAAACATTCACATCACACACAATCACAATCCAGAATCAAATACAAGAAAAACTTGTATTTCCACCGGGAATCGAAATCGATATATTGTATACTCGTAAAAGGCGAATTTCCAATCAATTACGGATAAATAAAAAATATTTTTTCTATAACGTCATCTATTTTCCTATCAAACTTCCAATATAAGAGTAATGAGATAACATATTTGTACCAAAACAGTACAAAATGCAATATCCAGTCGTTCCAGCGTAACTAAAATCATCCTATTTGATTTATTAATTAAAATCCCATCCATGTTCAATATATCATAATGACGTCATCACTGCTAAACCCGCGGGTACTCGTACAACTTTAATATTAATTCTATTACCGATCGGCAAATCATCAAAACAAAATAGCAATGAGGAGCTCCGCCTCGATACATGTAGAATTAATCGGAATCCGTCTGAACACAATCGACATCATTATTAATCGATACTCTATCGATACATGCTAATACGATATTAAATTAGCATTTCCATTGTTACTTATATAACGGGAGCAGTATGAATATATTCTACGAACAGTGTATTGATTTTTTTATTCACATTGCTACTTTACAAGCTTTTATTTAGTATCACCTGTCCTTTTGGTCTGTAATCTAATCTTGCAAGCTGAATTAGATCTACTTCCCGATGTCCGATTAGGCTCAAATTTGGTGTACTTATGTATCTTCGTTGACAATCGTAGTGTAACTATAAATCTGTTTTTCCCGAAATGTACAATATGGGTGTGTTCAAAAGTAAAGTGAATTGGTGTTTACTGAGCATACGTGATCCAATTTAGACTACATCGTCACTTTCCATCAGGTGTGATTGTGGTCAAACGTTTGCTTAGTCAGAAAGATGTTAGGTATACCAAATATGTATCGTTTATGAATTAAATTTCACTCCTGCTATATTTCACGCGTTTCCTGCGTGTATACAGGTTATCCAATGACTTTGTTCCCGTTATTTTGTATGATCCTCCTCACCCATAATTCCATTAAACCTCGTTCCAAGTTCAGTTACTGCAATGAAATTTTATCTGGAACCGGTCGCCGTGTAATTGAGTTTCGGTTTATTGACGAACACACTTGTTAACTCGGAATTATGTATCGGAGCAATTACCTCGGGTTTTACACGAAACGGTTTTGAAACTGCGATATCAGCGCAATTGTGTGATATGTTTTGTGAGATACTGGAAGGAACTAGGTTGTGACTCTCGCTAGATAAAGATAATAGATTCAATGTCAAAGTGTGTTAACTGTAAACTTCTATAATTGAAACGCAAGCAAAGCTTAAAAAAACCGACTTTATCGCTTATATTTCGGTTTTCAGTCGAATTGAGAACCTCCTTTTTTGAAGTCGGTTGGAAACAAGAAAAAAAAGAACAAATAAGACGTCAAGATACTTATACTAAAATTATAATTGGCTAGCGATCCGCCCCGGGTGTGATAAATGAAGAACCGCTCTACCGATTTTGTGCAAACTTCATATAAACCATCGTCTAAATAGTCCGAACAAAGCCTAAACATTTGGTTTGGATAGGTGAGCCCGTTCTTGAGCTATAAAATTACAACGAAAAGTGGCATTGATTTTTATATATATAGATACGCAAAGAAAAGCTTAAAAAAAAACGACTTCACTGCTTATATTTTGGTTTTGGCCTGATCGATTTCGATACAATTAATATGGGACCACATAAATTTAAATTTTATTTTATTCTGCTTGCGTTAAAATTATTATATGCCATATACACATTTTAGACCACAATCTCACCTGAGGATAAGTGTAGACGTGGTTAACGATGGAGCGCGTTTGCCAATAAGATCGTTCGTGACTTGAACAGGTATCAACAACAGAAACACATACTCGAACAAGGAGTTCTACACCTTTGCGAACCCATTTTGATATAAACTCTTGAGCTCGATGGGAATCATTTTGAACCTGGATTGATTTTTCCCAAACCACATCTAAAATGATTAAGTCATCTTAAGCAAGCCAGACCGATATTCAATATTTTCTTTCGAAGTCATAATATGTAAGCATTTTTTTTATGCTCAATAGGCAAGCATTTGACCACTAACTCACCTGATGGAACGTGAAGATGCGGCCGAAGATGTAGCATGATTGCCTAAAAGATACCTATTCACACTTGACTTGAAGACTCCAAGATTATACCGTTCGAGAAACAAAAACTTGGGTTTTGAGTTCCACTCCTTCGCAGTAAGGATAATAAACGTAGAAGCGACAATCTTTGAGCGAACGGGAGGTATATCAACCATAATCATAAGCATGTCCGCTTACGTAGGGGATACATAATTATAGTCCACATTATAACCTAAATTTTCTTTTTCATGTCATTGAGTGACGAGACTATAATCTAGAATGTTTACAAGATACGCGATCCTCCATCAACTCAGATTATCTCCAAACTCGTCAAACGATGTCAAATATGTGTAAAATTATTCATGTATGTACCTACTTAAAATATAGTTTGATATCGTTTGACATCAAACTCGGCAAAGCCGGAAATTTCCAATGTCTGTGATGTTGATGGATGAATTTGGAGGGGCTGAGTGAATTTGTCTTTCAAGGTTTTTAACGTCTTTATCCATATTATGGATAAAAATTAATGAATACCATCAAAATTACTAACTTAAAGCTTCAGATCTTATGGCATCCACATGGTAGCTAGACTCTTGTTATTTATCGGATACATTTTGTATAGAGTGTCAATGAACTATACGATCTATCATCGTAGCATCTCCATTCTATCATCGGACAGGCAGACAAATTCTTAAGTGAAACCGCTGCATAATATAGATTTTCTACTAATACAGACGAATTGTGTTATTTCCACATTTATTGTGCAAATCGGAAAGAAATGGAATTACTTGTCTGAATTGGTGTTTCCTGAAAAGTAAATCAAAATGAAAATCAAATCAAAATCGTTTATTCACATGGGCCCCAAAGAGGCACTCATAAAAGTTAATGAATCTATTGCCAGATTCGCAAAATTACAGCCATCTCAAGAAAAACCTTGCAAGAAACTCGGCGGCGCATTTTTTTTCATACATTTTTTTAAAAAACTTTCTTAATCTCTAGTACATAATTTTCTTAACCTAGGTGTTATTATGGTAGTCGCTAGAAAGAGCCTGTGCAGTTTGCCTCCATGCATCCTTGTCATTATTATGGTCTGTGTAAAATATGACAGTCTACAAGTCCCGAGTGAACAGCTGATAGCTCCTAGGCAAGCGTGCTCTATCTGCGACCATATCGTCCATTAGGTGAGATAGTAGTCATATATTTGGCCATATGGAATAAAATAAATATATAAAAGTAAAAGTTGCCAGTAGGTTCTTCGCTCTGCAGCACAGGCCTACCGGTAGCTTGGGCCCTGCCTCACTGCTGGCGGCATACTAGGCTTAAGATTTTATACCTTTTTTATTTCGTAATATTCTATTGTTTAATACTTTTATAGAAATACTGTAAACCTATACCTATGAGAAAAAAATAATTAATGAGATAATATTTTCTACCGACTTGAGGTACTCATTCGAAAAAAAATTAAGTTATTACGTCACAACTTCTTCCACGTGAACATTTTTTGTTTGAAGGCTGTTGCTTTCCCATTGGTCCCATTTAAATTTGATCAAAATCTGATCATAAGTTTTTGAGTAATCGTCAATAATGCGTGTTTAATACATTTAATCTTTTTTTTTATTTTTTTTATACTAGATAGGCAAGCATTTGACCGCTATCTCACCTGATGGAAAGTAACGATGCGGCCAAAGATGGAACATGCTTGCCTATCAAGGTTCCGAAGATAAAGCGGTGAAATCGGTTTTTTTGAAGCTTGACTTGCGTTTAATTATTGTTTTAAATATGAAAACTTTTTGCGGTTACTAGTAGTCGAATTTAAGTCTATGTAATGTATATACTTTTATCTTGTAATCAGGATAACTCTTGATACCGAAAATGTTTGTACCAAAACCGGTACCTCACACATAATCGCCTGTCAGTAATGATCAGGATAAGGCCTAAGCCTATCAGTACCTTAGCACAAGCTCCTTGTAGATACGTACGTAAGGACGCTAACGACTATGTAGGACAAGTTGATTATCTTGTAAAGCAGTATAGACAACATCCCCTCCCGATGTTTCCTTCCCTTGTTAATTACATAATAATCCCTAGATGCGGTCTGATTATTTGGGCATTTGGGATGTTCCAAACAGACATCTCTATAATTATTGTGATCGTATATTATATGCTTCAATGTACATATAATACCTATATGTTTATTGCTATATAACGTGGTAATGCAATAAGGATTTTGGGAACTTTGCCGATCGTCTAAACCATCTTATACCTTTTTATAGCTTAAATATTTATATTGTAAAACCTATAATTATTATGATCTACCCGATGGCTTAATTGGTTGCGCGTTCGCCTTCTAAGCAGGGGTATAAGGTATCGTGTTCGTAAATTTGTGTTTTTGTTTCTGATTGTGATCGTGAATATTTCCGGCACCCACGACACAAGATATCAAACTTAGCATGGGGCTGTGAGTGTGATAGCGTTTGTGATAGCTTAGTAATATAAACTAGGTACATCCCGTGAAAAAATAAAAAAGTAGCCCACATTTTATTCTGAAAGCTGAGATATCTACATAAAAATATTCTTGCCAATCTGTCTATTGTAACTTTTGAAGTGAAAACTTCGGCGTTGTGCACTTTTTTGGGATGGGTAAAAAATGTTAAACTTGCGTCAGGACACGTGACCTGATCGAAAATTCGTAAGACGGAAAATTCGTAAGACGAAAGAGAGGAAGTAACATCCCCCTCAATTTCTACCGCGCGACGAAAAATGATCAAGTTTTCACTTCTGCCGGCACTCCCGGAGTGCAACCCGTTGTTTTTTTTATCTCTGATAGGTTAGGCTTAAAACACGTAAAAAAAATACTTTGTTTCGTTAGAACTGATGACTATATTCAAGGTAGTCATTTAATGTATTTTTTCACAAACTATAAGTACGGATAAAAGCACACGGGATTATTATTTATTTATTTATTATAATTGCATATGTTCACTACACTAACAGTAAAAACCAATACGTGTAGTGCCATGGGATACATCTTTAAGCTAGTTTGTTCTGCTAAAGAAGTAAAACTTCTTAACTGCGTACATAAGAAAACACACACACACGTTTTTCTTTATATCAGAGACAGACATTTCACCACAATCTAATCTTAATCACCTCATTAAATTTAGATACATTGCGACTCATATTTTTAATAACGTCACCACCTACACATTCCGTACGTACGAGTATGTAGTACTTTTATACTCGTAATAATTAACAATAGGACTGAAAACACCGCAACCAAGTTTGTCCTCATTAGCAACTACGCTCACTAAAAGTTTATTCAATAGAAGTTTCGGAAGAGCATTCAACGCTCCGGAGGCACGGACTAACGTAACAAAAACTATGCTATCTATTTAGTTGCACAAATAGTTCTTGCATGCATTTCAGATTAGCCGTCCACTTCTCGCTTTGCGCCACAGAACAATGAAGGTAGTGAAATAACTGCATTGAAGTTTAATTTTGTTTCGTTTTCAATTGTTTTGAGCATTTTATTAAAAATTTGTTTAAAGTACAGATTTTTCGGTTGTTGTTTATTTGAACTTGAATAATGCATAAATGCTTCAAAAAAGTAGAAAAAAAATATGAAAAATGTCGCCTTAATGTTATTTCGCCTTCGTGGTAGCTCCAACAGTGTTTTGTTTATCCAACAGTGTTTTGCATCTCGTCTGAACTGCAAAATTCAGAAACACTGGGTGGATTTAGTCATGAGTAGAATAAAATACGTAGGTCCACTAGTAAGTTTGTACCTACATAAATATTTATTTATTTTTATTCCAATTGTTTCATAATTATAATAATTATGCAACTAATAATAATAATAATTTTAGTAACATAGTTATTAAGTTATTATGTTACTAACAACTTTATGGATTATGTCCGAAACAAATTATTTCCATTTTCTTATAGTTTTAGCACCGTCACCACCTGTGCAAGTTTTTTACCTTCAGGTGAGATAGCGGTCAAATGCCTACCTATTTGGCATAAAAAATATAGTTTTTGAACCTATTGTGGTGCTTTCCTTACACTAGGTTTTAAACTTGCGCCTTTGATGGAATCATACGGTAAAGTCGGTTTTTTTAACTTTCAATCAAAATCAATCAAAATCAAAATCGTTTATTCACATGGGCCCAAAGAGGCACTCATGAAAGTTAATGAATCTATTGCCAGATTCGGAAAATTACAGCCATCTCGAGAAGAACCTGGAAAGAAACTCGGCGGCGCATTTTTTTTCATTAAATTTTTTTTTTTAAAACATTCTTAATTTCTAATACATAATTTTCTTAACCTAGGTGTTATTATGATAGTCGCTAGAAAGAGCCTGTGCAGTTTGCCTCCATGCATCCTTGTCATCCTTTGCTTGCGTTTAAATTATTCGTCGATCACTATAGTTATTTATCTGCTCTATCTCACAATGAATATAATTAACATTACGTCTGACTTATTATGCACGCAGTCGCCACTCGTAGTTTAATTATTGAATATAAATTATGATCCGCAATTAGTAAAACATGAATTGCGTAATTAATAACAAATATGATAAACAGCATATGATTGCAAGTGCGCTATTTATATCATAAAATTATGCTAATATATTTATTTTTATGATCGACAGGTTGTTGTTAAGTGATGATGTAGTAGTTCGGTAGTTCTGCAATTGAAACACTACAAAAATAAAATATTGATTGATTGACCGAGCGAGCACGAAGCGCGAGCAAAGCGTCTTCGTTTTACCTTGGGCAAAAATGCTGTCGTATGTCCGGATGTCCGGCTGTTCACCTGTATAGGTCGCATTTCTCAACCGATTCTTGTGATAATTTGTGAGCAGGTTTGATAATTAATTATATGGAATTTTTATGTCGATTCAGCAAGTATATGGCATTTTTCATAATGGCAGAGACGGGGTTCGAATTTAAAAAATACGAAAAGTCACCGTCGAAGAATTACAAGAATAGTGCCTATTTTTATCCGACTGCCAAGGAAGGGTTACGGTTTTCCCGCGTGTCTTGTATGTATATTTGTAAAAAACATATTTTTTTTATAATTGAGAAGGCCGTGTTGCAAACAATAGGCACTCCGTGTCAGGCATATCACACTTACAGTCCAACACTAAGTTCTATGATTTATGTCGTGGGTGCCGGAAACATACACAATCACAAAATTTCCTTGGGGAGAAAACTTGTATCGCCTTCTAAGCATTGGCTTCAATTCCCAGCGGCAACACAAATTTTCCTTGAAGAGAAAAATTGTGTGACTAATCCAACAGGCCGTTCAAATTTGATAGAAACTAGATCTTTACTAAAGAGGGCTTGCATTCTGACTGCACTGCGCCTATCTCCCAAACTTGGACCCCGCGTTCATTACCAATGGCGGTCGACTCGACGAACTAAACTAATTTGCACTACATGCCACCGACACTGCCAGAATAAGTTCTACCGAGGGCGTTTATTGGGCGAACAAATGAATGTGGAGTTGGCTTACGGTTCCAAGTATTGTGCGCTGTGGCTTGAAGAATTTGAAAGTTTTGGATTTGGTGAGGATAAAATTATGGTATTAAAAATATTAAAGTAAAAACTTTATTTCAAATCACACTTTTATAAATCATAAGAAAGTTTGTGCGTTTGTTTTGTTTTCACGCTGTTACTGCTGAACGGATTTGGATGAAATTTGAAATGTACATAGCTTATTTTTCAATTCAATTCATTTATTTGAGATTAAATCCGTAATACTATTTGTTTACACACAATTAAAGATTCTAAGTACAAGTACATAATTATTATAAATGTCACATTGCAAAAGTCAATTAAAAAATCAAATAAAAACAAACATTAATCATCAAAAATTTCAATTAGCATAGGTAAATAATATCACTATAATTCAATTTACAATTTAATTATACCTAGGATTAAAACATAGTCTACTTATAACGTGATAAATACGGGCGAAGCCGTGGGGCACGGCAAGTAACAAACAGTAACAAACAGAACTAAAAATAGGTAAACTTAAGTTTCTGGCAATACTATGTTGGGCCGTGGGCCGTGACAGTTTTAGTAGATTAAATGAAATTGACTCCTAGTGTCATTGCAATTAAAGTCAAAGATTTTGAATTATTTTTTATTTTCCCCGTCAATATTTCATATTTATAAATGTGGAAACGATTTAAATTTGGATTACAAAATTTCAATGGCAATTTTCTAACAATAATGTTCATTAGTCCAAATGATTACATTATTAGTAATATCATAAGTTAATATAAGTATTGTATTTTTTTATCTTTATAGATATAATATTTCACTAATACATATTTTTTTCTTTTTAAGTAGAATAAAAAGTGATAAATGCATGGGAAATTGTATATAGAAAAACGTACGTCGATAAATTTTTGGTCAACTTTTCTTTACGGCAGTTATGATTAAAGCATCCAGTTTGACGTATTTCTTCAACGTCATCGTGCCGTCTTTAAAAATTGCCCGAACCTGATTTCATTTTCAAATATTTATTTTGCTATGAAATGCATGTTTTGCTATGAAATGTTTTGATGAATGATTTATTTACGTAAAAAATCGAATAAAAACATTCAAATTCAAATCAAAATCAAAATCGTTTATTCAC
Organism: Lomographa bimaculata; assembly: GCA_948107665.1. Lineage (NCBI taxonomy): Eukaryota > Metazoa > Arthropoda > Insecta > Lepidoptera > Geometridae > Lomographa > Lomographa bimaculata. The sequence continues at coordinate 19,406,083 of OX403589.1, read as the reverse complement.
ATGGGCCCCAAAGAGGTATTCTCTAGTATTTAATACTTATTTTACAAAATTTATTGACATTTCTTAAGGTAGATTAATATAATACTATAATAATTTTACTATGATTGTGCCTGTAAGAGTTTATTTTGATTTTATAACTAAATGTCATATGTATATGTATTTCACATATGTATTACATTCTAGCAAATAAACTTTTTGAATTTTGAATTTGAATTAAGATTAATTCTTTATTCATAGTAACAACATAATTTAAATAGCAATTGTACATTACATTAAACTAAAAACTGAATTAAAATTAAACAAAAAAAACTATAATTAGATATAACAATTAAGATTGTTTGCGTCGCTATTTAATTTATATTTATCATTGAATTACTCGTATCATATTCCCTAAAAAAATTAAGTTTAATATATAATTCAAACCTTCTAAAGCGTATTTAATAAGCGTATATGCCCTATAGTTTTGAATACACATCAGTTAACGTTTGTGCACAGTGTAACATTTACACAGTAATTAAGCTTTGCACAAGATGTCCAATTAGTAACTTGCCGGTCGGAACTGTACTTACCTGACTTACCATTCTCTAGGGCTTTGTCCTGTAACACGTGTATAGCAAATTGTTAAATCTAATGATAAATTGTCTACGCCCGACTCACTTATATTATGTTTTTCTTTCATTTTTTTTTATTCTACATTTCAAGTATTACTAAACTCTAACGACCAAACAAGATACTTGAAGACATTTATCTTGGTAGCTAGTTCTTCCAAACCTTTTATCTATATAAAAAATCATAATTTTACAAAGAATTAATCAAGCTAGTAAACCGTTTAAATGAAGTATTTTCAATTCAATTAATTTATTTATCAGACAACTTTACAGTCCATAGTATTAGATAGATAGACAACACTTTATTGGACACCAAATTACAATATAAACATCAGAAAGAGAACTTTAAGTATGTGTACAAAGGACGGTCTTATCGCTCAGAACGATCTCTTCCAGACAACCCAACCCAAAGGAATAAAAACTATTTAAATATGAACGGTGGTGCATACAGATTTATGCATAAACCTCCGTTTACAAAATATTTAATATATTATACCTATATATACAAAAAAACGAATATGTATAAAATTACACAACACTGATATTATTTGAACGTAATCATCTGTGTGTCCTGTATTTGTGTGTGTTATTTGTAACTTGTATTACAATTGTACTTATATTATACTTATATATTTTCTTGGATCTGCCTCTAGATCTTCGTAAGAAAGCTGTAACATAGAGTTTTCAACGTAATCAAATTTATAAACTTGATATACCCTCACTGCTACATACTCTTGCATCTTATCTGCGATGTTTTGTACACCAAAGTTTCGTCGCATCAGTTCTACACACACTAATACTTAAACAATATCAATTCCCCATCAACACGTAATTGATATAATCGAATTAGCAATAGGCACCACGAAATGAATAATGAACGCCAAGGGGCGTCCACACGAGCAATAACCGTCAATAACGAGCAACTTACCGGCCCACGGCAACTTGCCGCAAGCCGCATTAGCTGGGAATATCTGCTGCGTGCAGCGAATGCAAGCTAAGCTGCATTAGCATTTTGCTTTTCAGCGTGAGTGTGTTCTCTCCTTGATGGCCAGTCTTTGTGCAACATTAGACTTCAGATGAGTCTCGGTCTAGACCGAGCACTTAAGATCGTTATATGTGAGCTGGATAGCGATTTATCACTGACAATAGCAGTCATCGTGGAATATAATAGGTAATAGATTATACAGGACTGAGGAAAACGGCAAGTTTTTATCGATATAAACGATACGCATGGAACTGTAAATAGTGTAGGCTGTTTGATTAATCGATTATTTATTATTGTAAGAAGACCAGAAACCAGCTACCTCAGCCAATTACATATTCTAATGGCTACAAATACCTCTATAAACATGATAATATCAAGTAGCATATTCAGTACATATAATAATAATATTTCGATGACCATAATACGAAAATAGATACGAGTAACATCATTTTACACACATTTGACGACCGATTTTGCGAGTGCAAGACTTTGCCTTCTGCGTCGTATAGTTACTGGATTTTATTCCTGGCAGGAGCACGGGTGTCCTCCCCAGGAACTTTTATGCTTCTAGTTCAAAATGTGATTACGTAAGTTGCCGGCATTCACGTTACAAGTAGGTATTTATTTCATCCATATATGGTTGACATACCTCCAGTTCGCTCGAAGCGTTTCGTTTATCATCCGTACTGCGAAGGAGTGGAACTTATTGCCCTCGTCTTTGTTCCCCGAACAGTATAATCTGGGAGTCTACAAGTCAAGAATGAATAGGTAACCTTCTAGGCAAGCATGCTACATCTTCAGGCGCATCATCACTTTCCATCAGGTGAGATTGTGGTCTAATGCTTGCCTATCGGGCATAAAAAAAACTTAGTTTGAGGCTGTGAGTGTGAATGTGTTTTTTATTGTTATTCTTATTTTAAATGTTACATAAATTTTTTTTTCAATTAGATAGTAGTCAAATGTCTGCCTATTATAGATAAAAAAACTAGATCTATAATTTACGAAAAGAGTATCTGAATCAATGAAAACCAAATTTTGGGAAATTTGCTAAATAATCACATATAGTCTAATATTCAGTCTACAAGCAGATATACAAATGCTAATTAATATCTCTGCTGAATGAATATTATTCATATCTCTACAATAAAAAAAATTACAATATGTCTTCAAACTGCAAAGTATCAAATTTGCTAAACTCACGATTACTACAATAGTTTATATGTAAATCGATTTAAGATTCTTTTCACAGATCAATTGTAACCCTAGTTAAATTCTCTTCAACTACAATTCAATGAGACCGACAACACCTGGTTGTATCGTTCTGTTCCAAGCACCGAATACAAATCGCAGGATGGAAATTTGTCGTTTCTGATTCGGCAACATCGACCGAAACCAATTTGCATGAGCAACCTCGCGAAACCGGGATTGTATTCCAGTTAGATAATTGGGATGAGATTGGGAAGTCGATACTAGTTATTAGTGATCTGATACTAATACCTTTTGTATCTACAGGTCTCTCTCTTGAACTGCCTGTTGGCTTTGTTATTTGGTACATTCGCCTCCTAAGCAGGGGCTTAGGATTAACTTACCTAAAAATTTGTGTCTCAAGTTGTGGATGTGATTGTGTGTGTGATGTAAATGTTTCCGGCACCCACGACACAAGTCATCGACCTTAGTGTGGGGCTGTGAGTGTGAAAGCTTAACTACAAACGTGCACCCATCTTTTCCGGTATATATGATATGATATTGTAATTATATAATACATTTTTATACAATACAATCGAACGTTATTTAAAATTATTATACAAAATGGAAAATTCATACTCTTGCTTATGATTCTTTGACAATCAATACTACTTTATGTCTGTACTTTCTGTAATTTTTCTGAAAATGGTTTTAGGTTATCATTTGCCTATGTTCTTAATTTATTACACAAGTTAAAACGACAAACTAAGTATATTTATCCTTCTTATTGCGTAATAAATGATTATTCACTTATATAAGATTTTAAACTGACAACATACACATCACTCACGCTTGTATGCGCCTAAATATCTAGTACGAAAAATTATATGATTCGCTTGTTTTTTTTCTTACTTTTAATGAATATGCTAAGACGAAGGTCAGTTTTCCCATATAATACTGATTCCTACGAGTATTTTTATGATTCAGGTTTTAACTTTGAATTCCCAGAATAAGAATTACAAATTTACGTATTTTAGGAAATGTTATGGTATCACCCTAGATATTATCGATACTGTTAAAACATAATTATCGATAGAATGTCTCAACTCTAGTAGGCTTGATGTGTGAACAACCGACTGTATAGGGACTGCAAGTGCGACCCGATGCGTTAGTAGACAGGCAGTAGAGAACGGTTACTAAGTACCCTAGGTCATAGTTGACCTTGCTTGGACAAAACTAACAAACGCATTTAAACACTCACATAACCACACTAAGTTCTAAGACTTCTTTGGGTGCACATTTACAACATTTACATATCACTAATTTGCCCATCGCGGCAACAAACAAAAATAATGAAACGCAAGCAAAGCTTAAAAAAACCGACTTCATCGCTTTATCTTCGGAACCTTGATCAGATTTAACGTATTAAACACGCATTATTGACAATAACTCAAAAACTAGTGTTTAGATCTTGACCAAATTTAAATGGGACCCATGGAAAGCACACCAGCTTTCAACTAAATAAATAATCATCAAAATCGACGCACAAAGAAAGAAGTTATGAGGTAACTTTTGAAGTCGGTTAAAAACGAGAACATCGTCAATGTAGTCTACAGAATACGCATTATTGAGGATAACTCAAAAACTTCTAGTCAGATCTTGATCAAATTTAAATGGGACCAATTGGAAAGCAACATATAAAAAACAAAAAAAAAAACGAAATCGGTTCACGTGGAAAGAAGTTATGAGGTAACACACAGAAAAAAAAAATACAGTCGACTTGAGTACCTCCTCCTTTTTTGGGAAGTCGGTAAAAAGAGTTATAAATGTATGTTTAATTTTTGACAACAAAACAAAGATTTTGATTATTTGACCTGGACATTTAGATCCTGGTATTGTTTTTAGAATAGAGCATTGTCTGATGTCTGAAACTGTCGGCATTATGGCGTGTTTATGTGATAGTACAACATCATAAAATTTTCCTGAGTTCCAATAACAAGAAGGGTTTCCAAGACCTTCGCAAGTTATAGGCATATTTGAGCTTAATTTACCGCCATATTCCAACAATTTATAGTCCAATATTCAATATCCCCATTCTTTCTTATAATATTTCAATGGGTAGAGATTTGTTCCCCAAACGATAAATCGGGTGGAATATCTCAAACTATTCAAAATCACTTTCTACCTCGGGTAGAAATGGTATAATGGCAGTCATATATTACGCACAATTTATGCGTGTTGTCTGTCGCGGTCATTTGTAGCGAATTAGGTTCGGGACTATTGTTTAGTTCTATTCACATTTTTTTATACTTAACAAGCAAGCATTATACCACTGAAATAACCCTTATATATCATGCTGACAGTGACATAAAGGCGATGGCATCTAACGATAGCCCGTATCCGGACAGGGTAATAAGAATGTTTCTTTAAAACAAGAAATCTTAGCACCTGCTTTATTTTCTGTTTAGACCTTTTTAAACTTATTTATTCCGTTTCTGGATAGCACAAATTATTCTCATCTGTGCAGATAAAAACTATTTCAGATAGTTTATTACGATACGCAAAAGATAATTCAAAGCTTCAGAGCTTGGGTCATCGCCGCATGGTAGCTAGTCTCTCGGTTTTTTATCGGATACATTTTGGAGAGTGTGCTAAGGAACTGTACGATCTAGATCCCCCATCCCCGTTCTATCATCGGACAAGCAGACAAACTGCTAAGCGACACCGCTATATGGTAGACATTCTACAAATGCGCACTAAGCGTTTTGCCTCCACATTCATTATGCGAAACGCAAAGGAATGGAACTCCTTACCCGAGTCGGTGTTTCCTGATGAGTACAATATGGGAGTCTTCAAGTCACGAGTGAATAGGTATCTTCTAGGCAAGCTTGCTTCATCGTCGACCACATCGTCGCTTACCATCAGGTGAGATAGTGGTCAAAAGTTTGCCTATCACGAAAAGACTGCATATACATGTACATACATAGAGCTTACTACAAGCCGAGCTTATGGGTAACTAAAGTGCTCAAGTCCACTATTAGTGGATGTCGTGCAATTCAGGAATTTGAACTGCAATTTATCAACATTGGACCCAAATAATTACCACCATTTTGATAACGGGTTGCGTTAACCTGCGCTCTGATATTTTTTTGTGTCACAAATACAAATGGCTCAAAGTAATTTGGATAAACAAGCATTGAATATCTACGGGCCAAAGTAACAGAGGTCAAACCTATCCAAAATATAAAAAAACGCGCTTGCTCAACCAAATAATAATTTTGTTTCTTACATGAGGAATCTTTTACATATTTAATGTTTAAAATTTAAGTACTTATTTTAAAACGTACGGCTATAACTTTAGAGTTGAATATCAAACTCTCAGAACCGCTATTTTAAGACCATTTTGCCACTAAGTCTTATGCGCTTCTTATCCTGACTCCGACATCACGAAATAAACATAGCTGATGCACTATTTCTTGAAAGCTTCTCGATTTATGTGTTCCCAATATGTTTGCGACGAAAAACTAAAGTAAAAGGTATTGAAATAGATATCTTCAACCCAGGAGTGGATTAAGATAGAAATAAGGGGCAGAATTTATGTCAAGAAAAGACGAATGTTACTTGTTTGTATAAAATTTTTTTTTTTTCATTTTACCTCATTCTCAGAAACCGATGATATCTCCCAGATTTTACTGATCAGCAAAAAAAGACGCATTAATGCTAAAATTACTTGCGTTTAGTACTCTCGTGAAATTTTCTGCATGGATCCTAGTATTTATAATATGATTCCTGCACGCATTAAAAACAAGCCTCTCGATTTATTTAAAAATATTTGTCCAATGACTTCCATAGGACAAAAATTCTGTAAGACGCATAGAAAATGAAGAATAATAATGATGTATTTAATGTTGCTTACAACTTAGCTCTTACTACCAAAACTAGTACTGCTTAGAGTGTTGCTGTTTTATTTTATAATAGGATTGCATTGCGGCTACACCAGCGTGAATTTGGATAAAAAGTAGCATCTGTCTTATTAAAGAGTCTCAACTATCTACACACCAAATTTTATCAGAAGTTGTTACTAATAGATACCTCGATACATATATTTGCACACATACACACTCAGACCATCGCATTTTCAATACATATTTGCTATACATAACACACAACCAAGTCGATTGAAGTGAAAACGTTACGGATTACCATTAATTTAGCCTTTGAAATCTGTTATACTGCAATAACTGTCACTTCCAGTCTTGTACATACGTACAATATGCACACACGATAGGAATTAGAGATCATGAACATCCACTGAATGATTTAGGCGCAGATTAATGTTAGACATGTAATTGATTAACTAAATCAGGATCGCATTTGAGCATAATGGTTTAATTACGCATAATTTATTAATACCTAACTGGCCTAATGTATTTTAATCATTATAATTTCTTGAAAACAATACGTTGTTAAATAAATTATGACATTTTATAGTTTTGGTTACAATAATTTTTTTAATACAAATAAATTTATTTACATAATAGGGTACAACATTATTATAATCAATCCATAGGCTCCCG